>OY982539.1:14946197-16165155 GCA_963859965.1 Ceramica pisi | reverse complement strand
AAAAATTATTCGTTTTACCCTATCTAGTGCATTCATTTATTTTAATTCCAAAAGAAGAAAGCCAAGCACCTGTATAAAAATAAAACCATTTACTAGGAAAAAAAAGTAATTATAAAAATTTACGGCATGACGTAACCAAGTAAGGGGTAGAGCAGACGTTGGATAATTCAAGTGTTGCAAGTCTAACCGCAAGCTAATTGCGTCCATCCTAACTTGTGATATTAACTTGTTAGGGCGGTGGCACAATGTGTGCTGCTGGGGAAAAAAACCTAAGATTGTATTGATATTTTGATAGCTAAAGAAATTAGTGCATTTTGTAGAGTTGATAGATCTTCGGTTATTTTGTTGGAGTTATAACAGCCGGTTAACCTATTAATATTCATGTTCCAATAAAAAACCTATCTATCTTCTTCTTTTCGAGTCGATGGTCCTTAATTCCTTAAACCCTTTTTGGACCGTAAGTGACCACGTCAAATGCAGCGTCTGTGGCATTCATCAAATCCACAAAAGTACAGATGAGACACTCCAACGTGTTGCTCACTCATGTCCTGAACAAGAGACTCACACCGCAACAACAAACAAGAGACAACACCGCACTCACATTGCGTGTCCAACGGCTGGCCTACCGGGGTACACAACCGATTAAGAGATACCTTATCTATGACAGCGAGTGACGTTTCTAACTTGTATATCAATGCCTTAGGGCCAAAAAATGGCATCGATATTGTATAAGCCTATTTCATAATCAATCAATTTGCCTTTTCCGCTCTATGTTGGGGTCGGCTTTCTATTTAACTGCGCGACATCTCTGTGATCTCCATGAGAACACCGGTGTCAGATTTTCTTGGTGAGGGCTCAAAATTTTAGAAATGGCAGCGAAAAGATAGACAGGTAGCCCTTTTCCATCATCTGCCCAGCCTTTTGCTACTATATTGGGGTTGGCTTCCAGTCAAACCGGATTCAGCTGAATACCAGTATTTTACGTAGAGCGGCTGCCTACTAGATCTCCACAACCCCTTAACTGGGTAACACGGTACTGCTTGGCAAGACTGGAGTCAGATTTGCAAGCTTCTGACAATCCACAACGACTGTTAAAGATCTACAAATGACAGCCAGGAATAGCTTCACGTGCCTTCCGAGCCAAGGAGGAAATTCGGTAAGTTAAGATGGTCACCCATCCACAGACCAACCATGTCAAGCGTTGCTTATCCTTGAAACTTGACCAGTGAGGCTGTTTTTGTTTAACCACGAGCTCCTACAAATATCCCTTTTCCAAAAATACTTAAATCAGAAATGTTTCGGAACAAGTTTGAAACTTGCAACATAACCTCGTCCATATAACTCCGCTTTACCCCAGGTCGTGTCTGGACACTGCAAAGCAAATTGAAATTAAAACTAAACTGAGCAAGACGGAGCGATTGTGGCGAAACTGCACTTGTGAAACGTCAGCCCGACTCCTGGCTAATGGTTCTCTACTCATTTCGGTTACCACCGAAGATTGCACTGGCCAAAATGGGCTTTGGGTCATAATTATCCCTGACTATACATCGTTTGATGTATTTTCTAAACTGGTTCTGTGGTTCGGATAATGTCCGAAATATTGTCTTGGAATAACATTTTGAATACCTTTGAGGTACTTATGCAAGATCTTGTGTGGTTCATGAATTTATGTAGGTATTCTATGTAGACAGACAATTTCTAAGCATGTTACAGAGCGTTAAAACACTTTGTGCCGAAGGTGTTTTAAAGCCACTTCCTTTTTTACAGTTTCGGATGCTGTGGTTATTATATAGAATTTTTCAGCATCATGTTTACTTTGTCTAGTCCCAGTTTTGGCGTCAGGAATAGCCAGGATGATGTATTTAATCAGAGCAAAGTCTACAATGGCGACTATGCTCTGCTTAACTACCATCATCATCATCATCTACATCCAGGATTCCTGGGTAATTCCGACTAGAAAAATTCATAAGACACAGTCTAAAAATCGAACTCCGAATGTGCATCGTAGTATCTTGTTGCAAGACGAAAGAGACAAGTCTCTATATGACTTTAAATGATACTCTCAGGAACAATAAGAAAAATGCTTTATTTTTTTCTTTAAAACAAGTGGCGATCCAATCCACATCACGAACGTCTCACGATGACTTCCCAAAACTAAGACAGAGTAAGATTTCGAAAGCAAACCGTGTTATCAGTGACATCGGACTGTGTAATTAAAACGATATCATTGTTATTTAGTTAAGGATACGCGGTGACCGCGACGAGGGCGAGGGCAATGCGGTGATGAAAGCCGGGCTGTAAACTTGTCAGGAGAGTTGAAGATTCGGGTGATTACTTAGTGGGAGAATGCGGGATGGAGTTCACGTATAGGTCATGAAGATATGGATACTGAATGTATCGATGTTGGTAAGAAGTTTAATCTTGCATCAACAAAGGAACCCCTGAAAAAATATCGACTGTCACAATCATCAATCGTCTTAAGGAGTCTACCATTTTCCGGTGACATAAACATCTTAAGGATAAAAAAACCCCTCCAAAACTGAGTTACTCGGAAAGCCTCGCCCAGCATCAAAGACCGGTTCTGAACAGCGCAACTGACAAGCTCCTTCTTCCCCAAAGGAACTGGCACTCCCGCACACCGACGGAGAAAGCCGGACTCCGGCGGGATGGTGATCGCAGGCCACGCGCTCCTTGCGGAGTCTATCACCTTCTGCCGCACCACCGGCTAGCCTGTGGTACCTTTGCCCGGTGTGGACCGCGAAGAGGTAGATCCCAAACCACCCTAAAATTGCCATAAAAGTACCAACTAGAAGTAGAGGAGATTGAACATAGAAGATAAGACTAAAATTAGAAATTAAAAGTGAAATTAGTCATCGCCTAGACACTCATTAAACTATAGCTCCTATCCGGTTTAACGTGGACTTGTACCTGACCTGAAATATTTCTGTGCAATATAACAATATATCATGTCACTACTATCTCGTGGTTCACGATAAGGATGACCGATGGTTAGCGTTTTCGGGGAATCTTTTGAGTAATTTTTGAAAAATATTTTCCTTATTTGTGGAATCACCTTGTTACTTGCAATAGCCATTTTACAGACAGTGACATCATCGGCTGATTATATCTTTCACTTTTAGCACGTAATAATAATAAAAAATCAAAGTCAATCGAAAAAGATATGGACTGTCCAAGGACCAAAATGACGATAATGATTCTATCGTGTTCTTGTATTTTTGTTTCATGCATCGTATTATATTTAGAATAGAATAGAATATAATAGAATAGAATAACGTTTGTTGTCTCCAGTATTACAGCTAGTAGTATTAGTACATACACAATACTATAATACTATATTTCATGATATTCTATTGTTATTCGTGGCAATACTTTAAACCTACGCTTTCAACTCAAGTGAGCTGAAACCGCTCCGCTTATGAAAATGAACAGCCTGCGGTAGTTTCCAGCAGTATCTGACACTTGAACAAATATTAGCCTACAACGTCACTCTTGGACCACACACAATTAACGTGAGATTGTAGAATATAATGAAGGTAAGGATTGTTATGTCTTTATTATAATTTAATGTAATGTAATTTTACGATTTTACTAAGAGCCAAGTAGAAGGACCAAGAATTATTGAAAATAGATCGAATGTCTGAACGCTGAATTTACTAGAAAGAGCTGCTGAAATGAAACTCAATAGGGATGTAGGTATGGAAGAAGGTGTGAAACTTGTTAAATAGAGTCACCGCAGCCCTTGAACGGGCCCAAAGGGCATCAGGAGGACTACGGATGGGTTTTAGTCAGGATGAGTCCTACACTCTTTTCTGCCCCGCCCAGAGCGGATGGATTCATTAGATGATTTCCATCCCAAAAAGAGGAAAAAAAAAGAAAAAGCACCAAAGGATTTTGAATAGGAGCAGTAAGACGATGTTGAATATGAACATGGCAGGAAGTAGGTAGATGAGTAACCACGACAAAAAGATAGACTAACAGAAGTAGGTATGTAACGTCTCAACTTTTTTTGACGGCGCGGTTGGCGCAGTGGTTGAGCGATCGGCTGCTGCGTCGCGTGTCGTGGGTTCGATTCCCGCACGGAACAAATATTTGTATGGCCTACAGATAGTTGTTCCGGGTCTGGCTGTTTGTGTATGTGACTTTGTATGTTTGTAAACGCACCCACGATACAGGAGAAATTCCTAGTGTGAGACTACATTTTTATTTAAGAAAAAAAACAATATCGTAACAAAGTTCTTCAACGTATCTAAATGGCAATAAAAATGTTATACTTTTTACCACATCTATGAATTTTTAGTTCGTCGTGGATTGCATGTGGTGTCCCTCCACATTTTCCACTGACATCCTATCCTCGATACGCCACATTAACATACTGTTCTCATATCACACATACTGAAATTTTACATTTATCGTTTATATTAGCCAGTATAGACTCAACTTTCACCTCAATCACTCAAACTGCGCGGGCGCAAGCAATCAACAAAACTAACGGATAGCTAATACTATGAAAACCACTGATATTATTCGTTGCTAGGTTGTTGGTGCGGGTTTGCTTGAAATTGTGATGAGTTTTTTGAGATGTTGAAGCGAGTTGAAGAGTTTTAAAACTGCGGATGTGTTTTTATGCAGAAAATCATGCAAGGAACATAATATTTATGTAACTAGCTTTCGCCAGCGATTTCGTACGCGCGTATCACGTTTTTTCCCATTTCCGAAGAAATTTCAGAAAATCCTCTCTTAATGTACGGAATGTAGTGTCTCTACGGAGTGTAAGGAAGATACATGCCAAATTTTAGGTTCCTACGACCAGGAGTTTCGGCTGTGCGTTGATATGTAGGTAAGTGAGTCAGGTTTGCCTTCTAAATATCTAGATTTAGTACTTAATAGACCTTTATGGAAATTATTTTGCCATTTAGACACGATCTGGATCGGTTAGCCGCAGAAGGTAAAATAAAGGAGCATTGGAGAATTGAGGGGGAGGCTTTAGCCTTGCATTGAGACACTATTAACTGGTAATTGGTAAAAGTGCAGCAACTGGATGAGAATGGAAGAAAATCAAGATGAACGGCGTCCGAATGGAGAGGCATGTCTTAGGCCAATTTTGAGTAGTCTGAGTAGAGTTCACACAGTAACACTTTAAAAAACCGGCCAAGTGCGAGTCGGACTCGCGCACCGAGGATTCCTTCTTCTCCTCTCCTCTCCAATCCTTAGGTATAATATTATAAGCAAAAGTTGCGATTTACGATTTATGACGTATTAAAAAAAAAACTACTTACTAGATCTCGTTCAAACCAATTATCGCTGGTAGTTTACATGGTAATATACATCATATATTTTCTTTAGTTTTATCATTCCCTTATTTTAGAAGTTACAGGGGGGGGGGGGGACATTTTACCACTTTGGAAGTGTCTCTCGCGCAAACTATTCAGTTTAGAAAAAAATCATATGAGAAACCTCAATATCATTTTTGAAGACCTATCCATAAATAAATACCTCACACGTATGGGTTTGATGAAAAATTTTTTTTTGAGTTTCGGTTCTAAGTATGAGGACCCCCAATTTTTTTTGTTTTTTTTTCTATTTTTGTGTAAAAATCTTAATGCGGTTCACAGAATACATCTAGGTACTTACCAAGTTTCAACAGCATAGTTCTTATAGTTTCGGAGAAAAGTGGCTGAGACATAGGGATGGACAGACAGACAGACATGACGAATCTATAAGGGTTCCGTTTTTGCCATTTGGCTACGGAACCCTAAAAATACTAGGAAAACTAAACTGCCAACGCAAACAAAATCCTGTCCTTTCGTTCTACACACAGACATCAAAACCTCGCCACTCAGGAAACTCAGCTAAACAATTCAACAATCAAACACCACGGACTTCATCAGCGGCCGAACCGCACAATCAGCATCCGTCGTTGACGGCAATTACCATCAACCATGGTGCACGATGGTGTTCTCACGAAGAGAAACCGACCACAAGACGATAGCGGGAACGTTACGAGTATGTATTGACGGAAAAATTTATTTGTTTTATGTTAATAGAGGGAGATTGGGGAGTGACCACAGTGTTTTGTTTTGGTCAAGAAGTGGTCACGTTTTTGTGATGAGATTTCTTTTTATTTTGATGCGAGAGAGAAGTGGTTTAACTGGCGTTTGTTTTTTTTTTTGGTTACACCAGAGGGGTAATTCTTAAACTTAAAAGGTACGCTTGCAGAAACACCTCTAATTTTTCAACGTTTTGACAAGTTTTTGAAAATGATTCTCGCTGAAATGATTTTGCTGCTTGAATTTGAACGATTCTACATAAGTACGAGAATTTGTTGCGGAATTTGTTTAAAAGAGGCATCGCGACCCTGGAACGCAAGGGGCATTTGGAGCAACACTGATAGGTTTTAGTCAGTAAGAGTGCGACACTCCCTTCCGCTCCACCCAAAGCGGAAGGGGGTAATTTGATGATTTCCCAACCTAAAAAGGCCAAGTGCGAGTCGGACTCGCGCACGAAGGGTTCCCAACCATTTTCTATAAAAACGGCAAAAAAAAACAAGTTTGTTCTATGAGAGCCGTCTCCTTACTGCTCTGCTCCTATTGGTCTTAGTGTGATGATATATAGCCTATAGCCTTCCTCGATAAATGGGCTATCTAACACTGAATGATTTTTTTTAAATCGGACCAGTAGTTCCTGAGAGTAGCGCGTTCAACCAAACAAACAAACTCTTCTGCGTTATAATATTAGTATAGATAAGTACAGTGACAGACTATGACAATTCAGCACAGCTATGACAATACACAGTACATAAATCTGAAGTCCAATTATTACTGTAGGTACACAGCGTTCAAAATCTAATAATGCTTCATTAGTGACAATTGTGACAGTTAAGATTACATAATATTATTATGGAGATGTTACCTACTAAATTAACCGATTCGTTCCGTTTCATTATCCGATAAAAACAAGTTTCTTGTATGAGAGTTCCCTTTAGTCTTATTTTTTTTTATTTGTCGTTATTCGCAATTAGAAATACAAACGCTGTGAAAATTTCAACTATCTACCTAATACGGTTCTTGAGATACAGACCCCTAACAGATAGACGGATGGACAAACAGCCAGCGGAGGTTTAGTAATAGGGTTCCGTTGGTTACCCGTTGGAACGCTGGTTCCGTTGGACGCCTAAAATAACAAGTATTTTAGGGTTCTGTACCCAAAAGGTAACTACAATGGATGGACTTATCCCACAAGGCAATTTACAGACAACTACTAGATGAACGAAAGTTTCTAACTGAGGTACCTTAACTTTAGATATTATAATAACTATTAACTAAAGGAAGAATCCTTGTAGGTGTGTCTATGAGATGACGAAACAATGGTAGGTATTCCCCGTGAGTAAAACCCATGAAGAGCTAACTTTATGGCATGAGCTGTAATGGCTATAAACCTAGAAAGAAACGATTTCTCTCTTTATAATAATGTACTTAAGTGAAAAGGCTCAGATTTACTATCAATCTTTTTTAAGTTAAATAATCAAAATCATTTCATTTTATAATTTTCATCAAAATATCTGGGAGTTGTAAACATTCATAAAAAAAATATTAAGGATCATGAGATAAAAAAATACTAAATACACAAGTAACAATAAAACTATTGCTTAATAACGACTTGTGTCTATTACCAAAACATACCTAAAAAAAAAAACTATGTGAAAAAAGAAATATGTTTACGTTAATAATAAAACAATAGATGCACTCAAAGAACGGCTAAGTTAAAGCTGTCAATAGTCCACAAATCTTCTTAAAAACTCCACTACTGTTTCTTTGTCAGCCCTGTCAAAACATAACAACTTGTCTGTTGTTAGAAAACAATCACACAGCAATTACAACAGACCCAGGGGACAAGAAAAAAAAATATCGATGTCCAAACTAAACGCCAATATGTCCCAAACATTTTTTGTCACAAAACTGTCCTCCGCCGTCCCTTTTTCCATGGCCGGCAGATTAGTTAAAGAAAGACTTTTACGGTGGTACACCCAACACAATAATCAACACGCCACAGTCTACAATAATACGATTCTAAGCCATTGACCAACTGTGACTTCTGTTCGAGAGTTGGGTCAATTTTTTTCATCTATGCATCTAATAAGGTAAAAGTACCAGTTAGTAGTAGCGACCGCAAATTTGTCAGACCACCTTGCAGCTAAATGAAATTTATGGCCCCAAAGCCAGGAAGAGGACGCTAAGCCGTGCCGTTGCATAATCTCCGCAATTTATGAATGCTTTTGTTGACTTTATTGCGCTTTGTCGTTTTTATTTAATTACATCACTTAATTAATTTTTGATACAAAAGTGAAGCTGGGAGATTTTTGTTTGTAAACAGAATCTGGACTTTGGTGAGTTTAATATCCTGGGTATAATGTGAACCATACATAAAACGTTTGCCGTAAGAGTGATGTAATTATAGAGATCGTATTTAAATCACAATTGACTGAACAAATAGCCATCAATAGTTCCGGTGGATCAATTTTATCGATAAAAAACTCAAGACTATCTCCAAAATCAATCACGCCCATGGAAAATCGACGAACTTTTATTCAAAATCTGCACGTGAGCCGAAGGTTGGTCCTCGTATTAAAGAGAGGAAATCCGGAGCACATTGTTGTATTCGACACTTACGTACTTTACCTGACCGACAGATAAAAGACCCAGAGAATAGGCGGTAGCAACCTTTTTTTACTATAATTATATGCTGCCAATCTCTCCGTCAACGAATAAAAAAATATAATTTAAATTCCGAATGCTATTAAAAATGTATGCTAATGATTTGCAACGGTCGCGATATTATGTGCTGCCAGTTTTTGCTTAAAAAAATCAGGTTTAATTTTCTCACGTTAGCGTTTTTTTTTTTTTCTAGAAAATTTCTAATGACGCTTTAATTTGAAGAACCCTTTGGGGTTTGATTTTCGTACTTTTTTATGTTGTTTCATTGTTTGCAAAAACAACGTCTCGTAATACGGTTGTCACAAAAAATAATTGCATTGTTATTTATACGTTTCGGTTGCATATATTTCTTTTTTAATTAATTTAACTGGTTTAGTTTTTCTTCATGTGCACTTTTTGTACATCATTATGTTACGGTTTTATTAGGATTGCAACATATGTTTTTACTAACTTTTTTTCTGTTATGGAATTAGTTTTCGGTTTAAATTAGCACATCTTTATTAAAAAAATATCTACAGAAGCACATGTAAGCTGAACTGAAGTAGATCCTATTTATGAAATTTTCATGAGAACCATAGGTAAGTGACACAAAGGAAACACGATTTACTTCTTTAGAAAATCAAAAATAAAGTATATCAATCTATAAAATAACAGTACACCCGGAAGGAACCGTAAAAAAACGAGTCCTGCAAATCTCCTGCACTTTTTTGACACCATGACAATCACAAACAAAAGACAACCGCATCTCCTTTTGTGTTGCCAGAGAAATAAATTAAAGTATCCTTAGGGGAGAACATTTTACCGTTAATTCTAATCTACATGAAAAAAAAACAGTAAAAAACACAAGGATGGTTGTGGGAACGGTCTTAAAAAGCAAGGGACAGGAAACGGTAAGTGTAAATATGTGAGGTGACATACAAGAAAGTTTATGGACGGATATTTATATGAAAGATTTATCATAGTGGGACCAAGAGAAATTTACATGATCCTAAAAAATTGGGTCGCCGCTGGGACTCATTGAGGAGTGGAAGGTTTACCCTTTTACTGTTTGGAAATTTGACGACACTAGCTAAAACAGTTAGACGCACTTTCGTACCAAATTCAAATTATTTTACAACTAGCTGACCCGCGCAACTTCGTCTGCGTCACATTTTCCATTAATGCTCCGCTACGATTTGTCTTAGCGTGATGATATAATATATAGCCTTTATTCAAATTGGACCAGTAGTTCCTGAGATTAGCGCGTTCAAGCAAACAAACAAACCAACAAACTCTTCAGCTTATAATATTAGTATAGATGATATACCTACCACTGCCGATTTATGACTGGTGCCTTGTTGCATTAAGTCTACCCATGTATTGGTACATGGGTAGACTATAATATTTATATTATTTTAAACCATATTTATTTATATACTAGCTTTTGCCCGCGACTTCGTCCGCGTTTCTGTCGTTTTTCGTAAAAAAAGTAGCCTATGTCCTTCCTCACGGTTCAGTGGTTTTGATGTGACAGATTTACTTTCGTATTTTAGTAGGGAAATATAATATGTCAATCTACAATACTGTTGAAAAATATCGCAATACTGAACCGCACAATATTATTGTTTAATAGCTGTGCCCACGACTCCGTCAGCGTGTAACTCCTTGTGTGTTATTAAGATATTGTATTGGTAATATTGTTTAGATCACGTTCACATGAGGCTTAAGTACCTATAGAACGAAAATACTTCAGCGCAAAGCTTCCGGGTAAACTATGTTGGAAGTTGACCCGTCCGGCACGTTAACATAAAGATTTCTAGAACTGCTAACCCGGGAAAGAGCGACGTACAACTGACCATGCGAGAAACAACTGACACCGAGATCTACTCCAGCAATACGAAAAGTCTGCCCTTGAGCCTTATTAATTGGCATTGCATAAGACACCGATACTGGGAATTGCGTTCTTTTAAATTGGAATGGAAAATTACTTATTTGGTATTATGGGAATTCTGGGAATAAAGACGGTTTCACCTGCACCGCAACCTATTAAAATTTGAGTCTCGATTATATTTTGTTGCAACTGGGTTACTTTTAGCCGAGTTCCATTGCAAAGTTGTGGTGGTCATAAACTTCGGATCAGAATAATCGGAATGCCAATTTTTAAACAAATTTCGTGAGAAGGAAGTCCGGGCATATTTAAATAATTTAAAAATTCTATCGGGTAAGTAGTGGCTTCTTGTTCATCGACCAGCATGATTCAGTATTCACGCGCGATGGCTTATTATTAGCGTACCTATTTCATGTATAACTTTGGTGTTTCTATACCGATTTCTATGATTCTTTTTTATGGAATAGTTAATAATGCTAACTTTTTAAATTAGTTCTTAACCATTCCATAAAAAAGAATGGGATGACTGAGAGTGTTATAAACGTAAGAGTAGACATATATAAT
The DNA here is from genome assembly GCA_963859965.1 of Ceramica pisi. Classification (NCBI taxonomy): domain Eukaryota; kingdom Metazoa; phylum Arthropoda; class Insecta; order Lepidoptera; family Noctuidae; genus Ceramica; species Ceramica pisi. The sequence continues at coordinate 16,153,992 of OY982539.1, read as the reverse complement.
CAGAAAGCTTCGAACTGCTAAGCTATCGGGAGTTACACGTGTTATTGTGAGTCAATCATAAAAGATAGACATATACTGTCGTGGGATATTTTTTATATAATTTTAAGGAGAACATTTCCGTCATACATGATTTCTGTGTAGCTTTAACCATTTAGGTTGCACACGCGACGGAAGCTTAAAAAATGGAGTAACTTTTCCCGTTTTCCCAACATTTCCCTTCACTGCTGTGCTTCCATTGATTGTAGCGTGATGAAAAGTATACTATAACCAGCTCAGGAGTATGAAGAATAATTGTACCAAGTTTCGTTAAAATCCGTCGAGTAGTTTTTGTTTCTATAACGGTTATACAGACAGACAGACAGACAGACAGACAGACCGACAGACAGACAGACAAAAATTTTACTGATTGCATTTTTGGCATCAGTATCGATCCCTAATCACCCCCTGATAGTTATTTTGGAAATATATTTCATGTACAGAATTGACCTCTCTACAGATTTATTATAAGTATAGATAGAAGATAGATAGATTGCATTTTTGGCATCAGTATCGATCCCTAATCACCCCCTGATAGTTATTTTGGAAATATATTTCATGTACAGAATTGACCTCTCTACAGATTTATTATAAGTATAGATAGATAAACTTTATGTACAATATTGGTAGGTATTGTACATAAAGTTTATACCGCGTGTATCTGACATCGACGCACAAACGATTTCCATGGGTCCAGGGCATGATTCTGGACACCCCAGTGTTGGAATTTTTCGTCGGTTCTTTTCTGATTTTTTTTAAGAGTACTACAAAGTATCCGCTCAGCTGAGCTGATATTATTTGTGGCTTTATTCAGATTGCTCTTTTTAGTGAAAGTAGTTATTTAATTATTTTTTGATTAAAAATCTCATTGGGTTAGGTCAGAATAACGATTATGAGCAGTCTAAAGTAAAAAAAAACCCTTGAAAAAAAATAAAAAAAATAGAAAAAAGCCGACGAAAAATTCTAAGTCTAGGGTGTCCAGAATCATGCCCCGGACCCATGGAAATCGTTTGTGCGTCGATGTCAGATACACGCGGTATATAAATAACCGTTTATTTCAGGCGACGTGGTCTATGGGTAGGTAAATACCATTAACCTCAATAATTTTTAATATTAAAACAATAGTACCTAATGCAAAGAATGCTTTGTGCAAATTTTAGCGAATTCTTTTTGGTTGTCCTGGTTTATTTCAGTTTTGATTTTTTTATCTCTGAGATCTAAAAATAGAAACATTTGTCCAATCACAGCATGTTTTGCCGGTATATGAAACCATTAATCATATAAAATTTAAAATCTTTCTGGTACAAGTTAGTTCCATCTGATTCCATCTAAAAAGTTTTAATTTAATTACACTAACGGACGACTTTTTAAAATTAATAAAAAGCCGACCGGAAGCCCAATACTGTTTGCTTCCGCCTAAAAAACTAAAAACACGAATCTCTACGAAAAATTTCATCAAAAACCGTCGAATCAAAAGGACTCAGGCACCGATTCTCAACTTTATCGGAGATAAGTAGGTAATATTATAAAATGTCGAATAAGGTTTGATGACTAAAAAGTGAACAAAGTGTTTTTATTGTTTTAATATATTTATTTCTTACCATTTGTGCTATATAAATAATTTTATTATTTTGTTTTTAATTTAAATACAAAATTGGAAACCTTAAATACCAATTCCTGTGATGACTGTTTTTCATTATCAATAGTGTTAGACTTTTGATTAAAAAAAAAACAGTCATTGCAAGATACAGCTGCAAAATTTTCAAACAAAATCATGTGACCCAAAAAGTTTGACCCTCACTGGTACCGCGTCCTTAACAAACTAGAATGCACCCCACGGTTTTTTACACATCCTAACAGAGAGTGCAGTGTTTATAAAAACATATGCACATTTTTTAAGAGACTATAACATCTTCGGCAGATTCAAGGTGTGCGCATTGTGCAAGGGACATCTTTGAGGGTATTTGATAATATTGTAAGTGCGTTTTTTTATGTGCGAGCGAGTTTTTTAAGTTTTCTCACGCAGAGCTTTTTGAAGTACAGATCTGTGGGTAGATACATCCGCGGTCGTCATTGTTGATTTCACGTATGACTGCCATTGATTTGTTAAATTTGAATTTGGAATTATAATAAATATTATGTTGGCGATCGCTTTCATATTTTTTTTTTCTTAACAATTATTTCGTTTTGAAATTGGAACATTCATTTGATAATGTTAACAAATCATTGGTCCATTTTTCAATTTTTTTAAGATGTTCAATAAATTGAAAACTGAAAACACAACAGAGATGAGATATTTTGAGGAAAAAATCAACTTAATATCAAACAAAATAATAATACAAAATTTAACAGTCAGCCAGTTCCATAAAAAAACCCGTTGGTTACTTACAGCTGTTATCAAAAAAATCTCAGCGATAATGGTAGCTCATTTTCATCAGTTTACAAATGCATAATTATAATAATGGCGTCCCGCATATTCATTACGTTATAAAAACGGTAATTTAATATAAACTAGATGACAAAAATACGGCCAATGTAAATAAAAAGTGTCTGAAAAACATGCAGGGGTGACTACTGAGAGTTAAATAAAAAAATTAAAAGGGGTGTTTAAAAACAATAAGAAAAAACTGTGGGCTGTTATCGTAAGCTAACTGGGCTTTGGGACAAGCGGTTAATTTTGTTTTAAAGCAGATTTATGGCTTTCACATGGTAATTAGGTACATTTAATAGTACGATGGTGGACTTTGTGACTTTTTATTAAACTGCAATGTTTTTTTTAATACTAATTTTATTTCGATTATTAATTAATAATATTTCTATAAATTAAAATTATTAGATAAGTACTTAGTACCTTTTGCCCGCGACTTCGTACGCGTATATTCCATTTTTCCCGTTCTCAATAGAATTCCGGGACAAATCCTACTAATTATAAATGCGAAAGTTTGTGAGTATGTATGGATGTGTGTTACTCTTTCACGCAAATACTGCTTATCCGATTACGATGAAATTTGGTATGTAGGTAGCTGAAGATCCAGAATAACACAGGCTACTTTTTAACCCGGAGTTCCCGAGGGATCGGGATTTACACGGGAATACGAGAATTTATACGCGGACAAAGTCGCGGGCGGCCTCTAGTTATACATAATTATATCTTAATCTTGTTTCTGTCTGTTGATGTAAAACCTCATCGAAATTCTTAGCGAAGATCCGACGGAAACAACGAATTTGTTGTATATAACTAAAGATTCTATGTAAAGATATCCTGTGTATATAGATATTGTATTTAGCAATGCAGTACCTAGCTAGACGGTTCGCAAAAAAAGCAACAATAATTCAGGGTTCATATAATGCTATGTACTTATCTACCTGTTATTTTCGATGCTAAACAAATGTTGCATATAGTATATGATTGAGCCTTTATGAAATTACAGGTTTTTTTCAAATTTGGTGAGTTTGATCCCTGGTTCAGACAGGCGATTATTTAAAATTGTTTGAACGCAATTCTTATTTTTTTTTTTCAAATAAAAATGAAGTCTTCATTCAGTATTTGTTTCCCTCCATGTGGCAAGTCATGGGATCGCCTGTATAAATGAACCCTAAGCTTTCTTCCTTCGTTCTTTATGAAAACATATTTACCACTCCTGTTTGGCGAAACAGAGCATCGAACAAACTAAAACTTTCACTAGCACCAGAACACCAAACTCATATCTACCATTTAACGATCATTGGCTCATCCAAAACCGCATAAATCTGCCCACACCAACACACAGGGCGTTCTCGACTCTATCGATATCAAGTCATTTCGTCACAGCACTGAGAATGACACGATATTTAGTTCGTCGACAATCTGGCGAACAATGGCGCATCCCTTTCACTTTCAATGTGTCAATTGACTTGTCTAGCCGATATTAATGTATATTTTCATTGTTCTTTATTATATAGCGAGCTTTATGTGCTAAGGTGTGAAAAAATTGAGTCATGGTTATATCAAGCAGCGGTTTCAGTTAAGTTTATTACATGAAGACAATCTCGACAGATCTACTTTAAGAGTTTTAGATTCGGATTAAAACCTAAGCAGGCACATGACATTGTTTATTTTATAACATTAACACTACTTACAAAGCTTAAGGAATATTGTGGAGAAACTAGCATATCCTAGGACCAACAATTCGAAGATTCCCACCAACCAGTAATGAGCTCGCAGCAAATTAAAATCGAATATATATTAAAAAAATTGAGAAGGTAAGTCCAAATTTTGCAGACTTATTATGATGTTGCTTAATTGGTGATATTAGAAGCATAGTATTAATAAATGTTCTAAGAAAACTCATTAGCTATGAGGTAATGCTACGCACATCAAAAATATCTCGCTAGTCCTGCAATTTATTAAGATTTGAAAAACACGATAGGTAGTAACACACAGATTCCATTTTCATAGATTGCTATTAATTTCTCGCATCCGATATCAGTACTAATCAACTCTAAAAACGTTGTAAGCGCTATTTCAAAGATTCTATATTTACAAACACTTTTAGTGACAATCAAGCCTTTTAAACCCGCCCGCCCGTATAAACCCGATCACGACCTATAAATCTTCCATAACTCCATCTGAGGGCAGATGCAAAATCCAACGGACCTAAGACATAAATTATTTAAATTTGACTAGTAATACTGCACGCTTTGACACAGGATATGCATAAAAGGGTTGGAAAAAAAACCCTGGGGTGAGATTTTTTTATTCATGAAAGTTGAGGGGTCACCATCAGTTGTTTGGCCAGTGTTAGCAACGCCATTGATGTAACGAACTATTGAATATTTAAATGTTATAATGAATGCTTGAATTCGCACGATGATTAACGTTTTTTGACAGTCATTCGGGGTTGTACAGTTTTGGCTATGGAATTCCATTGGATTTGCTTCTAGAACTTTCTGGGATAAATATGTAAGGAACTGTGGGATCGGCCATAATAAAGTACCTGCAAGAACAATTTTGATAAATTGCAGCCAATCAGCCCCCATTGATGCTTCATTAATATCTGAAAAGCTTCACTAAAAATCCGTAGGTAGTTCCTAAATCAAACCCCACTGGCAGTTTCAATTCATAACAATACGACTATCTTATCTTTAACCCCACAAATCAAAACCGATTTTCGTTCGGACCTTTTCATGGACTTATCAAATTCAATTTAAAAATCGCACCCTTTGAAAATGCCCCGTCCATATACCGACTCCTTTCTCTCTCGGTCCATTTTTTATCTGTAGCCCGCTGACTTTATCTCCGGGACATGACAAGGCTAAAAAAATCAGCGACCAGGTGTTGCCAACAAAAAAATAGATAAAAAATCTGCAGTAGTCATTGTTGTGAAGACGTTTGGTTAATCCTTTGGGGTAGTTCATGGCTATTCTGTAGACATGTGTAACGCTTGGCCTGGTCCATTGTTGGGTAAGGAAGAGACTTTTTTACGATGAACCCAATCAAACATGTTTTTGATAAACTCTATCCTCTGGCTACATTGACAGCTGTCTGCCCTAGAGGGTTTGCTAAAATAAAGTAACGTATCGTGAAGTTTAGCCACGTAGACTAAAAGCTTTAGCGGAATTAATGAAGAAATCTTGTCTGCTTCGTCTCTCTTTGTCGTGTTTAAACTGTACTCTGTAAGCATGCAAGCCGTCAAAAAAAAAATCAATCGCCAAGCACCGTTCTAAAGTTCAGCGCGTTTGTATAACAAAAACAATAGGATCGCTCACAGTCCGCGGCGCACGTGTTCGCGTTTAGCATTATCGATTGTCCTCATATTGTCCTCTTTCGCCGACATGCGGGTAGTCGTAAATGAGTTATCGCCGTGACGTCATGGGACAATGCGTTTTTGTTTTAGTCGGGTCGCGGGTGGCGGGGGACGTGGACGCGAGCTCACTGATTGCCCGCTAATGCCGTTAGCATTTTCCGCGGGTCGTATTTGCAAAGCGTGTTACAATGTCAGGACAAAATACCAGTCATAACTTTATTACTTAGAACCTTCTGGTAATTTATTCATTCAAACTTTATGTACAATAGTGGTACATAGGCGGACCTAACGCATTCTCTACCAGTCAGGGGTAAAAAGAATACGAAAGCATTTAAAAATATTCAGCTTATTAAACTGAATATTTTTAAATGCTTTCGTATTCTTTTTACCCCTGACTGCTGACCCCTAACTAAACAAAAAAATTTCGTCTACGCAAAGTCCCATTACAAAATTCCCAATAACAAACAAACAAGCACACACAAATTAATAACAGATCAATGCACAAACTAAAAAATTACAGATGAGCCAAATATCAATTTCCCACGCGAACCTCTCAATCTTTTTACCAAAGATTTGGCAGATGTGCAAAAAGATAAAAGAAACTTTAAAAAACTTCCCTGAGAACTATCCTAAGCCTCACCTATGACCCGGGGCCATCTTGGACCGTTAGAAAAAATAAATTACTCGGCCAAAGAAAAGGACCCATTGTTTGGTGCTAAAAAACCTGAGGGTAAAGTTACTTGCAATTTGAATAAGTAAAAAAATGAGGGGTGACGCACAAAAACTGTGCCCCACAGTACCGTGTGTGATTTTTTTAAGACGAGGACAGTTAACAAAGTAATATGCATAGTTACAGTAACGCAAATTGATTCCTGGTCAATGTTCTCACGGTTTTGCATCTGCATTTTTTATTAATAGTTCTTTAGGACTGCATTGTTGGTCTGTAAGTTATCCCGCATTGATTTTCAGAATACGATAAGAATTTAATGCCTATTGGGTATGTGTCCGGTATGTGATAGGTTTGGATTTGCATATTCAACTCTTTCTGTAAAACCAAAGTCAAAGAGTTCATCATCTGTCTCCTTGACTTATGATACTGCTAAATTCTTTGAGTGGTAGTATAACATACCAAAAGTAACTATCAACCAATTGATGCATTTTAGAATGAGTCATGCTAAGCCTTTCAGTCAGACTAAGATTGCCATTACATATAATTATCTTAATTATACTGACACTATTGTTAACTTTTAAATTGCAATCAATTCATTTTTCCTACCACCAATAGCCCCTTTCTGTGGTACAATTCTTTCCTTAAATGTGGGAAGCACTCCCGCCATTCAGTTTACATGGAACGTGTTTTTTTTTACAATATTTACGTATATTCAAATTAGTTTCCAGCCAATATTAAAATCGTATTTTATTGAAACCTAGAAATCCCACAAATATTTTTGATGGTAACAAGAATCAGACAGCGCATGACGCACGAACTTTTTGTAGTAAACGGGTAACGCATTCTCTCCATACGAGTACGTTCGTCGTATGCGGGCGAGGTACATTTGTATGCACACAGCATAAGGACAACACGCTGATAACATTAACGGTTAGCCAGAGGTCACTTAGATTTACCTCACCGCTGATCAATTCACGTTAAACCCGCATTCGTACGTGGAAGCAAAGAGTTAAGGAAATTGTTGGTAGAGAGCCATGAAGATAGTGAAAAAAAAATTGGTGGATGGTTTAAGAGGAAAAAAAACATTCGATATAGGAGCAAGAAAAAGTTAGGTTACGTAACGTTAAAAGCCTAAAATGTTTTCAGACATAGTTACATTCTATCACTAATACGATTCCCAAAAGACTAAAATGGAAAATTCTGGTAGTGTTTTTCAATTCATAATACCTTTGGATTTTAACAATACATACGGCTGATAGAATTACTCTTTTTAAGCATTCAGATTCAATTTGATTTTGAGATTACCTACTGCGGAGACGCAGCTATAAATGGCCATAGATATCGAATCAGAATACGCCTTTATTTTATTATGATAACCCCAATGGTACAAAATGCAAAATTGAGCATTAGCAAGTATTTTTCTTATCATTTTGTTAAATACGATTACCAACCGGAATAAGAAAATGAACTGACAGAGAAAAAGAATTTGATTGTGGTTAAATTCTTATTCTCTGTCAGTTCATTTCATCAACAAATGAATGACCAAGCTGGCCAACGCAACTTTGACAAGAATATTTTAATCGTCTCTAACAGTTGAAGCTAAGTAACATATTCCACTATCCCTTCACTTGATCATCCTTCATCTGCCTTTTATAGTTAGTAACTAAAGAAATTAGTCAAGTTGCCTTGTGGAGACCCACACGAGAGTACTAGGTGTTTCTCATTAGTTAGACCACTTAATGTGCTATCATTAGATACCTAATTGAATGCATGCTATATTGGGATCAGCTGTATCTACGAGATTTATGGTATGTACTTAATTCATTCGATTTTGTGGTACAGCATGTTTTATTCTATAAGCCCTGACAGACCTAAGCCAGATCTTTCTTGAGTCAGAATACATTTTACTTTCGCTAAAGCAACTAGCCCTAGTCAAATTTTAAAATTATCCTATGGGAACATAATCACGGGATTAAAGTCCTATGTCCATTTAAAGGGCATGGTCTACTTGCATATATGCTTGCTACTTGACTGCTTGGCATCTGCCAAGCTTCATCTGAATCCTCACAGTTTTTAATACATGAAGAGATAACAAACAAACAAAAAATTTATTTTCGAATTTGTAATATTAATTAGAACGATGGCTTAGAAACTCACAAAAGAACAGTCCCATAACTGAAATTATTCTCTATCACAGATGAACAGACTATTTTCTGAGTTAACTATATTTTGCATTAAAATGTCGTTTCCTGATGGTAGATAAAAAAACTGCGTTTTGTAAAGCTATAGTTTTCTGTTTCACAAGGTGACCTTACATTAAGGTAACGGACAATACAAAATTTGAATACCTATATTTTTATAGAAGCTCCATACTCGGCTGAATAGAAAAATCTTTGTCATACGATCTCGCGGTAGTCAAGTTACCATTGTTGTCAAAAAAACAGAAGTTTTTGAATATGCGCACACGCAGATGTGTTGTCCACTTTTTGTGTGCTTTATTGAATTGATCGAGTACCGTTATTTGTGTTTTTTTTTTGTGTGATTTATCAAGTTGTTGACAGATGTATTAAACGTTGAGTTGCTTGTATAATTGATGATCATTATTGTAATTATGTGAGGGAAATGTTTATTGTTAGTTCTGTGCTTATTGAAATATTGGTGGAAACAAAAGCTGGCCCTAAAAATGTTTTTTTCTTTTTTAACTATTATTTATTTTCTGGCCTGGATCAATATCCAAGTGCACATAGGACTTGGACATTGCATGTGCACTAAATTTGTAGGTATTTTGCAGCTAAATGACTCCAGCCGCAGGTTTTATCACAATTTATTTATTAAAACTTGATGCACTAATAAAAACACTGTATAAAGGCGGACTTAATGCCATAGGCATTTTCTACCAGTCGATCTTAGGGTGGTGCAGAGAAAACATGCCAGATGCAACTTATAGGAAAGACAAACCGAGAGAAAAAGAAATACCATCATGAATACAAAGATACATACATACCTACACATAAAAAAGAAATTGACAACGTTTAGAAAAAAAACGAATCAAACGAATTAACGATGTCATGATTCTACCAAATTCTTGCAAATGTGCTCACGTGCCTTCACCTTAAAGGATAACCGACTGGTTGTCGTCCTGATATTCAGAGGGAGTGCATTCCAAAGGAAGATTGCTTGGACAAAGAAAGAGGAGTGGATAAACCCAGAGCTGTGTGAGGGAAATCGTAGAAGTAGATTATTAGTAGAGCGAAACTGTTTACTGTGCGCAGAGCAAATGAATTGTTATGAACAATTCAATTAGTAAGCGTTTTTCTAAACCTACCACAGGAGTAAGTTCGTTAAGTATTAATGAAAACATAAGTTTCGTCATATTTAAAAGGGTGCAAGTCCTTGCAATAAAACTTTATAGGATTAACAAAAATGTCTTGTAATCTCGAATCATTGTCATACAGACTCAAAATTTTCTCAAATTAATTTATGGTACTAACGTTACTTTGGAGAGTTTTGAATAGTTTAGTTTTTCAGGGATTCTGAAAAAGTCTCAAATTTAAAAAAAATACACTTAAGAGCCCTATTACGAATCGTAAATGCTCGTTTGCAATAAACGAAGTTACGTTGGTCTGCGTTGGGAGTACATCTATAGTCCGCGAAACAATTTTGATACCTACTAGTCTGAATAGGATTAAAGTTTATTTGGGCGCTCCCGCGAGACTGAGGAGCGCGCGCGCTGAATTGACGCAGAATATATAGTACTTTAATTTTATTTATTGTAATTTTGTTTAATTATATTGACAAACGAAAACTATTGAAACGCATTCATTGTAGATTGAAATTTTATATCACATTAATTTATTTGATAAAATTGCCCTTATTTGGAACATAATGGACGCTGAATCAAGACATTTCTGGCTTAAATTAGGCTTTCTTTACGTTTTTTTCCGTGAAAACTCAAGGAATTTATAGAAATTCTAGAACTCCAATAAACAAGTAAAACATTCAACCCACCCTTTAGTAATTTTAGCTTTTAAAAGAATTGATTGTAACAATGTGAATTAGACCGTCAAAGTTCCATCGCCGACATTTTTTTTTGCAAACTAAGTTCGTAAAATATTTATAGTAAATTACACGAAAAGAAAAATGAAAATGTGTAACTCTAACTTACAAGAAAGAGACTGGCACTATCGTTCTTCAGGATCAAATAATTAAAATATCTTACTGCTGCTGATAACTACAGCGGCAAAAATCATGAATTTCCGTAAAAAATGTAATAGGACTCTTAAAGTGATTTTGAGGAGCTCGTGGCTAAATACAACAGCCGCACGGGTCGATCTTCAAGGTTAAGCAACGCTTGCCAAGGTTGGTCTGTGGATGGGTGTCCATCTTAACATATCGAGTTTCCTCCGTGCCTCGGAAAGCATGTTAAGCTGTTTCTCCCGGCTGTCATTTGTAGATCTTTGGCAGTCGTTACGGATTGTCAGAAGCCAGTAAATCTAACTCCAGTCTTGCCAAGAAATACCGTGTTACCCAGTTAATGGGTTGTGGAGGTCTGGTAGGCAGCCGCTCCACGTAAAATGCTGGTATTCAGCTGAATCCAATTTGACTGGGAGCCGACCCCAATGTGATCGGGAAAAAGCTAGGCAGATGCTGACCCTAAAAAGTGATTCAGAGAAAATGTGACTTGTGTCCTTTTCGAAAAAGCTGGTTCTATTCTTTCAAACTGCTGCGCTAGCTGTCAATCTAGTCTGTTCTACGGTGACCTACCATTTTAAAATGAATGAACTGACTAATCCTCGTAACATCCCACTAAAGATACATTTCAATATCGCTCACTATTCAAACACAGGTACTATTCAATAATTCTCCATTCAGCAACCATGATTGATTAATAATTAAAGCTATTTAAATGCAAATCCGAACAATAGTTAGACAAACCCTGTATAATCATATCAGTCTGCGCAAGCGCATCTGTGACTCATACTTCAATCAACGCCTAGCCTTTTCTCAAATATACAATTTACACTAGGTTCTTCCAGCGTTACTGAATGCAATTGCGTACCGTATTTTGCATGAAGAGACTGTCTATTTAGATCCTCCTAATCACAGTTACTGGGTAACACGATACCACTTGGCAATATTGATACCTACTGGAACCTTAAGCAAGACCCAACAATGATGAGCCCATGCCATCATGATGGTTCTGTAAGAAAGAGACTGAGTAATAGTACTCTCCCCTTTTGACAACGGATTCATGATTGCATTTCATGACAGCATTGTCATGTCATTTCGTCACAGTTGGTGGCTGGTAATAGATTTTTTGGTTTCTGACTACCGGCAAAAACTGTGAGAGATCTATTAATTACAGCTTCGACGTTCACAGCTTATCATGATTTCCAAGGCACGGAGGAGTCTCAGCACGTCATTGATGGTTAATGGTCACCCATCCAAAGATCGACCTCGGCATCAATTGCTAAACCTCGAAGATCGACCCATGCGATTATTACTTAGCCACAAGCTCCTCTGCTATGCACTATGACTCATAGTTGGATCTATCAAAATTTAATAGAAGCGTTGCAAAACCCCTTGTGGGCGGACGGACCGACAGAATTTATTTATTAGCAACATCAATGCTTCTTTGTTATAATGAATGGACTATTGCAGATAGACGAGTCTAATTGGGAGTTTATTGGCTGGCCTGTAAATATGTCTTGTTTAGTCCGCTCTCTTGTTGGAAGACAACTGGATTTGTGTTTGTACCTATCAAGAGTGGGCGTTCGTTTTCTCCCGGTTATGTGTTTCTTCCTAAATGTATGTTCTTCTACTTTTACTTTCTTTCTGCTTTGTTTAACAGAAATTAAAGCAGTAGTATGCTTTTGCATCATAAAACGTTTGATCCACCAATTATTTGATTTTAGATAAGTAATATTTTTCGTTCGATTAGCGATTGATACTTGCTAGTATTTCAGTAACATGCCATTTTTATTTTGTACTAACTGTCCCCCGCGGCTTCGCTCCCTTCAACTGGCAACTACCTAATTTTTTTTAAACATAAATGCTTTCTCCTGTTAATAACAAACACAACAAAAAAAGAATTAGCGAAATCGGTTCAGCTGTTCTCGAGATTTGCACTTAGCAACTCATTCAGCGATTCATTTTTATATTATGGATTCTATTCTGAAGTAGGTATTGTTTGTAATCCTAATGGTACAACTGTTTTTGGAAGAACTGTCAGACTCTTACTGACTAATATCCATCCGTGTTCCTTCAAATTCCCTTTGCTTGCCAGGGCCGCGGGAACTCGAACAATTTCGAAAGATATGGAAGTACCCCGAAACGATGTCTATCTTTTTGATAATTGCTTCTTTGTTACAATGAAGGGAGGACTATTGCAGTGGACGAGTGTTATTGGAGTTTTATTGCTGGGCCTGTAAATGTGTCTTGTTGGGTCCGTCTCCTGTTGGAAGTCAACTGCAGTTGGGTTTGATTCTTCGTTTGATTCAAGGGTGGCTGTTGGTTTTCGCCAGTTTGTGCGTTTGTTTGTGAATATATGACTTTACTTTTTAATATGTATTGACCCAGTTTCTGGGACTGTATGCTTGTAATCCTCACAAACTATTTAATCAAAAATTGATTTGATTTTAGACACGTGAGATTTTTGTCTGATTGGCTATACTTGGGAGTATTTAACAAAATTTAATGAGATAATTTTATTTCAGTTCTGACGTAAGTATTGTGTTCAAAATCATAAAGATGGTCCTTTTTTGGAGTAAAACCCTCCCGTGTTCCTTCAAATGCTCTTGGCATTCCAGGCCTGAAGTAACTTTTTCGAACAATTCCACAACCTTGGAAAGACTTTCGACTAAAAAATTATAATAGTATGGGCTGAATTCATTTCTGTTATTGAAGACACCAATGTAGCGTTGACGACCAGCACTTGATAATTACTATTGCTATGAAAACATCAACGCTTCTTTGTTGGACTGATGCAGGTAGACGAGTCTAATTAGAAGTTTATTGGTGGGCCTGTAATTATATCCTGTTGGGTCGCTCTCTTGTTAGAATACAACTGTATCTGCGTTTGTTTCGCAACTGTATTTGCATTTGGGTGTTGGTTTTCGCCTGATTGAATATACTCGCATGTTAATTGTATAATTTCGATCATTTGTATTGCAATTTTCACAAATTTAATCATGACAAGTTTTTGATTTTATTTTTTACTTTCAGAAAAAAAAAATACAATAAGAATTTTCGTAAATTTTTCTGATTTGGTAGAATTTGTGAGCTTGATAATATAAATTTCATATTTTGGTCTGGTATGTGTTCCTAATTATGACATACAAACAGCATGCTTTTGATTAATGAAAAAAGCTTGGTTCAATGAAACACACTAATATGTTGACTTTTCATGTCGGTATGTCTACGAATGTCACCTTGGCAATTACTATTACAGTTACAACCTCATACCACTTAATTTTTTTTTATTTGAGGTGGGTTGCTCTAGATTCTAGTCTTGGTCAGAGATGATAGAGATAAAGTCTACGATGGAGCGAGCTTACCCAGAAATAGCCTGTTCACTCTAACTTTGAAAAGATTAGGGTTGTGAGCGTTCGAAAACACAGACGCAGAACCTATTAATATAATGTACAGCACTAATAATTACATGAAAGCCATGCATAATCTGTATATTATTAAACCTCAAGAAAAGATGACTAATTCATTAGGTACATTTTACAAATCGTCTATTACGTCTCTATAACGCCTTAACTTTCATAGTTCATGCAAATTCGTTCGACTGACAATGAGCCCATTTGTACATTTCAACCTTATCAACTTACAATTCACTACCACCCCCGCAAACCTTAACCGCCAAGCTATAAGACTCAAATTTACACGGCAAGAGGATCTGGGAATGGAAGATACAAGTGTGTATGATATATTCATATTAAAATGTAGATGCGAGCGACGGACGGTTGGACTTAGAACAATAAGGGGCGTGGGATGGTATTAACTCATTAGGTATCGATAGACGCCTTGACCGATATCCATGCTGATCGTATGGGGTCTGTGGAGGTCAGATAAATAGGTGAAGTTGGTGCTAAACCTCATGATGGTCGGCTATTTGGCTTTCCAAGTCCCGAGGCCGGATAGAGAACATTCCAGTTAGTTATGTCAATGGTTTTGTTCTGTATCTTTTCTTAACCAATTGGTAGCAATGTTAGCTGGATTTTTTCAGCAATTTTTTTACCGACTGAACAGTGTTTTTTTCACACGGTTCATGATGATTTTTTTCTGAAGCATTATTATTTGACGAAAACGTCGTCCATCTGTCAGCGCCCGCAAATTAAAAGAACATTAGTAAGACAATACAAGTTTGTCCCGATTGGGCCTTATGGACGTTGACTGGTATATGTCTATGTATCCATTTCAAGTTTTGCGTTTTCGGGGTCGCAACTTCTTTCATAAACGATTTTTCTTCTCTCCTCCCGAAGTGTGTCCCAAACAAAATAGAGTCAAAAAGAAATTACTGGAAATTGAAATCATAGACAGTACCTATATTTGTATAAAGATAACAACAATGAAGTAAAGCAGGCGCCAGAAACCGTTACGTCATATACCTACTCCGCGAAAAGTTAAATGGAAAGTCACATGTACACGTCAAGCCACAAACATCGGACCAGCATGGCAAGCTACGGTATCGGCGCATGAGTGCGATGCGCATGACACGATTACAGGTTGTCGTCACTCGATACGCCGACGGGACATCCTGATAACACCGCGTGCTGCGTCCATGTTACACTGCGGGACAGAAATGTTGGATGTGTAAGGTCACTTTGTGTTATTTTTTTGTGACTTTAGTAATAGTAGCTGGAATTAGGAATTACGTAGTTGAGTTAAACGTATTATATCTAAACACACAAAACTTATTACTGATACTGAGTACTGCAAGATTCTTATAATCTTATTCTAATAATCTTAATACATTTAAAAATCTTGTTAGATTTTAGTTTTCATTCAATGAGACACGTATTGAAAAATCAAATTTATTTTCTGCTCGCCTATTACAGCTACATCGGACATTATGACGTTACGAAAACGTTGTTTCCACACGTAATTTAAAAGTTTATTTTGGAAAAGACACACAAAAGAAATGTGGTTACGATTGACCACATAAACTCGGCCCAGAGTGTACAATCATAATGGTGCGACCATTGGCGCGCGGTCGGTCGCCAATTACCCTATTGGCAGCAATTGTTGTGCGACGCTGTCCGTCGTCCTGCTATCAATATCATAACATCCAGGCACGCAGCTCTGTTTAGAATAGTTTTAATGAAGTAGTGTTAAAGAGTGGTAATCATAATTCATTAAAGGTCAAAATAGGTCTATGGATGAGTGGCCATCTTAACATTACCTATGTTCCCAAGATCCTTCGCGCCTCAGAAAGCACGTTAAGCCTTTGGTCGTGGCTGTCATTTGAAGCAGTCATTACGAATTCTCTGAAGCAAGAAAATATGTCAAAAGTCTTACTAAGAAGTACCGTGTTACCCATTACTAAGTTGTGGTAGGCACAACATCTTCAGACATCTCACCGTAGTCACGTAAGTGGAGTAAACGACAAATGAGCTGTCATGCTATCTTGTTCGTATGGTTTGAAAGCTCACTTGTCGTTCACTTCGCCCAAGTGTTCACTTCAACATATTTCCAAAATCGCACTCAGTTGTGGTGGCCGTTAACTAATTTTTCTATACATATTCATTTTTCCTAAGAGGGCTAAAACAAAAGCCAACAATACCTACATCTACTTTCTTAATTTCTCCAACAAAATAGCATACGTGCATAAAGCCTCGTACACAAGCTTACGAGCCCTAGGGCGTCACAGTTACTGTTAACGCCTCGTATATCATCAGGTACGGATTGTTCCACGTTGATGTATAAGACCCTTTATCATAGTACTCGTGTTATTAGTGGGTGGGCTCCTTTATAGATTTATAGGGATGGAGCGAGAATGCTGTGGTCAATTGTTTTAATGTATTATTGTGATTTGTCTTGTGATTGAATGGAAACAAGGCCTGTATGTAAGGGTCATGCGTGTCGTTCTATTCTAATAGGATATTATTTTGCATATGGGCAGCGATATTTTAGCTAGAAAGATACATCACTGCACCACAATTGAAACAAAGGCTCTTTAGAACTTCATTCAAGGGTCAGAAGGACTGCCTTTTCACGAAAATAGAAGATTGAATTTTCTTATTTTGTTGTTACTGGTTACTGCTATGTGTTATCCTTTAACACCCTACAACTGGACAAAGACACCTCCCTTGACTTTAAGTCCAGCTAAACCTGCTAAACTTATTAAATCCAGGGCTTTAGACCAACTGACGTTGTACTGTTTTAAACTTTCATGGTCACTAACATTATAATAGTTCATATCGGGATTGCTACCATGTACCTTTTTATTTGCAAGTTTCCGATATTTCGGCACTGTTGCAAGCGCCATGATCACGGAGTAAATGAAGTGACTGACGTTGTCTGTTTTGTTTGACCCGAAATCTTCTACAGCGACAGCGGGAGCCTGAAAGCTCTTCTGGCTGTGTCACGCCACCACATAGTGGTCTATTATTTTGGCCCACAGTTCATTGAGCATACGGTAGACATAGCCATCCCGGACCTCAATTGAGCAATGAAATGATATTCATTGTGCGTAATTCTTTATGAAAAAAACTGAAGTGGCAAAACCAATAAGCACTACATGTTATCGTCCTAACAATTTTGTTACAAATTTCCCCGTAGTGATGTACTTGCATAAAACAGTATCTTTTGATCGTTTATTAATGGAGACGGATGGCCGGACAGACTAGCAGAGGATTACACAGAGTTATCACATTAGTGCGGACTTATCACGAGGACGCCCGGACTTATCACCTATATTGAATTAGTGTAGTGTTGTTGACCGATCGGCTTTTATTAATAGGTCTGTGGATAAAGTAACTTATTTGTGTTTTTGCATAAGCACCGACATGAGGATTTATCTTAATAATATCGTAAATTCCTAAGTTGTGGTTAATAATATCGTAGAGTTTTATAGTTCTGCTCAGCCTCATAAAATACGGCATTTTATGAAATGGTAAAAAGATCGACTTCTCCATAATTATTTGAATTTGACAAAATTTACCAAACAATTATTTATTTTCGTATTTTTTTTCAGTTTTGATTTTAATTAAAAAGTTTATCATGATTACAACTTGACTAACCTTTTTCGGGGTTTGCGATTAGTCTGTTGCAAGTCACAAATTATAACGGACTAGCTGACCCGTGCCCACTTCGTTGGGCGGTAAACATTTTAACTTGTGATGAAATTATGAGTGTGGTTCGGTTAGTACTGACTGCTATGATTTATTTCCTAACGGCCAAAAGGAGGGTTTTGTTTTTATTGCTATGTATGTCGCTAGGCCAGCGAGCCGCTGCGAGCGCTCAGCGTTAGACTCCCTGTCCCTTGTTGCAGAGCCATGCTGCTTTATATCACTGAGACGCTGTGCACGTTCAGCGCTAGATTCCCGAGCACGGACCTGCGATGTTCTCCAGCTTTGGTTAGCAAGCCGCTGTGAACGCTCGGAGCTAGATTTCCCAGCGAGTGCTTGCGAAATATTTTCTCTATTCCTCGAGAGGCTCTTCCGTACGGCGTACTCGAGCTGCTCTTGTCTCATGTCTGGGATGTCTGACGGGAAAGTTGTGATATCCTTTAAGGCATGATAAACAATCGCTGAAACTGTCCAATATCCCAAAAACAGAAATATCACAGCTTCGAACTCGAAGAATGAGAACGAAGTAATATTGTAATTGTGTTTCGAGAAACCGAGCAACCAAAACAATTTTAAAGACCTACAACATTCAATCAACTACGTACAACTTACCTACCAAACGACAAAAGTTAAATAATAACTGGAGAGGGTCATTAATCCGCGGAAAATCTTAACACCACGATTCAGAAAAATGACGTAATTGCACAACGCCGTCTATGGGTAATGGATAAAACGTCGTCCGTACAAAGCATGTTCTAATGCGGTTCGTGAATGGACGGCGCGGGCGGCGTTTTGCGATTTAGTAATTTTATATTATCTTCGTAACTATTCAACCAATTGACATACTCTTTAGGGCAAATCGTATCTCTATGATGTTCTTGTGATCATAATAACATTTTTTTCGATAAGGTTTAATATTTTGTTGTTTAAAAAATCGTCCAAAGATAAGTACGTCGAAAAATACTTTTTTTAACACATAAAAGCTACTATATCTGCTAAAATATAAAAGATAGAAATATGGTGCCGCGGACTTTTTTGTAGAACTATTATAGGCGGACCAGGTTGCCATACATTGTTTTCAATTATATACAACTGTTAAGGCAGCGCACGCAAATAACTCTGTTGTAAGAGCTATTTTTTTCCGCCTGGATGGACAAAAATTGAGATAGTTCGACTAATATGCATGATATCTTTATAATTTATAGCCTATAGCACTCACGGATAATGTAGCTTTCTACCAGTGAAACAATTTTTCAAATCGGACCAGTAGTTCCTGAGATTACCCCCTACATACAAACTTACAAACTTACAAACTTACAAACAATTTTACCTCTTTATAATATTAGTATAGATGAAATGACATAACGAATATGGACATAAACTTCAAAGATGCTACTAAATTAGAATGATGTAGGAATCTTATTAGCAAATTACTACCTATTTATTCAAAACAAAAGATAACTCATAACAGATCACTCTAAGACATTGTTCAAGTAGAAAAGCATCAAAACGGATGATCTTGAACAACAATGTTTATGACACAAACAATTTCACCAAAATGCAAAGCAATTTAAAATTACCCCACAATATTCTCCTGCAATCTTGTTAGAATCCTGCGGAAAGTGCCTTGGATGTGCACGCACAACATCCTAATGAAAACATACGACTGTTTGATAACCTGTTATGGTGTGTACGGAACCCTTTGCGCTGCAAATTGGCTTGAGGAACACTAATTTACTACTATTGTCCGTTTTATTTGGTTACTTTTGGTTGGCATTGTTGGAAATTTTCGCTGTTTCTATAAAGGTGGGCGGTTGTGGTATAATGTTGTTTATTAATCGTAATGAATGTACTCTAGCTACTACTACAATAGCTTAAGACCTAATGGTGATCTCTCATAAATCTCATCCCGCCTACCATTTATTTATTTCTAGGGTTTTGAGTTTTTTTGTCATCGTACGTTCAAACAAACGAGTTTATTTCTTCTTAATAGTTTATATAGTCTAAAAGAAAGAGTACATTCCAAAATTCAAAAGTCATTTATTCAAATTAGGCTGAGAGCCAGCACTTTTTGAACGTCAAGTTTTTACAAAATACAGTCCCCCAAAACGCCCGCTCGTCACCACTTCCTAGTATTTTAGCTGTGGAGATGAAGTGGCCAACAAACTTCCCAGCAACACACAACCCAGGTACCATGACTAGAACTAAGCACAATTTTATTTTCAATTTTAACCATCAAATTACTCCTTCCTTTCTGGGCAGAGGAAGGGAATATCAGACTCTTACTGGCTAAAATCCATCCGTATTCCTCCTAATCGCCCTTTGCGTTCTAGTGACTATTTTGCACAGATTCTGCTACATAAGTATTCACAACCAGTCTCTACAATGTGAGTCAGATCAAAATACAAAACCGTAAGAAAACAACACAGTCTCAGAGAAAACAGCAAATTCCTCACATACTCAAATAGGCAACAAAGTTTATAGTTTTTAAATAAAGTTTACTTGAAGAGCCTTGTGAACTGCGGCCCAGCCCATAATGTATTGACTAACGCCAATTGAGCTGGTCTCAAATTGAGACGTTTACAAGTATTGACAGTAAAATGGGGAATCGTACGAGCGAAGACGGCGCCGGAGTGAAATTTGTCCCGTTATAAGAGCTGTGCAGACGAGCGGGCGGGACGCAGCGGCTACGTTTGGAAAATATTGAATTTACAAAGACCATCGTATCAGCCGAAAGACGTCTACTGTTGGACATACGCTTTCCCCAAGTGTCGCCACAACAACCGGTCGCGACCCTCACCAGGTCCAGACCCTCACAGAGACACAGGTACCTGTGGAGGCCTTCAAACGCTGCGTCTTCTGGTACTCGGTTGCCACACGACAACTTTTTCGGCCCCATGGAGTATGGACCATCTGTTCTGGGAGCAATGTGCCATTCTTACTGTTACTTCTGTTCGGTGGTCCTTTGGGCTATGTCGGTAACCTTGGTTCTCTTGCGGATATTATCATTTCTGATTAGATCGCGGATCACGCAAGGAAACTAAATGTTTTCTGTTTATTGCCTCATTTCCTCTTCCAAAGAGGTCAGAATTTTTCTTTAGAATTTATGCCGAATTCGGTTTTTCTGATTCCGGTTTAACGCACAGAGCAGGAAATCATCGCGCAAGCGACAGAGTATTCTGCAGTGCGTTACTTACGATACTACTAATCAAATTCATGGCGTCGAACGTGCCCTCAGAGGGCCAAGTGCGAGTTTTTATACTTACTTGATCGCTTTAACATATACGTTTTACCATGTTTAATCGAATGAAAAAAAGCTTTCCGTTATTGCTACTAGGCAGAGCTTATTTTATTTTAAACGATCTATTACATTAACACAATCGAGTACGCTCAAAATCCGCACTAATTTCACATCTCAAAACTTCCGTCACGTCTCGCCTGTTAACAAATTAAATTGTATACGTCATTAAATCGAAGAGCAACTTAACGCTGTCTGATGTTCCTGCTGTGTTTGGAAAATGTTTCACAATGTCACCTCTAGCAGTGACCTCACAACATCAACTGAAACAAACTATGTCTTTCAAGATCAATCTTGTTCACAAGTAACATTTTAGCTATATATTATGCAACTGCAATTATATATCTACAAGTATTTGTTCCGAGTCTGGGTGTTTTTCTATCTATAATATGTATGTATTTACAAAAAAAAAAAATGTATATAAGTAGTTTATCAGCCATCTTGTTACCATAACACAAGCATTAGGTTGCTTAGCTTGGGACTATATGGCGTTGTGTGAAATGTTATTTTATATGTTAGAAATACTCAAACTAAAACCGCCGGTCTGTCCCACCGCACCATGTCCATGATTCGGCTTGACGCGCCGGGCGCACCAACATCGCCCACTCGGTGGCGTCTCTGATTTATTGCAAATGGCGCGAAAGCGAAAACGCTCGTAAAACGCAGCGTACGCGTTTATGGCGCGTTGTTCGTCCGCGCGATTGCATCCTACCTTACAACCCTTTGCGTAAATCGCGCGGTTATTAGATAGCTTTTGATTGTGTGTTCAGTTGTATTGCATTCTGTTTCAACGGTTGTTTGTGTATTTGGTTTTGCAGATGTTTATATAGTGATTTTCTCTGTAATTTTGATCGATTACTTTATTAAAACTTATGAACCGTTGAACCGATAGCAATATTTTTACTGTAATTTGTTTTGCCCAAAAGAGCACGACAAGGATTACCGGAAAAAGGAACGGGGGATGAAACTCGTGGCTAAGTATAACATTTATAGATGACGAAAGGTACAAAGCATGACACCATGCCAGTCTTGTGAAGGGGTACTGTATAAGCTATAGTAGTATCTGGTTTTTATTATTAGTTACTGTGTTGTGAAGGTCAGATAAGCAGTCTCACCATGTAAAAATGCCAACGTAGTTGGATAGAAACTGGGCAGATTAAATGAATGCACGCCACTCTATAGTTGAAAGTCTCAGTATTCCTCATTCATAATTTATTCAGATTGTTACTAGTGCAGACTTTTTGTCGTATTTTGTCTAACTATCTAACCTTATTCCTTATCACAATACTGATTTTTTTCAGAAGGGCAATAAGACTATTATAACAAATGTTTTATAATTTACATAAAGCCTGTTAGTCAATTATCTTCTTTATTTCAAAACCACAATATTCGTAATAGCAAGAAACACTTATCTGCAACATACATCATACAAATTAGCAGTCCAATTCCCAACAGATAGGGAACGGCAGAGCTAATGATTTCCACAAACGCCACGATGAGGTAAACAGCATGCCGATAAATCGTTCTATGCCAGAATGACATAACAAAGACGCTGAGATCGTAGATGTAAGAAACGAGGAAGATACGTCATCTATACTGGCTTAGAAGGTTACATATTGGAAGAGGAGGTTCGTTTCAAATAATTCGAACATCAAAAACCTACCTTGTCCATCCTCCCGTTCCATTATCGGACTACAAGACTTACGGCGATGCGCCAGCAGTACATGATAGGCCAGGATATACAAATACCACACAAAATGTTTTGAGCATACTTTTAAATGAGCATATTTACAGCTAAGGAGTGAAATTCCTTGGCGGAGTCTGTGTTTAAGGCAAGAGTACCTCAAAGCATGCGAGCTTTAACGTCAACCACATCGCCACTTTTTCCAGAATAAAAATCTTTTCTCTTGCTAAGCACTTATCGCGTACCACAAAATAAATGCAATTCTTAAAGCACACTACTACTTTACGAAATATAATAGATAATATAGATCCGATATAATACCAAGAGAGGCGTTTTATCTTACCTATTTAAGAGGCATATCCCATATTTCTAAACTTCTTGTCTGGATGTGCAGGGCTCGTTCGTGCCAGACGGTTGGACGCTTCGGTCCCATCATATATGAAGTCTACGTCATGTCTGAACAGGTTAGTTTCTCTTGTGGTTGTTGCTCGAAAATATGGAGTCGTTGTGAACAGCTACTAGTACCAATATACTGCAAACGCTCGCATCACTTAGTCGGACAGTCCTACTTCTTTTCCATGAATGTGATCTCACCATTTCACAAAAAAGTCACCTCATTTCAAGCTTTAAAATAAAAAAATCCAAATGGCTAGAAAAGATTGCCACTGTAATTTGTTCTTAGATACATTCGAGCACGATTCCTCTCGAACCATGCAATGTAAGTAGCCTTCTATTGCCAGGCTCATGTTTAGAAGTGGACATTTACTGTCAGATACCCAAGTACCAACTCGTCGTGCTCTCTAGGCATATCCCATATTTCTAAGCTCCGTGTCCGGGATGTACCTAGTTCGGTCGTGTGTGCCGGTCGTGCCGGACGGTCGGACGCTCTCACGCCGTCCTATCCGTGAATGCTACTTAATTTATAGCTGTGGTTCGAAGATGGCACCAAAGTTAAGAGCTGACAGTCACTTGGAATATTTTTCGTAACATGTCAGGGATTCACGAAGTTGGTCTTAGAAACAAATTGGAGAGCTGGCACGCGAACTCTGTGGTCAATTAAATTTATCGTGGCTCGGAATAATGGCCTGCATAAAACGACAAATAATAAAAATGAATAGTGTGTATCAGTTTTTGAATACATTACAAGTTCGCTCTGATTTGTTAATAAACAAATTCTCATTGCCTCAAGATTGGATATGAGAATGCAAATTCATGTCTGGCAAATAAATCAACATTAATTAAGCCCTTAGGTAAGTTTTGAAGTAATTAATCTTCTAATAAACAGCTTTTAATTATGAGACATTCAATCGTAAACCTGACTAAATAAATTAGGAGGCCAGTACTGAGGCATTCGATGATTTGTCGGAGCGATTGAAAGCGGTTGCAGGACGAGGTTCTCACGCGAACCCAGTGGACATATGCTTCTTAATTCAGCCCTTGCTGAATTGAAAATTTAAAGAAGAAATAATTATGACATATGAATATTTTAAAGCAGGATACGGTAGTGTTTTAACTTTGGACCTGGAAGCGCAGTAGAAGAAGATGCAGATAAATTTGTAAAACAATATGTGATGATGCAAATGCAAATGATGTTATGAAGGCAAGACTAATAGTATCTATAAACGCTAAAGACCATATCAACTCTAAAATAACCTCTTAATAGAAAGGTAACTTTCTTTAATATTATAGCGAATATTAGCTACTTAATGATGGTAATAAC
This sequence comes from Ceramica pisi, assembly GCA_963859965.1. Classification (NCBI taxonomy): domain Eukaryota; kingdom Metazoa; phylum Arthropoda; class Insecta; order Lepidoptera; family Noctuidae; genus Ceramica; species Ceramica pisi. The sequence continues at coordinate 16,129,501 of OY982539.1, read as the reverse complement.
TGCGACATTGAAATGCAAAACTTAATGAATTGGTCGATTGGTACCTAATGGGTAATATTGAGAGCGGTCACAGGTTGCTTGAAATTAATGGTAATAGTTGTAAATAATATATAAATACTTTGAAATTAATTTAAAAAGCAGACATTGGAATGTGTTATACAAATGAAATTAACATGAGCAGTCTGCTCCTTTTTGTCTTGTCATTACTGTTGTTCAGTAAATTCTCACTTCTCTCTTCTTCTTTGGGATTCTAAACTTTACATGATAGAACATCTTGTTCACCTTCTTTTAAGTCTCTTCCAAGATTTGTTAACCTATCATCGTGTAAACTTAGGTGAGTAAGAATGAACTGAATTGTTTGTATGGATTGACAGCTCACTTCATATTCACTTCACCTAAGCTTACTCGGTAACAGCAGTGCGATTCTGCCAGTTGATTCTCTCGACATCTCACCGGTGATCACTTAGGTGGAGTGAACGACAAGTGAGCTGTCATGTCATCTTGTTTGTATGGTTTGACAGCTCTAACTCTGCTCTCTTAACTTCGCCTAAGTGTTTACTTCGACATGTTTACAGAATCGCACTGCTGTTAACATGTCGAAGTGAACACTTAGGCGAAGTGAACGACAAGTGACCAGCCGGTCGATTCTGTCGACATTTCACCGTGTACACTTAGGTGAAGTGAACGACAAGTAAGCTGTCATGCCATCTTGTTTGAATGATTTGACAGCTCACTTGTCGTTCACTTCGCCTAAGAGTTCACTTCGACATGTTTACAGAATCGCACTGTTAAACCATACAAACAAGATAAGAATGACAGCTCACTTATCGTTCACGCCACCTAAGTGATCTCGGTCAGATGTCAACAGAATCGACCGGCAGGTTAATAGCATCGCACTGCTGTTTTTGAAAATAAAATGTATATAAGTAGTTTATCAGCCATCTCGTTACCATAACACAAGCATTAGGTTGCTTAGCTTGGGACTATATGGCGTTGTGTGAAATGTCCAAGGATATATATATAATATATTTTCTCAACTATTTTGGCGTCGTTTTTTAGTCGCACCGGATTTAGCTTCACGCACTCTTTAAACTTGTGCCTATCAGTAATCAGAACAATGTTACCGTCATGACAACTATTTTGAGTCTTCATGCATGAGTATAAACATATTTCCATACTAGCTGTCCCCTGCGGCTCCGCTCCCGTTTTACTCGCATATTTCCCGTTTCCGTGGGATTTCCGAGATAAAACTATCATTATGTCCTTTCTCGGGTCTAATACTATCTTTCTACAAAATTTCATCCAAATCGGTTCAGTGGTTTAGGCATGAAGAAGAGACAGACAGACAGAGTTACTTACGCATTTATAATATTAGTAGGGATTAATACCACATACATTAATTAACACTTCGTGATATAATATCCTTATAGCTAATGATGCCAATAGAAGCGACATTGAGAGGCGTAGTGTACCTATAAATTAACAGACCGGTCGGCCGACCGGTAGCGGCTAGATTACGGACGGTCGCAGGTCGATCCCGAAGGCAAGGTTCTCACGCAACTACTGGCCCTACTTACTTTATCTTCGCATCTTGAGCCTGATATTGGAGCTGAAGTATGCTAATAAATGAGCTTAATTTTAGGGTTGGCTCTGTGCTTTTATTGTTTTTGAGTGAACTGTAAATTGTGTTGTTTTAGATATTAAGCTTCACTTTCATTTCATTAATGCATGATTTATTTTTCAAATGCATTCATACTGTTTCATTTTCAGTCCATACCGCATAGCTTCACCTATTTGTTTTGCTGCTGGATTCAGATCCTTCCAGTTCCAATCAAGCTTTACTATCTCGTACTAACATTCAACTTTAGCATGAATTAAGTACTTACCTAATTTTTTATTCTAAGCCGGTTTTCATTTTTTTGCTAAGCCACAGAACCGACCCCGCAAAACAAATGTGGACATAACTCCTTAACCATTCAAAGGTCTCCACTATGAAATAGCCTAAACGAGCTGAAAATATTTCCTATATCATCAACTACTTCCCAGTCTCACATAATTATATCACGTCTCGTATGTAGGTGAGGCACAGTTAGGCTGTGCGCACACGATCAGTATTCGTGACGTCCGTCACTGGGCCGCTCTCATGCCACAGCCGCCATCTTGCGCCAGTCGCCACCCCGCCCGCCAAACTATACCTTACTGATGCAAATTATGAGAAGATGTGAAGAGGATTGACTTCGATTCGAGTATGTTGGTATTTTTAAATTATAGATGTGGCCTGACCGCTAACACGGACATATATCAGAATATAAAACCCAAGTAACTTTCGCATTTTCATGTCAATCGCAAACTGTCGCAAAAGCCTTAATTTTGACACAATTTTGACAGATTGCGATTTGGATACGAAAGCGAACGTTGTTTGAAAATTATTAGAATTGGCCCTCTGATTGGAAGCTACAAAGGGTCTGAGAGGCCTTTGATCTGCAGTGGGGCAATATATTTCATTAGCAGATACAAAAAATACTCAATTGAGGGCATATTGATAATTACTATTTAAATTCTGTAATGTATGGTTAGTGTTTCTCAGAGAGGCAAAGGTGTGTCTTTGCATGCCCGCATTGTGACAAGCCAAAGTTGTCAGTTGCCAATCACGTACGTACATACTTCATAAAATCTCGATACTCCGACTACCTGGAAATTGATTCAATTTCAGCTAAATTGTACCATCGAATGAAGAAAATTAGAGTACAAGTTAATATTCCATTTAAAGTCAAATATTTCTCGTAGATATGAAAACCTTGCTTCTTATATCAAAACAATGTCCCAGTTAACACTCGGCTCGCCGCACGCGCCGCGACTCTTGCGCAAGAGTCCATCCCATCGATCACGCTTAGCATTTCGCGCACCCTCCTACATTGACAAACAACGAGGACGCTTGGATGATGGTATGCACAAACGTAACATTAACTTATACTCATTAGCATGTTTTTATCCACTGCTTTATCTATAGTTTACCTAATAATCACCAGGACTGCCAAGATTAGTAATTTTTAGTCCTTATTAAATTTCCTTACATGTAATTTGTTCCGTCACTTCCACGGCATCGTCGATAGTAGCACACAGGTTACTTTAGCTGCAAGCTTAAGGGCACTGGGAGCTAAGCAGTAATACAATTTTCGCACAAAACAATTTGAATTATTTCAAATTATTTTTGCACAGTTCATGAATTTTTTTTTTATGTCAAAACATGAAACATCTAGGTTACCAATAGGTAAAATAAAAGACCTTTGAACGTATTTGTATTTTCTTAATATTTATCACAATACTGGCTCAGTCTCTCGTAAACCCATCCATGTCCAATGTAGATCACAAAATCGAAAGTGAATTGACTGACAGACAGACAAGCCACAATAAGGCACCAACAATTACAATATACTCGAATTATTGCCATATTCTCGCCACAAATATCTAATCCAAGCACAAAGGCCGCAAACTTACTCCGATGCGATTGTTAGATAAGAAAGTTTGCGTCATTGAAATCGAAATAGATGATCCGGCCGCCATCTTGATTTTTGTTTATGTTTTAACAATGAATGAACAAATTGACCTGAACTTTGGCCGGAAGGTCACTCGGCTAATGGTGTTACAATAGATGATTTGTTGCAGTAGCTGACCAGAGTGACCTGTGTAGTTTACATTTTATATTATACATAATATATATATTTAGATAGCTGAGAATAGCGCGAAAGTTAAGCGTCTAGAAGTTGTAAGAAAGTTTTTTTGAAATTGCGAATGGCTAAAGTATGCGAAGCTTTAAAAATTCTGGAGTTTTAGGTTGCAGGTCAGTTATATTTTTATTCACTTTTTTTCAGTTCAGTGCATATTTGTAGTTATACTAGCTTTTGTCCGCAGCTTTGTTTCTGTTAAATATAGACTTTCGCAAAAATGCCTATAACTGTCTAGATGATTTCATTTATCTTTGTACCAAATCGGTTCAGTAATTTAGCTGTGAAAGCGTTATAAACAAACAAATTCACTTTGGCATTGTTTCAGAAATTCATTAGCACTTCGTATTTATTAACTTCGAACTCTTAAAAATCAATTACACAAAAGTATAAATCGAACTTTTTATGCAACATTTCACAGGTGAGGCCGATGAAGCAGAGATAACCCCCATCCCCGCTCATTCATGGCCGTTTGCGACACAGACAAATGTCAAAAGAAGGTTAAAGGTAATAATTGTAGATGTTCAAACGTTCAGCTGTACATATCCTATTGATTTATGCAGGAATCCGGTGATGGGCTTGCGAGCCGAACAATAGTTTTCATGCAACAATGGCGATATTTAAATTGATTGAGAAAGCACGGAAACTAGGTGTTAATGTTGCTATTAGAAGCGATGTCGGGTTTTTGAGTGTCGTCTATTAGGTTATTAAATTGTTCAATAATCCGAAACTGTAATTAATTACAGAAAATATTACGATGTCATATTACCTGTATTTTCTAGAAGAACTAGGTATACAACTACAGAAATGATATCATTGCAAAAGAAAATGAACATCAAAGTGCCAATTCTACTTTATTTTCACATTTGCATCGCATATTCGCATTTCAATCGCCAACTGTCAAAAAGGTATGAATATTAAGGCTTTTTTGACAGTTTCCGATTGACATTCTAATGAGAGTTGTTTAAAAAATTGTAGAATTGGCCCTCAGGTTGGCAACCAGTCAGTTGTCCTTTATGGTGAAGGCACGTGAGCTGTGATGATTCTACCAATTTCTTGCGAATTTCGAAAGAAATAGGTGGGTTGCTGGGTTGGTGGGTTAAGTATTGTAAAAGAGTGTACACCTTTAAGGTAGATTTTTTGAGGAACGGATTGCTTATTATTAAGATCTCATGTAAAATGTACCAAAAATCACACCAATAAATTGAATCTGAATCAGCGTTAATTCGTTTTTTTTCCTAAACGTTACTTTTTTATGTGTAGGATGTTTCTATGTATTTATAATTGTATTTCATTTTCTCTCTGTTTGTCTTTCCTTTAAGTTGCACCTGCTATGTTGTCTCTGCACCACCCTAAGGTCGATTGTTGGTGGAAAATGCATACAGCATTAGGTACGCCTTTGTTTTTTACTAGTGCATCAATTTTAATTAAAATAAACAAAATGCTTTGGCTGACTAAACTCGCTTGTATTTTGTATTTTTTTGTAACGATCATAGAGGAAGAAAAAGTTAAATTATTAGATTTTTGTGTTACATCTATTATTAAAACCACTGTTCGGCACAAATGTAAATTTGTTGATGAATAGGCTAAATTCCATCATCCACAAATTGCAAAACTATTTAGTCAGTCAGTTAGAGTATTGAAAAATAATGGACACGTATTTTTTGTTTTTGTAAATCAATGAATATTGACAAAGATAAACTCGGGAGTGAGGGCTCGTGACGTCACGACTCACTAAAAATTAAGTGAAGGTGTGACGTATTGAGAATTTTAAAAGCGTCGTCAATTTTGGTTCCCGTAACAAAAGAAAAAACACGGGGCAAATATCTATACTAATATTATAAAGCAGAAGAGTTTGTTTGTTCGTTTGTTTGTTTGGTTGAACGCGCTAATCTCAGGAACTACGGGTCCGATTTGAAAAATTCATAGCCCATTTATCGAGGAAGGCTATATGATGATATATAGCCTATAGGCTATATATCATCACGCTAAGACCAATGGGAGTGGAGCAGTACTGAAAAATGTTACGCAGACGACGTTGCACGGGTCAGAATCTAACTGACGGACTAATTAGATTTTTTCAGGACACAAGCATATATTAAAAAAAAAGTTAAATAAAAGACCATATTCAGACTTCTAACGCCAGAAACTGTTCTAATAAAAAAAAAACTTGCTTCTTTGACTCTAAGGTAGCTCAACAAAGTACCTACCATCAGAATATGTTGTGAAGCTAGCAAAACAGATTAACTACCTATCTTGTGACTACTGCCCAAAAACTGTCAAGGTTGAATTTATTTTTGTTTAGAAACAGCTCTACTCAAATCTATACAAATGTAGAACTATCCCAACGCCCTACACACACTACTCGTACATACAAATAGACAAAATACAAATGTACCTTATGGTTGAATGATATTTTTCAGTTTTTAGTGGTACGGTCCCACATCTAACAACACTACTGCAAAATCGCAGCATAGCAATATACGCAATTTCAATTACTTGGATGACAAAAACAGATTCAAACTTCCTAAGCGATTTTGATAAAATTTAAATGGGTCCAATCGAGAAATACATCCTTTCAGACAAAACAAGAATTTTTCAAATCGGTCATAATTGACGGAGTTATGAGGTAACAAACATAAAAAAATACAACCGAATTGAGAACCTCCTCCTTTTTGGGAAGTCGGTTAAAAATACAACTAATTGAGATCCTCCTTCTTTTTAGGAAGTCGGTTAAAAAATGACCGCGTCTACTTTCACAAAAATGTGTAAGTACGAGTAAAAGACAATCGTGTGTGGTCGCGATCCTCAGCAGCGAGAAATCAACAAAAAAGAAGAGGCCTAAGACGACTCTTATCTATGGACATTTTAATTTACTCTTAAAACTTCTCATCATCTGCCTCGCCTTTTCCCAACTACATATATTGGGGTCGGCTTCCAGTCAAACCGGATTCAGCTGAATACCAGTATTTTACGTGGAGCGGCTGCCTACCAGACCTCCACAACCCATTAACTGGGTAACACGGTGCTCCTTGGCAAGACTAGTTGCGGCGGCGTTAGATTTTTCTGGTACCTATGTGACTATCCGTAACGACCAAAGATCTCCAAATGACAGCCGGGACCAACAGCTTAACGTGCTTTCCGAGGCACGGAGCTAACTTGGTATGTTAAGATGGTCACCCATCCATAGGCCAACCTCGGCAAGCGTTGCTTAACCTTGAAGATCGACCTGTGCGGCGGTTAGCCTTAAAACTTTAAAGTCAGAGCTTAAAACTTCTTAATTTCATTACAAAACATGCTCTACGATATCCTGTAGAACTACCATCACATACACCATAGTATATGTAAAGCTAGCAAATGAACGTGGCCGCGGCGGCGAGGCAATGGGTCAGTGAGTCACGACGCTTCCTACAGGCTACAGGAAAGGGCAGACGTCATCCCACGGGTATATGTACAGAGATGTTATTACCGGCTGGAGTTATTCTATGCCAGACCAAAAATGTGCTAAATGAGAGTATTCTTTTGTTTTGTTAAACGGTTTTCGGTGTTTAGTGTGAATATGTTGCAAGTTTGACCTCTCGTTCGGACGTGGTCGTAGCAAGGCAATGGATGGAGTCAGATGGCAGACGCCATGGGTAATTAATTTTAGGGAGATTTGAAGGTTTTGTTTTTCGGATTATATTAAAGGTTGTTCAGAATAGGGAGATTGTTTTATTATAGTTATTAGGTTTGTATAGGATATGGGTCAGTGAGTCACTATGCTTCCTACAGGCTACAGGAAAGGGCATACGTCGTCATACGGGTATTTTCTACCAATTGATTATTTGATACCAATTTGAAGGCTACAAACACAAAAAAATGGTTTACTAATTAAAATTGGTTTATTCAGTGAATAATAATGAAACTTTTTTTCCGATAAAAGTTTAACCAATTGTTTGAACGTGGTCGTGGCAAGGCAATGGGTAAGCGAGTCAGATGTCATACGTCATTCCAAGGGTGTTTGGTGTTTTTAGTAACTGATTTGTAGGTTATTTTTATTCAGGATATTTTAATGTCGTATGTATAAGGGTAGGATTTTCAATGTTTAGTTTGGTAGAAGCAATGGGTCGGTGAGTCACAAAGCTTCCTATAAGCTAGAAGAGAGGGTAGTCGTCATCCCGCGGGTATTACTAGAGAGGTTAATACCGAATATTGAGTTATTTATTTTAGAAACTAGCTGTCCCCTGCGGAATCGCTCCCGTCAACTGGCTACCCTACCTACCCATTTTTTTTTTGGTTTTAAACCTTCCCTGTCGAATTAAACAAAAAAAGAATTACCGAAATCGGCCCAGCCGTTCTTGGGTTTTAGCGAGACTAACGAATAGCAATTCATTTATAAATATAAAGTGGTTTAATACTAACTCAGCGAAAAAGTAAACTTGTTCTTACTATTTATCAAGTTAATCCTCCTTTTAATAAACTGAAATATTATTTTACTTTAGCTATTAATTCATGTTTATATTTATTTTTAAAGTGATGATGATTGCATTGTACATATAATTATGTACGTGTATATTTTAAAAACTTATATTTTTTCAAAATCCTTTTGCGGAAAGTATCTCACTGCAACGGAATTTAATACTCCTGTTAAACGTCTATAATGAGAGAGAATTGAAATTGTATCCTCAATCGTAAGTAGGATTTAATTATCCCATAATTTATCAGCCACGTTGCTTACAGCCCATAAACTCCTTACGCACGCTTACAAGACCATAGCAGGGCCTGATGATAACCACAGTTAATTGAACGATATTTCAATATTAATTATTAGCCAATAAACTCACAAAATACCAGAAGTAAAACAAAACAAATCATGCACTATAGTGAACCTTATGAACGCCTCACTAATGGAAACAAACTCGTCGAAACTATACCAATGACACTTAACAGATTTACACTTATTAAGACAGAATATTACGGCAGTATAGCCTACAAGTTTACTTAGTTTCTATCTGCATTTCATACCACCTCTATTTCATAAGGCTAAAATACGAGATTCATTTGTCTAATGAGGTTAATAAGTTGGGAAGTCCCTCCGGTCGGCAGTCCACGCGCTGTCCGCACGTTCATTGAGCTCTTCCCATGACATTATCCGTACACCCTACTTTGATTTCACTTATATGTTAATATCACACAAGCTGAAAACAACCCTATCACTTACGAAACAAGATTGAATTTCGAATGGTCGTTTTCGTTTCATAAAATGTTTGTCTATGCAGTCTAAAATAGCGCATCTGAGGCACCGATGCCCCTAGAGATGGACCTCGCGTTTTATTTCCACCAAGGAAGACACGACTTTAGTGCGATGCATGGGGGAAAATATGGCCCCAAGTCCGTTCAACCGTATTTCACTGGGGTCGAGGTGGGTCACTCCGCGGACATTATTAAACTGTTACTCGTAGGGAATCGTGAGACGTGACTTATGTAGATGTTTAACTAGTAGTTTGACTGATAGTTTCACGTGTATGCAGTGGTCGTTTCGCATGTGAATCTGCCTTGCACGATCCGCGGTAGAATTAGTGAGAAAGTTTTGTTTTGACCGTATTTGGATGCGTTCGTTTGGTGCTTCGATCGGTGCAAACGGTCGGAGCTTTTGTTAAGCTGTTGTGCTGTTAGACATGCAAAGGGCAACAGTGCAAAGGTTTTTGCCCATTACTTCTTTTCCGCAAATGAAAGATAAGTGAACAAATTAATATATTCTTTTAAGTACTACTACTACTTTCGCTATGGGTGGCGCAAAAGGGAGTGTCAGACACTTACTGAATAAAATCCAGCCGTGTTCCTCATAATGCGTCGTGATTTTTTCGAACAAATTCTCCAACCTAGGCAGGCACTGACCCTAGAGGGCCTCCGTCTATCATGCTGACATCTCCATGAAACAAATTAACCTACCTTTGCAATTCTGAATAAATTGGGAAAATCCCACCACACCCAGTGTCGTTTAACATTTCAAACTATGGTCAATGAGTGTCAAACTACAATCCTAGTGAAACTTACTACATACATAGATTGAGTTAAGAGACGTTAACACCTATATTCAAAGTCCTTTTGGAGGAAACTTCTTCCACATCACTCGACTCAGTCACCATGACAAGTTGACAACCTAAAAACCCCTCGATTTATGTCAATAAATCACAAACAATGTATAAACTGTCATTTAGACCGCGATAGTCTGAGCTAGATCAGCTGTGGAATGAATAACAATGGAGCTTAATCTACAGTTAAAGATTTCTGGAAACATCACTACAGGTTGTATCTATGTACATCATCTGCCTAGCTTTTACCCAACTTTATTGGGGTTGGTTTAGAGTCAAATTGGATTCAGCTGAATACATAGCCGAGCAGCTGAATAGTTCTACGTGGAGTGGCTGCCTACAAGACCTTCACAGCCCATCAACTGGGTAACACGGTACTCCTTGGCAAGACTGGAGTCAGATTTTCTGGCTACTGACAATCCGTAAGGACTGCTATAGATCTGCAAATGACAGCCAGAATCAACTCTCGGTATGTTAAGGTCACCCATCCACAGACCAACCTCGGCATGCGTTGCTTAATCTTGAAGATCGACCCGTGCGGTTGTTTTAATTTAGCCAGGGCAGTATCTGTATACACCGTGGACTTTTTAACGCCAAAGAATTAAAGTTGTACCTCATACAACAACAAGAACAAAATCAGTAATTTCTCATCTACATAAGTACAAGTCCACACGTCCCAGCTAAAATAAGGGCAGCTCACACAAGAAGAATTATCTAACAACAAAGACAATCTTTTCCGGGCCAAGAAAAAAGTACGAAACGATCCCGGCGCGCTTGATGCACGAGGAATTCAATTTATACACTTTTTGCGAGTAAATCAGGAAGGCAAAGTGTAACTGTAAAAGGCGAAATGTGGGAAAATTGGCGGGAACAATGAGAGAGATGCTTGTTTTTTCGGTTGAAAGAGCGCTCGTCGAACGCAATTACGCGCGAACTCATATACTCGGTGATATGAGAAGGTACGGTTGCACTGTGAGGTTAATCGTTGTTTAACACGCTGATTAGGTCGCTTAATAACGTGCTTGAGAAGTTCTGTGTTTTCTAAGACAGAAAATGAAAATGTGAACGATCCCCAGGTGTTTTAAATTTACAATTTGAAGTTTAGTTTTACTTTTGAAAATCTCTTATGCCCTGAAAACTTGGCGAAATGTGGCATTAACGTAGGGTATGACACGGTTTAACAATTTATAAACTCTCTGTAAGTTTGTGAATTTAATTGAACACAAATAGTAATCAATAGATAGGTCTTAAATCCTGTGGGTACAAAAGCCTTAGGAGCATAGGTACGAAACTGGGAAATGATAAATTTTATTTGGTAAAAAAATATATGTGTGTAACTGGACTAATAACAGTGCTATTCACAAATACCAACCCAATACCTGCCCATATAACTTAGTAAAATATTTTAACTACTTACAAGCATGATTTATCGATACTTAAACGAACAAAATACCGAATGTGAGTTTAATGCCGTGACTTCATCGTAATCACAAATTGTATATGGTAATCATATAATGGTAATTTAAATTTGATTTACATAAGCTATAAACATTTGTTTACAATGCACGTTTAACTTTAGTTTCAAATCAGGAGAAAATGTTTGTAACTTTTCTTCTAAGATTTTCCGAAGGTTTAATATAACCAAAACACCTTTTTCAGCATAGAGCTTCCAATAAGACACAATAAGTTAAAATTTAGACAAAGGCACATTTGAACGTCAACATTTACAGTTAAAAGTGACTGCAGTTGTCCATTTGCAATGGTAGACTCCATAGTTTTTGTTTTCAAATAAAAGTTTTACAATATTTGGTTTACTTTTTACTGCCCACAGTTAACCAGAGATCCAACATAAATATCTGATCAACAAACCCGAGTTAGTCGTACGGTGCAACCGCCGCTCCGTATAGTTTTTCACGAGGAAAAGCGTACAATGCCGTGCACAAGAAGCTGAGAAAGCACTCATTAGCCGAGTGGACAGTTATTGTTGGCGATCATCACACGATGCTTTCCTCATTCCGCTGTTTAATTGACTTGTTTAGATAATGTGGCCTTTGTTTAGCCCTTCCTTGTTCCCTTGTCCTGTTATCCCACATGAACTCTGAATGCACGGATTTTTTTCCTCGATTTTTCTTGTTAAATCATGTCTTTTGTAACAATGGTTTTGACGATCCAAAACATCCATTGATTCATTGCTAACATAATCGGACAGTGGGATGAGTCTCACGCTTCCAGGGCCCTCTTTAATATACGTAACTGACAATGCTCTGCAGTTTCGGAGATAAAGGGGAAATGCATTTTTGGTCTGATTTCTTGAATAACTTCCAAACTGATTATTTTAAAATTATGAAAAAAATTTAATTAAAACTCACCCTAAAAAAGGCATAAAATAAATTTCAAAACTTCATCATCTGCCTAGCCTTTTTCCCAACTACATTGGGGTCCGCTTCAAGTCAAACCGGATTCAGCTGAATACCAGTGTTTTACATGGAACCTAATAGTCTAATTTTCACTTATCAATTTTATTAAATAGGACACCATAACTGATTCATAAATAGGTACTTATTAACTTTATTGTAAAAAAAAAAAACATACACGCCGACCAAACACATAACCCTACTTTTGGGTCAACGTCAAAAGTATGGTTCTCACGTTACTAAAATTTAATATGTATACCTACTATTTACGTAGAGTCGCCAGCACATCAAGCTAAACGAAACTGACAAATTTCCCCAATCAACCTTGAACCCTATAACTATCGTGAAAATGCTGAAAATCTATTAGATAATTTGACAGATTGTTGTAGCTTGAAGTCCTGGCGTCTGTATCAAATGTCTCATTAACCCGGATATTTCATCACCATCATATCAGTCAAAAGAAGTCCACTGCTGGACATAGGCCTTCAAATAGGCCCAAAGTGTCATCACAACAACCTCACATCCATCGGCATTTAAAAGGACAATTTTAAGAGGTGTAAATTACAACACTAATTTAATTCAATTAATACCGACATTACCGACTCATTCTTCTTATCTGTCTCCGTCGTAAAATTCATAAGAAGTCAATGTCAAAAACAATAGAATGCACACATTATAAATCCGTCTGTCGTCAAACGTCATACATGGGACCTTGCCATTACATCCGTCAAACTGCGATCTGTTGTCGGTATCCTTGACGAACCGTCATCTGTAAGAGCAAAGGTTACAGTTGGCTACTACACCGCATAACTGTCTGGTAAACGCTTTGAGATAATTTTGATGCCTTGAACTGGTTTGAAGAATTGTGTGGAATCCTTACTTAGAGACATGCATTGTTGTTAAAGAATTTTCTTGCATGAGCTTTAAAAAATCCTCATCTAGCTAGCAAGTCTGAGGAGAAGATATGGCACAGTACCCTACTTGCAATATCAGATAATATCTTGAGCTTTAGACGAAGTGACATTCCATCAGGCGGTTAACGCAAACCAAAATGTATGAAGAGGAAGAAAAGGAAGAAAACGCTAAAAAAATTTCACAATAGTCCAAACTAGCTGACCCGCGCAACTTTGTTTGCGTCACATTTTCCATTAATGCTCCGCTCTTATTTGTCTTAGCGTGATGATATATAGCCTATAAAAAGAAGAATGATTTCAAATCGACAAAATACAAACTTACAAACAAATATTACCTCTTTATAATATTAGTACCTATAGATTAATTGAAACTTTGGCAGTCTTTTTCTCTTATAGAATGTCACTAGTCTAGGCCCTATTGTTACTAAACTCTTAATATTCTGTGTATCATTAACTTACCAAAATTAGACCCAAAGAGGGGTTGAGAGGTTCTAAATAGGTAACTAGGTCATGACTGCGGCTTCATCATCAGTAATGAAGCCTACAACTGTCTCCAAGATCTCCATCTTTCCCTGAAAAAATTAATCATCAAAATCGTGAAAGCGTACCAAACACACAAACTCGCTTCGCATTTCTAATTAGGATAAGAACCTTTAACAACATCGATGACAAATCTGATATTTCAGAAATAACTTAAACAAACCGTAATCCTGTTGAGCTAAGCCACAGTAAACTATGACCACACTAACCTATGGCCAGTCGTGATATGTCTTGAGAACCAGCCGGACGCATCGACCAGGCGCGCCCACACTGAGGTTATACACACATCCGCCATTCGTCAAATACTTAGCTTATAACTGAGATTATAGAATCTAGTGAGATAAGATATCACTGCTGAAAATAATAAAAATTAAGAGAATAAATAAACAATTAAAAAAAATATTATTCCATAAGCATTTTCTTGCGGCTTCGCTCCCATAGAATCGCAGGAACTGTGCATTTTTTCGTGATGAAAAGTTTTAGCGACTCAAATTCCTTAGCGCATTTTTTCAGAGAATACCTTTTACCAACGAACTATTTTATGTGCCTCATAACCGAGTACAAACGGTTAATTTAATAAGTTTAGTTATCTTAACTGGATGAGAATTAAAAAGAAAGCAACAATTTCGCTGATTTAATGGCAACTTATTCATAAAGTTTACTAAAACATGGCAAAAAGGTGCACCTATATTTTTGCTTAAAAAATTAAGCAAAAATATAGGTGCACCTTTTTGCCATGTCATATCAACCTTGCTTCTCAACTCGGAGTACCAAAACAATGCCTAATAATATTCGTGAATGCCAACAGCCGGACGCGGCCGAATCTGACGACCCCGGACGGCGACGAGCGGCGTGCGAAACCAGCAAAGGATTGACATTTTCCTATAGGCACTAGGCACCTCGTGTTGTGTGTAGTCTATCACGACTGTCAATTGGAAAATCCTCGTGATCTTTGGTTTGTGTGAAATAGCAATTTAAATAACGCTTAACACTGGAAACAACAATGTATGTTGCCGTAAGATGGATTCCGATTGTTGGTGTCAGACAATGAGCATCTGGCCTTATAACGAATATTTTGGATGCTTTGCAAGAATCTAACATGCTTCGCCTATTTCTAGCGTATAGGCTTTAACTGTAAACAAGAGTGCTGGGTATAGGTGGGCCTATTGCGCACTCCGTCATACAAGTGATTCCTTAATTAATTTAAACAGGCTTAGAAATTCAAAAAATAATAATCACATGCTTAATTGGTTTTTGCTTTAACTTTTTAAAATAGATACTTTATTAAAATTCTCTATTGTTTAGATATAATTTTGAGAATCCACTAATATTTTTTTCTAATTAGATATAAATACTAAGATTATATCCAGCAAAAAATGAGGTACACGCTCTGAATGGTTGAGAGCGCGTTTGGTTCTATAAAAGGTAAGTAATAAATAGCTATTACACATCACTATCACTACATATTATAAATAAAGTCCTCCACCGCGTCTGTCTATCTGTTCGCGATAAACTCAAAATTACTGCACCGATTTTCATGTTGCTTTCACCAATGGATAGAGTGGTTCTCGAGAAAGGTTTTAGTATATAAGTTGTCAAGCAAGCAAAGCCGCGGGCATTAGCTAGAACCCTCTAAATTGCAAATAGCAGTTGCCAATATATAAAGGCTTTAAACATTTTGGATACAAGAAGAGGGTCGTGTTCACTTCCAAAATTAAAATTAATTTAAACTCACCAGCAAATCATTTAGAATTAGGTACAACAAACAGTTTAACCCTTTCAGAAGCTTTACAAATTAGATCTCGATAAGCCTCAGTAATAAATCAATACGTACCAAACGTGTTTATTAACGTCAATTCTCGACCAACGTCGTGCGCCCGCGCAACCAATTACCGAGATTTTTCGTATAACTGGACAAACTAGTGTGAACGGTGACCCATATTTGTGGAGCGTCCCTTTTACTTTCAAATAGTAGTGTTTATTATTTTATAAGGACTTTAGAAGGTTTTGTTTTGATATGTTGAAGAGATAAGATTGTTTTTTGGACTTGGTATTTCATGATGTTAATACATACGGTATGTCATTAGCTTGAGTTATGGGTATTTCTCCGTGATAGGGTACCGGTATCTACCGACAGGATCATACAACTAAAATACGCTTTTCAAACTATCCAAAATATTTAGCCCATTGAGATTTTAAGCGAAACACTTTATCAAAATCGCTTGACCTCGTTTGAAACAGATATATACCATGTGTATTGTCAAAGTATTAGTGGGACTTTAATCAGGAATGGTACATTGTCATGCACTTATAAGCAAGCTCACGAACAATTTTTTTATCCAGGATTTAGTAATATTTAGTTTAAGTTGAGGCTAAACCAGTATTCTAAATAATAAACAAATCATTAAGAAACAACATATAAATGCGAAATTTTGTGAGGATGGATGGATGTTTGTTACTCTTTCACGTCAGAACGACTGAAAGGATCTTCATGAAATTTCGCATAGAAGTAGATCATAGTCTCCAGACTATGATCTAATCTTGTAATATATCAGCTTAATTTTATCTACAAAGTTGGTAGCTGGGACAGATTTTTTCTTTTAGTTATTAGGCCTACAGCCTCTTGCAACATAAAAAATCTAACCAAATGAAAAGATTATTAATTAAGCTTTCGCAGTCGTATACTGACAAACGAACTACGCACATTTCGCAAAATTTTGATATTAGTTTATCGCTAAATGATACTCCGTGTAGAATTCGAACGCTTTTTAAGAACGTGAATTTGCGATCAATTGATTGCATCAACAAAATTTTAATCTTCAGTTTCCCTTTCAGGCAACCCACAGAACGAAACACCCAACCTCTCTCACAAAGCTCTTATGCCTTAAGACCCGCTTCCCACAACCATGTATGTAAAACTAAAATGTATGTGAAAACTGAAAACATAATACCTGTGCCCGCGGCCATATATTACGTAGATTCGTGGAACCTATTTGTACGAGTCATTAGAGTAGTGATGCGCTGATATTTAGTCGTCCGCTGCGCTTGCGACATTAGGTGACACGTTGGTGCCTGGTGACACTCTGGTTAAACTGAGTTTAGTGAATGTGCAACGCAGGACAAATGGTTGAGTTTAGCATATTTTTTTAGATTTTTTATCATAATTTCGTTTTTGGTGTAGAGCGCATCTAAGTTACAAGACTAGTATGTGTTCAGAGGATTTTGATGTAGTTGTGTGTACATTTTAAAGAAGACAATTGAGAACTTCATCTTGATTCAGTGTTAGATACTTAACATCATCATGCAATCTTTGCTTGGTGTTTTACATTTACGAAGTGATTAGACTCATCAGCATTTAAAGTCCTGAACGTATGAACTAATAAGGTCTGAAAAATATAATTTTCATTTTTTTTGCATGTTGTAGGTATGTCAGCGTCAAACCAACCGTTTAACCCACAGTGCAACTCATCTGGCAAGGCCTCCGCGGGCGGCGAGTTCGTGTGGTCGTGCCCGCAGCCAGATTAAACTATTGCATTGCAGCTCACCGACATTTCAGTCGCCATGGTAACCGAAAACACACGACTTTCCGGCACATCATCTCCAATCAACACCCAACTCTAACTTCTTTTGTACAAAGTCTGTTTTAGTTTAGTCAGGGGTTGGCCTAAGTAAGTTTTCTTCGTGAGTTTATGAAATAGGTCGGCGGTGCGGGTCCTGTCGGTTGATCGTACGAATTTATGCTCGCTACGAATGCAAGGCGTGAAGAATATGAGCTTGTTAGTATGGATTATTAAGCTTAATTTAAAGTATGCACTAACATTGTATCATCTTTTCGATGAACATTGTGATATCAGCCTTTCAATTTATCAAGATGTAACCTACGTCGGTAAGTTCCCGTAATTGAACAAACGGTTTGCTTAAACGAAAAGAAGGAATTGATCAAAGAAATGACATATAAAAGTGATATAAAAGCAACGATAAGCCAAACGATCTTGAGAAGAAGCAGTTGAAATTGCTCTTTCCCACATAATAATCCATAGCGAATAAAGTGTCCAGAGACTTAAAATTACATCCACAAGAATCAACTATTCTTAAAACATCCGCTTTACACTCCATGATTTCCATTAATAACTACTAGTACAGAAAACATGAACAACCAAAGATTTCCAAATACCAAAACAACAAAATCGCAAAAACATTGCAAGTTTTCAACCTTTTAAATCTCAAAACATTGAATGGAGCATCCAATTATAATCGTGTGAGAACAAAGCTATACTCGGCACGGATACAATTGAAGATCATCTTAGTATTCCACACTTTAGCGCCTATAATTGAGCGAATTTATTTATAACGCGAAAATTGCTCTCCTGAGCATTTCATCGACAATCGTGGATTGTATGCAAGCAAGGATGGGTCTGTTGCAATTATTGGTAGTTATTGAGAGGATGATACCTGCCTTCAAGGTGAGGTGATGTTTCGGTTGTGTATTGAAAGTGTATTCGTCAGTGACGAAATCGATGTACACTTTCGCATTTTTAAAATGTTGACCGTTTTTGCTTTTTTATCTACCTAACTTGCAGAATGCTTCAGAGCAATGTTCTTGCCCGAGTGCTATTTTGGCTATTTCACATATTCGTTTTAAAATGTATGTAACTAAACAGGTGATTATATAAATTAGTGTGAATTGGTGGAGTAAGAAGCTAAAGAATAGGTTATAATCTACTGGAGATGGATTTACTGTGTGAGAAATAAAACGAAAGAAAAAGGAGTGAATGATAGTATCGAAGTTAGCAAGGGAGAAATACATCGTGTAGATAATAACTTCGTAGTCATATTAACATTGAGAAATAATACGAAGGCTCAAATCACCACTCAAAGAAGAGGCAGATATAGGGGCAGTGTGACTACCCTAAAATAGTACCAAGTCACACCAAAATCTATCAAACACAGTCCCTCCTAGCTCCACGGCCCTCCAGTCGTGACCGAACTCCACTAATGTGTGTACTCGACGCAGTATGACCGCAATGAAGATAGCAATGCCACTATTAATTCATTGCCTTCACTGTGAACACACCGACACTCATTATCTGCGCCCGCGCTTCCTGCGTGCCCCTATAGGTGTTCGGTGTTCGCACCCTAAGAACACGGACTTAGAGAACGATAGCATCGGTGCTATAGAGCCTTAGTTAATCATTATTGTTCATTTAATTTTTGTGAAAATGTTTAAACGTTTGGCACCAACGTTTTGAAGATTCTGCTATACAAGGACTAGTAAATCATAGTCAATCAAAATAGAAACTGCATTTGAAACGCGTATCAAAATATTTCGAAGCTCACAAATCATTTACTTACACCGATTACTTTCTAGAGAAAAAAAAATACAACCAATAACAGTTTGTAACGACCGTATAAGAATTTGTTTTCGAAACTGATCCTCATTGTCACTTTGTCATTAATTTTGACAAAACAAATAGTAACTTTACCGCTGAATGAAAAAATTAATCCAACCATTGGATTCCTGTTATGTGTGTAACTAAGATACTCAATACTACATCAAGCTGTTCCTTGGCTAATATTTTCCAACCATACAATATTTTCAAATAAAGCTCAGCAACACGTACGTATCTGAAGCAGACTTTGACGGACGGTGGTGTGCCCAGATCACAACGCTGGCTATTTAAACACGATCTGCTAAAATGTATGACCACTTACTGGCTAAGGAAGCTTGCACACGGGTTAACTAAGAATAGACTGTTAAGTCCGAAAAAGGTGTTTCATAAAGAGAACGCACAAGGAGCCAAAAAATCTTCATTGTAATAATATTCGTTGGAAATAGTGAAGTAAAACATGATGCAGTAAAGGGATCTTCAGCATCATGTTTTGCAATTTTTCCATACAGGTAAATTCTCATTTCCATTCAATGCGGCAATGCTGCCAGTGTTTTGGGCAATTTGTCATTGACAGCGATGTGCTTTGATGCCCATTGATTTCTATTATTTTTATACACGTTTGTACATAATTTTGGGACCACCAGCCACCACCAGCCACCACCAGCTTCTACGACAAATCTTTTACGGTTCAAGCGGTGCGGCTATGGAATGCATTGCCCGAGTCAGTAAGACGTGCTCAATCTTTGTCCAGTTTTAAAACAATGTTCAAACTTCACTACCTTTCTCTATGATCGTTTTTACTTGGGTTCTATGCTTTTTGATTCATATTTTTAATTGTATTTATTCATCTATCATGTATTTATTCATTTAAGTCGTACACCTATGACCACCTACAGTACTGTATTTCCTTTCTCTTTAAAATCCATCCAAAGGTTGTCTTGAAAAGATCGCTCTTAGCGATAAGGCCGCCCATTGTGTCACCCTATGTAATGTTTACATATTTTTTTTTTCTGTTACTTTTAAGGTGTACATAATAAAGAGTATTCTATTCTATTCTATTCTAACAATGATTAACATTTAGTCATAGTAAATAAACAAGAAAATTAAATTAACTAGTAAAATGTGCATGCTTATGCTTTATAAACTACATAAGCAAAATAACATTATACCATGGCAATCGTTTTCAAAAACTTTGTCAAAATGTATGAGATTGACTGTGTCATTTCGGTGGCGCATGTCAATCTCATATTTTGAAAATCTTACACCTCTTTTTTTCTAATTCCGTTAAAGCGTCACCTTCTTTAGAGCCTCAAACAAGTTACTTTAGTAATTTGCTTTTCCAGATACAAAACATCTATAAAATTATTACAAAAGTCGCTCCCACATTGCCCCACAGTTGTCTCCTGTACAATCAGCCTAACAAGAACATTTAAATTAATATTTCGCATTAGGGCCGTAATCACTGGTACCGTACATATTTATGGCGAGTATGGGAGTCGTGAGCGTCGACGGGGGCTAAGTGCGAACCATCATTGGAGCCCTGATAGAGAGCCGGACTTTGGCTAAGTAGCTCTAGATGTGGTTTAATGCGAATGGTATTTCCTATGTTTATTTTGGTTTATTTGTAACTAGCTGATGCCCACTTTACAAATTATATACTAAAACCTTCCTCGAGAATCACTCTATCTTTTGGTGAAAACAGCCTGGCAATCGCTGCTATAGTTTTTGAATTTATCCTGAACAGACAGACAGACGCAGCGGAAGACTTTGTTTTATAATACGTAGTGACACATAGCATGGAATGCCGTACTGACCAAGACTAAAGCTGCTATCAGACTTCGCTAAAATATAATAGCATAAAGTATAGAGCTCATAGCACACCAATATCGCGCACCATACATTATGGACACGTTCACACTGTACTGTACTATATATTATTGACAATGTATGGTGCGCGATGTTGTTGTGCTATGAGCTATATACTCTATGCTATATATTATAGCATAGTCTGAAAGCAGCTTAAGAAGGTGATTGCTTACAATATATCTCGTTCACAAGTTTCGTCTATAAAAGTCACAGTCAAATTTGGCACGCTCCACCAATTTTTTTGTACCTACACCTTGGTTTACAAAGAAAAGGGTTTATTGCAAAGGCCGGTGCTGTGATTTGTAAGAAACCTGCCAGTTTTATTAACATAATTTTGGTTAATGTTTAAAGATTCTGCAATATCTAGAATGACACCTATAGTAGACTAACAAAGATTACGGATAGGATGCGAATGGAATGTGTGGAAGTGAGTTATATAGTGATACCTTTGTAGCTTTGACTTTTCATTGACCGGCTCGCCTTTGACAGTTATCTTCCTTGATGGTAAGAGATGCAATGATGTGGTCAACAATGGAGCACGCTTGCCTAGAAACTAACCATTTCACTCTTGTCTTATAGACTCCCAGGTTGGAGCTATCAGGAAACACAACTCATGCAAAGGATTCCACTCCTTAGCAGTAGATACGCGTATGGTTAATTGCGTAGGGTGTAAACCTCAGCAAGGTAGTTTACAGATTTAAAGAAGGCCATGCGACCCACAGAAAATGGGTTTTCTCATCACCAGCAAAAATATTGTGCATTTGCACAATGATTCCACCACTAATTATCTCACAAAACTTAAAGCTCTTCAGCAATTTCCTCACTAAAACCAACACACGAACGAAATGAATTGCTCAAACATTAAATAATAACTTGATTGATTTATCGCCGCTAAGATGGCGCATGGTGCGTGCTCCACCGCCGGTCAGACATACGATAATCTAAACTATATGATAAACAGACAAAATTGTATGTTTGTTGGTTTATATGTTTATTGGAGATCATCTCTGGGTGTACTTTTTTTTTTAGGGTTTTGATATCATTGACTCCTCCCGCTCTGGCTGTAGCGGGAGGGAGTGTCAGACTTCTACTGACTAAAACCCATCCATGTTCCTTCATTGCCCTTTGTGTTCCGGAGCCACGGTGTCTCTTGCGAATAATCCCGCGACTCCGGCAGGCGTCGGCCCTTTCGGGCCCCTCTGTGATCACTGGGAGTACTGCATTGCGGTTCTGTAAACCTCTGGCTGTGTAAGTTTAGATGAAGTGAGCTGTCAACCCATACGAACAAGACTGAATGACAGATCACTTTGTGTTCATTCCACAAAAGTTAACACGGTGAGATGATGACAAAATAGACCGATTTCGTGGATAAAAAGCTACACTACACTATTGAGTACCATAGGCTACTTTTGATTCTGAAAAAAGAATCTTGTGATATAGGCCACAAGAGAGAAGCCGCGAGCAATAGCTAGCTTTCAATAAACACGCCTCCATTAAATTACTCATCTTCGCTTAGAACTGAGATTATCGAAGGGTATCAGTGTCAGGGGAAAGTGGAAAGGATATGCGTGTATGTGTGTGTTGTTTGTGATTATATTCCTATGCGCCTACGCCGTAATCTTTCAATCAAAGGTTGCAGGAAGGTTCGATTTGTGCAGTCGGGGTCAATGCAAATACGGTTTTTGTGAATGATGTTAGTTTGTACTGGTTTTGTTGATGTCTAAATATCAAGATATGGTCCTAAAATTAATCCTGATAGACCTCTGATATAATCTGAAAAAAAAAAAAAACATGTTCATAATGAAAATGTTTGTTTTTAAACCTAAGTAGGAAGAGGTTCTGTTCCTTGGGACAGTTGGGGCTGGCCTATCAAATGATAGATTGGAACAGGTTGTGTAAAGACGGAACATGCTTAAAGAACCCATGGACAGAGATATTTGTTACAGCAGAACGCCAGGACAACATAATAATTGCAGTTACAACTAAAACACAAGATTTCAAAACCAAACCTCCGAACCAAGTTTACAAGACAATTTTGCAAACAATTTTACAGTAATAATTAGTCAAATGGGTTTAAACAAGACGAATGGGTTTGGAGTGCGAGCGTGCGTCCACTCACGCGCAGCCAGCGCGCATGCCCGACCTACCACCCCTCGCGTCGCGATGCCAATTTGTTAGTCGCGAGTCGCGACTTGCGCCGGCGCATCTAGAACTTTCTACAGGGATTTGGTTTTGGTATTTTGGTTTTGTAAGCGCGGTTTAGTGACACGTTTTCAGGTTATAAAATGTTGAAGTTTTATTACGAGTATGAGTAGTTAAAGTTGCACACACGAAGGAAGATAGCGGTAATTTTGCGGTGTGATCTGATAAGAACTTTTACATGTAATTTAAAAAAAAAACTAAATGTACCGTATTCAAAATTAATACACGAAACTCTTACATAATAATGGATTATACTTCTTTTAATTTCGTTAGATGTAACATTTATGGCAAACAAAGATTTTCGGCAGCTGTAGTGATGTGTATGGTGAAAACAATGAGTAACGTCAAATATTTAAAAAGTGTATGATTTTTACCTATAAGAGACGTAACAAGCCCCCTGTCTTGCAAAATTAGTAAAGGATCACTTAAATCAAAATTAAAAAGAACGTAATACAGGATTGCAAACAGAACTAAAAAAATTGTATAACATAGCGGTATAATAATTAAGTAGTTAGTATGCACTTAAGGTGGTTTACTGTTATATTTTACAAGAGGACTTCTCGCCAACAAACGTAAAAGTTTGGCGAGTTAAGAACAAGACGTCTGTATTATAATTTCATTAAATAAATAAATTAACTAAATAAATCTGAACTGTGAAGTATTTTGTGTTTGTGAATATAATTTGATTCGATAAAATAAAAAATACTACTAAATAGAATCTTTATTTCCATCCAGTTTGTTCAACACAAATTGGACTGCATACATGTGTCCTTACTTTGCAAGTTCCTTTCGGCTTCAACAAAAAAGCGCTACAAAAACTGTTAGCAAATATATTCAAAAGTCATTTATTCAAATTAGGCTGAGAGCCAGCACGTTTTGAACGTCAAGTTTTACAAAAGACAGTCCCCCAAAACGCCCGCCCGTCACCACTTCCTAGTGTTTTAGCTGTGGAGAAGAAGTGGCCAACAAACTCCCCAGCAACACATCTGTCTGTTACGTTTTAGGAACTAGAATTTTACAATAATTATATAAGAAATAGCAAACTGGACAAGCATCAAACAAACAATATTATTAATTCACTTCCGCTCTATGAAAATTAAAGTACGTCCATTTGAAAACAAAAAGCGATTGTGTTACCCACACCTACAAGTTAATCACCGGTTAATGGATGCATGCGTGGGCGCAGCGTTTGTGCGAATACTGCGCGTGGTGGTCGCTGTTGTGGGGTTTACGCCCATGGAGGTATTTTTGGGCTGGTATACTCGACTGATGAAAAGGGCAAATTTTTTTCTCATTGTGTTTGTGGGACAAACCCGGACAGAGAGTTTTGGAAGGAGAAAGGAGAGTCTTTGCCATAACAACAATGTTAACAGCATTGTTGTGTTCCGGCAGTTAGAGGTATGATAGCCGGTTCCTCTGTGTAAGAGGATTCCGGGTGAAACTCGCTTCCATCTACCATTTGAGATTTGGGCCAAGAGTTTCCCCGTTATGATTAAAAAAAATATATATATAAAATTGGAATTGGGGAAACAACTGTGCTGACGAAAAAACCTAGGAGCAGCAGAAAATAGGCACTATGCTAGGCGCCAGATAAACTTTCTTTAAAGTACATTGACCTTTCCCTTCTGTTTTTATATTAAGAAAGTAAATAAATGTATTTGGGTCAATGACGTTATTGCACATTTATCGGGCCGAACTACCAAAGAGTCATTATAGTCTGCTTAATTTATCAATTCTTCCGTAGAGTTGGTAATTATGGCAACGTTAAACGTAGGCTTATAATCTTTAAACTCATTAATTGTAGTTCACAAGCTGAAAAGCTACTAAAACATTAGAGTATTTAAAAAATGTCAAGCCTAACTGAACACATTAATACTGTAATACCAACAAGCATCCAACCACAAGTGACATGCCGTAGTACGAAAACACCATAATTTACAACAGCAACAGTCGAGTATACCAAAAGCTAGCAGACAGTATGTCTCAGCGCTCATTTGTCCACAATAATTACTCCGCACAAATTGGTGCCGTATAATTTATACCGTCCGGCTAGTACAACTTACTGCATATAAATTGTTCGAGGGAAAGTGTTTACTCTAACAAGTTAGGGATATTATCTGGAATATGTTTGTATTAGTGGAGTTTATTGGTGGTTTAGTTGTGTTATGATTTTTAAGGGATAATTACATCTCTATGTCTCATTTTTCAATGTCCATTCGTCTGTCTGCCCGTCACCAGGCTTTATCTCCTGAACCGTGATCGATAGACAGTTGAAAACAGATGATATTTTTCTTTTGTCGCTATAGCAACAAATAGGTACTACAAAACAGAATAAGGTAAATATTTAAGGGCAAAAAAAATCACATTTGTTGTACGGGGACTCCCACTATGATTTTTTTGCCGTTTTTATAGATAATGATACGGAACCCTTCGTGTGCGAGTCCGACTCGCACTTGGCCTAATCATAATCATAATCATAATCATTTATTTGCCAGAATATGGTACATAATGGTCTTAAGAATAAATATGTGGTGTCATCACATTCAGCCAATTGTGGCGTGCAAATTCAGTCCTAGGCACATATAGATAATAAAGCAAGCCTGTTTTTCAGTTTTGTGTCATCCGGAGTCGGCTCACCTCAGTCATCCTTCACGAGATGTGTCTGAACTGCATCGTTAAGAAGTCCAAGTTTGCTGCCTTAAAGTCGTCGTTTATGACCTAGGTCCTACTGTCCACAAGTCTTCAAAGTCATATGTACAGGGATATGGGTTATGTATTTAGCTAGGGAACTTTAAATTAGAGGAGTTTTTAATTTAGGTACCTATATTCTTAAACAAAACTTCAATTCAAAACTTGACTTTTGTATGTACGTTTCATAAACTTATGCTATTCAAAAGCATTTTTCAGAAGGTGTTTCTCTTTCGATATTGTTTAACTAATTTAGAACGTACGGGTCGTTGCATTACCTAACGTTTCATTTGGTAGTTGGTTTGTATCTCGCTGAAAGCACTACCAATGGTGATGAAATAGCTTTACCTTTCGCAATTCTTTTTTTGCTGTATATGTATTTATTTACAACTAGCTGTCCCCTGCGGCTTCGTTCCCGTCAATTGGCTACCCTATCTACACATTTTTTTGCTTTTAAACCTTCCCTGTATTCTGGAAAACTCAACAAAAAAAAGAATTACCGAAATTGGCCCAGCCGTTCTCGAGTTTCAGCGAGACTAACGAACAGCAATTCATTTTTAAATATATAGATAGATTAACCTTTTCTAACATACATACAGACTTACAAACTACGAGACTAATAATTATGGCATTATGTACAAACGCGTATAAAAATAAAATAAATCATTGGGCATCAAAAAATTAATCCACATCGCTTTCAATGGCAAAAGTTTTTTTTTTTTGTTTTTTTTCGCATAATATTTTATATTTATCTCACAACAACCAATGACGTATTATATATAGAAACGTCATAAACCAACATCGCGGCGCTTAAAAACGGCGAAAATACTAGATAGCTACTAATACGCATGAAGAAAGGGAAAGAAAATATGTCACCGTACGGCGGGATGCCTGTTGCTAGAGGGAGATAAATATACATCTTCAGTTACGTCACAGGATAAGTAATAGTCAAATTGACATCAAAACAAACGTAGTGTCGCGCGACAGGTTGGTGCGTAACTAAGCGCGAAGTGGCCAATTGGCTTCATTTCATGTTGTCATTTTAGAGTGCGGACAACGTATCTATAGTTTTTTATATCATTGACAACAACTGATTATCTTAATGTTGGCGAAGACTTATAAGGAGAAATAATAAGCTCCCATATTAATTACTTACTTTACGCAACATTTCTTCCAAAATAAAAGGTCATTACAGCCTAACATTTAACTGAGACGCAAAACTGTAATTTTTTACAAAAACATTTCATTATCATCTGACATTTTTACAAATATTACTAAACTACTCCTACGCACTCATTGTTCCATTCCATCATACTATGACCCAATAATTGCCACCTCTAGAAACCCTCTCAAATGAAAACGCAACCATATCTCTTCAGCGGCTAAGTTCAAAATCCAGTGGCAAGTACTTTCAGAACAGCAAAAGGAATCTTGTCGAACTGTTGCAAACATTTTGAGTTGATTTGCAAATTTTGAAACTCTGACTCATGGGGAGTAGGCAGCGACTTATAAATCGGCCCTATGATAGATTTAATCGTTTAATTTATCACTCCATGGTGTAATTCAATAACCATTGACTACTAAGTGGATGTTAAGTAGAAGATATTAATGTATTACTAGTCACACTACCTGATTTACTTGTACCTATTAAGTTTTAGTATAGACAGTTTTATTGGATCATGTTCGATTATTGGATTTTGATATTTGGTCCGAACTGTTTCATCATAATTATTGAGTATGTGGTACCTAAGTCAAGAGTGATTAGGAAACTTCTTACTAAGCGGATTCCATATCGTAGACCACTTCATCGGTTATCATCAGTAGGTAGTCCGATTCTGTAAACTCTAACCGTGAAAACTTAGGTGAAATTACCTAGAAGCGAGCTGTCAGTTCTAGAAAATACTCACCGTAAAGTTAGGTGAAGTGAGTAAGAATTGAGCTGTCATTACAATTGATGATGATTGATAGCTTACTTCAGTTATCTCGGTGATAGGTACTGTTAAAGCTTAGCACCACTATCAATCTTCCTTATGGTAGAAATTGACAATTCACTTCACCTACATCTTCAGGGCAAGATTTTAGCGGTTTAGAGTTTGGCTGGTGAGATAGTTGTGTGTGTGTATGTGTGCGGTGAATATAAGTCTGAAAGCGTTAGCAGTGTATTTTCGGTGTGGATGTAAATCAGTTGAACTTGTTTAATTGCGAATGATGTCGGTTCTTTAGTGCTGCTTCAGTAAAAGCTTATCTTAAGACATAAAATGTTGTAATAAAAGGACTGTTACTTACCGAGTTATCAAAGCAATGGTAAGACCCACAAATGAAGAACCAGACCCGGGTCGACGACGCGCGTGTTCCACGTGCACCTCAAAGAGTTGTCAGCAAAGCAGATGGGGCCCGCCTGGGGCCAGTGCCTGCCAGAGTTGCCGAAATTTTTCGATAGAGTTACCGCGGCCCTGAAACGCAAAGGGCATTAGGAGCAATACGGATGGGACAAATGGAGGCTAAGTTCCTCTAAAAGCTTTGCTAAAAACGGCGAAGAGCCCAAAGTACAGTTATCAACAATAACGAGTGTTTAAATGCTATCGTTTTCACACACGATGGTCAGGTAGGTACTTAAGTACTGGTAACAAATTCCACGCACGCCTGCATGCAATACGGATTTTTTGTCAATGATGTTGATGATACTTTCTGGGCTAATTTTTTCGGTCGAAGATCTTTGATAATGTCTTGATCTAGTTCTGGATTTTGTTGCGGAGTGAATCATGTTATGATAATCGCTTTCGCATTAAATCAGAAACGCACGATTATAGGTCACTTTGGCATAGGTGGTTTTTCAAAATATGAGAAAGTATGAAAATCAGTTTGACGACAAGAACTTTTTGTCAGTCAAAATTAAGCATAATTCATCATCATCAGTCTCTGTCATCATCCTTTTCCCAAATTTGTTGGGCTTCGGCCCAACATTTTACTTCTTTTTCTATATTTCATTACTACATATTTGGTATTTTCCTTTTTATTTACATACGCAACGCATATGCATTTTCATTCCATATTCAAATCTCATTCAACAAGAACAATCTTTACAGCAGCATTTAGCAAACGAAAACAATTTCACAAACTCCACACCACAGAACTCCAACCCATCCGGAAATCAAAATCCGAAACGTATCCATTTCTCAGTGTCGTCCCGTTCGAGATGCGATGACCATCAGCCGCAGCATCAGTGACCTCCGGACGGTCATTTATAAACACGACCATGGGAACCAGGAGATAACGCATCGCACGTACCACCACGATTAGAATACAGACGGTTTTCAGAGCAATTACGCTAATTTACCACTTTTTGCAGCCGATGGGATATTGACAAGATTTTGGGACGATGAGTTTTTGGAGTTAGAGTTTAGGAAACTGTTTGCAAAGATAGATTTTTGTTGGTCACATGATTGAGGAAGTAGGTCTTTCGCAAACCCAGCTATTCTTAGAGACTTACGCTCAGTTTCTGACAGAAAATGATCGACAAATTAATATAACGAACACACGGACGTAAACAGCTGTAATTTATAGAATTAATTGCCCGCAGCCAATCATAGCACGTTACTTGATTTTGAGAATAATAACAATATTTTATTTATCCTGAAACTGGGGAAAAGATGAAAAGAATGAAGATATTTGAGCGTTTAAAATAGTCATTTTTTTCTAGCTTACATGCTATCTTCAGCGCAAAACTATGCGACAAGGATGTCAGATGATTCTATAGAAACAGTATGCTAACCAACAAATACAATTAAAATTTCTAAAACGTCTAATGAAGAATTTACTTTCAACATCCTTTACAAAACCATCCTACATTATCCTCATACATTAAGTAGTCCTAGTAAAAATTGACAAGAGCGTGCTCTCGCGCATGACACGAGTTATCGCGATCGGGACGTGTGCGCGAGTGAGATGCCGATAGCATCTGTTCTCAGGCCCTCGTCCGTGCCCGTAAACATGCCACTTCCGAATAGACATGTCCTTGTCGTTTAAGGATGTTGATGGAAATTTCAGTAGGATACAGATAGGATAAGTATATCCTATCTGTATCCAACTGATTATTTCATATAAAAAATGGGTACACTACTTTTTAAATATTCTTACCTATTTGATGCCCGTGGCTTCACCCGCTTTACAAATTATATAGGTATTAATAAACCCTTCCTCGAGACCCACTCTATCCATTGATGAAAACAGTATGTAGATCGGTAGTTTTTGAGTTTATCGCGAACAGACACACAGATGCGGCGGAGGACTTTGGTTTATAATATTTAGTGATTCTAAGGGTGCAATGGCGGTCTTATCGCTGCCAGCAATTTCCACTATACTCTGCACTCATCCATGTTTTATGGTTTTTATGGATTGACGTTTCAATGTTGACAACCAAGGGACTTAAGATGGGGTTCCTTAAGAAGCGTGCTACGATCTGTTTAGGACAACCAATCTATTCTAGCCTATGTACTGTTTCGCACGCTTTGTGCGACGGTGAATTTATAAATCAAGTGAAATAACTGCTTTATTACCAAAAAATTTACTCAGTAAAGATACATTGATATAGTGTAAAAGTTGCTTATGTAAATATTTTTCTGTTGTCTCACACAAATTTTCCGTGTAAGGGCTGGGCTCAATCATCTGCATCAGATAAACTGCAAAGACAAAACTTTTCAGCTTCAGTAAACGAAGGAAAACTCTTTAGCAACCAGCATAATATGATCAAGATAAGAAATTATAGAGACTCTCTCTACCATTCTTACAAACACTGTCAAATCATCACCAGCAGTAGCATCATGAGTGGGCAAGTGGAATCCATCAACTCCTTAGTCTAAACAATGCGTTATTCTTCAAAGACCTAGGCAGGATGACAATGTCCTACAGTACATGTCATCATTAAGCTGTTGGAACCACGTCGCGATGGGGACAGACAACCAGCTTTCCATGTCAACCCACATCTTGGTTAACGTGACAATAGACCGCGGTTGCGCGACGCAATGCATAAGAAAAGTGAGTTAACTTTGCTACCGTTATTCAACATATTTTTATGATATAATCTATTTTCCAGGGATAAGAACCTCTGCCGGAGTTGCGGGACTATTCGAAAGAGATACCGCGGCTGAAAGGACTGAAGGCTGAAGGAACTTTTGATGACTTCACATCCCTAAAAAAAAGGGATAAGAACTTATTAAAAAAGAAGAAAATAACAGGTTTTCACACCAATAAACGCTTTCGCTTTTACTTTTACAGGTCTACTGCTAATGTCACTAGATTGATGAGCACGACCCCAAAAGTTTCTTGTTGTGTTATCTCTGCTAGAAATTGCAATAGAAAAATATGTTTTCAGTTGCAGTTCACTATTGTGGCCGTTGGATGTTATGCTTGAGAAAAGCCGGCCATACTAATTCCCAACCACTCAGAATCAAAAAAGTAGCGACCACCAGAAAAACGCCGAGTCAATGAAGCTCGACGAGTAACGATTCAATCATCTCGAATCCCGCTACGAAAAATCCGCTCTCGCTTATACCTTAGCCACAAAACACAACGTTATGCTTTGTTCCTTTTCCTAGATCACGACAATTTACGTTTTTATTATATTTATAATTAAGTGGGCAATCCGTGACGACCCGACACCGCAACTGTATAAATTAGTTAGTAGCTGTGTATAATTTAAATAAACATAGTAATATAGTATGCATGCTATAAATTGGAGTCTGTCAGGAGTATCAGCAACTACAAGCATCTTTTTAAGTTTATCAACATAAATTACGGATAGTTGGTATTTATTTGTAAGTACTTGTTCAATGTATGTTTCTCATTAAGTAGTACTATTTGTTTCAATTGGCTAAACTTGTAAGAAATCACTAGGTATTCATGCTGAAGTGCTACAAATTAAAAATATTAACCTTCTTTACATTTATTAATCAATACTGTAATGCTGCAATTATGTAAATAACTCTGATAAAAGTAAACCTTTAATAAGGTGCAATAATTGAATAAACTCACGACAAACCAAAACAACTAAACCATACTAAACATAGTGATGTACTTTCTCATGCTATTCAACTAACAAGCGAGGCAGCAAAGACTACTACAATGCCACTTCAGTCATCGACAGTGTGTATTTTGTTTTATAGTATCATCAGCCAACAAGTGATAAATATTTTTTGTGGCATGTATTAATTACTTTGCTCACTACTTATTATATAATTCAAGTTCTTAGAACATAACAGACAGCTGTGTTGCTGGGGAGTTTATTGGCCACTTCTTCTCCACTGCTAAAACACAAGGAAGTGATGACGGGCGGGCGTTTTGGGGGACTATCTTTTGTAAAACTTGACGTTCAAAAAGTGCTGACTCTCAGCCTAATTTGAAAAATGACTTTTGAATTTTGACTTCAATTTAAGCCCTTATGAAAGCTTTATTTTCTGAGAAGTTTATATAGTCTTTATTAGAAGTTGGTGCTGTATTTTCGGCACCAACTTCTCAACCAAAAACAAACCTGTTTCAAAACACCCCTTCTTCCTCACAAAGTTGACAAAAATATTTGTCAGGCTATTGTCACAAATCTACATAACAATGTAACATAACATTGACCCGAGTCCTGGCTCGACCTCAGACCCTCACACGGGTGACCTATCCAGTCATTGGGACGTGTGTTCTCCTATAACCTTAAACGAAATGACTTTACACTGTGACTTCAATCCCATACATTGATATTGTCCTGCTGCTGGTTTGTTAGATGTCTTGTAGAGAATACTGTTAGGCTGTGGTCGATAATATTGTGCTTAGAGTTGTGTGAATGAGTTATGGATCTCGTTTGAACTCTGCCCCTAGATTTGCGTCAGTCCACGGAATAATTATGTCGTATGTTGTGACTCTTGTTCATTATCATTGGAATAGCGGAACTGGATGACGGTACAGTGTTGTTATTGGAATATTGTTTGATGCAATTTTTTTTTTCAGAGATTTCCTTCTCTTTTTTAAGGGTTCCGTAACCAATGGAATCCTATTACTAAGTATACGTTGTCCGTCCGTTTGTCCTTCCATCCGTTGAAATTTTCATAGAGAGTATTTCTATTGCGGCTTTAACAAAATGTTAAATTACTTTTCCTTGAAAAGTTTTGTGGTTAACTTTTCAAGGCAAAGTAAGCAACATAAGAAAAGCTAACAATACAATAAAACGCATCGAAACTCACAAAGGGAAAGTGGGAAACGTATTTATATTTTACGACATCCAGTCTATAACCTTAATGCTATAAACACTAACTTTATTGTGTGTATAGAAGAAACTAGTAAATTTATGAATTAAGAAAAAAAAAGTATAAATCTAAATTGCGATGTCGAAAAATAGGCGATCCATGAAAGAAACCAAGAGGAAGTTTATAGACGTAATGTTAATAAAAATCAAAAATATTTTCCTTTTTCCGTAAAAAAGGCCGATATCATAATATTCAATTAAAGCTGGTTTTAACGAATTGGTCGGTAGATATAGATTGGTTAACAAAATCGAACAACTTTTGAAAAAGGAAAAATATTAGAAACAAACTCCGTTAGGCCAGTAACATCCTAGAAAACAGAAAAGTGGAAGCCGCATACAAACCGCTTTTATGTCAATAAATCACAAAGCAATTCTTCAATCCGTTTCCTTATTCCGTCCCATCTTGGGCCGCGCAATAATATTATTATATTACGATAATAGGGGAATAATAATCGGCTGGTGACCGCAGCACGCAGAATAATAAGCATTCACCTTGCACACAATAGCGGGTTGAAAATATATTATGTCATTGTGGGGTTCGTTGCATCGTGGCTTAACTTTGGTTAAGAAACTGGGGTTTACTGGAGAAAGGAGATATACTACCTAAGTGATCTGTGTGTGAGTGAATACTCTCCGCTTTTTGGTATGAGAGAAAGCGAAGACTACTTTTTATCATAATGCTAATATTTGCATAGTTCATTATTTTCCCTTTTACTTCGCACACATCCCGTTTTTCCGTTCCCGTAGGAATTTTATGAAATACACTCTTAGTGTTCCTTCTACATTTCTCAAGAAACCTACGTGCCAAATTTCAGCTTCCTACGACCAGAAGCTATGGCTGTGTGTTGTCTGTCAGTCAATATCTTGTTGAATTAGCCTTCGTAACTTTGAATTTTTTATAGTTGAAATGAAGTATATGGTGATTAGCACTTAATACATATTAAAGTATTATATTATTACAATCGTTACTAACATTTGCCAAACCAAAGTCACAAGTAACATTTTGTTAATCTCAGTTTAAACACTCCACCAACTCGTACAACCGAGCCACCATTTTTAAACAGTGAAATGTTTATGTATGAAGGTGTCAAAACACTTCTTCGGACACAAATTGCCGACAACCCTCTATGGGCATCTATTTGAATAGCTTTTGGCTCAGCCCGATACAATCGCCACAAGCCCATGACCGCCCATATTCTGGATCAGATAGTTCCTACTCTGATAGCCTTCTATGAAGATTTATTGGTAAACTGCTGCTTATTGAATTTTAATGGCACTAAATCTATTGTCCTCGATACAGCCATATTTGCGAGGATTCCCTTGTTACTACAATATTATTCATAACTATGAGAACGTACAAAGGTCAATAGTTTCGTGAGACGAGTTTTAAAATGAATCGGATCGGATTCAGATCGACAATTTGTGCTATTAGCCGCGGTAACAATGATAAATTTGTGGCTAGTTCTAAATGTCAGCGGACACTCACAGACTAACCGTTGTAGATGGACTTTTTGATCTGGTAATACATAAATTGTGAGCACCATTTGTGGTCACGCCTCCTAGCATGAATCATGAACAAAAACTAGTTGCATCACATTTTTATTTCAAGCATTTCTTTGTCATATTCGAGTAGCTATTTGTTGAAAAAACTAAGGTTGCGGAGGTCTGGTAGGTATACCTACTGGTATACAGCAAAATCTAGTTTGACTGGAAACCAACCCCAATATAGTTGGGAAAATGCAAGGAAGAAAATGATTGTAGAATAAATTTTTGAACTATATTATGTAGTTTTTCGACAGTATCAATAACATGATATCATGATCCGACATCTGTTAATTCTTGTCAAACTAGGACTGTCATACATACACTCACCTCTTCAAAATGTTCAAACGAAACACCACATCACTTGTACATACTCGAAGCCAACTCTAAATCCCTCATAAATTACAGATGCTTACCTTCAGGTAACGTCTCAATATGGTAAGGGGCACAATTCCAATGATTGGGAATGTTACATCCTTAGCACGAATACTCTCGATATATGAGTACTGCTCACTGGCATTACAGAGCTAACAAGCTTTCGTACAATTTAACCGAGGTAAATTAAGTATGGTGATCTAGAAATGATGGGAATAGAGGAAGCTGTGGAGTTTCTATTAGTTTTGTTTTTTAATTAATGAGGTCAATGTTGGATTCTATTACTTTATGTGGTATGACTGCATTTTGGAAGTAAAGAGGTACATCTTAATGTACAAAGCACATGATGGTGATGGTCACGAGGGTTAACTGGGTCACTGCCGGTCGATTCTGTAAACATGTCGAAGTGTATACTTAGGTGAAGTGAGCTGTGAAACCATACAAACAAGATGAAATGACAGCTCACTTGTCGTTCACTCCACCTAATTGAACACGGTGAGATGTCAACAGAATAGACCAGATGCAGTGCAATGCAGCCGGTCGATTCTGTAAACACGTCGAAGTGAACACTTAGGTG
Organism: Ceramica pisi; assembly: GCA_963859965.1. Lineage (NCBI taxonomy): Eukaryota > Metazoa > Arthropoda > Insecta > Lepidoptera > Noctuidae > Ceramica > Ceramica pisi. Next base: position 16,093,909 of record OY982539.1, on the reverse strand, counting down.
AAGTAAACGACAAGAGAGCTTTCAAACCATACAAATAAGATAGAATGACAGCTTACTTGTCATTCACTCCACCTAAGTGTACACGGTGAGATGTCGATAGAATAGACCAGCCGGTCGATTCTGTAAACACGTCGAAGTGAACACTTAGGTGAAGTGAACGACAAGGGAGCTTACAAACCATACAAATAAGATGGAATGACAAGTGAGCTACTTGTCGTTCACTCCACCCAAGTGTACACGGTGAGATGTCAACAGAATGGACCAGCTGGTTGCGAGAAGCATATCACGGGATGATATATCGATGTTTGGAGATGGCCTATGTCTGTTTAAGAAGAGGAATCGATTGAATATTGACATCGATGCTATAGTGGTATGTTGTTTAGAAATTACTCTTGAACTTGGAGATCTTGTAAATATCACATACCCACGGTCAAATGAAGAATTGAAATCTCCAAGTCTAAATCGTGCCCTAAACAATATTTATATGGTCAAAGTATTAGTACACAATGGTGCCTTTAATACATTGACACCAAAACCGCATTCTGAGCATACTTCACAAGTTTTCAGGTACAGCTATCCTAGGATTGTAATCTTGTGCTAAACGAGTCAGGTAGTGGAGATACAGCGATATTGTTTGGATGGTGTATAGGTCAACTGGCCGAGCGCACAAATGTCACCGTCCCAGCCGGATGGGAGGGCATTATGTGAGATCGAAGGATTTTGGTAGAAAGAATGGAACAAAATTGCGTTTATTGATGCATCAATCATTAAAAATGAAGACTTTACAACGAAAACTAAAGACATTAGTGTGCCAAAAAGACTTCGAGGATGTTAAAGAATATTAAAGCAGACAATGTTAGAAGCCATGTTTTTTCACGCACGTTTTTTTGGCACGGACGTCCAAAATGTCATAATCCTACCAAATAGGTGGAGGTCATTTTATGCGAAGTTGGCATTTTGGTCAGTAATTTTCATATTAAAAAAATAAAGCAAATGAGAGATGAGACATTATAAGATCGACGGTACAGTAAATTTAATTAGCATCAGTTTAAAATATTCAACAAAACTTAAAATATTTATATTTAAATATCCTAAGACTTGTTATTGAGTGCTGAGAAGGTTAAAGTAACCTTCTATTAAATAATTCTTCTTTCTTCTATTTAGTAGCTATAGAACCGTTTTTTTTCCAACCTCATTCGGGATTTATCATGATCATTTCTTTAATTATTCACATCATAACCTTTTCCTAAAAAATATTATTTCCTAAAACCTTACGTCCTTACAAACTTAAAGGTAGTGATTGTGCAAGCGAGGCATCTTCTCAAAGGTCGCCCGTTGACCGATAACGACTGCGGCCTTCTGCGGCCCGAATCACTGGGCTTGCACCACGCCATGGGGTTACTATGGGAACCCGCTCTCTACAGCCGTCCTTTTCGACATGCTTTGACACGGTACGTGTGAGATTTCATGATGCAATTTGGAGACAGTAAAGTTTGAAGGTCGTGCGACTAAAGCCTTTTCTTTCTATGCTTTATATGGTTACTTCGGAGACAGTGCACACTTTTCTTCCATGCAATCAGTGTCATAAACAGTTTTCTGTACAAAATATTATATTTAAAAAAATCCTAATATTTAAATTCTTCCGTTACTGAGTGACTGACAGATAACGCACAGCAGAAACTGCTAGTCGTGGGAAGCTGAAATTGGGCATGTAGGTCCCTACACTCCGTAAGTGAGCACTAAGACAGGGTTTCCCGAAAATTCTACGGGAACGGGAAATACTAGTACGAGGTTACGGGCAACAGCTAGTATTATAGAATGCATTTTTTGGTTAATTTATTACTTTTGAAGAATTCACATAACTTTTCTCGTTGTTAAGTATCGATATGAGTGACTATGATTACATTAGTTTTGTTTTTAACGGACGACAAAAAAAGGAGGAGGTTCTCAATCTGGTTAATTTATATTTTTTGTTTGTTACCTCATAACTCCGTCATTTATGAACCAATTTGTTTTTTTTTATTTCGAAACAATGATGGTAAAACAAAAAAATTGTGTCGATTGTTATTACTATCTTGCGATACGTAAAATTGGTACACTATATCTGAACTTACCCTGTTAGATTTGTTGATCTTGGGTATTCCACTTACTGTTGAATCGTACTTTGACAGCAAGTTTAGCTTAATTTTGTGGAGTCAACATTATCGTTTTGATTTATGTCTTGAATGATTTATTTGATTTGTGTATTGCGACCAGTGCTATGGTAATTGGGTTCATTCAGTCAATTAGTGTTTTAATTAATTAAATAACTTATGAACTAAACTGTATTTAATATTTATACAATATCAGCATTACAGCTCAACTTAAGTAACCATTCAGTTCGCACAAATACGACCGTGTCCATATTAAGTAGATTCGTGAACAGGCCTCTAATTTACACTAATGCCTACTTCAATTGAATGCTAGCTGCTTTGACTGGTCCAAAATTTGAAGGCCTGCAATAGCAAATCATAACTCCTTTAAAACGTATAACAGTTGTTGAATATTCATAGCGTTCACAACAAGACGAGTGTTGCTCGATTGTTAGTCTTGTACTACACACAGATTCAAAAGTGAGCATCTCATACTGTGCATTTATGTATTGGATTTAGAAATAACCAATTCAAATATGAATGGCAACAAGCCTATTCTGACAAACTTTCTGCTTATATTTGTTTAAATTCTGTTGTTCCATTCATCATCTGCCTTCACCTTTTCCCTTTTTTTTCTATATTGGGGTCGGCTTCCTGTCAAAGCAGATTCAGCTGAATACCAGAATTTTACGTGGAGTGGCTGCCTACCATACCTCCACAACCCATTGACTGGGTAACACGGTACTTCTTGGCAAGACTGGTGTCAATTTCTGTTGTTCCATTGTAGGAGGAAATTCTCCCTTTCTGCCTTCCATTCCTCCCGGCTTGGCAAAATCTGAACCTGTCCTGTCTGTTAGTTTCGATCTCGCCCTGCCATCTTCACGTAGGTCTGGTGCGATGTCGCCCATATTTTTCAAATTTAGCCCATAGATCGATGGACATACGGCAATGCGCATGGCCTAGCCCAATTTTTATGAGATTAGCTTATTTTTGGATTTATGTTTCTTTTATTTGTTGCAGCACTGTGTTCCAAAAACGATCTGTAAACGTAACTCAAAGGGCGCTGCCCAATTATAAAATATTTAGCTGAGTTCACCGAATTCACAGCGTATCTGTAAAACGTATACCTACTTACTTGAAAAATGCCTTGAGGCACAGAGTAAATACAAACTAGGTAGGACGAAACCAATGCAATTTTAGCTTTAACAAGCACACTGAAATTTTAACTTTAGTCAATGAAATAACGATTGAACTGTTTATTTTGAAAAGGGCATGAGTCACACTCTTTTGAAATATCTCTTATTGGTGATAGAGCACGTCGTCTTCAAGTAGGTACCACAAAATATTTATAGCAATCTGAAATTAGATTCTTTGCTAGAGTGTGATTTGAGTTCATTTCAAAATGACCGGTTCAATAATTATTCTCAGAGACAGAAAGCTGACCAACAGTTCGTCAACTCGTGACCTCGAGAGAGCCAAAGGTATTGCACACCTACAGTTAGTTGAGGTAATTGTAGATATGTTCCCATTCTATGCGATAGCTGACCAAAAGTTCGTCAACTCGTAACCTGAGAGGCAAAGGTATTGCACACCTACAGTTAGTCGAATAGTTCGTAATGGTAGGTATGTTCCCATTCTATACGATAGCTGATCAAAAGTTCGTCAACTCATGACCTCGACATAGGCAAAGGTATTTAATAAAATGACCGGTTCAATAATTATTCTCAGAGACAGAAAGCTGACCAACAGTTCGTCAACTCGTGACCTCGAGAGAGCCAAAGGTATTGCACACCTACAGTTAGTTGAGGTAATTGTAGATATGTTCCCATTCTATGCGATAGCTGACCAAAAGTTCGTCAACTCGTAACCTGAGAGGCAAAGGTATTGCACACCTACAGTTAGTCGAATAGTTGGTAATGGTAGGTATGTTCCCACCTTAAACGTTCGGCTCGCAGTTCGTCCCGCAGGACGATACGTGGGCGCAAGTCGTAAGGTCTGCGATTATGTACGCCCGCGATACAATGGATTGACGGAGATGTTGCTCTACTTTGTTTAGCATTGTTGTTGGTTCAGAGAGTCACCAAGAAAAGTAATAGTTATTGCCAATAGAATGTCACTTTCTCAATCATCATCTGTCTAGCCTTTTCCCAACTATATTGGGGTCAGCTTCCAGTCAAACGGATTCAGCTGAATACCAGTATTTTACGTGGAGCGGCTGCCTACCAGACCTCCACAACCCATTAACAGGGTAACACAGTACTTTTTTGGCTAGACTGGGGTCAGATGTACTGGCTTTTAACAGAATGTCACTTTCTGCATACTTGAGTTAATGATTTATTAGATCCAAATAATTTAAATCCATCAAATTCAAATGTTGACTAAAAATGAAAAAAAAATGGATTTGCAATGAAATTTTAATTATTCCAAAGTTTATTATAGTAAGCTCAAATTCTGAATTCAAAACCAAGCCTTAGACTCTGGGGCCTCGCACTATAAGCTATATGATGAAGAGGTTTGTGCTACAGTTTACGATAAAAATTAAATTTATTTCAGCTATAATGGCTTAATCTCAAGCTCTTACTTTCTTTCTTGTACCAGCTATTGAGTATCTACAAAATGAATCACCAAAAGTACCCAATCACCCATCTACCTATCTTTCAAACTATTCATCCGTTTAAGATATCAAGACCCCAAAAATATTTTCTTAGAAGCAATTTCCTCTAAAGTCTACAGCTCCAAACATTATGTATAAAATTCCAAAACTTAATACAAATAACGGTTTCTCACGTATAACTCCCAAGTAGAGCCCTTTACCACCCCAGGAACACTCGCCACAGTCCGCGCCATAATTGATACAGGCCGCTAAAAACCAATAGCAAAGCCCACAAATGATTTACTGTCGACTAATGTGCATGTACACTGACTTTATTAACATTTATTATGATAATGACTGCTTGAATAATGTTTTAATATGCGCGCTTGCCCTGACTGAGGCCTGGCCGCGTGGGGTGCTGTCCGGATGACCTGGCTTGCGCAGAGGTTATGTTGTCCTGGTACTTTAGTTTGTGGTGAGTTGGTAATAAGCTAGACTTTGTAGTTTAGTAGTAATAATAATATTAAACCGACTTGCAATAAAGGAGGAGGTTCTCAATTCGGTTGGTTTATGAATATATACCGATTGCTACGAGGTTTCTCATCCTCCGATTTCTGTGTTTTTTTTAGTACGATGCATACTGTTATTTGTTCCCGTAAAAATGAATTTAGTTTGGATCAATAGTTTTATTTTATGAGCGTACACGACGCTGTCGGCTAAGTATCACCACTAAAAAGATTAAAATAAAAAACTTTTTTCAAGAAAATACAAACAAAACACTACAAATTATATAACTTCAAGTTCGGAAGTCGGTGTTAAGAAACAAAACAAACTAAACCGACTTTTATTAGCAAATTAAAACATAAAAGTGACACACACACACACCTGAATGTAGGCTTCAACATACCCTGAATAAATTGGTTTATCATAATAAGTTAAAAAAATAACAAATATTCTATTTTTGGAATTCAGTTTTTGGTAATATGTACCTCAAACATTTTGAGGATGTGTTAGTACAGTCTTCTTTCACTCAAGTAGTCAAATGTCTTGGTCATTCATGATTGTTGGATTTCTTCTTCTTCTTTGTCATTCCCTCAATGCTGAGGATTGGAACCACATACGACGCATCTCCAAGCAATGCTGTCTTCCAGAATGTGGACCGCTTTGCACATGCTGCCTCCAACAGCTTTCACTATAATTTAAATTTCTTACCTCCTCAATATAATTTGTAAACTATTTTAATTCAACAGGTTCTCTCAACAGAGCAAAGTGTAGCAAGTTCTCAATCCCCTCGCAAACTCACTCAAAACCATTTAACATACACATAGCCCACTAAACCAGTCAACTTAACACCCAGCAAACCAAACCGTACATCCATTACCACTAAATAGCCGTTGACACACATTTCCAGGTGGTCAAATTATCCCAAAATTGCATACAAATGACTGCACTGACCACCTTGTAATTCTCAAAGGGGCTTGTGATCATAAACATTGATCACTCGAATTTATAACTAAGCTGGCCTCGGCTCTTGGCATTGTCTGAATTCCAGCATTAAATACATTACGAATGATGATTACAGTGTAGACAGAATAACTTAGTAATGTGGCAGATTGTGCTAGATATAATATCGATGGATTCCTCGAAATTATAATCGATATTTACTCAAGAGTTTAAAGTATGACCAGCAAAATGATGTCCATACAAATTTTAATGATGAGGCATTATCAAAACATTTTTTTTTCAATTAGCCCTTCAATAAGCAATAAGTATAAAATTTTAATTCCAGCTGTAATGTCAAAACGTGGTTCCATATTGATAAGCAAATTATGGATAAGCATTACAAGGATATTCTAGGGAGGAAGATTATCCCAAAATGTCTACACGACAAAGTATTGAATAGAGAAGATTTGAACTGTGAACTGAAAATTGCTCCACCTTTAAAATACAAAATTTTGTAGGGGTTGGGTCATTTGGCTGAATCCGCAAGATACATATCAATTGGGATAGAAGCCACTCCTTTATGACGAATGAAAGAGATACTAAACTGAGGTTTATATTTTCGGCAAATTGAAACAAAGGTTATAATGATCTTTGTTGACATCTTAGCCCTGACTTATTAGTCAAAATCTCCATAAAACAACAACAACAACACACCATCCCTAACATATTCTAAACTCGACAATCCTCTTAATTCTGAATGATAATTCATTCATGCAACATTGTGTCGCGTTGCACAGCCAACAATTAGTATATAGTTTTGTCCCGGCTTCACGTTTAGTATTACACGGTTTAATATATTGGTCGGAATGGTACATTAATAATAATGCATTGTTTACTTGTCTACCCACCGGCCACTGAAGTTTATTAAGTTAATATTGTAATGTTGGTGTATTAAAATGTTTGTGGAATTGAGACGCATTTGCTGCACGGGTTGACGTTATCGGTTTTTGATATCGTGATCGGCTTTTGTTGGGATTTCATGCTGAGAATGTTTTTTTTCTCAAACTTGCTTGGAAATGTGAAAATTATTTTGACAACTTTCTTCGAGATAATCAAAATGGCCGAGCAGCAGCCGGCAAAAGTTGTATGTAAATCCATATCTATCGTGTTTTGCTGCCAATTAAATTACAAATAAATATCTATCGTGTAATTTAAAAATGGAACGATCTTATATTGCGAAACATAGCAACCAAGGAGGTAACTTATAAAAGGTTTTATTTAAATTTCGAACTGGCTTGCAAATATATAGCTATTTATTGAAATAAAAAATGAATTATTATTGTTGTTGGTTGTTCGACATTGATTTTGAAAAGTAATAAAATTGTATTTTAATTTCCGCACAACTTTTGAGAAAACTACTATACAAGGTTTGGCCACAACTAAGCATTGATGGACTTACGTGTGCGTGTCTCGGCTACGCCTCGGCCCACATTGACACGTCGTCCGTCAATGCCTCTTTTGCTGGCCGCTACAGTAATGGAATATTAAAATTTATAGTTAGTCTTTAGGAGGGTTCCCTACCCGAAAGGCAACTAACGGAACCCTATTACTAAGTCTCCGCTGTCCGTCCGTCCTCCGTCTGTCTGTCAGCGGGCTGTATCTCAAGAACCGTAACAGGTAGACAACTTTCTTTTTTACAGATTATGTATTTCTATTGCCACTATAACAACAATATAGCTGTATGTATAAAATAGTAATATATAAAACTGTATAAAATAGTATAGCTGTATCTAATATAAATTAAAGGGGGTTCCCATACAAGAAACGGTTTTTGGTACGGAACCCTTCGTATGAGAGTCTGACTCGCACATGTCTAGTTTTAGCCTCTTTATCTTAAGATATTTTTATTATTCAATGACTTTCGTTAACGTCTTACCAAATACGCCAGTGCATGATTTCGCATTTAGGAACACCAACACGCACTGGACCAGTGTGGCGGTTAATGGTCAAAACACACCAAAATATGGAAAGTACACTAACAATATGGGAAGAAGGCTTTGGGATACCTTGCCCAGGAGTGGGACAAATTAGATTGATTTAAAAAGTGACATTACCACAGAAACTTTAGGTTTTGTAATATCTTCATTCCATCATTTCTTATTAAACGTTTTCAAAAAATATAATATAAATTGCATGTTTTTCCTCGATTATAAAATTGATTGTTTTTGGGCTGAGGAAGTACATTTTATAGTAAAACTTTATGTCTTCCTAAGCCCTAAACCACCTACACACATATGACATAGGCCACTTAGAATTCGATTAACGTTTTGTCTCTATCTATCCAAATCTGGGAAATCTTTCCACTCTAAGTGGGTACAAAGTCCCCTCACGGCATGAATTTCAAACAAAGCTCGGAAGCCGTACGTGGACTTGCGAAGCCACCGTTTGTGGAGTAGTTTGAAGTTTGTGGTTTAAAGAACTTTTCAATCAGACCCCTATACGGGATCCGGGGACGTTCGCGGCCTAGCGACTGCCCGCTTCAGTGGTGTGGTGTGGAAGCGGATTCGGTTTTATTTTTTGGCAAGAATTTTAGTTACCTTTTTCCAACTTCAAAAAATGGGAGAGGTTTTATATTTGGCTGTAGCCATAAATTCGTTATTTATAAATCGTGTTTTTTTTTTACGCAAGTACAACCACATTTTTTATGTAGGTCTGGAGAGGAATACCTACTACGAATCAAACTTTTAAAAAACTAGTTCAAGTAATATAATAACCGTAACCTGGTAATCTAAAAATAAACGGTATGAAATATTTGTCTCTTAAAATAGCATTAACGTGGATTCTTTTACACAAAGCAAATGTTTATTTGACTGAAAATCTAATTTTAGGGCAAGACCTACGCTAGTAGGTAGGTCAGACATGATATTCAGAAAATATTATAAAGAATTGATAAAAAGTTTTTTTTATATTTATATTTATTTATTCTACACGAAATTCAAAATAGGTAGGTACATAAAGGAAACCACTAAAAAACATACAACTGGTGGCCTCTTCCAGGAAATCTGGAGAATTTTGTCTCTCAACTTAAACGCTCACTTCTAGACGAATTTTTCCTCCGCATTCTTTCATTCTACTTTCAAAAGTATTGTCTCAAAGGAAAACTTCCGTTTCTGCCAGTGACTCACCCGCGTGCCTTATTCCATGTGATGGAATAAATTATTTATTATTAAGTCGTATTCTCGGACATGTTCTACCTATCATAGTCTCTATCGTCAAATCCGTGCTGCCGTAAATCCGTGAAGTCGTAATAGACCGACATACAAAATTATTTCCGCAATTATAATGCACTAGCTGATGCCCGCTTGACAGATTATGTACTTAAACCTTCCTCGAGAATCACTCAATCCATGGTGAAAACAGCATGAAAATCGGTGCAGTATTTTTTGAGTTTATCGCGAACAGATGACAGACAGACGTGGCCGAGGACTTTATCTTAAAACTAGCTGAACCGCGCAACTTCGTCTGTGTCACATTTACCATTAAGGCTCCGCTCCTATTTTTCTTAGCGTGATGATATGTAGCCTATAGTCTTCCTCGATAAATGGACTATCCAACACAAAAATATTTTTTCTATTCGAGCCAGTAGTTCCTGAGATTAGCGCGTTCAACCAAACAAACAAACAAACTCTTCTGCTTTCTAATATTAGTATACATAAAAATTAATATTTTAACTTCAAGCTGAATCCATACTAACTTACCCCTCTTCAAACTAGCTGTAACTAAGATCTTAAGTCGAAAAACTTGGTCGTGTGAGCGAGCAAAGTAAGAGATAAGTGAATTTATTATCTACCACCAGCTACGGAACCACCGGGTCATGCTTTGTTAGCACTTACCTATAGTTGGACACTGCCCGTATGTTTAGGTAATGTACTGTGTATTTTAGTGGGATTAGTTTTAGACAGTCGAGATTAGTGTCGAAGAATGAACTACCGGTTGGGTGGAATGTGGGATATTGATTTACCCTTGAAATCTGAAAGCAGTGCTATCCTGTAAACATGTCGAAGTTAAGGCTTGGGTGAAGTGATCACAAAATTCTGTCGACATCTCATTGTGTGAACTATCATTCCATCTTGTGTGTGTGGCTTGAGAGCTCACTTGTCGTTCACTACGCCAAAGTTTTCACCTCGACTTGTTTACAGAATTGTACAATTGTCATTCCATCTTGATTATATGGATTGACAGCTGACTTCGTGATCACTTCACCCAAGCCTGAAGCTGCTTTCAGACTACGCTATAAATATAGCATAGAGTATAAAGCTCATAGCACAACAATATCGCGCACCATACATTGTCAATAATATATAGTACAGTACAGTGTGAACGTGTCCATAACAATGTATAGTGCGCGATATTGGTACGCTATGAGCTATATACTCTATGCTATTATATTATAGCGTAGTCTGAAAGGCAGCTTTAGCTTCGACATGTTTACAGAATCGTACAGCAACATCGACCGGCTAAATCAATCAACTGTTTACTTATATTTACTAAAAAATAGATCCATATAAAAGCATTGAAGACAGGTATTGGTGGCAGTCTTGAGTGATTGCTTGTGAACTTTTACAACTGTGTTAGTTTTAGACAGTCGAGATTAGTGTCGAAGAATGAACTACCGGTTGGGTGGAATGTGGGATATTGATTTACCCTTGAAATCTGAAAGCAGTGCTATCCTGTAAACATGTCGAAGTTAAGGCTTGGGTGAAGTGATCACAAAATTCTGTCGACATCTCATTGTGTGAACTATCATTCCATCTTGTGTGTGTGGCTTGAGAGCTCACTTGTCGTTCACTACGCCAAAGTTTTCACCTCGACTTGTTTACAGAATTGTACAATTGTCATTCCATCTTGATTATATGGATTGACAGCTGACTTCGTGATCACTTCACCCAAGCCTGAAGCTGCTTTCAGACTACGCTATAAATATAGCATAGAGTATAAAGCTCATAGCACAACAATATCGCGCACCATACATTGTCAATAATATATAGTACAGTACAGTGTGAACGTGTCCATAACAATGTATAGTGCGCGATATTGGTACGCTATGAGCTATATACTCTATGCTATTATATTATAGCGTAGTCTGAAAGGCAGCTTTAGCTTCGACATGTTTACAGAATCGTACAGCAACATCGACCGGCTAAATCAATCAACTGTTTACTTATATTTACTAAAAAATAGATCCATATAAAAGCATTGAAGACAGGTATTGGTGGCAGTCTTGAGTGATTGCTTGTGAACTTTTACAACTGTGGTTCTCACTTTCACATTTGAAAAGCATTTCTAGAATTCATTGCATTTAGATCCTTTCTTTCGTAAACTTCCACAAGCAAAATTTGAATGTTTTCAGGGTTCCGTACCCGAAAAATAACTAACGTAACCCTATTACTAAGCCCCCGCTGTCCATCCGTCCGTCCGTCTGCCCATCTGTCAGTCTGTCAACGGGCTGGATCTCAAGAACCGTAATAAGTAGAAAGTCGTCATTTTTACAGAGTGTGTATTTATTGCCGTTATAACAAAAAACAAAAAAAAACCCACAAAAAACGTATTTATTTTCAGTTTATCGTACGGAACCATTCAAGTGAGAATCCGACTCACACTCACCGGTTCGTTATTAAGTTTATCTACATTGATTTTGCGGAAGCTGCAATCATTGTTCAAATTGAAGACAACATAAAGCACAAAATTGTACCCAAAAATTTTAACACCAAAATCCTGTTTCTGAATTTACAGAAATAACTGTTGATCATAAATGCATCAACGGAGGAGTTATCAGCAAATATTTAGCATCCGCGCACCAAATTCCGGCTATTTATCGTAAGAACAAAAATACACACATATTTCGGACGATGTTAATGCACTTTGTGCAACAAACAGTGGGTGGACTTTATTGCAACATTTATTTTCAAGGAATTCAATTTAAATTATATTGGGCTAATTTCCATAAATTGAAAATCTATTTAGTCCGGCAGTTAGAGTAGGTATTGAAAAATAATGGACACGTATTTTTTGTTTTTGTAATTCAGTGAATATTGACCGCATCAGGTAAAACGCATCAAAACCCGGGGGTAGGGGCTCGTGACTTCAGAACGGACTAAAAATTGTACCACGGCGTGACGTATTAAGAATTTTAAAAGTGTCGTATTTTCGTAAGTTTTGGTTTACTTAGCAAAAGAAAAAACACGGGTCAAATATTTTTTGAAAATCGAATTGTCAGACTAATTAGATTTACTGTCGACAAACCTATTTTATCTTGCCTGAAATGTCCCACTGCTAGGTAAAGCTAGGCAGAGGTTTTTCACTGTTCACGATTTTGTGCCATCTCTTAACAATTTCTAAATCAGACCACTAAGTCGTTCAGATACCTCCTTCATGGTCTGCTACGACCCCGTCTCGCGATATCATTCTAAACTAATTTTCTACCGCATGTCGAATGGTTTATGGGCTCAATCAATTATAATTTGGGTCTCAGAAACGTCCGGCGACAACATGGCAGACCCAGGCGAAGATAGTGAGACGAGCTTGACGCCCGAACCTGAGCTTTATGCCTGTCGACAGGATCCAGGATTGCAGGATTTGTTCAAAAGAGTCACCGCAGCCCTGGAACGCAAAGGGCATTAGGAGGAACACGGATGGGTTTTAATCAGTAAGAGTCTGACACCACCTTCTGCTCCGCTCAGATCTGGAGGAGTTATTTGATGATTTCTCATGCTAAAAAAAAACGACATGATTGCCCAAAGCCGGTTAGAATGGAAGGAATTAAAATGGGCCGTTGTCCTGTAGTGTGACAGAACAAGCTGACAACAATAATAAAGACGAGAATGGTTGCTTCGTTCAGCGTTTTCGTAGGATATAATAACATCTACCAACCCGCTCTTTCGCTCAGAGATTTGAAACGCCAGAAGCTAAAGTATTTTATTTTGTGCTTGTAGTACCCACCTAACCATGAAAAAGCATATTATTATGTAAACCTGAATAAGTACTAGTGAAGATACTAACCGCGTAGCGAAAAAACAAAGCGTTGAAAGGCCTCCTACGAGGAGGACCACTCACCTGGTGAGGGCCGCGAAAATCCGCTAGTTGTGAGACGCACAGGACCGGTCGATGTAGTACCATGAGTCCTGGGGGAAGCCTATGTCCAGCAGTGGGCGATTTTTGGCTGAAAAGATGAAGACACAGTTCTACAGTTCCTGCAGTAATCAATAAATTTCCAATTCCCCCGATTATTCCCATCCTGTATACAGTTGCAGTGCAGTCGCGGTCACCTGGCCCGGCGCCAACAAAAAACGGCGCGTACGCAAATATCTACTGTTTGTCCGTCGGAGTCTGACCGACCGGCCGCCGGTCACTGCGGACAACAAACCCGACAGTGCGAGGATTACTCATTGCTACTGTTGTGTTTCAGAACTGGGTATCGATGATGATCCAATTGTACTTTAAGTGATTCCATATGAAATATAGGACACAACCCATACAGGACCACTCGCCAATTATCTCTGAGCCTACAAGACTGAGTAAGATGAAATTGGGTACACATATGAACTTCTGTGACCCAAACGTGGAAGCATAACGTAAATGAATTACTTTTGAGTATCGGACCAGTTAAGGGGGGAACTAAAAATATAAAAATTACAGTTTTCTAAATAAATAACTATATTTACAACACTACATTTTTTTTTACTTGAAGGTAAGCCGATGACGATGATACTGCAATACCGCGAAACTACTATGTGATCGATGATGGAGCACGCTTGCCCAGAAGTAACCTATTCACTCTTAACTTAAAATCTCCCAGGCTGTAACTATCAGTAGCTTTCAGGAAACACAGACTCCAGCAGAGATTTATTTTGGCAGGTCGAGCGTAACCAAATTATCAATATCGTCTATAACCGTGATAAAAATGGTCCCACTGCGCACTATCTGACAAGACATGTGTCAGCTTTTGTCGAATTTTGAATATTGAGTGGCAACATTATTCCTACTCAAATAGTATCTTTATTAGTAAGTACTACACACAGACATATAAATAGTAGCAGACCAAACATTAATACGTAGATATATTTTTTTATATGGTATGATTCTTTATCCTTTTTTTTCTAAGTGACAATTCATAAGCATGTCTCGTTCTGTCACGTGTTGTCACACTGACTCATACATAGACAAAATTTGACGCGTAGCTTGTCTGCCATATTGATAAGCATCAAATGTTTTTCAATCGCGTTTAAAATTGATAAAATATTACTTGTTTGGGACATAAAACACACGAGGACGGTAAAATAATATGGTGAAGTGCTGTTCGTATCGCTGTGACAGTGCTAGCTACCACAAAACACCTGGATTGACCTTTCATCGGTAAGTTTTGGGAAATCTTAGTGCTTTCTTTACTAAATTCAAATGTTTCCATACTGTTTATTCGTATTTTACATACAGTTTTTAACAAAGATGCGATTTGTTTGTACCGTTAGCCTACAACTAAAGAAATAAACCTTAACAAGGACAAAATAGTCAGAAAGTGGCATCAAGTGACAGCTCAAGTACCTGTTCAATTAGTCAGGGACGAATTAGGCAACAAAGACGAAACTTTTAGTAAATTGCATTTGTTGTATGTATTTATGTAAAATATTTATTTCCATTGAATTATCAAATAAAGCCTCAGTTTAATGTATGATGTTTTATTCTTTTTTGGTGATACAATTCCAAAATACCTGTGGTAGTTTCAGTGTATGTACACATGTCATGCTAATATTAAAAATAAATTATAAAATCAATATTATGTTACCCAGTGTCTGTGTTATGGAGAACATGAACATAGGCATATGTATAAATACAGTATAGGCTACTCACATAACGATGAATTTTCATTCAGCAGGCAATAATTGAGCATACTAATATTTTTCCAGGTTTCGCAAGGATGAAAGTTTACGGAATGCCTGGATTAAAAACCTGAAACTCCAGGATTGGCAACCAAGACCTTCAAGTGTACTTTGTTCAAAGCATTTTGAGAATCACTTGATCGATCCCAGCGCTTTTTGAACAACATTACGTCCCGGAGCAATTCCTACACTGTTTACCGAATTTACTCCATATGTAAGCATTATGAGAGTGTAAGATAGAAGAGTGTCCCTGGAGTTTCTTGCACGTTCTTCTCCATAGAGATCTACGCTTTGGAACGTGCAAATAGCTTCAACTTTTTGGACAGACCGACCTTGAAAATTAAAAAGTGCCTGTAAATGGTTACAGGCACTTTTTAATACAAAGAACAATACATAAAAGATAAAGAGTGGACTGCTGCCCATCGTCCTCTTAAAATATTCCCTTAGCCGCCTTTAACAATAACCACGGGAATAGAGGGTGGTTCTATTCGTTAAGACTATTGATGAGTAATCTATATTTCATGTACCCAGAGAATATAGATTTTCAGGGATTTTCAGAATATCGTTAGATAATACTGGCAACCGGTCCTAATTCGGCCCTGTAATGATATCATTCCCTAGGTGTGCGTAATGGCTACGCAAATTTTAGCGAATGTTTGGTCTGCTACTATTTATATGTCTGTGGTACTACACTAGACAATAAAGTGCAGTTACCGTGTATTGAGCACGAGTGTCCGATTTGATTGCACTCTTTGTGTTCGTCTCTCGTCTGTAAAACGAAACGTCTTGCTGCTCCGTCCTTTTATCGAGCTTTATTATTTCTTGTTCTGTCTGAAACTTCTAAATTAAGGATTTAAGTTTCACTCATTCTTTACTTTGTATTTTCAACATGTTTGTAACAACTACATCTTATCTATCGTTTTCTTTCCGTCTTTTTCGATCATTTTCACAAGACGTTTTGGTAACACATTAATTGTGCGTACAGCTAAAGACTGAAAATTCTTGCCAGAGTCAGATTTCCTGATAGCCACAACTGGGATTCTTTAAGTGAAGAGTGAATAGGTTACTTCTAGGTAAGCGTGATCCAACTTCGATCACATCATCGCCAATCAATAGTAAAATAACATAATACTGATAATCTATATAATAACTAGCTGTCCCCCGCGGCTTCGCTCCCGTCAACTGGCAACTTTTTTTTCCACATAAAAACCTTCTGATAATAACAAACACAACAAAAAAAGAATGAGTGAAATTGGTTCAGCTGTTCTCGAGATTTGCGCTCAGCAACACATTCAGCGATGCATTTTTATATTATAGATATGCTGAAATCTTGTTTCTTTTTTAAGCAACGAACTGTGACACCAATGATAAACCTGCCCGCGTCGGTTTCTATCATCATCATATCAGCCGAAAGACGTCTACTGCTTGACATAGGCTTCCCCAAGTGTCACCCCAACGACCGGTATTGGGCTTCTCGCATCCATCGGCTACCCGCGACCCTCACCAGGTCATCAGGTTCATCGGTTCACCTTGAGGGAGGCCTTCTAATGCTGCGTTTTCCGGTACGCGGTCGCCACTCCAGATTTTTTCAGCTCCATAGACTATCTGTTCTGCGAGCAATGTACCCTGCTCACTGCCACTTCAGTTTGGCGTAAGGCTATGTCAATAACCTTGGTTTCCTTGCGGATATTACTTTTTTAACTTCAGGACTCTTCCTTATTAGCCGAACAGAATCACAGGTTAACAAATAACACATCTCCTAAAATATAACACCAAACTCGTTCGTAACGATATTTAACACAAAAATGAACCGTTATAACAATGACTAAGCATTACCCAATGACACAGCCGCAAATGTCATGGTCGCAAAGATTACGTATTTCAGTCCATAATACGCAATATTTTCTACAACAAAGTAAAACGGTCAATACGGGAATCAATGACGCGATGATCTTGCATAATTTTATTGATCCAAATCAGCGTAGATCATTGATCATTCGGTCAATAATGCGTATTAAAGGTTGTCAATGTTTTATAGTGATGTGTGTTTTAGTTGGCAAGTCGATATCGATACGAGAAGCGGTCGAATTCAAAACTCGGTAATTCAAAATAAACTGAGAGCCAGCACTTTTTGAATGTCAATTTTACATTCACTACTTGCTTGTGTTTTGACTAAGAATAATGCAGAAATAAGATACAATATTATTTTGCTCCCTGTAATATTCGAAATTGGCAGCTTCAGACTAATTAAAATTTAAAAAACTGTCTTTAGTTGTAGGTATACTAACTTATTGACATTTTAGTAATGTGATGTATGTAATCTATACTAATATTATAAAGCAGAAGAGTTTGTTTGGTTGAACGCGCTAATCTCAGGAACTACTGGTCCGATTTGAAAAATTCTTTCAGTGATCGATAGTCTATATATATCATCACGGTAAGACAAATAGGAGTGGAGCCTTAATGGAAAATGTGACGCAGACGAAGTTGCGCGGGTCAACTAGTGGGTAAATAAAGTAAAGAATTACATTTTACTTTTTAGTGACTTACATTTTTTACAAAAAATCGGATTTCTCAAATAAATAATCTGCACTAAATTCACAAGTATTATTACAACTTTACTTTTCTTGAGAAATTATCAAAGTGAACCGTAACAAATGTACTTACATCTAACTCCTGTTGGAATTCCATAAACTCTACAGTCAGTAGTATCGACAACTCCGCCCACGCCCTTCACTAGTGTAGTGTTGTGCAAATCTCAGTGTTGACCGATGGTGCGTGCCAAATGTCTCGATCGATCATTGCCTTCGTCCCATTGTGCTGTACCTACCAGGTGCGAATCCTTGTTGTGTACTGACATGGTTATTAGAAACGTAGTTTTGTGAAGGCACGTTATTTTAGAAGAAGAAATGATAAGATTTTGATAAAAAATTACATAGTTTTGATGTTTTGTCATTAATAAGCGTTAATGTTATTGCCTAAGTAGGGAATTCAACTGCTACTGTCAGAGATAGTCAATGAAATATATTACATGTTAATTTTGTAAATATTATCATGTCAGTTTGGAATAACACTTCTGTACGACAATCTTGAGGTCTGTATAAGCTAGACGAGGACAGATTTTCCTAGCTGACTACCCTAAGATGAAACATAGACAATATTTATTTGTTAAAGACTTAAACCTAATAACTATTACTGCACCTTAAATAGGACTTATATTAAGTAAATGGCAAGATACGAAACATTTTCAACTGGGCTTAAAGGAGGATTCCTGTGCTACTAGCACCAGTTACTTCCGTCACCATCATAGTCGAGCTTAACAAGTGCGGTGCGGTGCAAAACACATCGAAAACAACACACAGGTCAAAGTCTCTTTTGACGTCCATTCTGTAAATAGCTCCAACCAACGATCTTTTCGTTTCCTGGCATATGAAATTTGATAAGAGAAAACAAATCTATAACGCACACCATATGTATACACACCTTCAGGCACTATGAAATTACTTAAGCTAATATCTAAGCAACACGTACAACCCAGCATCTTGAATAAACGCTCATTAGTTTGTTTACGTATTTTCCGAACCTGTCTAGCTTTTTCCCAATTATATTGTGGTCGGCTTCCAGTCATTTCGGATTCAGCTGAATACCTCCACAAACCATCAACTCGGACACGGTACTTCTTTACAAAACTGGTATCAGATTTACTGGTATCAGACTCCAAAAGGTCTGCAAATGACATCCGGAACCAACGAGGCAAGAAGGAAACTCGGTATGATAACATGGTCACCCATCCATAGACCAGCCTTGGCAAGCGTTGCTTAACCTTGAAGATCGACCCGTGCGTCTGTTATTGTTTAGCCACGAGCTCCTCGTATATTTTACAAACCTAAATGAACATGAAAACATACTTCAAATTCAAAAAACTTTCCACCCCATACAACTAAAAGTTAAACAACCCCAAAACAAAAGGTTACAATGTACAAAAACTAAAAGAAACAAGCTTCTTAACTTTCAAATCAAACACGTCCTACCCCCGCATTGTTTGACCGAACTTCGGCCGACCCAAATCACGGCTAACACGCGTTCCCCTGTTTATAACCAATAAAAATCACCCACAAGTCCGGCCGGATATCGAGTTTTCTCACCCTAAAAATTTAACTTGCGCCAACTTTTCTTTCAACCTAAAACCAAACGGAAATATCACCTATGTCATTCACAATAAAGTTCTCAACAATTGCATGGCATGTGCGGTTTTATTCATCTCGATTTCAAGTGATTTGCTCCATATGTCGAGAACAAGTGAGCTGGCTTCTTAACACGCTGGACACCCTAAATTGAGGGTATTTCGAGGGGAAATCGTTGGGTTTATTGGAATTTCCTATGGGTTTTCACACGTGGTGAGTGCCTTGGGGGTTGAGATTATGATAGTCAAAATATGTTTGGGTCCAACACGTCGGTAAGTGATGCGGAACTGAAAAGGAATTGAGATGATAAAATTAAACTGGCCTTTTAAAATGATTGCGTTATGACTAAAGTACCTATATCTTTACGTAAGTTATTAGCACACATTACTTATTCAAACAAATGAAAATACTGCGAGGGTTTGTTTATATATCTACCTAGGAGAAATAAGTTATAAACAAAGTTATTATGAGGAAGGAAATACTGTAATTAGCATCGAAAATCCCATTACAATTAGCCTAGAGTCCTAGACCACAGCCCGATGTTACTCTTAAAAAAAAACAAAGTTATCTCAACTCCAAGTTGTTGCTAATGCGGGGTTAATCCGGTAGTTCCCATTCGCTCTATGGAGCATGACATCATTGGGCAAAATAAGCATAAAAAATAAAATCTGTTTTGTTCCACAGAACAAATGATAGCTACCAAAGTTGAACATATTTCACCTTTTTCTATATTTTACCATCTCTTGTGTGACCAGAAATCAACAAACTTATCTTTAAAAAACAAAAAATCCACGAAACTTAACAGCTAATTTAACACTCAAACATTATTCTTCAACTAGAAAATATTTGGCGTAATATATAGCCGTCAATAACTCATTCTTTTCTCACATCAGCGCCCCCTAGGGAGCGGAAGCGGCTCAATTGGGCGGAAAGGCGGCTTGACCGCAGAGGTCGAGTGACCCTTCCCTTGCGCCTTTCAATCATAAGGCCCTTTCACAAGGGCGACCTTTGAGCACCTCCTTTGAGGAATTTGGAGAACTTTTGTACAATTATGTGCCCCTCAGAATTGGCTCGTATAGGTTAGCGGGTGTGTATCTTTGACTTCTAATTAATACACTTCGGTGAAGTTACAATTAACTCCGAAAATCAAGGTAATTTGAAACCTTATTCTTTGAATTCTGTATGTAATTTGATTTCGACGGAATAAAATACAAAATGTGCCATAAAGTTAAAAAAATATATTTCACTTTACAAAACAGCATTATAATAAATTCACCACAAATTTTCACCAACACCTCACACAATAACATCCTTGTATAATTTCCCAACAACGTGATTTCTATCCTGACATTTTGATGGGAAGTTAGGCTTACACATTAAGCTCAAGGTAAACTGGGTCCTACCATGAGATATTTTGAAACAGAAAGGGAAGCTCATATCCAGCGCATGAGCAAAACAAAACTGGTAGTGGATAAGCTTAAAATTTAAAAAGCATTTTTTTAACCGTTCAAAATGGAACCAAAGTCAATAGGATCATGAATTTTGTCCAAATTGTTTCACTAATAATCTCAGATATAGTCCGTATTCAAGCTATTGTATGTACAATAGCTTGAATACGGACATTCTATCATGAGAACACCTACACATGCGTGTAGGGTGTTCTCATGATAGATCCCAGTTTACACGAAAGCCACTTTCACGACAGTCTGAAGTACCAACAACACGGTGACGAAAAAAAGTATTGTGGGTGGTATCGTCTTGGTTGACTTGCTTTTCACAGTTTCACTACCACCGGTCAGCTGATGAGGCGATATGACGGGCATCGCGAACGCCTGGTTGTTGCAACGGTTCAACTGGAATGAGGAGACCAGATTAGTGATGTTACCAGGACAAAGACATGCTCTTTAAAACAAAACCGGGTAGTTCTATTTATTTTATTTATTAGTTCTATGGAACATTGAACGACATGGGACCAAACAATTTGTGTGCTCAAGTACTTGAGTGCAATGACCGGTTCTTCCAGAATATTGTCTACCTAATCTAGGTACAAATAAATTGTCTTATTTGGTCCGATGACGTCATGTTCCATAAAACAATGTAAATGGTAGCTACCGACAAAACCCTCAGGCTAAGCGTATGGAAGCAGCACAGCACAGTACAGATTGTGCAGGGCGGGCGAGGCAAACATAGACCTCGAGCGCCAGTCTACATCGCACGTGCTTACGCCGCAGGCAGCGTACGCAGCTCTTAGTACGTTCATAGATACATTACTAAATCTGCTCTGCCCTGCGCTGCGTGGACCTGCGTCTCAGCATACGCTTAGCCTCATTCTTGGTCCTTCAGTTTCATCATCACATAGGTAACATTGGACTTTTTTGCTTGATAAAATCCATAAAACTTATAAAAATGAAGCACATCTCAGTTCAGACATGGGACTGTGACGTCACTTCTAACTAAAAGTGTACGAAGGCGTGTTGTCATGTCGTTTGAATTTTTTTACATGACAAAAAAGTACGTGTCCAATATTATTTGATCTAACCGTCGAACCAAATAGGTTTTTTCAGGAAGTTATCCGATGAGTATACCTCTAAAGTATACTCATATATTATAGTTTAGATAGCTAACGTCTGAACATTCTGAGGAACCAGGCGTGTTATTATGTATGTTATAACAATAAAATGCGTTCTTTCCAACGGTGTTTTATTTTCCAATCAAGAGTCAGGGTTGAATTCATTCCTCAATACTGATTGCTAACCAGTAAGTGTCTAAAGCAGACAAGACAGTGCTGATCATTTTGTAGAAACTTATACTGCCATATTTTGACAATATTACAAATGAATGCATATAGGGCGGCTAAACATATAAACATCATCATCGCAATTCAAGAACCGAGAGATATTTTTAGAACTAAACTACACTAGACTAGAGCAGGTGTTCAATATGAGTCCAATGGTGTTATTGGGTATAATATTCAAACCTCGCAACATGTAGTCTCCGGTGAGCCAACACACCCAGAACGGCAACCTCGCACCACTGCTTCATAAGAACTGCCCTTCGATATTACCGACGTGAAGCATTTGTCCTCCGCACTGTGGCATGTGATCGTGTGTACTCTAGAAATAACAACGATAAATTGACTGACAAAGACAGCAGGAACCATCTACGACTGACTATATACAGTACACAGACGTTAATATGGCACAACGGGTTTTAGAAAAAGTTCGGCTGTGAAGACTGACACTCTTGTATGGAAAATGGAAAGCATTTATTCGTACATACTATTTTTGTCTTTGACAATTTCGGGACCCTGGGGTAGGCGTGAAGAGGGGCCGAAATGAACTTGTGAGACCCCATTAGACTTTTCAAATGGAATGAGGCACCAACTGACGATTATCCTTGTGTGCACTAAGAAGGAATACCTAATGACTATCCCCGGTTGGTGCAGGACTATTGCGGAATATGGAAATAAGAAATGAAACGCTATGGGTTTGGGTGGTTTAGTGGACTGATAATCGTATACTATGGAAGAACTACAAATTATTAGCTATAAAACTAGCTGACTCGGCAAACGTCGAATTTTGTGATAACGTATAGAAGAAAACATTTGTCGCGTCGCGTCGAATCCAAATGAATTGAGATTAGAAAATGGTGAAAATAAAATACTGAAAAACTACAGCACATATCTGAATGACAGTCTCTTTCTAAAATCAAATGTGCCATATTAACGCCCAGGTACTGTACCTTATTAACGGTGTGATGTAATGGCTCGGGTGTCTATGGATAACTTGTATCTTGGAGGGGGCCCTGAGAAATTTTTATTTAGTTGGAATATTTAAAAAACATACACAACTAAGAAAATGAGATGGTCTGAATATTTTGCGTTGAATGATTTAGAATAAGTACGAGTAGGTGTTATTCATATTTCGAAACACAATAAAGGGGTAGAAACTTTGTGACATAGCCCCCCAATGTTTGATTCTCATTATTCTCACATGGTGACTTTACCTTCAAATATCTCAGCTACGTGGGTGGCACTTGAGGGCATCACCTTGCCAACATTTTTTATTTGTTGAAGTGTCCTCATACATGCATGTTAGATCGTGCACCGTAACGTTGAAAAAAAAACAAAATGGCGGCGAGGGGGCTACGCTAGCTCCATAGACAAAGGTTCGGACCCCATCGAAATCTAATTATTTTAGCAGCACATACTGTTTGTTATGAGCTTCCAACTGGAATGAGTCTGCTTCTACGCGAAAATTACTTTAGAAATTGATATTAATATTAAGTTGGTTTAAATGATTGCAGTGAAAATCAGCAATACCTGTATTTAGTGGGATCTAGACACGCTCTTAGCGGCGTCTCGGCTTTATAAGCGCACACATAGCATTCAAGGGGTCGTCTTTTTATCGTCCTTGTGACTGTCATTGCTTTGGGCGTCGGCTGCACGATTGGCGGCGGTCTCCGCACCACTGTTACTCTCTCTCCTTTATCTCCTGCTGCAGCTGCAGGATCCTCTTCGTCCTCTTCCTCGTCATCATCGTCGTCTTCTTCATTTTCGTCACCCCTTCTACTTGAAAGTTGAAGGTTGAATCTATTACTTGAAAGACGAGATTTGAATCTATTACTTGATAGATAGGTGACACGGCTAACGAACATGGGGAAGAGAAGAAAGGTTAAAATAAGAAGATAAAATAATGTTACTAACTGGGTAGAAAATAATTATAAATAGCACAGTCGATCGCACGGAAATGATAGCGCAAATCGGCGTTTGAAGCATCTAGTCTGGTTCAGAATTTAAGTCGACTGCGAATACTAGTTTTGTTACCACTGATGTGCGATCGCCTGTACTTACGAGAAATATGACAGCAATAAAGTTAGTGCAAGCAATCTAAGACTGCATTTCAAGGTCGGTAGAAACTGGTGTCAATCAACTTGTACACGAATTTTGGATGAGAGGCTCATTGAAATATCCAGCTCGTGCTGATAACTTGATACCACTTTCTATCATCGACTATTCATTATATGTCAATGACATAAAAAAGTATGATCAGAAAAATGCTCAACGAAGAGATGCAGCAACCAGTGTTTTAATTAAGAGTTTTCTTGCTGTATTTCTTTTACGTCGTATTAGTATTAAATTTGATACTTACTCGTCTTCTTCTTCTTCCTCTACTTTTGAGCCGGTTTTTGCCGGCAGAAGGAACAGCATTGCCAGCACGAGGCAACACCTCCACCGAACCATTTCCCCACTAAAATCACCGCCTGGCCAAAATTTTACATCTACTACGCACACCCACACACTGGATTTGTCATCTTCCCTTTTTTAATTACCAAAAATGTAAAATGATGTTAGATGTGATATATAATCAGGAATTTTGTAACTGACAGCTTACTGCATCAGATTTTCGTGTTTGGAATTTTTTCTTTGTTTTTTTCTGGCATTATTTGAAGCTTCTTGATTTAGCCTCTTTTTGGTTCCATAGATTATATTACTCACAGAGGTGAGCACTAAAGAGTAATAAAGTGGAAAAACAAAAAAACAAGATTTTAACTAACTCAGGCTCTATGAAGTACCTATTATTAATATAGCTAGGAAGATGTACCTAAACCTATGTTCAAACAATGTAATAAAGACTTTGGACTTTTAATTACTACTACTAATGATTAGAGAAGTAATGATTTAACAGTTAACTGAATGTGTTTTTTTTTTTGGCTTTACTTGTAATCTAATCACAACTTTTATATTTTCAACGATAGCGTTTGCGATTCCCAGCAGTCTACATGTAAAACGAACATGATCAAGACATCTGTTGGTGAATGGTGGAACTAGCTATTCGCAAATAGGTGGCGCTGTTATCAACTTTCGATTCTTATAAGAATCGAAAATCATAAAACTTGTAAGTTGGTTTTTAAATAGATTATTTTTGGTCTCGTAAGAATGTTCTTATTAATTTATAAAAAGTATACAGAACAACTTTCTGTTGAAAATTGGATCTGAAGTATGGTGGTTGGTTTATTTTAACCTTCTGTTAAATAGTAAAGCCTTCTAGGGTGTTTTGGGCAGTCAAGCTGCAGCCAAGGTTAGCGACTGCAGGTTTATCAAGCTTTAGCGGAACTGATAGCAACACGAAAAGTAAGAATAGATGAGTTTCATCATCACCATAGATTCAATAGCAATGTATCTAATCTAGTAAATACGTTTCTCTTATTAGATTTTTTTAACGTATGACATTATTTTCTTTTTCAGTTGATAAATGAACTAAATGTATGTTATGCATGCAGCAATAGGGTTTTTTTCGAAGTAGAAATTCCATTAAGATTAATGCAACAAGGTTCAGTAGGGGCTGGGGACGTCACGTTGTAATAAAAAATGTCCTCCGAATCGTCTTTGTTTTTTTTTTATATCGAATAGAAAAAAATACTTGTCGTCGCCGGATAATTCCAAAACCCGTAAGATTATAACGTTTCTCGAGAGATTGTAAACTTTCGATAAATTGTTAACTGGACATTTGTATATTTTTCCGCATCAAAATTTGAGAGTCGAGAAATTGAGAACCTATATAAACTGACAACATGTTGGCGATTAATCAGTGTACGGTTCTATAATTTATCGGATTTTACTGCCTAGCCAGGTGGCGGAACATAAGGCACAGGCAAATTAGGGCTCCACGAAACGAATAGGTTAGTTTGAAATGTTGAAATTGTAAATACCTAGGTACTTAACGTTTCGTTGCTATTACACAATTTCTCGGAATGACTTCGAGAGATATCGACTATCAAATATTGATTTGCATCTAAATTTTCAGTAGACAATTAATGTTACAATTTTCAAGATTTATAATCATAAAAAGATTGTTATTTTCGGGTCACAGACACATTTAGGTACCAATACAATATTTTAATTTCGTCTAGGCTTAAGTAATTAATAGTTATTCATGTTATAATTTAGTTTATAAAGTCAATTTCGAGAATTATCACAGTGGATTCATGATAGATAATTTACTTGGTACATACTCTAGGTCAACGTAGAGCCACAACCGAAGAAATAATCCTAAAACAAGAGGGTGACCCACAGGTTATAATCTGGCGAAGAATTCTCATACTTAGTTAAAAGTTTTTTTTTTTTATACAAAACGGGTTAACTCTTGGCCCAAATCTCACCTGATGGAAAGTGATGATTAGGCCGAAGATGGAAGCGAGTTTCACCCGGAATCCTCTTACACAGAGGAACTGGCTATCATACCTCTAACTGCCGGAACGCAACAATGCTGTTAACATTGTTGTTATGGCGAAAGACTTAGACATGATGGTGGTAGCTTGACTAGCTTGCCAGGCGGACTTAGAACAAGTCCTACCACCAACCAAACCTAGCAAAACATTTGCCTCCGCTGGGAATCGAAGCCGGGACCTCTGGGTCTGAATCAGGTGGTATAACCACGAGACCACGGAGGCGGTTAGTGTCACCTGTTTAGCACCACCCAGGGATTCGCTGAAGGGTATTCTCCTACGGACGCGGGTGACTCGGCCCCCAAGTATTAAGGATCTTTTCTTTATTTTCTTGAAAAAGCACGTTAATGCGTTGGTCCCGGCTGTCTTTTGTAGATCTTTGGATGTCCTTACGGATTGTCAGAAGCCAGAAAATCTTACACTAGTATTTCCAAGAAGTACATGTTACCCAGTTTCAGAGTAGTGGAAGCCAGAAAGCAGTCGCTCTGCGTAAAATACTGGTATTTACTTGAAACCGGTTTCACTGGAAGCTGACTTCAATATAGTTGCAAAAAGCCTCGCAAATTGCTCAGACTGTAAATTATTTTATGAGTCTAGAAAACTTTACCAGCAAGAATCGTAAGCGATTATTGATCATACATATTTTTGCTTTTCATTCAAAAAAGGTACAGGATCTACTTTTACTATTGATACGGGTTAAAATTTTCTTCAGGTAGTTAAAATATTCAGTATAAATCAAAGTTTACTTACGCCAAATGTGACACATACCACAAATAAAAAAAACACAAAATAGAAATTAGTTTTAAGAATAATTGTAGTCGCATTTCTTTTTTTAATTTACGAACTGCATGTATACTTTCAGGATAACTTGTATTACTGTTGGTTATAGATCTTCCTGCAGTAGGAACATTCCGCGATCACAAATCACCACCAATTTTTTTAACCTATACTTTCCCACTGCTGGGCAAAGGTCTCCCCCATAGCCTTCCACCCTTCCCGGTGCATTGCCTTCTCCAACCAATCCGTCATGAACGCCTCCAAGTCTTCACACCAGCGTTTCCTAGGGCTTCCTCGGCGACGTAACCCGTCCACCCGCTCCTACTGCGTAGCGACTCTGGCCCAGCTGTCCAGATGTATGTATTTATTTATTTATTTATGTACACACAAGAAACTTAAAAACGAAAAAGTATACAGAGAATAGAGCACAAAGGTATTGCTTATTTCGTATGAAATTTCTTCCAGCAGACCTGCGACAGGAGAGTGGGAAAAGAAACAAACACAGTGTGTAGAACAAAGAAGGAAACTAAAAATAGACTAAACTAACTTAACTGAAACATATTATTAACCACTAATAAATACATCAGAATACAATAAACATACAAACAATTATACAGAAATAGATTACATAAATACATAATTATTAAAAAAAACATATACCGCGTGTATCTGACATCGACGCACAAACGATTTCCATGGGTCCGGGGCATGATTCTGGACACCCTAGACTTAGAATTTTTCGTCGGCTTTTTTCTCTTTTTTTTATTTTTTTCAAGGGTTTTTTTACTTTAGACTGCTCATAATCGTTTTTCTGACCTAACCCAATGAGATTTTTAATAAAAAAATAATTAATTAACTACTTTCACTAAAAAGAACAATCTGAATAAAGCCACAAATAGATATCAGCTCAGCTGAGCTGATACTTTGTGGTACTCTTGAAAAAGATGAGAAAAGAACCGACGAAAAATTCCAACACTGGGGTGTCCAGAATCCTGCCCTGGACCCATGGAAATCGTTTGTGCGTCGATGTAAGATACACGCGGTATATATATAATATTTAATTATTATGGTATATAAGAGAGATAGTGCTCTGTATGTAGTGTGTTTTATGAGTAACAAACAAGCATCCATGCATATTTACTAATTTCCGTGTTTATAACAGCACAGTAGAACCTACAGACAGATCTCATAGCGAATCAGATGAGCTTTAGAGTCTCCTAAGATTTATATACCAATGTTCGGGGTTGGGATAAGATAGAGATAAGAGATGAAAGTCAGTTTAAGGTCAATAAATTCACTGTATTGTCTGTTTCCACAAATATGAGATTAAGATTAATTTATACTAGGATGAATGGTGAACGATATGGGATTATGAGTCACGCGCACGGTATGTCGCCGAATTAGGGTGGCGCAATAATGATGACCCAGGTACACGTGCTGTACGGTGGTTGACCCGTACATGCTCCCGGGGGCAAAGATAGGGGTTAGTAGAATAAAGATGGAGATGAGATTTACAAGATGATAAACAATATTCAACTTATCAACTACATGACAGGGATAAGGATTAGTAGTGAGTGATTAACAATATTTTGAACAATTAAATGTAGTCTAGCAACTGCTTATCTTAGATCGGGAAGGGATAATACGCGAAAAACAGGGGACGAGGCCCTATCTTCTGTTTGTAAACACTCGCTAGATTTAATAAGATTTTTGGGACCACTTTTCTTAACCGTTTTTTTTAGGGTTCCGTACCCAAAGGGTAACCAACGGAACTCTATTGCTAAGCCTCTTCTGTCCGTCTGTTTGTCTGTCAGCGGCCTGTGTCACATGAACCGTAATAGGTAGAGAGTTGACATTTTCGCAGATTGTGTAATTCTATTGCCGCTTTTACAACAAATAATAAAAATTAAAGTTTATTGTACGGAATCCTTCCTGTGATAGTCCGACTCGCACTTGGCCGGTTTTTTTTTTAATTAAGAGGATCACATTTCTGGATTTTGCGTTACTCTTGCACTATACAGGGTTGCGAGGCAAGCTTATACTACAATCACTGGGTATAAGTAAGTACACTAATATGTAGGTATGTATATTTCTCCGTATAATTGCAGATGTCTCAATATGACGCGGGTATATTGATAACTATTGAACTTGGGTGGAATTTGAACTGATCTGTACATAATATATCGACGATTTGTAATATAATAAAGATTTAAATCTTACGAAGTTTTCAATAATCCCGGTGGCATATATACTGGGTTTGCTGCCACTAATGAGTGAATTTTACTCTACAATGCAGCTTTAGTGTTAGTTCACCTACCCGGTGGATCCATCAAATTATTTTTTGTATAAATTATTTTGCATCAGCCTACATGGTCAACATGAAACGTTAGAAATTAGATGAACTCTTGTGTTGTGGTGTGGTGTGTTGTGAAGACAGTCACCAAATCATTCAACAAACAATTCTACTTCAAAATCGATGTACTTACTAGTTTATAAAAAACGGAATGTTCCAGCAGAATATGATCTTTTCCCCTTCTGGTATTATAGTCTCTTCTTATAGAAGAATTTGTTTGTTAGAACGCGCTAATCTCAGGAACTAATCAGTAAAATCTAATCAGTAAAATCGAGGAAAGCTATAGGCTATATATCATCAAGCTAAGACAAAAGGAGCGGAGCATTAATGGAAAATGTGACGCAGAGGAAGTTGCGCCTGTCAGCTAGTCTTTCATATTAAGGTAGTAGGTATATTTGACTGCCCAGATACGCCATAACTCAACTATACTACACAGTTTTGCCGGACTGTTGTCCAGGCAAGTTCTTTACGCTAGAATAGGCACTCTATGTAGCTAGTAAGATAATATATCTGGAGTGCCCAATTTATTTAACTTAAAGAACCTATTACTATCACTACATATTATAAAACAAAGTCCTCTGCTGCGTCTGTCTGTCTATCTGTTCGCGATAAACTCAAAAACTTCTGCACCGATTTTCATGCTGTTTTCACCAATGGATAGAGTCGTTCTCGAGGAAGGTTTGAGTATATATAATTTGTCAAGCGATCGAAGCCGCAGGCATCAGCTTGTGAAAATAATAATATCGCAGATACGATATGCAATAAGGATGCAGGGGATCGTTGATAGAAGTAATGCTTTTGTCACTTTTATCTGCACAGCCACTCGTATACTAACACTGTCAGTTCCTATTAGAACTGCAGTATCTCACACGCTTTTTTTTTAAGGATGAGAAATCATCAAATGACTCCTCCCGCTCTGGGTAAAGCAGGAGGGAGTGTCAGACTCCTACTGACTAAAACCCACCCGTGTTCCTCCTAATGACCTTTACGTTTCAGGGCCGCGGTGACCCTTTCAAACAAATTCCGCAACCCCGGCAGAGTATCTCACACGCTACAGACAACTGCTGCAATCTCCTAACGGGTGATGTTCCGCCAAAGAAATGTAGTAGTATCTTGCACGGCAAGCGCCCGTCCTAATAACCTTTCCATCTGCGGTGCGCCATGAATAAGTGAACAGCGAGCTTTAATGTAACTCTTTCATGGACGCACACATGTGGGATCCCTTTGCGTGGCGCGTGTTCCTCGTTCCTCTCCGCTTATCGGCGGCACAAAGCACCGCGCCGGGCAACCGCAATCCCCCACCGAGCCCCGAATACACGACCTCATTAAAAAATGAAACCTCACAAACATGCCATAAGCCCACAAAAAGCCCCCAAGACTCGTCAAAGCGAAAAGCTCCACCTACCGGAGAGTAGCGGAACTACGCCACTCGCGGAACCAACCTCTGTACTTTTTTAATTAGCCTCATACACTGAGTGAATGCGTGAAATACGTTAGATTTTTTTTTCTCATACGCGGTTAGTTTGGTAGCTTTGAGTAAAGTATGTTAATTCACAAGTAGCCTGCTCTCGGCTGCTTTTTGAACTGTTTAAAAAGGGCTTCTGTGGATAAGGCTTATTTGATAACTTTGAGCTTTGAGAGGTTAATTAGCGAGAGAGAGAATTATGTGCTCAGAACTATAAATTATCACGTTGAAAAAGGTATTGGGTAGTTATCTTAGGTGGCGAGACGGGCAGGAGTCACAAATCGCGATGACGCGGTGAAGCGGCTGTGCAAGCGTCTCGAAGCTCGGCAAGTCTCGAACTTCTTTTATCTCAGTCTAGGTTCGCTCAAAAAGTGCAAACTCTGTACAAAGTTCACTTTCGCCTTGTGAACTAATTTTTCGCTCGGTGTCAAGTTCATGGCTGGGAGGCGGGGTGGCGGCGCGGGGTGCGGGCGGCGGGGAGCGCTATGATAAAATAAAATATTCATTATGATTGCTCAACGCGGCAATGTTCGCGGGAGCACGGGTAGTCGCGCTGTCGCGTCTTGGCCGCTGAAGAGGTTTTGATTTTGTAGGGCTAAGTTTTAATTGTTTAGAAAGCGACGCAATAGAATCCATTTGGTGTAAAAGATAAAAGACTACCAAATACATGCATAAATTTATTTTTTCAAACTTATATAGGTTTATTTTATTTTTAAATTTAAATTTCATTAAATTTTCTTATAAGAAACTACTTTCAGAACTCGGCCCTAGTAATAATTGTGAAATAAGTTCACAATGGCATTAAAACACTCAGCCTGCATTACTCTTATCGTTCCAATATTTACCATAGACAAAACATTGTCAATGTAAGCAACTAAGTACTACACAGCAATTGACAATACATTATCATACAGCAACGATAGTGTAGCTGGCCATCAGTGGCAATCAAAACTTCTTCTTGAGACATGTAAGTTATTAGTTTAGATTTGACCATTTTTCGTGAAATTCAGCTAAGCCATTAAACATCTAACTATTCTATGCCCCTCGGTAATAGTGAAATATTTTTTTAACACTATACAGTATACAGTACTTCTAGAAACCATTACATATTTTTATAATTTAAGTTTTGACATAATAGAAGGGGTCTGGAATAAATAAAACGGAACGTCTTTACACTACGAACTATTTAATCAGACTGAAGAAAGAACAGGCTACAAGTCACTACTACTAATCTAAATTTTATATTTGCTAATGAGCTTAGGTGGCTGTCACGGATTCTAACTTACCATTGGCAAAGACGAACCAAAAACTTTACACCAACAAAAACAGCGCCTACAGCCAATCCTCACCAACCGCACAATTCTCAAAAGACGACTTGAAAACTGACGTAAAAATCGTCCCGGACCTACCTCAAATGGAAGTAAAACGTCTGAGCGACTGGCCGAGTTTTTCTCCCGTTTTTCCCTTAATTAGTTCGTTAATCCGCGGGGGAGAGGGGGGAGCTCATTAGCGTTCGACACTCGATTCTTGTTCGTAGCACTTGTTGAACGCCGTTTTTATGATAAATACGATCGAAGGACTTGTGACTTTGAATGAAGTTCTGTTTGGAAATATTTTTGTTTAGGGAAAAGTTTTGAAGTCGTAAGTGATTATTTTATCGTTGTTATCTTTGTAGACGAATGGCATTTTTATTCTTTACATGCGATTAATCAACTTTGACAGGTATATTTACTATAAGCAGTCACGGAACATGTTTTGCAGTCACTTTTATAATAAACACTCTTCCCAACTATTCTATTGTTAGGTACTCTTTGGTCTACACTGACGGTTAACACATCCATGGAAAATGAATATCCTTAACCGACTTCCCAAAAAGGAAGAGGTTCCCAATTCGGTTATATGTTTTTTTTTATCTTTGGTACCTCATAACTCCGTCAATTAGCCGATTTCAAAAATTTTTGTTTTATCTGAAATACTTGCAGATTTTCCCATTTAAATTTTATCAAAATCGGTTACGAATTTTGGATTTTAAATCGAGATAGCTGGAATTCGTTTACTTGGATGATGGTTTTATGTTATCCAAGTAATCGAAATTGCGAATTTTGCTTTTCTGCGATTTTGCTGTCGTGTTGTTTAGTAAAAAATAACTTTAATTTCGGAAG
The DNA here is from genome assembly GCA_963859965.1 of Ceramica pisi. Taxonomy (NCBI): domain Eukaryota; kingdom Metazoa; phylum Arthropoda; class Insecta; order Lepidoptera; family Noctuidae; genus Ceramica; species Ceramica pisi. The sequence goes on along the minus strand of OY982539.1, from coordinate 16,060,640 downwards.
TCGGTGTCAAAATACGAAGAATTAGTTTCTTCGTATTTTGACACAAAAACACCGACTTCCGAAATTAAAGTTTTATTTTACTTTGTAGTGTTTTTTTTTTATTTGGAAGTCGGTTGTATTTTTTGTAAAAAGTTTTTATTGAACTTTACATTGTAGAAAAAGCTTTGAGCAGGCAAAGCGATGACTAAACGCACGTTCTCGTCAATGCAGTGAAATTCATTGCCAGAGTCTGTTTCCTGATAGCCACAACCTGGGGTTTTTATAAGTCAAGAGTATTAGGCAAGCGTGCCCCATCATCAACCATATCATTGCTCTCCATCAGGTGGGACTGTGATCAAACTTAAGCTATATATAAAAATAAAATGAAATGAGCGTTGTCTGGTGACAATAATGAAAAAAAAACCCTTTCCATCTTAAAAATTTGAAGGCCTATTCTGGAGGGCTACTCTCTAAGCCCGAAGCCCGTAATTTCGGGCTTCGTTGCTGGCTTATTCGTATTCCGTATCACCTAACCGCTGAAAATTAATGACAACACGATTTGTAAGTAACTGTCAAATCGTTTTGTCATTCTTTCTTAGTTCGGGTTCGTGGGTGATACAGAGTATAATGTCTGCCTGTATACCTGCAACTAATGCCCGAAACTACGGACTTCAGGCTTAGAGAGTAGCCCCCAGGTTGCAACTGTGAGACTCCTGTAGTCTGCAAAGCCTAGCTATTCTTCTTACGGAAGAATTTTACAAAACCATCTGGATGTTTTCCTTTACGATTATGCTATTTAGGAACCCAAAGAACCTCTTAAATCCTAATATATAAAATTGTTCCGTTACTGAGTATGTGACTGACAGACAACGCACAGCCGAAACTACTGCTTGTTGAAAGCTGAAATTTGGCATGTAGGTTCCTCGGGGAGTGTAGGGGAGTGTAGGGGAGTGTCTCGCGGACAAAAGCTAGTTTTTTTATATTACATTAAATGTGAATGACATTCAAAAGTGCCGTTTAAGGCCGTACCCTGACCAAATAACCTTGAGCATTTTTTCCCTCAATAACAGCTAGTCTATTCTGTAAATAACCATTTCGATATCGACTTCACCTGAGTGACTAAGCTTACAAAATGAACTTTATTTCACACATCATAAGGTCTTAAATTTATACGAATTTGAAACTCACCTCGGATTCCGCTGTCGAGACACGAAAATGTTGTTACAGAATAGCACTGCTGGGCAAGAGATACAATAGCGAATACGCTCAGAATGTTGAATAAAATCGTTATAAAATCTAATTTTGGACGTTTGAAAAAAAACTTCTACCAAAATGTTCATAATTAAATTACCTATCCATTAGGTTGTCTGTAAGAGATTGCCCTGTGCGATAAGACCGCCCATTGTACACTTGTTTTGATCAAAGTTTTTCCTGTATTTGTTATGAGGTGTACAATAAAGTATATAATAAATAAATAAATAAAATCAAAATAATCGTTAGTTTTCGAGAAGATACATGTTTTCAGTATTTATTTCTCATTTCTGTGGTTTCGTTGTGAGGAGATTACTTAAACATTATACTAAGTAATAAAAAATAAAATCTACCATTTTGAAGCCAAGATTATGTAGAAATTTAATGTATTTTTTATTAGTTGATATTTCTTTTGGATAAACAGTAGATAGCTCCAAAAAACTGCACAAAAAACGGCTAGCTCTACGTTTAGCTCGGGGACGCGCCTTAATGGCCTAATTGAAATAAAAGTTTTGTTTTGGCTTTGATAGAAAACTAATCAATGTTGATTCTCTTGATACAGCCTCCTTACTTGGAGTAGGCAAATTGTGCTACCACGTATTCTGGGCACCTTTATTGAATACACGTTAACATATTATACTTCAACGTCACTTCATTATTTATTCCGTTTGTCTCGTTCCTCATTATAGCAAGAGTTTCAGAATCTGACCCTAAAACTTGGAGTAGGCAAATTGTGCTACCACGTATTCTGGGCACCTTTATTGAATACACGTTAACATATTATACTTCAACGTCACTTCATTATTTATTCCGTTTGTCTCGTTCCTCATTATAGGAAGAGTTTCAGAATCTGACCCTAAAACTCTTGCCAAATCCACATACGTAAACTCTTTTTTATTTACAACGTTACCCATAAATAAATTCTAAAATGGCAAACATTACTGCGAACGTAATTCTTAATAACCATGTTTTTATATTAGGTAGGTATCTGTTCATATAAAATTCTTCAGCTACACCCGTTTTTTCTTAACCATGCGAAATATTTCATAATGTGACTCACAGGTTCTCAAGATGCTCAAGTAAGAATTTCTATCTTAAATTACTGCTTTAAATACGAGTAAGCAATTATTTTCCAAAATGCAATGTGTACAAACCTCACCCTTTGCAACGTCTAGCTAAATATTTCCTAATTTTGAATCTTCAACTACGTAACTAGCGTTGGCAAATGAGACTCACACGCTCAAACCGACCATTTAAACACGACCTATCATTTCCTCTTACATCCCCCCTAAATCCTGCTGAAATATATGGGTCAGAGGGGGGTGGTAGATCTGGCTTCGGTGGTGTTGTCATGTACATAGTACATGGTGCTGTCAGCTTAACATCCAACTTATTAGACGTTTCGGAAATTCGGTTTCGCCCCGCAAGCACCACGGGCTACGCTGACAGTAATAGGGAAGGGGTGACTCTGTTGTCGAATATCGACGAAATTGTCGCATGTGTTACATAAAAGTAACCGGTTTTTTCCACAGTGACAAGCCTAAACAGGTTCTCTTCAGGTCTATAATTGTGGATTTTACCTAAAAGTTTTCCCCTAAAATATACGAAACAACTCTTGGTGGTCTAAAAGATTACCTTCGTGTTGATCCAACTAAAAATAACATGTACAGCCTTTTTTAAAAAAAAAAACCTACATTGCCTGATTTGTTTTCTGAGTAAGAATCAAAAGAACAAGTTGTTCCCGAAAATGAGGTTTACTTACACTACAACCAACAAAGATGACCCTAACTCTTCCTTCAAGTATCACCCTGATAATTATGTTTTTTTTTTTTTATCGATAAGATCAGTATTCCCACCAACACTAGTAGATACCCAGTTGGTAATGCAAACGTTTGTAACCCGTCGGTCCGCGCTCCGCCCGGGGCAAATACGTTGGGTAAATAACCCTCCAACATCTACTATGTCGGTGCTATATCCAGCAACATACGATTTTGTACCAGCTCTCTATGTGCCTGCAAGTGATTTGGTAGACAGTTCAGTCTCTATGGTGTCGCATCCCTAAATATTAGGTATCAAGGATAATGTTTTCACAAATAAAAAGCTATACATTCGCAGGGCCACATGTGTTTTGTCAAAGAGGAATCAAGTAATTTTTGCAACGTCTTCGTCTTTTCTACTTTTGTACATATACTATTATATAAACATATCTAGTCTAGTGCGGACATAAATTTACAAGGCAATCACTACAGCGACTTCTTCTCGCATCACTGATAAATCGTTTGTCGTAGTAACAATACGACTGCGTTTCATTTTAGGTTCCCGGAACATTTGTCTCTATAAATTGGTCGGTTCTTGTGATACAAGCCTCGAAAGTGAAACCTGGGGAAAAAGCCCGCAAATGATAAACTTCAACTTTTCTATTGTCCATTTTCCGTCTAACTCACAACCACACATATTTATATTAGAAATTTTGCATTTATATCTTTTACCTTAGGTTTCTAAACAAAACCTTGCAGCAAACTACCATTAGACCAAGCACCAATCCATACCACAACCACACACTGTCTCTAAACCTCCTGTAGCTACCTACACTACATACACATGCCTATTTACATGTGCCGACTGAGCCAGCATCCAGGGTTGAATTCGGCACGTCACACGAGCCGCCAGTGGACGGAATGCGAAACGGCGGGCTGTTTGTTTGTGGGTGGATGGCTCTGGCGAAATTCCGCCTTTGTTGCTTACCCAGCCGCGCGGAAGTAGTGTGGGGGATGAGCGGTAGCGGGAATAAGTCAGCTAAGAAGATGAAAAGCTAGCCACACTATCCCCAATGGAACGAACAGTGGCAACCACTAGAAAAACGCTGAGTCTATGAAGCTCGATGAGCGAAAAAAAAGTTAAGAAGGTATATATGGGCTCAGCTTACTATATGCGGTACTGTCGCTCCTTACCTCTCTTTAAAAATCTCCTTTCATCCAAAATTTGGCCTTACAAGATCACTTGCTAAAAGTAATCTTATACTTAAGTGCAAATTTTGGATAAAGCCGCTCATTGTGTCACCCTATGAAATGTTTTCTTCATGTTTGTTTTCTGTAACTTATTTAGTGGACATAAAGAATATTATGTTCCGACTTAGCCAACTTGTAGCCATTTCTGAAAATAAATGCGATTTCATGCCAGGAAGTACCACGATAGATGCAATATTTATTCTGCAGAAAAGAGCTATCAGAGCCATATACAATCTCCGTCGGCGAGATTCCCTAAGGGAACTGTTTAAGGATATTAATATCATGACAGTACCTTGTCAATACATATATGAAAACATAATGTATGTTCGGAAAAATCTTCATCTTTTTAGCAAAATTAGTGATAGGCATAATTTTAATACTAGAAATCGGAACAAATTAGATCAACCCCGATTCAGATTAGCTAAAGTACACACTTCTTTTATGGGATATTGTGTTAAATTTTATAATAAAATACCACTCGCTATTCTCGAACTAAATGAGAGTAAATTTAAAACATGCATAAAACGCACACTATGTAGACAAGCATATTATAAATTGGAAGATTATATCCATGATAAAAATGCTTGGTTAAATGCTGGTCTTGCTCCACAGCCATAGCCGCATGGATCCACTATATAGTTTTTTAGTTTTTTTTTTTTATATATAAAATTTGGAAGTAATGCTTACCCTTTTTTTGTTCTCCTATAGTTTAATGTACTTATTTATTCTTTCTTTGCAATATTGAATTGCTAAGAAGTAAGTTACGCATTCATGCAGTTTCATTTTGTTTTTATTTTTCGTTTTTTAGGTACTTGGCCATTGAAAACCATAGTTTTGTAGTAAAGTAGATTCATTTTTTCAAATGTTTGTAAATGTGAGTACTATGGAACCATTTGCATATGTAATTAATTTAAGATTTTGTTTACTAAACTTGTTTGACATGAACGAGCGTGGCAGTTGAGAGCTTGTCATGCTCACACAAACGTCTCGCTGATGGTGGCGCGTGTGTTGGATCATTTGGTTCCCTTCAAAATGGTTGAGCTAGATGGTGCTGATACACGCGTCATGTTCGTGAACGGGCGCCGTCAGTTGAGACTGGTCATCTCTTACCTGCCACTGGCTTATTTTATAATCTGTACTTTTTGAATTGTTTTATATACTTTCTTGTTCTTTGCATTGTCCTCACATATAGAAGCGATCAAAGATAATGTTACCATGATGTTTGTATTAAGTACATCAATTGATTTAAAAGAGTGTCCGTGGAGTTTCTTGCACGTTCTTCTCCATAGAGATCTACGCTTTGGAACGTGCAAATAGCTTCATCTTTTTTTGGACCGACCGACCTTGACAATTCAAAAGTGCCTGTAAATGGTCTAATTGGAATAAATGATTGAGTTTGAGAGAGTTTGAGTTTGAGAAATACACACAGTCAGAATACTCATGGAGAAACACCGAGCCAGCAAAGAATACCTACACATGGTTTTCATTGGACTCGAAAAGGCATTTGACAGAATACCACGTAAACTAGTCTGGCAAGCACTAAGAGCACAAAACGTGCCAGAGCAGTACATTAATTTAGTACAGGACATGTATAATCGCATCAGAACGCAATAGAGCCCGCTGGATACAATAACCCGTTTGTAGTAAGAGTTGGAGTGCATCAGAGATCAGCTCTTAGTCCGTTCTTATTCAACCTGTCAACGGAATATCTTACTAAAGACATTCAGTCCCGTCTTCCATGGTGTCTGCTGTACACGGACGATATTGTTGTCATTGAAACAAAAGCGGACGATCTGCAGACCAACCTGCAGAAATGGAGGCGAGTACTTGAAAACAATGGCCTCCGCATCAGTAGAAGCAAGACCGAGTACATGCTGACCAATCAACATCCGGCATAGACATAAATATAGACGGCCAACTGTACCTAGAGTAAACCGATTCAAATACCTAGGCTCAATGCTAACCGCGGATGTAAATGTGGAGGTAGACGTGACCCACAGAGTTAACGCAGGATGACTTAAATGGAGAACTCTCTCTGGAGTACTGTGTGATCCCAAAATGCCCATAAAACTTAAGGAAAGAGTCTACAAAACTGCAGTGAGACCTACTATGATGTATGCAGAGTGCTGGGCCACAAAGAAACAACACGAACAGAAGATGCACACAAACGAAATGAAAATAACATGCTGCTGCGGCTGGGCTTAACCCAGTTGTATATGTCCCTTGGTGCCTATTGGCCTAACTCAAATCTGTCTCCTGCTTGATAAGGAGGGAAGTGGAAATTATATTTATGTATTCCTACTCCTCCGCTGTACTTTTCTGATTAATCGATCTAAGACAGTTGAATCGTTTCTCCGGGACTCGTCGGGCTTCGTTAGCTCGGCATTTTTCTGGTGGTCGGCACTGTTGATTCTGGCTTTCAGGAGTTGCAGTGGTTGGGAATGTATGGCGGGCTTGTGTGTTGAAATGCTGCTGCAGCTGGGGTAACAAAACTCGATAAATTACGCAATGAGTATATCAGAGGATCATTTAAAGTTGCTCCCATTGTTGAAAAGATGGCTGAAAGCTGTATGCATTGGTATGGACATGTGATGAGACGTGATGAAGAACACGTTCTAAGGAAAGCCCTCCCAAAGCCATCCCAAATAAGAAGAAAGGCAAAGGTCAACCATAGGCCACGTCGTGGACAACCGTTACCAAAGACAGAACGACCTCAGGTGAAGGTACAGACAACCCAAGATCGACTATCTTGGAGTCTTAAATCGAAGAGGGCCGACCCGAAATAAAAAGGGAAAAAGCATAGCAGAATAACTATGTTCTAACCATAATTCAACAAGGACAGGAAAAATAGAACATGCTATTTTTGTCTCTTTCCAGAGCAAAGGACTTTGTTCACTCCATCTACATTTTGGCTCCTCTGTCTAATTCATGGTCTGACGTACCCTGTCTCTGTACTGTCTCTGTACTGTCTGTCTGTCTTAAAGCACCAGCTTTGTGCTTCTTTGGCTCACAGTTTATCGGCTCTACGGTAGACATGTAGTGTCTAGAAATTGACCAGCCTATGAGCCACATCAGCTATCTTGGTGTTTGAGTGTAGTATGGTGTTTTGAACACGATCCATTCAACTCCTAGTATACTGTGCTACACATTTTTGGAACTGTTTAAAGCTAGGGTTTGCGAATTCATGAAGCATTAAAAAGTATCCTAGAGTTTTTTTTGTCTTTCAGTAAACGTCGTACCTATCTTCAAGATTACTAAAAAACACAGTTTAGACAAAAATGCTCTTAGTATTTTGACTGTGTACATTATTTGACTAAAACCACATATTATTCTCCGACTTCAAATGTTTCTGAGACGTAACCGACACCCCGCAACCTCTTGTGACTTAAACCACATCAACAGTTAGAATTTGGTGGGCAATAGGTACATACAAGGCTTTGTTACCCTTACATAATGTATTCAGTCGTGGACTTGTCTGCAAGCTGTGTATATAACTACGTATGTACTGTGTGTACGCTGCGGCTTCGGCTTATGTAATAATTTATTGCTTTGTTGTCTAATAAACACACTGAGTTGCAAATTAAGCTAGTTTATAGTGAAGTAATGTGTTTAAAATTACCTTTGATCGTAAGTTTTTGCTTGATTTGGTGATTTTAATGTGGCATGTGGAGCTCTAACATACCTATACCTAAACTGGTGTAAACAGGCTAGGACAAAAAGGTGGGATAACACCTACTAGTCACTGCGGGGCGTCTGAACAGTTTATTTTAGAGTACTCTCTCTGTGATCTGAGATTTTTCCTCAGAAATATGTTGTATAAGTACGACCACACGTTTGTATCATACTTAAGCAAATACGTTTGTTACACTTAGGCAATATATTTTTTTAGATACCTGAAGGCTTGCTCGCCATTTCAGTCTGGATGTGCCTAATAAGACATGGTTTAACGTTCCAACCACCATAATGGCATCTTCTTTCTATTTATTTAGTATTCATATGTGAGAACCCAATTTGGTAAGGTATTCTAAAAAAATCACTATAGATCTACACGTTTTATTAAATGGTCTAGCTTTTGCCCGCTAATGTAGGTATATTTGTGGCTATCAGATACAAAAAGAATTTTCTAAATCCGACTGGTAGTTTTCAGAGATTAGCGCGTTCAAGCAAACAAACTCATCAGCTTAATTTTATAAGTCCACTAGTTGATCCTAGGAAACATACTTCCGGGATAAAAAGTAGCCAACCTATGTGTTATTCCAGACTATAATCTACTTCTGTACCAAACTTCACGAAGATCTTTTCAGGCGTTCTGCCATGAAAGAGTAACAAACATCCATCCTCACAAATTTTTTGCCATCACTACGTATTATAAAACAAAGTCCTCTGCGTCTGTCCGTCTGTCTGTTCGCGATAAATTCAAAAACTACTGCACCGATTCTCATGCTGGTTTCACCAATGGATAGAGTGGTTCTCGAAGAAGGTTTTAGTATATATAATTTGTCAAGCGGACGAAGCGGCGGGCATCAGCAAGTTTATAATATTAGTAGGATTAGATTCATTGAACATTGTAACAGCATTTCAAGTAGAAAAACCAATTCCTACCCATAGGTAATAGGTATGTTATTCCAAACAGCTCCAAACCTTTGTTCGCCGGTTTCAAACTGTAATTTTCGTATTAATTTGCGACAAACAGCGCCCCCTCCCCTACCAACATCAAAGGAACATCAAAATTACTGTGCGCCGTCATGTCGATAGTTCAGATGTTATGAGCAATTTCTGACATCTGACATGCTCAGCAGGGGGATGTTTGTCGATATTTTTGTGGGAAAAACGTAGTAGATACAATTACGTAGTATTTAGTGAAAACAATGAATTTATGAAGGTAATAAAAAGATTCAAGTAAAATACAAATGTTAAAAAAAAACTCAGCAAACTGAATTATTTCAACTGGAATCTTTAAAGTCTTGAAATAAAAGTAGACGCGTCAAAATTGTAGGCTCTCAAGTAGTGACGAGAAAGTCGCTTAAAATATTGACCGAACCACTTTTTTCCTTCCTGGTATAAAATTGATGTGAATTAATGTCATAGAAATGTTAGCAGTTGTGATTTTCTGAGTAAACTATCAACAGTATATCATATCTCATCATCATCATCGCCCACAGCTGGGCATAAGCCTGTCCCACAGAAACATAAAAAACAGTTATTTATTATATCTATGGCCTGTCCTTTTCTTTAGTGACATGCGTTCAATTTTCGTCAATATATTCTTATGAGAAAACCGATTGAAATTATCAACAGTACCATTTACCCTATTTCTCGTTGCGTCTGAGAAGGTTCAAATATGAACCAAAATCACCTCAAAAAGTACCTAATCCACTATTCTATAATCACTCGACATCTCACAAGCGTAAGACAGTTGAAATCTCGAGTGGTTACAATAATAACGCGTGTACCGCTTGTAGTGTTCAACTACCCACAAAGTGAATTCCAATTGCTCTCAGAACTTTAGCTTGCGAGTTTCGAATGTGAATGACGAATGAACCGATTACAGACAGAGAGGAGTATTGAAAGTGTTGGTAGAAATTTCAAGTCTTTTACTTCATCGTTTCGTTTTTTGGTTCGTTCGATAAAAGTTTGTTAATCTATACTATAATATTATAAAGCAGAAGAGTTTGTTTGTTTGTTTGTTTGGTTCGCTAATCTCAGGAACTACTGGTCCGATTTGAAAAATTCTTTCAGTGTTAGATAGCCCATTTATCGAGGAAGGCTATAGGCTATATATCATTACGCTAAGACCAATAGGAGCGGAGCAGTAATGAAAAATGTTACGCAGACGACGTTGCACGGGTCAGTTAGTGATCTTAATACTATAAAGCTGAAGACTTTGTTTGCTTGAACGCGCTAATCTCAGGAATTACTGGTCTGATTTGAAAAATTCTTTCATTGTTAGAGAGCCCATTTGTCGAGGAAGGCTATAGGCTATCATCACGCCAAGACAAAAAGGAGCGGAGCATTAAAAGAAAGCGAGAACCAACGTCTATTTGACATTGGTTCTCAGCTTCTTCTCATATGATTTCACTATTCCCGATTTAATAGAGACTTTAAAAGAGGCTCTCAACTGTAAGATTGTTTCGGAGTTTTTCGTCTCTGGTAAGATAGGAAACAACGGTCTCATCTAGTTTAAATTGAAATGTAAAAGAATTTTTGCTAGCCAATTTACGAAACAAATAAAATCCCGCTTATTACAAAAAGTTACTTTAATTATTAAATTATTACCGTGCCCCAATTTACTAACAACAATGTTTCCACCCGCAGTCCTCTTTGTCTTGTCGAAGAAGTGACACTTCATTACATATATGTAGTAAATTATGACTTTCCTTAAAAATATAAAATCCTTTAAAAGGCCTCACTTCGACACCTAGTTACTATCCTCATTGAAGGTAGAGCTTTGACACTGACCAAAGGAGTAAAGAAGAGCTCGACACTGTTAATTTACCCAATGACCATGTAGTACCCACTGCAGACTTACAACAGTTCCATTCCAATACACATTCCCTATTTACCTTCAGTACATAAACATAACACACACAGCATTACGTGAGGCACCAACTAAATTGAGCACACATAACGAACGGGGGGAGGTAGGGGTGAAATAGAAGCGTACCGAACTTGCTTAGATAATGTGCATACATTAAACTAAGACTAAACTAACGCGAGGCGTATCTTGATGAAGGAACTTCGGGGTTCGCCCGCGGTCTAATTATAGGGGAGATTGGGCAAAAACTGCCTCTTTGATGTGTTGGATGTAGGGAAATTTAATTAAGATGTGTAGAGGATCGAAGTTTGATTTTGGAAAAGATTAGGGGATAAGACGGAGTTGCCTAATTGGAAACTATAATTTAAGTGCGTAGGTACCTATATATACCAAACGATGTAAACTTATATAGTAAAGACATGAAATTGGTCTGTTTATGTCTGTTACAGATAATTTCCGAAATTACTGGACCGATTATGAATTTATTTTCGATGATAGAAAAAAGCTCCAATACCTATCGCTGGCTGGTATCCGGAACAAATACACGAATCCGTAGGATAAATCACGTGAACGAAGCCGGAAGAAGAACTAGTGTATAACAACTATAGTGTGAACCATGTGAACAATGTAGGTGCATAAACAAGGGCATCATGAGGCACGTCACACAAAATATAAAATATATTTATTTCCCAAGTTTTTATCTGAAAGAAATAAAACTCTTATAAGCGATAGTTGGGTTTTTGGTTTTATTTGTTAGTAGAGAGATAAGTTGACAAACATGTGAGTTAAGCAACATTGTAGAAACAAACATGTGAGTTAAGCAACATTGTAGAACATTTTTACATGTTTCTGATATTAAAGTTTGAAGTTGCGAGCTATGAATGGTATGTATCTAATGGTGCTAAACCGTTTCGTAACACAGGTTTAAGAATATAAATTAATTACATTCCTTTTTTTTTGTGCTAAGCAAATCCCATTGTCACAAATTAGAAACACCTAAGATGCACATAGCTTATAAGAACTGTATACCTACTAATAAAAATATGTATTAATATGTGTTCAATCATTATCTTTACATAATTTAACCTTACTGGTTTCCTAGATAGAAACATGGTACTTAGGTACTGCATTTTGTTATTTCCTTTAGAAAAATATAACGGCTTTTTTTAATACACATTTCAACATTTTCAATTTTCAACTAGTTAACTGATGGTCCCAGAATTTCCCATCCCCTTTAAAAATGTGTACTTTAAAACTACAAACCTAACCCTAAAATCATCCATACCTGCTTAAACCGTATCTTTACGAGATATCCGTCCCGGCCCTGGTACCCGTCGTATTTACCCGGGCTGATCCGGCTTAGACCCGGTAAGTCTGTTCGCCCATACATTGACGGCAAACCGGGATACCCGATCTTTTACATTTTAAAATTTTCTAAATATTGGCTGGAGAGAAATTCAATTACTTATGGAAAAGAGTTGAATCAGAGTTTTTTGTAGGAAATTGGATTCCAACACGATGCTGTTTGATGAATTACAAATAACCTATTTGTTGATGAGCGATAACGGAAAATTTAATTGATATCAAGGTATTCTTAGGTAATCAAATGGTCATGATACATACTGAGGGTAGAGAACCTATAACTCATCCGCCTTTCTTGTGAATTTCGTACTTTTTCATACGAAATTCGAAATGAAACGGAGCATATTAGGACAGGAATTCTAGATGTAATTTTACATGAAGTGACTCTCTGTTAAATACAGGTAGGTATTCAGTTTTATCCGGGTAAGCTGGAATCCGGCCCTAACATAGTTGTGTGAAGACTATGCAGATGGGGTAGCGGAGAGCCAATGATTGCGAGACGCACTGTAGCGGTTGTTGTGGCGACACTTGGGGAGGCCTGTGTCAGTAGACGTCATTTGGCTGACATGATGATGATAGAGATTTGATTATACAAGGTTATTTAAGGTGCCAGTTAGGCACCGGAGCGCGGGCCTGTGGACGGCGAGCTATGGGTGGCTCGCCGTCCGTCCGTCTAGTGACGACAGGCCGCGTCGACGGCGCGTTAGTGTTCCACGCGCGCCTCAAAGAGAGTCAGCACACAGAGGGGTCCGAAAGGGCCGACGCCTGCCGGAGTCGCGGGACTATTCGAAAGAGATACCGTGGCTCCGGAACACAAAGGACAATGAAGGAATATCGATGCGTTTTAGTCAGTAAAAGTCTGACACTCCTTCCCGCTCCGCCCAGAGCGAGGGAAGTCATTGGATGATTTTCCATCCCTAAAAAAAAAGGGGCAGGCTAGGCAGGTTGACTGTAAATACCACCTTGAGAGCAGATTTGAACTTGTTCTTACTTCTTTACAAACTAGATTGATATAAGACACAAAGATGACATTAACTGAGTCTGTGTTTCCTGATAGCTACAACCTGGAAGTCTTTAAGTCAAGAGTGAATAGATTACTTTTTATTCTCTTCCTCACGGTTTGTTTTTTTATCATGTTGCACCTACCATGCTATCTCTGCACCACCTTAAAGTCGACTGGTAGAAAATGCCTATGGCATTAAGTCCGCCTTTGTACAGTTACTTGTGCATAAAGTTTTAATAAATAAATTACTCCTAGGCAAGCGTACTCCATCTTAGACCGCATCATCGCTAACCATCAGGTGAGATAGTTGTCAAACGGGGCCTATCAATAGTAAAAAAGAAAAAACTTAGAAGAGAAGTAAAAAAACACATCAACAACAATATTTTCGATGTTTTACCATTCGACATATTTCCAATACCTACGTTATATTTTCCCTATGTATCAAGTCTGTTTGACGAACAAACAACAATACCTAGAGCTTAGAGAGCGTTGAATAGGAATATACCTAGTGTTTCTTATCAATCATATTTTGACACTATTCGTCTTGTATATAGTGCCATAAGCTGAGATAATGGAATGTCATTTCTTTCTCGACGCGCCGTTTCTCATAGTGAGAGCACATTTTGGATATTGAAGTACTGAGATTTATATTTTTGTATTTGGTTGGGAAAATAGGTAAGGTAAGTAACTACACAGATACTTTTTGTAGCGTCACTTAATATGTATATAAAAACTTTGCTTTATAGACTCGTACATAAGTGCTTCAAAAGATGTTCATATTTCTAGTAATATTAATTATATATGTGAATATCTGGATATTTTGATGTTAGTTTTCCTTCACGCATCAACGACTGAGGTTATAAATTTTGGACATGAGTAAATTATTAACAACACAAAGACATTTACTTGTAAAATAATATTCCTCCTTTACTAAGCAAAACAAATTATACATTTTTTATCAACATCGCTCCAAAATCGCTGATAGAAACCTCTTTAACTTTGCATCAGCCATATTCAAATAAAAAACAAAAAAAAACTATCACAACATCAAACGAGATATTCAAACTTCGAATCGTAGCTTTTAATCATAACCCTCTAATTACTGGGTCGTGGTTCAGCCCGCAGTAAAAGTTGGGCAGTTATCGCTGAAGCAGGTGAGTTATGCCAGGCTGCATGGCAAGTACGTAAGTAATGCCGGGTTACATGGCAAGTACGTAAGTTGGTACAACGGCGACAGCTTGGATGCATGGCTGTAGTTTTTGGCACGTCGGCTTTTGAGGGTTAGTTAAAGGGTATGTTTTGTTTGCGGCTGATGTGTATGTGTAATTGAGACGTTTATTGTAACTTGGTTTATGTACCTATAGGTAAGATGGAATGCTAAGAAAAACTGTTAAAAGAAATACTTGTAAGCTAAGTCATGTAGCGATACCTTACTACTACTTAGGTTGAAATGCAATACCTATCAAGACTAGCTGGATTCTTATTTATTAAAGAAGCAGTTGTAAAAATTGTATATATACGACTTTCAAACAATGTGAAGGTACCTAGTCCTTCTGAACTCAATACTTTAATGTTTTCAGGTTCATTTATTCTTGTTGAATAAACCTTACACATACCGCAAATAGCATTAACCATCCGATACAACATCAAACCGACTACACCATACTAAAGACAAATAAACAAACATTCGAGGCAAACGATCACATGTCTCCTACAAGACAAATAGGTACTTCTTACCCCATACCACCCGCTTCTCCCCTTTAACCCCGTCCATCTTGAAACGCTGACAGTTGGTATTCACCTGCGGGGAAGCCGGGGAACGGCGGAACAGTAAATTCTCTCGGAATGTCGGTGCTGTGTATTTAAGCTCAAATTGAGTAGTATCTAGTTCTGTTGTGGTAATAAGGTATACTGTGATTGGATGGAATGCTGTCCTTTTTAGAAATTAAAGGGGTTTGAATCGTGTTTATTATTTTGCAACGTAAAAGATAAATGAAGTAATCTAAAAATAATGTAATCCTAAAACTACCTATTTTGATTTACTTAGTATTAAACATTTTTTAATAAAATGCGCAGGAGTAACCGAGCATTGCAATCTTTGCTCATGACTGCTTCTGTTTCAATAAATAATACTTTAATGTCCCAATAAGATCAAATCCAATCCAATTCAATCAAACCAAGCAATCAATTCAATCCAATGTTTCCAATAAGATGTTTCCCAATAAGATTTTCTATTCAGTATTCTACTTAGACTGTACGCATCAGTAATTCTCACTAGGATGATGGAGAGTATGTGGTGACATCTATTGTCGAATAGAATCAGTATTGGAAATCGAATTTTATTTCTTGTTTACGAAGGTAGAGGGCAGTGCATTACCGATAAACTATGCATTTGGAATCATAATATATTTTAATAAGGCATTGTATCGATAAATTGCCCACTATAAACACAATGCAAGTATGTAGGCATAAGCATAAACTGAAAAATAAAATCGAAAATACTATCAATTTAATTTTAAAGTCAGTAATTTTGTCGACTAAAATGCCTACGATGCTACGGCGTAGCACATCGCTGTTAGTAATAGTATTATTAATAATAATATAGTAGCGTAATTAAACATTTTAGAATTGTATTCTTCATATATTAAGTAAATAAAATATTACTTTACTAGTTTTACGTAGTTAATTATATTTAAACTACATAACACTTGCACCACTATAAATCTGTAAAGAAACTTGGCGCGAAACGAAGTATAGGTAAACATTTTTCTATGTATTTCGGTCAGTCATTTGAATATGACAGACATACTTTTTTTCATTTGGTATTAAAGACATTTAGTCTTTTGGTCCTCAGTACCTATAATTCAAAAAAAGAACAGAACAGCACCAAAAAAATAAAGCCAAGAACACACTACCTACTATTTCCATTACCTAACTCTCGATGCGTGCGCCTCTCTAAATCTAAGTCCTCGAGGAGCATACTCCCCACGGTCTAGCGGTTTTCCATCAGCGGTGATTGATAAGCTGCGCCCCGTGAGATTGTCGTTACGTGGCCGTCTCGTGGTGCCTTAGTGAGGATAAGACGGGAATTGTTTGGGAGTTGAGATGCGAAATAAGTTCGCAAAAGTGTGTGGACTTTTTTCTTTTATATGATATGTTTTGTTGCTTATTTTGTAGATTCTTATTCCTTTAATAGATTTAATAGGTGTTCTTTATTATTGAGTTTATGAAAAGTTTTTTGAAACTGATTATGTCATTATAACAGTTTAGGTCTGGATGACTGAAAATCTACGGATAGGATTGTGAATTAGTGACACAGTATCGTATTCATACAAAAATATATAGGGAGATTTTTAACCAGTTTATTTTAAAAACTAGAATTCTATTTCAGCCTAGAGCGTGTTACTTATAGTTTAACATTTTCTTAACTATTTCCAGTATATGTTTCACAATTACTATTAATACTGCTCAGCAAAACATTTTTCAACAAAAAAGACTACCTATGTTGATAAAATATTTCCTAAGAAATGTGAAATTTTAAATAAATCCCGTACAAAGCAGTCCACATAACGAATAGCACACGTATCCACTAAAGCTTACCTCTAACATTATTGATGACTAAAACAACCCTCCCCCGCTGAGGGCCGCGTGGACCCAAATGCGAAGTGGGGTCAAACGCTAACGTTTACTCGCTGTTCCAAAGTCCAAGATCTTAGACTTTCAACACAGTTGAATTTGAACTTTATTGTTTCATATTCAGGGTTGGTTTTTGAGTGTCTATGTCTGTCTTTAAAGTCCCAAGTCGACGCTAAACTAAGAGGGTGTTAGAGGGTTAAACCCCCCAGGTGGCTGGGCAATTTTACCACGTTAGGCAGTGACGGTCGCCTGTAATTTTGGGCCTAATGCGACTATTCCTATTTCAAGTTACCCCTCCAGCTTAAGTATGGGCCTGACGCGGGAGATAAGGCTCCCTATATACGTTGTAAGATGTATACTTGATAGGAGTAGTGAACAGTTTAATGGTACTGGGTACTTCGGGCCGATATGGGTGATAAGGGTTGAATGTTTTTGACGCTGGGTTTGGATATGTTATGTAAACGTAGATGAAGGAATATTTATCGGTGAAATCTTCAGTGGAGGTCAAATTAGGCAACTTTCAAGTTGATCTTTTACCAATTTTGGTCGACTTCATAAAGGGCTAAAAACACATGCGTGTTAGTAAGTAAGACAACTCTGACAACGCAAGAGTGAAATACATAGTCTGAATGAATAAATCTTTGTTGACGATTGGAACAACATGTGCGAGTGCAAGCTAGCATGCCCGTTACAGATGTTAGGCTCATCCAGATTTTAATATACCTACTAAGAAATAGTAGGTAGGTAAAGTCCAGTCGCGGAGCAGGAAGAATTTCGTACAATGTCCTCTTTACCTACTGACAGTGGTCACAAACTTTTTTGTATTGAGTGCGGTTTACATGAAATATTTGAACGAGAAAGAAAATTTACCAACTTAGAAAATAAAAAAATATTGTTATCATGTAAATTATTTATTTAGATTTTATATTATAAGTTATAAAAATCGAGTTACAATTACTAATAATGCAGAAATAAAAAATAAAAAATCATAATTTAGAACCCGATTCCTCTACCCGTATCGGAGTTACTGATTTCCGAAGACGTCTCGCCTATCACATTTATTACAAAAGGATCAACAGTTTTGTCTACATTATCATCTAGTCGTAACTAATTTCGATTCCTCTTTTTTTACGGGATTTACACAAGCAAATTGATGCAAACAAGAACAAACCTTACAATATTAGGTAAAAGGTTTGTAAGTACAATCCCTGAGGACGGCGGCCATTGCATCTGTGCGAGCGAGACTCATTCTATTAACGCGGGATTGACAGAGACAGGTAATAACAGGTCAAAGGACGAAATTCTTCCTGCTTCGCGTCCGGACTTTAATCGGGCCCGCGGGTGGCCTTTCATATCCAGTCTATCCCAATCTTTGTCACTATAAATAAGTAGGTACCTGGTAATGACGGAACCCGTAGGTACTTAAATACTCCACCTGTGAACGTTCAATGTCTCAATAGGGGACCGGACTAAAATCAAATTAGAAAAATCAAATTAGTCCGTCAGTTAGATTTCCAAAAAATATCCGACACATATTTTTTTATTTTTTCACGTAAATAGAAAATTAAGACGACACAGTGCACTTGTGGTTAAAAACTGTACTGAAATTAAATGACATGTGACGTATAACATAATATATTTTTGTTTGCGTGCGACATCTAACTGACGTACTTATTAGATTTTCGTCCCCTATTCTATAATTAAATGTCTTCAAACATTACGAAATAATTAATTCATTGGTGGTTTAAAGCGTAATATGATGATTAATTTTTTTTTCCTGTTTCAATAGGAAAAAAAGACAGAAGTGGGCAAAGCTCATAGGTATATATTTTATAAGTCACAAGTACAAAATTGAATTTGCAGACACAATTCTTATTGGTATCTTTGACATAGTTTGAAAGAGTTCACTCTTTCAACCTTGAAAATGTACAAAATCCGGTCGCAACTTCGTTTCAAAGTTTCTTACATTAAAGTACAAGGTTTTATTTGTGAGAACGTCTCAATTTATCTGACATGAACGTATTCCTAAATACCCTATGTACTCAATAAGGCTATAAAGAAAATTATTGCTATAAGTTGTCTTGCCGGAGCATGGGCTATTGACAACGAAACAACCGGCCAAGTTCGAGTCGGAATCGTACAGGAAGTGTTCCGTACCATAAAGCTTCCTTTTTGTTGTTATAGCGGCAATAGAAATACACAATCTGTGAAAATTTCAACGGTCTATCTATTACGGTACTTGAGATACAGCCCGCTGACAGACAGACGGACGGACGGACCGACAGCGGAGGCTTAGTAATTGGGTTCCGTTGGTTAACCCTTAGGTACTAAACCCTAAAAAATGCAGAAACAGATTACAGCGGCACCTGAAACTAAACCATCCAAGGCCCACTCAAAAAAAAAAAAACAAAAAATAAGTCATAATAATTCTTCCAGCCGTTTAGGAGGAGTTCAGAGACATACACGCGTTTACCTACTGCTCTTAATTAAAAAAAAAAACAAGTACAACACGATAATTTCTATTATTATTATTTTTATTTATTTCTATTTTTAATTTTTTTTTTCTATACTATTTTTTCTTTATCTTTTTTTTTAAGTTTCTTGTGTGTACATAAATAAATAAATAATTGGATAATTTTCCTGAAACTTTCAGTCGTTTTTTTTTTTACTGATACTTGTTTTTTTTTAATGTATAGTAGAGTTACATAACTAAACAAATAAACAGAAGGCTCTTCTACACAAAACTCGACACACACGAACTAAGCCCCTGGTAATTGTGGAGCCCCGCTAGTTCTAAACAAAGATAAAGGTACACACAAATAGACGCGGCATACGGCACCCGACGCGAATATAAATCGGCGTTGTAAAACTTTGTGTGTCTTAATTAATTGCGTTCGGATTACGTGGGGACGTAGACGCCTTGTTTCGTACACCCCTTTATACCGATAAACCTGAATGTCAAACGTTCATAGGTAAGTAAGTAATCGCGGACAAATGATGAAAACTGTTTTTTTGCGGTCAGTTAATTAAATTCTTTCATTCATTCTTTTCGCGGTCGAAGTTTACTGAGTATAAGTTCAAACTCCCCTTTAAATGAAAAGTTAACATTTTTACGACTTCTGTCTCATTGTGTGAAAGTTATCGTAAGTCACCCCAATGTTTTGAAACGATAGCCACAAATAAAAGTTAAAAATTCAACGTAGCCTTTACCCTTAACCAAGCAAGAGTAAAATTTAGTAACAAACAATAAAATCCCGCTAAAAGAAAAAGAAAAAACACCGTTTTCCTCACAAAGTTATATTCCATTGTTATCAATCCACCTGGCCCACACAACAATCAGCACACCTCAATGTCTGACAAAAACCAAAAATTAAACAACGTCCTTTGTTGGCGAAAACGCTAAATTGAGGAAATTTCCATCCATTCTCCAGCCAGGCGTCATCCGCGCCTAAACCCCGCTTCAATTTCAATAGCACCCCCTACATACTCCCTACACCCTTTAGGACGCCCCCACACCTATTTTCATCCCTCTCTATCACCCATTTATCTTTCGAGTGGAACAGGGATGGAGCTACCTACAGGGCCGGTCCGAAAGTTAGACATATATTATTGTATTATACGATCGTAGGTGGCGCGGGGGTGAAGATTGATGCCACGGGTTGGCGGGGGGGTAGTTTGGGCAACCCTATGGCTACGTAACGAAATTTGCGTCACGCACGCTTGTGTGCGTCGAGGTATAACATGGCCTCATATTTCACGTGAAGGAAATTAGATGGAGGAATTAATTTTCAAGTTTTCAATATAGAGAGGAAAAATCTGTTCGTATGGTTATTCTTAGGGCTTCGTTGCCAAATTAAAAGCAGGTAAGGCTTCAGGCATTCGTTCGTTTTGGTGACGCATGGAAATTACTTTTGGACTTAGCGGTTTGTGGTTTTGTTGTATAGGAGTTTTTTCCCAAGTGCAGATGATTAATAAAATTTAAAGTCTAATACAATTTTGTTTGCAGTTTATACTGATATTGTGTTTGCTTTTGGAGTGGATTAGTGAAGAATACTAAGCTGGTTCAGCAAAAGCCCCAGAGATGTATAAAATAAATAGCTTATAGCAACAGCAAGGTAGTCCAATCCCTTTATGTTCAGGTAAGATTCACAAATTGACATTTGAAACAAGCTCAAGAAATTACACCTACCTGAATTTCACATCCTAGAGTACCAAATTTATACCGGTAATTTTCAAGTTTAAAAAAATTTCTTAAAAACAAGCTTTTTCGTATTTTTCTCTCCTTTTCATTTGATACCGCCATCTTTGGTAGTTCGCCATATTGGATTTCAAATGATGTCACTTAGCTAACCGTGCATTGTCATCCTAACAAAAAGTGTACGCAAAATTTCAGCTCACTCGGTTGGAGATAACTGAATTACAATTCAGTTGCGTGGTATGACACATACCTACATACTTACTTTTTTTTTTTTTTTTGGGATGGGAAGTCATCCAATGACTCCTCCCGCTCTGGGTGTAGCGGGAGGGAGTGTCAGACTTCTACTGACTAAAACCCATCCATGTTCCTTCATTGCCCTTTGTGTTCCGGAGCCACGGTGTCTCTTGCGAATAATCCCGCGACTCCGGCAGGCGTCGGCCCTTTCGGGCCCCTCTGTGTGCTGACTCTCTTTGAGGCGCGCGTGGAACACTAACGCGCCGTCGACACGGCCTGTCGTCACTAGACGGACGGACGACGAGCCACCCATAGCTCGCCGTCCACAGGCCCGCGCCTACGGTGGCCGGAGGTCACCAGGTGGTGTCCCCCGACGCCCGCGGCGTCTACCACGGCGGCCGGGACGAGAGGGTCTCCTCTCCCTCTCCGCCACCTCCTTCGCTAGCATGACTGCTTCGCAGAAGGAGGCAACGGCGTCCCATTCCGTCTCGCTCCAGACCATGGCTTGGACCAGGGCCGGACGCGAGAGGTTGCCGCCGATCGCCGTTTCGAGGACTCGGCGGTGCGCCGCCCAAGCGGGGCACACCTGCACAGTGTGCTCCACCGTGTCCTCCGGTCGATCCACGCAGTGGTGACACCCGGGCGTTTCCTCCCGCTCGATTCGGTGCAGGAACCTCCCGCAACATTCATGTCCGGTGAGGACCTGCGTCAGGCGGAAGGTGAGGACGCCGTGGCGCCTCTCTAGCCACTCCTCAAAGAGGGGACTTATCGCCACTATCGTGGCGTGCCCTGCACTGGGTTGCGACAGTCGTCGTCTCCATGACGCCATGAGATGGCGCCGGAGGTCAGTCCGCTGCGCGACAATTTGCCGCGTCAGCGGAGTTTCCCCCCGGCGTAGTACCTCTACGCGCCAATCATGCAGTCGCGCGAGGACTATCGCCTCCAGATCCCATGGCGGCAATCCGGCAAGGAGACACACCGCTTCGCGCGAGATTTTGCGGTACCCTCGGGCCATCCTTAGGGCCATCACCTTTTGGGTCGCGTTCAGATAGTTGGCAGCACGCTGCCGCAAGGAACGCGCCCACACCGGGCCCCGTAGAGGGCCATGGACCGCACGACCCCCGCGTAGAGACCTACATACTTACTAACAAGTCAAATGAAATAAAATCATACATGTGAAACATCATCATTATCATTTGTGTTTGTCACCCGAAAATGACAACCTTTCGTTAGATTGTAAAATATCGCGTGAAATTGAAAAAAAATGTCTAAATACGACGTAGACGTTTTGGAAACTATTGAATTCGGATGAGAAATATACAAAACTAGCTGACCCGCGCAACTTCGTCTGCGTCACATTTTCCATTAATTCTGCGCTCCTTTTTTACTTAGCTTAATGATATATAGCCTATAGCCTTCCTCGATAAATGGGCTATCTAACACTGAAAGAATTTTTCAAATCGGACCAGTAGTTCCTGGATTAGCGTGCTCAACCAAACAAACAAACAAACTCTTCTGCTTTATCTATACTAATATTATAAAGAGGTAACATTTGTTTGTAAGTTTGTTTGTAGGGGGAAATCTCAGGAACTACTGGTCCGATTTAAAAAATTCTTTCAGTATTAGATAGCCCATGTATCGAGGAAGGATATAGGAAGGATATACATATCATCACGCTAAGACTAAAAGGAGCTGAGCATTAATGGAAAATGTGACGCAGACGAAATTGCGTGGGTCAGCTAGTAATTAATAATATTATAACTCAGAGGTTCTCAGATTTTGTTGTGCAAGGCGTTGCGAACGTTCGACACTCGACTCTCGTGCGCGTAAGTACCTGAGAGTTTCTCTGATTTTGTTCAGCAAGGCGATGTGAACGCGATAACTAACCAACTAACAACATAACTTCAAAACCAAACGTCCTATTTTAATAATTCAAAGACCAAATATTATCTCCATAAACTGTACTTAGTGATGAAATACTTTATTTTGATAAGGATTAATAGCATGAGTAAAATAAACGCGTTTAAATGAAGTCCAAAAAAAATCAAAATTTTTAAATAAAAAAATGGTTGTTGTGCCTCACTCGACATAGATAGGTACAGTATGTGGCGGACTTTTTTGTAGATATTTATAATATCTACAATTAATTAGAACAATGTATGGTTCTATCTTTTATAGTTTAGGCAGCGTACGCAAAAAAAGTAACTTTTCTGGTTGATTTTAACACCTTGTGTCCGAAAACCCCAAATATCTTACGGAACCCTATTTTTTTCCAAAATAAAATATAGCCTATGTTACTTGTGGATAATGTAGCTCTCGAATGGTGAAAGAATTTTTAAAATCGGTCTAGTAGTTTTTGAGCCTATTCATTACAATCAAACAAACAAACAAAGTTTTCCTCTTTATAATATTAGTGTAGATAATTTGATAACATTACTAGAATAGGGAATATGCATGAAATTTTTGTTATTTGCAAAATGAAATATTTTTTAGCTCTAAAAAACAATCATAAAATTGTTTCATCAAATATCTTCATCACTGATGAAGTTATAAAGCTTCAAAGATTACAATTAGAAAGAGAAGTCTGATATGAAATTTGACGTGAGATTCCATGACGCCTATACAGATGCCATACATTACAGCGTTTTCGCGAGAGGGACAGATATATTTGTTTAAAATAATGATAACTCGTTTGTTTTTCGAGTGATTTTGATTCTATTTTCACTGTTAGTATTCATTTTTTTTACATTTTTAGATAAACTGTGTAGATAATAATTATTTTTTTCATGCATATTCCCTATTCGAGAAATTATAATGTAATCAAGATTTATTACAATCTTACGGAGTCTGCCACTTTCCAGTGACATGTTCATCTTTAACATAATCTAAGGGGTTTGATGTATACTTGTTAAACTTTAAAAGCTGTAGAAGATAAACTGGTCAATGTCCTCATGTACCTAATATTACATAACTTTTATAAAACGTTTCATCGTCCGTCATTTTGGTACTTCGAGGCGTGATTGATGAATGCAAAGTAACATTTTTATTACTTGTCTGATAAACTATGAGTTTTCGAAAGATGTTTTTTGTTTTTAGGGTAGGTACTCTAAAAAATTATAACCTTATCCAAATATTCCTAGATTGTACACTCATTTAGTTCCTCGAGTAAGTGAAAAACGGAACACTCATAGGATCACTCGGGTGTCTGTCTGTCTGTGTGTCTGTTAGTCTTCTGGACTGATTCTGATGAAATTCGGTATAGGTACATATGGACTTCTGTGACCCAATCATGGATGCGTTTACGTAACGCATCCATGATTGGGTCACAGAAGTATATAAATAATTTTGAGTATGTGGGT
The DNA here is from genome assembly GCA_963859965.1 of Ceramica pisi. Taxonomy (NCBI): domain Eukaryota; kingdom Metazoa; phylum Arthropoda; class Insecta; order Lepidoptera; family Noctuidae; genus Ceramica; species Ceramica pisi. The sequence goes on along the minus strand of OY982539.1, from coordinate 16,036,075 downwards.
CACTTTTGGGGATGAAAGTAGAAAATAAAAAGAATAAAGAAACTGTATCGGTGTTAAAAATATTTTATAATAAATAGTTTGGAAATTATTCAAGAAATTAGACTAATTACTTCCCCCCCCCCCTTACCTCCGAAACTATTGAGCCTCAAATTTTGAAATAAATGCATATAATATAATTTATAGTTCTATTCGGAAAACATTTAAAAATTTGTAGTGTTACTATTGTAACAAAAATACAGGATAGTTCATGTTAAAAAAATGAAATTGGTACGGAACCCTTTGCACGCGTGTCCTACTCGCATTTGGCCAGTTTTTTTTTCGATTTCAGGTGTGATCCTATAGTTAAACGTTTTCTCATGGTAAATGACGAGGCAATGACCTCTTGACAGATCTACTTATAAACAAACTAAGGTTCTTTACATCACAATTAGATATCCTGTTTGTCTACCTTTCCTTAAATGAAATACTAGCTGATGCCCGCGGCTTCGCCCGTTTTACAAAATATAAACTAAAACCTTCTTCGAAAGCCACTCTTTCCATTGGTGAAAACTGCATGGATGTCGGTTCAGTAATTTTTGATTTTATCGCAAACAGACAGACATACACGGCGGAGGACTTGGTTTCATAATTATTATTATGTAATTGTTACAAACAAACTAAGGTTCTTAAAATCACAATTAGAATATCCTATATTTTTTATTTTTCTTATATTAAAATACAACATAGTAGATGCCCGCGGCTTGAACCGCTTATTGAATTATATACATAAACCTTCCTTGAGAACCACTCTATCCATTGGTGAAAACAGCATTAAAATCGATGCTGTAATTTTTGAGTTTATCACGAACAGACAAACAGACAGACATAGTGTATGACTTCGTTTTATAATATGCAGTGATATTGATGATTTGGCTGTACATGAGATAAATCTCAGAAGAAAGGGCTGCTAGAGCAAAGAAAACTAACGCTTAGAATAGAATAATTATGAAAATATAGAGTTATAAACATTTATTCAAAAAGTTAATACACTATAGTATTCCTAGCTCTGCACAGGCATCAAAGTAGTTTTTCCACATAATATGTAGATACAATTTAGGTACCTATTTACATACGTATGTATGTAAAATAGGAAAAACTCGTATCTACTTTTATGTATGCGAAAAAGATGTTCCAACAAACGTGTAGACTGGCTATCGGTACCTATACCTACCTAAGGTATAGGTACCAATAGCCAGTCTAGTCTAGACCATTCCATTTTCTCCCTATCTTGTGTATTGAATGGGTGCTTTTATGCTTCTCGTGTGGCTAAGTAACATTCTGAATTGAATCGTAATGCGCCGAGTTAATGGAAAAAAAATATTCGGAAAATGTGCCATTATAGCTTCATACCGTTTGCTTTTAAACGTATGTTTTTATACTTCTTTCTGTGTTAAAAAATAAGTCACACACATTTTTTTTTTAATATAAGAAGGTAATTTTATGTCAAAATAAAGCAGCATAATAAAAACTATATACTGAAACGTACCATAGCACTTTTCATTGGTCTTTAGGTACTTACAAGAAAAAGATAAGTTGGTAAATGTACGTAATAAATAACATCATTAAATATAAATTAAAAATTAACAACAGTAATAAAATTAAAAAATATTGGTCACATGCGCTTTCATTACCTACGAGGTCTTAAATCATTGCATTGCCAATAAGTAATTCAATGTCCCCAGCAGAACGAAAACTTCTCAAACCGCAGTACGCTTCAACTTAAATCACAACTACCAACACAAAAAGCATCCATCTTCTAAACTTACAAACAAAAAAATAGGGCAAACATTTTACTGAAAGGGCGATAATTTAAAGATGAACAAAAATGATATCGTTGGGTTCAAAGTCAGGAAACTCCATTGTACTAATTACGTGGCAGACGGCGTGCTTTCACTTTCGCCGCCGGCTCGTTTTAATTATTTTTTTTTTCAACGTCTCGACGTCTGGCGGGAAACTCCGGGAAAAATTGACGATGACATTACGGTGGACGGCCATTTTCTTTTTTTTTTGCTTTTCGGGGTCTGTCCATTTTTAATTTTTTCACTGTTTGGATTTGCCTTGTTCGTAATGGAATGAGTGAAATCGTGATGGTTAGTTTTTTTTTAGTTTTCTATGCGAGTTTTTACTAATTTGTAAGTCAATTTGTGAAAATATTTTTCGCTTAAATGTGACAAAATATATTACTAAAATTTCTTATTCTAACAAAAAAATAAATCCTACTAGCGGCAGGTACGGGTAGGGTTAGTAGAGAAAATATTAATTTCGTTGATAATATGAATGTACCTACTCATACATATACTACATGTTACTGTAAATTATGAGCAGCAAACGCTAAAGAAAGACCTTTAGGTACGTTGCTTTTAAATTTCCTAGCAGTAATATTTTTGGTCCTTATTCTCTCCTGCAGCACATCCCCTTGTTCCTCACGTCCGCTGTTAGCGAAGTTCGCTCGCTCAATCTTTGATACTTTCTTCTTGCATTTTTTAGCTTGCCTTATTAATGAAAAGTAGGTTACTAACTTGGTACGCTTTAAGAATGAAAGTTACGGCCACGTTGCCGTAGGTCGATGAACTTTCGCGAACAGCTGTCTTTTGTTTTTGTCAATCGCGAATTCGATGGATTTCGTTTTTTGGATTAACGAATAAGAACCTTTCGTGGCGACAGCTTCAATGGCCCTGGTTAAACAGTGTGATTTTTAATTCATTGGATACTTTCAGAGTGTAAATATGAGTTCGAATAACTCCAAAAACTTAAAAAAAAAACAACTATTCAGAGGCTCAACTATGACATACCAATGCCAAAAAGTGAAAAAGATAGTCAGTAAAAGAGATAGTGCTATTTTTTTTTTCTAGCTGTTTAAGTACAGATCCCGTACTAAAAGTTGTACAAAATTCATTAGTCACCCCCTGAAAGATGACCAACTTATCGATGATCAGATTGGTCTGGTTCGACGTCCAAATTATCCACAACTAACAAATACAGGCTAAGCAGTATAACTCGAAATGAATGCAGTTACAATGCAACAACCTTCACAGTGTAGGTAGGTATTGATCCTGCATAATACAGTAGCCTGCAGACGTAGTGCTGAGCTGCTGACCTGTATACGGAACTAAATCATTCATTTATGCCCTGGAAAGTTTCTGGCCCGATTTAATTTTTGCTGCACTTGGGTGGGCAACGGCTCACTTATTTGTTTGTCCTTTGATCCGTAAATTGATCTCCATCTGTAGATGTACAGTCTCGGACTTTAATTGATAAGCCACTTTCATACTTTCCGATTTCGCAGTTTTATACATTTACGAAATTACACGATTTAACACGAACTTAAATCGCATGCTCGTAAAGCTCGTAAACCAATTACAAATAATCGGAAATAGCAGAGGTTGCAGAATAACCAACAAGTTTTCAATGATAAACCCATCAGTATATGCTGATTTTCTTTGTCGTGACCGGTGAATTATTTAACGAGACAGCCAAACAAGTTTCGGGAATTATTATGAAGATCCAGAAGGTAAATGACCTGGTTAGGACGGGCTCAACATCTAAAGTACGCAGGCGTTCATTTACACGTTCTTGCAATGTTCAACACACTATGCATGAGTCATTCATACCTGCCTCCTGACCTTTTGCGAGCTATTATTGTACCTATTGTCTAAAATAAAACGGGTGTTTTGTCCGACAAAGACAACTACAGGCCAATATCATAGCAACAGTTCAACAGTTGTAGCCAAGGTGCTGGATGCTGCTGCGGAATTTGTTCAAAAGAGTCACCGCGGTCTAGGAATGCAAAGGGCACTAGGAGAAACACGGATGGGTTTTAGTTAGTAAGAGTCTGACACTCCCTTCCACTGCGCCTAAAGTGGGAGGAGTCATTTGATGATTTCTCATCCTTAAAAAAAAAGTTGCTGGATGCTGTGCTAGACTCAGAACTTGAAAAAAAATCTCAGAATTCATAATGCGCAGTTTGGGTTCCACCCCGGACTTTCTATAGCAAGCGCCATTCTGAGCGCCAAGCACACCGTGGAATGGGCTTGTGTCCTGAAAAAATCTAATTATTCCGTCAGTTAGATTATCAAGAAATATTTCACCCTTATTTTTTTTTTGTTACGGGAACCAAAATTGACGAAATTACGACGCATTAAAATTCTCAATACGTCACGCACTGGCATAATTTTTAGCGGGTCGCGACGTCACGAGCCCCCACTCCCGAGTTTTGATGCGTTTTATCTTTGTCAATATTTATTGATTTACAAAAGCAAAAAATACGTGTCCATTATTTTTCAATACTCTAACTGACGGACTAAATAGTTTTGCAATTTGTCACACAGAGAGACGTTTACCTGTGTATGCATGTCTCCTCGACCTTTCGATAGCTTATGTGACTTGCTACGGCAGAAGTTTAAGAGAACGTGCGTGCATGCACAAGTGCAACGGATCTTCCACTATCGATATGCTAAGCAGACCAATTCTGTCAGATGGGTAGAGAGTCTCTACGACATGTACTGGTTGGAGTGTGGGACGAGGCAAGGTGGTCCCCTAAGCTCTTTAACCTGTACATTAACGACCTGTTGGCTGAGTTCAGCAGCACTCATGTAGATTGCTCAATAAATTGATAATGTTTGTATGAATAATATTAGCTATGCGGATACCATGGTGCTGCTGAGCCAAGCTGTCAGAGAAATGGTTTGTGAAAAGTATACACATAAACCTGGACTTTTATACAACTGCGAAAAGGGTGAAATCTTGGTCTTCAGGGCCTCTGGCAAGTGTCCACGTAGTGTGCCCACGATTAAACTGAATAACGTTGAGCACAAACGGGTGTTCCAGTTCAAATACCTAAGACACTATGTCACTAAGGATCTTGATGAAAAAGTTGATATTGAAAGGGAGCGCAGGGCATTGGCGGTAAAAAGTAGGCACGTAGGTTCGCTCGCTGCTGTAAACAAGTTAAGATCACGCTTTTTAAAGCCTACTGCCAAAATTTCTACACGAGTAGCCTGTGAGGCAGGTAATATACTCAAAGGTCGATCAATGCCTTGCGCGTCCAGTATAATAATGGATTCAGGATGCTGCCGAGGCCCCGATTTTGCATTGCTTAAGGTGTGTTTGTGGAAGACCGGGTTGATGGCTTCCATGCCATAATGCGAAAGCGAACCGCCTCCCTACTGAGCAGATTGCGAGGCAGCACTAATAGTATCCTTCAAGCAATTGCTGAGAAATATGACTCGGTAGTCATGAAGGCTTTTGTTCGGACCCTGGTCGGATAGCGATACAATCTAGGCTGAACTCGAGTGAAAGAATGTTTATGTACTCACCCTTTTGTACATACTTTTTGTACATTGAGGAGCTTGTGGCTAAATAACTACAGCCGCATGGGTCGATCTTCAACTTTAAGCAACGCTTGCCAAGGTTGGTCTGTAGATGGGTGACCATCTTAACATATCGAGTTTCTTCCGTGCCTCGGAAAGCACGGTAAGCAGTTGGTCCCGGCTGTCATTTTTAGATCTTTGGCAGTCGTTACGGATTGTCAGAAACCAAAAATCTGACTCCAGGTTTGCCAAGAAATACTGTGTTACCCAGTTCCTGGGTTATGGAGCTCTGGTAGGCAGCCGATCCTCGTAAAATACTGGTATTCAGCTGAATCCGGTTTGACTGGAAGCCGACCCCAATGTAGTTGGGAAAAGGCTCGGCAGATGATGAGCCTTTTTGTACATAGATTATAAGATATTTTTGTTATTAACAAATGGACTATTTCTCTTTGTAAATAAAATTGATTGATTGATAAAAGTACCCTATAGGTTTTTTTTTTTTTTTTTTTTTTATACAAAACGGGGAAACTCTTGGCCCAAATCTCACCTGATGGAAAGTGATGATTAGGCCGAAGATGGAAGCGAGTTTCATCCGGAATCCTTTTACACAGAGGAACTGGCTATCATACCTATAACTGCCGGAACACAACAATGCAATGTTAACATTGTTGTTATGGCGATAGACTTAGACATGATGGTGGTAGCTTGCCAGGCGGACTTATAACAAGTCCTACCACCAACCAAACCGAGCAAAAAATTTGCCCCCGCTGGGAATCGAACCCGGGACCTCTGGGTCTGAATCAGGTGGTATAACCACTAGACCACAGAGGCGGTTAGTGTCACCTGTTTAGCACCACCCGGGGACCACGTGTAGGGATTCGCTGAAGGGTATTCTCCTACGGACGCGGGGTGACTCGGCCCCCAAAAGTAGGTAGTTCTTCTCTAGATCTTAGAGTGTATCTTTGTGGATATCACTTGTAAAAATAACAGAAATACTGAGCAACACTCGCATTTATAATATTAGAATGGATACTTTGAACTTAATCATCAACCCGCAACATAATTTATCAAACTAAACTACCATCAAAACTTGAACAGCAATCATCATAAAAACTCATGCAAAAGCAAATACGGACAAACAGCTCTTGCCAACCAAACCAACGCTAACATCATTAATTATCTATTAAAAAATAATCCTTTTATACGTCACAACCCATTCGACGTGAGAGGACATGGGATTACCTGGACTAAAACCCATAAAAAATATGACAAACAAACAGTAGGACAAAAGGTTACCCTGAATACAAGGTGGGTAGGTACGCTTTTTAGGGTTACAAAAAAATTGAATGGAGATTTTGGTTCTTGAATGGTCGTGTATCTCTTGATTTTTGTCATGTTTGTGTGTGATGTGATGATGTCAAATCTGGTGTCTTAACTTTCTCTTTCATATTTTTTAAACAATTATTATAAAATAGTTATTATTGAATACCAAAAATATACAGATTTATAGGCAGCGGTCCTTGTAGGTACCCAATATTTTTTTATTGTGTATTTAACAGTTATATTTTTGACGACTAAAAAATGCGTCTTTATTTTTCATACAATAGATTTTTTTGGATGAGTGCCAATAAATATGCGCCCACATTTTTTTGTAATAATAAACCAGGGTCCACTTTGTGTAATTTTTCCGTTAACCCTCAAAAGCTTACCCCACAACGCTAGACCCTAAGGAAGTCCTTCACACATGCCTCAGGCAACGTACCAACTAAATCTTCCTGAGAATGCATGCATAATAACCATCTTATAAAACTCTCCAATACATTTCGACTCGTATTTCGTTCATAAAAACTCTGGGTCACCCTTCCACTACCTGAGGGTGACATTTTTTATTCACACTTCCGTCAATATGCAAAAAGGACTGTTATTTTCTTTGATAAAGTATCGGAAATAATAATTATATGCATAATAGAACGGATTATAGGCCCCGGATTTTCTGTATGTGACATTTTTTTTTATGTTCCCGTCACCTTGCCAGTGTCAGATGTTCTTTGAACTTTTTTACTCTTTGAATTTGTTTCGATTTAATCATATGCATTTGTGCAAGCTGTACGTTGCCGATATTCTACTAATTGATAAGCCGATTCATTGATATATTCGACAGGGTTACATTTTATATTAAAGGTTTTTTTTGGAGCCTATATTATGCAAATTATTTTCTACTATTAAAGCTGAATTATTATTTGCGTTTACATTTAAAAGCGGTAATAGACGGTTAGCCCTCGAACGCTGTAGGTGTGAATCTGACATGCCGTACATTTTATAAAACACTTGATCGCAAACGTCGAGCCCGGGCCAAGGCGCGGCAACAACAATGCAGCCCGGCCGGTATCTCGGCATGCCACCTCTTGACTCCAATCAAGTAATTACTGCCCTACGGTCGAATACACCCTCGGTCCTTCAAATATTCAAAATGGCGGCATGCTCTCCTTTCAATTTATGCAAGCGATAAAATCTGCTAGACCCACAACGGCGTAATATTGAGAAGCGCTTCTATGTGTGCAGTTTTATTGCTGTACTAAGATTGGATTTGCTATATAGTGCTATTATTATTTAAAAATCAATAACGTTACTGCAATCCATAAAAACATTACACCCTTGACACACCGCATGTCCCGAATAACAATAGGATGCAGATTCTGATTCTCTAAAGATAAATAATACATTTTGATTTATAATAGAAGTAAAAAAATACTCTTCATTTATCGAGAATGCATAAATAGACCCTATTATTTGATATCGGGAAGTGCAAAATATGGGTGTAACTTTTTTATCCGTTCAATACGTGTCAGTGAACGGGTTGACTTACGAGGGATGATTTTTTTAGTACTATCAAACGCATTCGACATTCAAAATAGTTCAAAAATATTTTACGGATGCATTCAATGGTGATTTGATTTATTCCAATGACATGCAGATGTAAGAGTCCTCGTTAGATTTATTTGACTGCTGTTTTTCCATTGATCTCGCGTTACGCATGATTGGTCATGTCGATTGGCAGTTAGTGTTTATTATTTGACGTTACAATGAGGGTGAAAGATAGGATATTAAATTTTGGAAATCACCACCCGCATAACCTTTTCGTCGAAAATACCCGTTCTAAAAATAAAATGTAACTGTTAAATGCGCGAATTTTGTATGCGAATCCGAAGCTTAGAAACGCAAATGCAGTATTATCTAAATCCGGGTCTGATAAAGCCCCTAATCTACATAATAAAAAGAAGCGTCCGGAACACAAATGCAGTGATAATGGCACAATGGTCGGAGAGACCGCGCCGCACCGGAAGGGTTACTATTGTCTGTACATACAACTCCAAATTAATGAGCGACTGCAAAAAATGTTGCACAATCACGACATACGATCTCATATGGTGGTTTCCAAAGTTGCGCAGGTAGAGGAAACGGTTGGAAGATGAGGAACAGCTGTTTTTTATCAACTGAGTTCGAGGTTCTCATGGAAAATAATACAAAAAACAAATCCTAATGTCTTGATTTAATTAAATAAACCTCGATGTCTTAATTAAGTACTTGAAAATTAGTATTTTTCTGTCTTCATTAGCCTGAGAAAACCTGACAACATTTGGCATTAAATCAATTCAAAAACTTGTACTTTTTACACCACTAGTAAACGAATTCTAGAAATCAAGACAAACAATGCCTGCATCGTTACTGTTAAATTATGATTTGCATTCCATGCTTCTCATACTTAAACTTAATTTTAAAAATGATTTTCACTTTAAACAAAAAAAAATCTATACTCAACGACAGTAAAACTTTGACAATCCCAGTCCAAATGTGCGCTACCTACTGATCTAATTTCCATGCGCGCGCGCAGAGGTAGCGAAAGGGGTTAGATTTATTCACAGTTTCAATAGAGCTTGCATTTATTAACTTTTGCGTTCAACCAAGATTAGTTCGATTTTGACGTTTGTTGTGTTAAGTTGTTTTTCGTGATAGCGAGTGATGTGTCATCAGGATTTTAATTTTCAAGTGTAAAATTATGTGTTATCAGGTGTGAAGTGATTGGATCAGCTGTTTTTTTTTTTATTTGCGACATGTAGGAGTGATGGGTTTATGGTCCACATGTATACTCGTAGTACCTACATAGGAATCACTGTTTTTGTATCACTTTTAGTGGAAAAAGACGAGAGGACACCAGCTTGTTGTAAAATGAACACCTGTTTTAATCTTTGCCTTGCTCTCTTGACTGATTGGGTTGCAATAACATGGATCAGTCTTATTTATCTGTTGCGACATTCTATATTGTCATCTCAAAATGTTTCGAGTCACATTTCACAGTTTACTGATCGATTACCTGCGTTACTAAAAATTTTGACAGTTGGTGTTTAAAACAGCGCCGGCGCTACTTTTCGACCTGCGTATATCATGCCCGCGCGCAGAAGTAGGGCTTAGATTTATAATAGAGCACACACCTATTAATTTTGCTCAGTCACAAGTATGTTTTTGACGTTTGTTGTGGTACGTTGTTTTTCATGATTCTGAAGTGATGCAGAAAAAATATTTTTAATATTTTTTTCTTTTTTTTATGGTAGAAATGTAAGCAAAGGTCCAATAAACCCAAAAAAAACAACTGCTTGCAGAAAATCGGAAACAATGGAAGAAGTGGAGTGAAACCTTTGCCCAGCAGTGGGACATTTCAGGCTAGCTGTAATAATAATTGTATTCTAATCCATTTGCATACACGATTCGACTTTCAGTTGCTTTCAATCAAATTAAACCAATCAAATATGCTTCAGAAGCAAGAAGATATCAATTCCCTAAATACGATTGTTTAAACATTAAGATACAGTGTAACTAACTTTCAAAATATAAACTCAAGAAACCGGCCCCTTCTAACCAAAAAAATCAATTTCCCATAATACCTACTGCAAGAATGGAAATTTACGATATACATCGGCCAAACAGCCTCCGCGACCCCATAACGGGTCTCCATAGCTTTTATAGTCTTCATAGCCTTCGGCATATCAGTTTTTAGCACATCCCTCTAACGACCCTCTTATCCCGAATAGCCGTGAGCTTTCACCGGATCCCATGACGTCATAAAACTCAGACATCGCCATTATATTTTACTTGTATGTGTTTGATGTAGATATATATGTGGATAGCATAGAGGATGGTTCAGTTTTATGCGGCTATGTCTTGTTGATGTTGTGGAATTTATTCGAAATAGTTACCGCGGCCCTGGAACGCGAATGTCAGGAACACGGATGGGTTTTAGTCAGTAAGAGTCTGACACTCGGGCCCGAAAGGGCCGACGCCTGCCGGAGTCGCGGGACTATTCGAAAGAGATACCGTGGCTCCGGAAAACAAAGGGCAATGAAGGAACATGGATGGGTTTTAGTCAGTGACACTCCCTCCCGCTCCACCCAGAGCTGGAGTGTGTGGAGAGTGAGTGTGGAGAGTGGAGTGGAGTCATTGGATGATTTTTCTACTCCGCCCAGTGTAGAAGAAGTCATTCCTTCCACTCTAGGCGGATTAGAAGGGTGTGTCAGACTCTAACTGTGCCCAGGTCCTAGTGCCATTTGCATTCCAGGGCCGCGGTGGCTCTTTCGAACAAATTCCGCAGTAGCATCCAGCACCTTGGCTACAATTGTTGAACTGATACTATGATATTGGCCTGTAGTTCTCTTTGTCGGACAAAACACCCGTTTTATTTTTGACAATAGATACAATATTAGTTCGCAAAAGGTCAGGAGGCAGGTATGAATGACTCATGCATAGTGTGTAGAACATTGCCAGAACGTGCGGTAAATGAACGCCTGTGTACTTTAGATGCTCAATGCTTTAGATGATTAATGATTTCCTTTAAAAAAATTGGCTTGTTGATATTGGTAGGATAGCTGGGATTTTGGTCCTCACCATACGAGTACCTTGACCTAAACGTCAGGCAAGTGGTGTCCGTCAGTGCTAGCTTTTGTGAAACATTTCGAATGGATTGACATGCGTCGCCGGAGTAACAAGAAGACTATCCCTTACATTTTGACTTTTCTACAAACGCTGTCGCTGATGGTATGTCACATTCTCTACTGTCTCTTTTCTAAATGCATTTAAGGTCGGCACAACATTTCGACTGTCATAATTCACTATCGTTATCCCAATATAACCCTGTCCGTCCGAATGTTACGGCCACTTTTTTCCGAAACTATAAGAACTATGCTGTTGAAACTTGGTAAGTAGATGTATTCTGTGAACCGCATTAAGATTTTCACACAAAAATAGAAAAAAATACAATAAATTTTGGGGGTCATACTTAGAACTGAAACTCAAAAATATTTTTTCATCAAACCCATACGAGTGGGGTATCTATGGATAGGTCTTCAAAAAGATATTGAGGTTACTAAAATATTTTTTCTCTTAACTGTAAATTTTACGTGAGAGACACTTCCAAAGAGATAAAATGTGTGTCCCCCCCCCTTAACTTCTAAAATAAGAGAATGATATTACTAAACAAATATATGATGTACATTACCATGTAAACTTCCACCGAATATTAGTTTGAACGAAATCTAGTAAGTAGTTTTTTTTTAATATGACATATTAAAAAAAAACTACTTACTAGATTTCGTTCAAACTAATATTCGATTTATGACATTGTCATAAATCGTGAACAACAACTTTTGCTCATATTTACCTACAGGTTTATACGGAACCCTCGGTGTGCGAGTCCGACTCGCACTTGGCTGCTGGTTTAACCATAATTCATCATCTTTCTTTTAGTCCATCCATTGTCTATTTGGTCCATGTGACTGTTCCAAAATAAAGATAGACTGATAAAAATTTTCATTTCTCCCAAAGTTATCCGACACCCAGTTATAGAACCGGTGTCAGTGACATTTGCCTAACAGCTTAACACTTAGACGTACGAGTTGTTATAAAGCTTGTTTAGACAGTTAAACTATAGCATGAAAGACTGGCCCTTGCATCGTCAGGCCTTAGAACTATGGGGCCAAATAGATTTTGGACTGACAAAGCCATTTTTTTAAGTACTTTGAGTTGCCATAGTAGGCGTTCTCCTAATAAACTTCCGTAATTGTACCTAAGAGTACACTTTACGTACCAAGGGTTTATGGTGTAATTAGTAGGCTCACAAGTGAATATTCCCTTGGTCCCTGTTTACAAAGAACGTGGCAGTTGAAGGTTGTTTAACCAAAGGTGTAACAACTCGAAACTCGTGAGAAGAAGAATTTTGTTTTGGCATCCAATTATGTTTTATTAGTGAAAGAGATTAAAGTAACTCGGTTTGGGAAATCTTATTCTGTTTTTTTTTAATTGGAACCTTAACATTTCAGAACTACGATTGAAATATCAATGACTCAAACATGAACATCTTGTATTTTTGAGTTCTTACACTAGTCTGCTATTGACCTAAGCACTAACCTTTGTCAATAACAGACATGCACAGCGTTTACTTAAACATAACAGATCACAACTATATACAACAAAGTAAACACAATTAATAGAATATTAAAAAATTGATTGTAAAATAATAGAAAAAAAATGTACCACTGTTCCCGTATACTTGAAAAATAAAATAGATCACAGATCACAACCAAAAAGAATGGATTGCGTTTACATTTATCCATGATTATTCTTTCTCTAATAATCAGTTTAGACAATGAGACTAACTTCTAAAATCGAGAAGTTATTTGAAATAGTTAGCAGCAGTGCTAACTATTTCAAATAACTTCTCGATTTTAGAGTAAGTACCTAAGTTTCTCAAGAAAATGTAGATCTTTCAAATACTAGCCAAACTGACCTACAAACTGAGAGGCTTCGCAAACTGATTTCTCGTGAAATTAATAACGTGTAGGAGCAGCACGTATTGTACCGTGTGGTACGGTACGGTACGGCACGGTACATAAACCGTATCTGAAGGCTTAGGACGCCATTTCGCCGGGGCACTTCCTGTTAACATAAATCCACCCCTATTTTGGAGCGAACGCAAATGCTTTGGGAAAGGTATGAAGTTGACTGTGAGAGAAGAATATTTTTTGGTAATTTTATATTGAATGAAAGTTTTTGGACAAATTCTACGAAAACTTTCTGCGAAAAATATATCTAATAAAAAGAAATAATAAATTGCAATTTGACTCGCCCAATTATTGGGGTTGAAATACAAAAATTTAAACATTAATTCGTCTCTGAGAAACATTTTTGTGAATTGAGGACCGAAACTATATATTATAAACTCTCGTCACGAAGGACCAATGGTGAACACTAAAATATTTAAAGTTATTTATACTATAAAAAAACGTTGACATACTATTAGTCGTCATACATTAAGGTATCGAATTAGGAAAAAAAATCCAACTACGACAGTTATTTGGAATAATGAAAAATAATTCCTCCCAGCGTATCCACCGCCTCTCTTGTTCTGCAAAGCCCAGCGCATAAACCAAACAAGTGCGTCCCAAGATGATGTTTCGGCCGAAATATCCAATAACCATAGTTTTACGGGGGTCCCTTTCGTATAGAAAATCGATCATCGTCCTCCCTTGCCCCTCACCCCTGATGGATTACGGCGTCATCCCGCGTGATGGAATAAAAAGAAAACATTAGACTCACCAGTTTCCTCGGGGGAAAGCCTTCCTCTAAGATATTTTTATTTTCCTGAAGGGGCACGTCAGACCTGATTTTTGTTTAGACATTAATCTTTAATGTGTGTGTTGTGTGTTTTTTATGGATATTATATGAGTTGGATGCTGTTTGAAAGCGTTGTTTTGTTTGTTGAGGTGGCCATAATGTACGTTATAAAGATTGCTGTTAAGGAGCTTTTTAACCGTACCTAACTTTTTACCGTAATTATTGCTCTAGTCCTACTAGAGCAATAATTATAATAATTTGTAACCTAAATTCAAAGTAGTTGGTAACAAATACATTTATATATTTGTCTGCAACAATTAATAATAAATTAATCTGCTAAAGAAATTTATTTGAATTTAAAATTCTTCAAGTCATATCGAAGTTTTCATGGTTTAAAAAAATCGGTAACTTCATTGGTAACCTAAAACTTACATATACTAAAGGCACGCGTATGATTTTGTCATAACTCAAAAGAGAGAAAGATCCTATTAAGTTAGAAATAGTTTCGACTCTACATGTAGCCTTCAGCATACCTAAAAATATCGCCGAAAACTCTTCACACTCAAAACCAGCTACCGAGAGACTTCATCTCACACAAAAATATCCAGCCATTTCAAAATCTAATGTCCAAAGTACATAGCAGTCGCACATAGCCAGAGGCGGGGTGTCACCCCAGATACAGGGTGATTTACCTCGGGTCTCCGAGACCCTTATCGGGCCTCGTTATGACCATGTGAGGGTGAAGTTATTGTACGGTTAAAGAGGAGGGAGGGCAAGGAGGTACGCTTCAAGACGAGTACTTTGAAGGGACATAATATGTTATTATTTTTAGAGTGCTCGTTGTGATGTTTGTTTTCGATTTTCTTTTCTTTTTGAAGTTGGGTTGTGTTTAGCGTGAGCAGATATTGGTTAGGTTACCCTGGCTTGGATGGAAAACGTATACCAGCTAGTCTATTCTGTAAATAACCATTTCGATATCGAGCTTCACCTAAGTGACAAAGCTCACTAAGTGAGCTCTATTGCACACGACATAAAGGTCTTATGATTATACAAATTTGATACTCACCTCGGATTCCGCTGTCGAGACACGAAAATGTTATTTCAGAATAGCACTACAGAGTGCTAAATTCTACTAATTTTCACATTCGCATTGCATTCGCATCTCAATCGAAATCGGTCAAAAACGTATGAAAATTAAGGCTTTTCTGACAGTTTTCAATTGAATTTATCTTCGTTCAGATTGCTGTTTAAAAGTAGTAGAATTGGCCTTCTGAGACCTTAGTGTGAGTTTTTTCGACTCACGTTCGAACGCGTTCGATTTCGAGCGTGTTAGAATTTAGTATGGTAATTTAGTTATAATGCCACCTGGTGGTCAATCGTAGAACCTAATTTCCCATAGTAAATTCTAACGCGCTCGCAATCGAACGCGTTCGAATGTGAGTCAAAAAAACTCACACTAAGGCCTCTGTTTCTGTGTTCTATTTTCTAATTTTAAATGCTTTCATTAGTTTCACTGATCACAATAGTTTTCACGTTCTACAGTGTTCTTCCACGAACTTGGAACGCCTGCGCTATAGGGGGACTAGAGAAGGCAAGACCAATATTTGTGGTCGCCTGATTGCGTTGAGCTCAAGAAGTTCGGCTCGCATAGCCATAGTCAGACTAGCCAAGCATGGCAGTATTATGGGAGACTGAAGTCAGAGTCTATGTTGGACTTCTCTTTCCAGTTATGAACTTTGTCGCTTACCGTTTTTATTCATCAAACTATAAAATCATTTTTGACAATACCATTTCTACTCGTGGCGTGGTGCGATGCTATGTGGTTTTCCTATATCACTACAATTTAAATTATAATTGCTAAAATAATACAATTACACTAACCCTTTGCCTGCCTCGTGTAAACTACAACTAAAACTAAAAAAATATATTTAAGCCTACACACTTCGCATCAATATCACAAACCTACGCACATTATATTTTAGTTTAGAAACAATGAAATACTAACTAGAATCGGTTTGTTTATGTTGTATCAATTATCATAAATATTATCTTGTAGTGAATTTGTTTTATACTAAGTATTTACTTGTGTAAGTACAATAAAGCAAAGTCGCCACGTAGTTCTTCTAAACAATGCAATGAATATTGATACGGGTTTCACTAATAGAAAGAGCTTTTATACAAAGAAGGTCGTGTAAAAGTATACTTTTTAACTGCACTAAGCCGGGACAGGACGCTTGTTAATGTTAAATGTTTCATAAGTTGTGGCCCAAAATTTTACGAGTCAAAGGCCGCGTTTCCAACTGCAACCAGCTCGCATGCAAGTAGCATTACATTATACAACACATTACATTAAATAACACTTTTAGACTGAGATCCCAAAGCTGCCAAACCTCCCTTATTTTCTCTTTAACAAAATATAATAGTGATAGTATAAACTTTTAACAAACGCATACTGTATACGCTTAATTAGTCAAGGTGGTAGTTTTTAATCCTCCCAAATCTTAGAATAGAGTTAGAATTTTTGTATCACAGACTTAGCTTTCGTTATCTGCACCTAGTAACTGAACTATGCTCAAATTATAGCCTATTTATTGACGGATCTCATTCGTACTGTTAAATATTTATAAAAATTAGTACCCAGACTTAAAAAAAGTAATTTATTGGCTTTGGCACATGATATCTGGAAATCGGCCGTCGGCCTAAGTTACTACGTTTGCGTATGTTAAAAGAACATAACATTACTCTACACCACACATTTTGTTGTTGAGAAAATTAGAGAGGTCTAGCAGCTCCTGGGATCTTACTCCATTTGGTATGTTTCTATTGGCAACAAATAAACATACCAAATGTAATTATAACCTCAAAATCCGAAAGCACTTTGGTTTTTTAACAATTCTGAAAAGTGTTCGTGATTTCAAATGCATTATAGAATACAGAAAGTAAATTCACGTCTCTGTTGGTTCTTAGGCGAACGATGTATGGACGCTTACAGCAATTTCCTTTGCATGTACCTAAGTTGCTTGCAGGTACACGCGGCCTAAGATAAAATTAAAAATTATGTTGGTAAAAAGTAAATCTCTAGAACTGATCCAATTACGATGTTCTTTATTTTTAATACTAGATGGCGAAGTGTGTTAGTGCTACTTATTGTTCCGAAAAACCCTTTGTTTCCTGTGGTATATACTACGGAGGCAAAAAGCTTGTCTAAGTGTTTTTTTGCCAACGCCAGATAACGTTTATTCGTGGAATAAATTTAACGTTTGACAGTTTTTGTATGGAAGAACTGTCAAAAATTCAAAATTATTCCTCCGATAAAGTTATCTGGCGTTGGAAAAATCAGCCCTAACACAGTCAATCCTAAGCCTGAGTTATAATTTTTTCTACACAAAGTAAGATTAATATAACACAAGAAATCCTACATAACACAACTACCGAACTACCCAGACAGAATAAATTTATGACGAAGGGACAGTCACTCACGGGACATAAATTTCTAATATTACCTATATTGGAACGGCTCGGATTGTAAAATTAAATTTTGCATGCAGAATGTCGCTGCTAGGGGACGCTTTATTTTGTAGGCGTATATAATTTTATTGCTAGGACCAATGGTTTGCGAAACGTGAAAGGCATGCCTTATTATTTATTGTTCTCATTACTGATATGTTTTGAATAACTATGTTTTTTATCAGAAATATAGGTATGTACTTCGGTTTATATATAGGTAAATCATAAGATAAATATTAAGTGGAAATATTTTAAATAGAATGAAATCCTTTTTACTCTTAATACATAAGTCATTATTGAATAGTAATTTAAATAGCCTTTCATTCGGTCCTTCTGTAAGTGGGCTGGAAGATTTCTTTATGTTTTTTGCACTGTGACATGTTTACTAAAGTACCTAAATAAAAAATAAATCACTTACAAGTTATAAATTCACTAAAAAAAAAGTTGAATATGAGATCTTTGTAGATGAATCTATTTCGACGGGAATTTTACAGACTACTATTTATTTTAATAAGTAAGTACTTATTTGGCGTAAATTTTTAAAAAACACAAAGTTTAGTTAAGTAAGTTAAGTTTAGTTTATAAATTAGCAAGGAAGGCAAATAATTCATTATTATATGCATGAAACTTTCAGTCCAACGAAGCCGCGTCTGGTACTGTGGTCACTATTGTCAGTGGAATCCAAAGTTAGATTTCCTGCGGGAGCTTACTTTAGAATTGTCTACTACAAGACTCTGAGATATTTTAAAAGCAATATTATTTTGATTGTAAACTAAACCTACGACTTAATATTTTAATCTCACACTTAGCGTAGATTTCTAAAAATAGATATCTTTCAACTATTCTTTCGCCAAAAAACCTTTAAAGAATATGACGCGTTCTTGACGCCTAATTCCTAATTCTAAAACTGGCCCTTAGGCGCCCATTAACTATAACCCATTCCATAAACATATAAAGCAGGCCATTACATTAACATCATTAAAAAGTCGTGACTATTACAAATTCAGATTTTCGTCAATCAAATTTCATGCAAACATTAGTCACTGGATGACACGATTGGTTATCCGTTAGTCACTGTGTTGACTGTGGTTAAATTGACAGCAAAACTTACCGTGTTATAGAGGCATATATGGAAATGAAATTAAATTAAATTATATATTAATATATATTAATTATAAATAAATAATAAATAAATAAATATTTTCCAGATTAACGTCCAAATATAACAATCGGATCCACATAGAAAACGTACCTACGTTACACTATTAGATTATGAAATCAAAATGCACCAAAGAATTTTTACTTAGATACATTTAAAACCAAACTTTATTCCAAATTAAATATTCAAACCAGAATTGAGCAATCATCTACCACATTTAATCTTTAAAACATGAAGATAATATCTTAAGACGAAGAGGAAATAAATTAAAAAGACATCAGTTTAAACAATTAATACAATTATAAATATGGGGGAGCAAAATCACTGCTTTGGTCGTGTTAAAGGCAACTGGCAATGTAATACAATTTTACCGCCTTTTTCTCCCCAGCCTAATTACAAGTCATTTTATTAATAAAAAAGATCGTTACAATCAGGGCGATTCCATTTAATTTGCACACTGTTGCATTTTTTAAACTTTATTAACTGTTCATATCAATTTTGATTTATGTTAATATCATAATAAAACGTCTAAATCCGTGTTTCGCAGAAATAAATCAGCTCTAAAAAGGTTACTTATTTGTTTCAAATTCACAAGTCATAAATTATTCCCGGCGGTCAGTGTTGCCCACTGAAAATATTTAACCATCAAATGGTCGCGTGGGCTCGGGTCAACCATTCACTAAAATATATTTGAATAACGAATGATATACGGTTTGTTTATTGGCGGGCCTGTTTCTCTTTTAGAATTTCATTATTCGGAGTTGACCGACGCGCGTTCGGGTCGCCGTCGGTCATTCAAAGGGGGCTGATTGGCCGAATAACCCTCGTGTTCGCTACATTATATACAAAACTTGTAATATTTTCGCAGCTTGGGTCTCCCAGACCGGTTTTCTCGACCGAGGGTAACGTTTTATTGAAAATTTTACGTTTAATTTATAATTTTGGACGCACGTGTGTCTTTTCAAAGGTGAAAAGGTTACAAGTTCAAGCGACTCTGTTTCTTCAAGATTGTTGAACAAAAGTAATGCAGACGAATGAAGGTTTAATGAAAATGCGAGTTTAGTCTTTATCACTATTGAAATATGTATGGTTTCTATTAAAACTTGCAAAGAAAACTATTTTTACAATACGTATGTACCTAAGTGGTTATTTCAACACACGATAGAAAGTGAGATTGAAATTAAATTCAAACGCTATTATTTTGTCGGAAATTTGAGCTACGTCCCTTGGTGAGGGTCCTGAGGGATGAAAAACGAGGAAACTTTCCCTCTCTGCGTTACTTTGTTTACTTTTGCACTAGTTATGTAAAAGTGTGGGGTTCGAAACAATTTCTTAGGCGTGACGCGAAGGAACCCTAATGTCGTGATTATTTTGATGTTTTATCGTTACGATGCGGGTATTATAAAATGCAATCTTTTTAGAATGGCTTCTACTACCTACTTAGGTACAGAATGTAAAAAGTGAAAGTAAAAAAAATGGTCTTTGAAACATTTAGGTTAGTAAAAATAAAATATTTTAGGCTGGCAAGCCGTATAACTTAGTAAATGCATATGTTTACAAATGTTCTATCTTTATTAAATGTCCAGTAACAAACTTAAGTAGATCCGTATGTTATATTTTGTTTCTTTCTGATAGAGAAAAAGTATATTCGCCAGAAAATAAGAGAAGTTGAACCTACAGCCTACAGCATAATTTAAATTACAACATATGTTCTGTATTTTATCTCACATTCTCTCGACTGAAAACTGTATTTTTTCAACAAATTCACACTTTTTATAAGTCTTTTTAGAATAGATGTTGCCGTGTTTTATATATCCCGCTTTAATTTATGATTTAATCCATATCACTGTATTTTATCGAAATCCATTTTTGTAAATGTACATTTTGATTATTAACTTATTATTACAAAGTTTTTTCGTAATAGAGTAACAAATATATCTATCTTCACCACCTTTCACATCTATAATTTTGTAGGATATAGGATAGATAGACCCACCATCTGCCTACATGCCCCCAGTACTTAGTTGTAAGCAATTAAGCATGCCAGCTACTTGGTATTCGGAAGACATTCGCTGGCTATTTAGTATGCCGGTCCTGTGTTCTTGTAATTAGCACATACGCCCCATGGAGCGGTGACGTTTACTGTACCTAACAGTAAAGGCAGAATGGAGTGTATGGCACAATAAATTATTCGTTTGAAACGAAATAGAGATTGTGTTAGGAGAAATAAAGTTCATCCTCCAGCAGCGGAAGGGTTAAGTGAATCAGCAAATTATTCAAATTGTTTATTTAAATGTTTAATATATATTTTTATTATTTAAATATTCTTGGTACATGTGACAATATGTACCAATCCGGTTACAAATTAATCATCACATTGATATTGTTATTCATCTCCAAAATCATAAATTGGTGAGCAGGAAAGTAATTCGTTAAATAATTATAATCAGCGTGTAGCTAGGTTTTTTGGAAAGTTTCTTCACAAGCTTTAAATGTATTTTGCAGATTCTGCTAAAGAGAAAAACAAAAATATCCAAATTGAAAATATAAGATTACTTTTTTTTTTACGACTATAAGATTACCTACTTTTTTTTTATCTCTGACCAAGACTCTAGTCTTGGTCAGAGATACCCAGCGACCAAGCAAAACGCCCTTTTCCTTTTCTGGTTTCTTAGAGTAATTTAAGCATTATTGTTTTATCTTATAAAAACCTATCCCTTAGATAACACCAGGTGCGATGCCAACAACCTTGAAATAAGTGTGTTAAATAGCACTTTTGCTCTCTTGTAAGTTAAAATTCTTAGCGGTCCTTTTTTAATAACGTTTAATAACGAATTATTACAACGAATCTATAGTTACATTATAAAATTTGTATACTAGGAAAAAAACTTTAAAAATGGCTGGGAAGATTCTAAAATGGCATCCATCAACTGTCAAACAGTGTTATCCTATCTAATATAATATTATAATGCAAAATATGAGTATAATATTATAATGCAAAATTTATAAGATGTGGTTAACGTAGTTAGTTGCACACTGATGTAGTCTCGTACCAATTTTTTGTTAACCATTTTTAGTGTGTAATTGTTTGTTTTCCCTAATAAAAAAATAAAAAAATGGCTTTATTTGTAAGTAGATGAGACTGGGGTTTATGGGCGGTTTGTATTTTTGCGAATATTAACTTGAATTCAAGTGAAGCCGCGAGCGAAAGCTAGTATTGCAATTGCAATTGCTAGCACATGAAAATATAACCCAAAAAGAAACAACCACCTCCTTTGCTCTACCCAAATAAAAAAAAACTTCCATTGTGAAAAAAATAAATAAAAATAGTCTACAAACTTTTAAACGAAGTTAAACTCCTCTGTTGAATATAAGAACGCTCGTACATCACAGGGTTCTACTCGCTTTCACAGTTTTGCCCTTTTTCTGCTCTTACTTGTAATGAAGTACATAAGTGTGACCTGACCTCTGTAAATCTGAAGCACACATGGACGTCTTCGGTACAAAGTCACGTCGTCACGCCCTTTCGTTAAGCCGTGTGCGAGTCTTTATTGAATTTGAATTTGGAACATCACTTCGATTTTTTTTGCTTAATTAATTAACAAAATGGCTGTTGGTGATAACTGTAGTGTGTGGCTTTTGTGTCTAGAAAATGATTTCTGTATTCAAACATGGATAATAACAAAAATAATAATTCTTATTTAAAATGAGAATTAATCTTTGTTTTGTTTCGTTCCATACAACAAAAATCACGCTAATATTGTGGTTTCCCAAAAAGTATTGATAAGAACTCTATCAAGGTATCTACTTATCTAATTATCTAGAATTATCTAGGGAATGCCCTGTTAGTCCACCGAATATGAACAATTGAAAGCAATCCAGTTTATACGAAACATTAAGTATGTACCTATCTTTATCGAAAATGTGAAAAAGACAAATGAGAAATTTTTAGAAAAAGACAACTAATTGTCCCAAACTTTTTATTAAAGGCACACGTCCAAAAGAATATTCACACAAAATGAAAAACACGGTGTCCGTAACACAGTATAAGGAAAACTCTGTCGAAAATGCGTAGGTATATAATATTCGGACCCCAACGCACACATAGAGCCAACACATAGTAATCCACACACACATACGAACGTTCACATACGCGCCGTATGTGCCCACGTGTGCGGGAGGGACACGTGGAAGACAGAGAGAGGAGGATGCTGATGTAGGTGTGCAAGAAAGGGATGGGTGTTGCAGGACGAGCGATACAACAAATCAATACGAGCGGTGGTGACCGGTAGCCTGTGTCACTACCCCCCCGCCTTCGCCCCCTTCTCTCGCCTCAGACCGCACGCCCCCCCTACATTGTCAACTGCCACAGAGTAATTTAGACCTCCCAAAATTGTTATGGCACTGGTATTATGTGCTTTTTGCCACAATATGTTTGTCTTGTATCGTCTTCTTGTGTTACTTATGCATATTGCTTTGCGTGAGTCGTTTGTGTTAACATGGTGGGTTCCAATGTTTAACATCTGAACTTTGTTCTTGTTAGTACTGTTTTGGATGTTTCTCTATTTTTTGTTTTTGTTTGTTGGTTCAAAACTGATGAATTTGGCACAAATTCGATGACATTACGTACATAGGTACAATATCTAGAATAGGAATAAATAGTAACACAAACTATTAATTGGTAGGTATCCTGAGATTTCCTCAGCTAATACAATGTTATCTCATTCATTTTTATATTAGAACTTCAACGGAGGCGTATATTACCTGTTCTTCTTGTACCTATGTTAATCTGTTAGGTACTTAATATCTACTCAAAATGAGACTCAATCATGGGCAAGTTGCCAAGCTTTCTTCGGGAATATACTAGGTGTTTATTAAGTACGTATAACTGTTACTTACTTCACTTTCCTCTAGCTTACTTCATTTTCTTCTAACTTTTCATTGTCGTTGACTACATTCAATCGTTACGCAAAAGATACATGCCGTACATGGGACCAGATCTTCACCTATTTTTTGAATGAAAAATAAAACCTCACGCTTCGTTTTGCTTTTAGTAGGTATTCCAAATTCTAGACAGTAAAATTGTAGATATGGAACGTAATTTTCCATGCCTCTTCTATACAAATTGTGATTCTGTGACTCTAAATCCGCTTGACCGCGCGTATGAAAAGCAGCGAGACTCCGACCGAACAAACTTGATACTTTTTCAACTTCAGCGATAAATTATTTAGATATTCGTTTAATTATGCATATAGGAAATGTATATTGTAGATGTTCGTGAAAAGTGTATGCTTGAGTTTGATTTAATTGTTTATTTGGAAAGCCAAGTATATTATAAATTAAGGTTTTTAGCCTGAATATGAATCGACACTTGTTCAAAGATTTTCGTTTCTTGTTTTTGTTTTATTTGTTGTACCGTTTAAAGCGTACGAAATTATTAAATTACTACAAAAATACATCCAAATTTAAAAATATACCAAGCTAAAAAACTCATAACCTCCAACCCAACACAAAACACAGAAACACCCCACGCAATGGACAGTCTTAAGGGTCCCTTTTTTCTCAATGTTTCAGGGGGTACATTCCGCTGAGTAACAGTTCTGTAATTCACTACCCTTCGCCTTACGGAGGGCCCATACAGAGGGACGATAAACTGTAAAACCACGGGAGGGTGCCCCCCTCCCCTCCGCCCGATAAACAGGGCTGTAATTTATGACACCTAGTGGAACCCTTCCTTGGATGGACTTGGCTTAAGTTTAGGTACTTTTTGTTGTATGTAGGTAGCTGGCTATTGAATTATGTATAGCGTCTGCCCGTAATGGACATTGAGAGGTTGGAAGTGGTTGTCGCGTTCCAAACTTGTTTATGGATTAGAGAAGTTCTGTTTGGCACTCGTTTGGGAAAGGTTTTGAAGTAAATTTATGTTGAACAGTCCGACATTTAAGGTTAAAATAGAACGTAATTGTGAAGTAACATATTAATCTTGTTCGTACTGTAACTATATCATTCGAAAAACGAATAATTGATAATAAAAATTAAGAAATAAGTAGTATTTTTATAAACATGAATTTGTAATTATATCACCTTAAAACATACATAATTATTTTGATTAGAATAACACTTATCCCTTTCACACATAAAAACTAACATCACTCGATATATACAAAAAATGTTATCTTAAAAGTTCACAAAATAAATATTCACAATGTTTCGCGTAACTTGGCGTGCGTAAAGGAAAAAAACTTTCCGCCACTTGATAATGAGATCTCCCAAGTTTTTATAGGCATTTTATTTACTTTGAAATGGCTAACCGCAGATCCGATTCTTTAATTTTGTTCATTTGTTTCCTTATTCTATTGGCCTGAATTATTTATTAGTAAGCAATTTGGCAACGTTTGGATTTTCTTTAAAACAATAGAATCTGGTCGTTTATTTATCAGGTGCTTTTGGATTTTAGTTGCGAACTGGATTGTAGATAACTGTATGTTGATACTCTAAAACTTTTAAAGCGGTTATAGAAGGTACTGTATGTTTAACTAAATTAATTCAATAATTATTTTCATGAACCTGCGTTAGTTCACTAATTGGCAGCGGAACAAATAGACCTCAAAATAACTCTTTCTTAGCTCCGATATGGCTAGTACAACATTAAAATAAGCTTTGTTTCTAAAGAGAATAATATCATGCCAAGTTACGATAAAACAATCCAAGCATTAATAATCTACACAAAGCAACACCACAGCTTTACACAAATGCAATTCCCTCCACAAGTCTCACGAAGCCGCAACAGAAGTAAGCAGAAATCGATAACAAATCCAGGCAGGAGGCCGCCTGACCAATACAAGTATAAACTACATATAAATATATAAAGGCTCCTATTTTACCCTTATGGCCGGCACGGTCCGCAGCCATCTTGGAATTCGCCCCCTCCCCCGCATTTCACCCACGCTCAATCTTACCCCAAACATGCCCCCTCGATCTAAGGGGCCTTTGAAAGGCCGAAACCCACTAATACTAATGTCCTCTACGTATGAGCGTGTGTGTGTTCTTAATGTAGAACACACAGGTTGTGTGCTTTAAATTGTTTGCGCTCAATTTGGTTTTCGTTTGTTTTTTTTTTGTTTGCTGTTTGTAATGAGTGGATGGAATTTCGTGATAATTGTTTTGTCAGAGTGAACGTGTGTCTCAACTTAGCTTGGCTTCGAACTACATTCTGTTGTTTTAATTTTAAAATTAGATTTTGTTATCTATCGTTATCACAGAAGTGAATAGGTAGTCTGAAAAGGACTAAGTCCTTTGTTGTTGAAATTATATATTTTTGAGAATGAATTTAAGTAATTTAAGCAACTATAACCTGAAACGATTAAACAATTCAAAACTGAAGCCCAGTTTCTGAAACCAAAATTATTACATTTTTTTTTTTTAATGACATTCGGGCTTTATCGTGAGTCGCATGAGTTGCGATAAGTTGAATGAGTTTTCAATGGCTAATCGCATCACTAGACTTGCATTATAGTTATATAAAAAAGTAAGTAAGTAGGTAAGTGCAAAAAATATATATTATACTTACTTCGTACGGCATATAATAAGAACAATGTAGGTAGGCTTTGATAAAAATAAACACGTTTAAAGATAAAAATATATCTAAACTTTATAAGATAAAGGCTATCTTTTACTCAACGTTTATTTATAAAATAAATCTGATTCCGCTTACTTTATTGAGGCTGAAAGGCTTTTCTTTGTTAGTTTAATATATATTTAATACCTATTTCTTACATGGGTTATTTTTTTAGACATTGAGATAATTTTAGATCTTTCTTAAAGATCAAATATAGGTACATAAATCGATGAAGATCAAAATGAACTAACTTAAATAAAAGCTTAACCTTCTTTTTTTTGAAGTCGATAAAAAAACAATTAAGTTTATGTTATGAAAATCCTATCCTAAGTGATAGTGTATAGCCGCGATTTAATTTAGTAACCAATTTCATTGTTTTATTTACTAAGATTAATTTCATAGCCATTTGATGCTGTCGCGAGTAATAAACAAATAGAGTAAATATTTATAATTTGGTTGTAACGTATTTTACGAGGAAAGTTTATGGCAACGCTTTATGGCATGTTACGTACATAAAAGTCGAGATTTCCCCTTAAAGGATTCGCTTGTGAATAAGTTAGTACGTCATGCAGGGTTCGCTCCAGTTTATATTTTAAATATGTGTTCTATACATATCCTTAAGGAAAGTAAATAAGATACCACTTTTAGAAATTTAGTTCTTTACTTTTTTCCTACTCATATCAAATGAGTAGAGATTACTTCAGCTAATGCCATTCGATCCATTAAGATAATAAGCGATCTTTCATGATCCACGCCATAACGATATTCCACACAGAAATCTCAATATTCATAACAGTGAGCAACGGAGGCCTAAAAGCAACGGTTGCGATCCAATCAGTCACCTCAAAGAGCATTTCAGAGATAATTGGCGTCGAGCTCAAAGAAATACGCGGTTACCGAACACCCCCTCTCACCCCGCAATGCATTACCGAAATAAAAAATTCACGTCAATTTCCGAAGGAGATTTCCATCAGAGCCGATACGGTGGCTAAGCACAAAACCCCGAAGGTGGCACGGCACACACACACTTGAAATATTCACTCGCCACTCCAATACATCATTCATTCGTCCGCCGAGAACGGTTCGACACCAATCTTCCATTTGGCAAGAAAATCGATACACGTCGTGGCCATATAAGCATTCCGGGGGTGGTAGACGGGGTGTCTTAAGGGGGAGTTAAGGTTTAGTCCCGAATATTGAATTTCCCTTGGGACAAACCCGTTTCGCTTTGTCCCTTCGGTCGGGGTCGTGTGGGCCGTGATGCCCGGGCTCGCCTACCTACGCACATCTATAGCGCACACAGATATGTATAGGTGCGTGAGTGTATGTTCGTGCGTAAGTGTTGGATAATAACATTGCGAGGCCACCAGGCATACGTGACTTTCAGGGCGTTTGACGGGCCCCCAGGCTATATGCTCTCTATGTACATACGTATAATAATATGTGTGTGTTTGAGTGGGCGTTTTACCCTATATGTGATATAGAGGCCTCCCTACGCTTCAAAGCCTTTAAATTGGGTCTCTTTAAATAAAATGCTGTACGCACGCATTTTTATCAAAAGAGAACACTTTATTATACATTCTAGGTTATAATAAGTTTTTAATACAAAATGTTTTTGGATTAAATATGAACGTAAATAAGGTATATTTTATAAAAAATCAAGTACCTACTTAGTTGATTTGGGTTCACCCTGTATAACATTCTACTTTCTTTACACGTGTTTCGAATGTAATAAATACTATTATTAAGAAGGTAGGTAAGCACATTCTACGAAGTAATTCTACTAAAAAGCTAACTTTTAAGAAAAGCCTATTGCGAGATAGAAAATAAAGACTTATGAATTCTGTTATTAAACTAGGAACGCAAAGTTATGATGAAAAATGAGGAAAATCAACATAATTACTATACATACACTGACACATTCTTTCATCCTCATTAAATTCTTCAACTGTGTAACAAAAGCAAGACGACATCTGATAAAAATAAATACAAAAAAAAACGCTCAGCGTATGCAGAAACCTTCCTTTTTTAAATCGACTATTAATAAAAATATAAACAAGTACTTATTAGCATCAAAACCATTCAGTTAAACTATAATTTCTTGGTGCATTTTAATCGAAATATACCAATACCGTCCAATATTCCTACCATACCAATTTCAGCACAAAAATATCTGCAGTTTACCCGAATAAAATACAAACAAAGCATAAATTTAATACAGGAACTACTTGCCTCCCTCATATATATTCCTTTCTACGGTCCCCATGACATTCGGTCGCTTCATTTACTAGTAACGAGTCGTATGTTACGGACCGCGAGTCGTAAGGTTACGGACTACGGATCGTAAGTCGTACCCTTTTATTTTATGTTGCGTAAAATTAAGTTAAGCCCTCACTAGTTCTGTTAATGTTAGAAAGAATGAAGCTATTTGTTAGAATGTATGGTTGTTATGTTTTTGCCCATTTTATGTTCTAGTTGTAACATGAACTGCATTGTATAAATTGTTTGAAATGTTTAATAAATGTTACCAACTTATTCAGAAATATTATTTTGTTTTATTGAATACGTTAAAATGACATTTTACAGGTTAAGTAACTTTGTATAATTTATTGTTTCTGATATCATCGTCTGATTTGAACATACAAACTTTCTCGTAATTCCAGTGGGACAACGTTTCTATGAAATTGTCAATATCGTGAGAGAGTAAAATGATTCAACGAAAAAAAAAAACTATAATTTTCAAATCAAGATCTAGGTACAGTCGCCAGCACATCAGCACATCAGGCTATACAAAACTGTCAAATTTTCCCAAACAAATTTGAACCCAATCGCTTTTGCAATAAAGTTGAAAGTCTAACAAAGAAATTTGACAGATTGTTGTAGTTTGTTGTGCTGGCACCTGTACTTTGAGACATTATACATGCTGGAAAGCTGACTAACAGTATTAAATAATTTTATGCTTAGTAAATTAGAAAGAAGCAATTTTATACATAAAGAATACGTTTTCAGACTTCTCAAAACTGTCAAAATCCTGAAAAAGGAAACTCCAATTCTGCCCCTCAGAGAGGTAAATCCTATATGTATGTATTTACAGAAGCAGGCATCTTGTTTAGATTTTTTTATTCCAATAGATGCATTTCCCTTTTTCTTTATACACAATAAAGTAGCAAAAACATATTTAAATGAACATAACTACAATGTATGATAGGTGCCCAGACTGTCGGGGGGAGATCGACCGAACACGACCACTATAAATCTCTGTCACAGTGACAGAGAGACAAATTCTAGCTTTCTTACCTTCGCCACAATGTGATATACAAAAAGGCATGTTGGTATAGCTATTTTATCTATGTACGGGGGTATATGTATGCAAAAGGACGCTGGTTGAAGTCTAAGGTAATTTTGATGAAAGTAAAAAAAATTACCATGAATCTCAATCCAATTTTTTAAAAGTGAGATGAGAGATTAATATTATTGATGTTGAAGAATTAAAAAAGTAGAATATTATTTTACTTTAATGCAACTTAAGTCATATTTCTTAAGCCTATAATTTTCCAACTGAAATAAAACAATAAACCAAAAAACTGGCCACTAAAAGACGCTACTGTTTTTTTTTTAGTTTCAGGCTTCAACTTAATATTTTACTGAATGGTAAAAAATTGTCTTTTAACAAACAAAAATATCTTAAGTTGTCGGAAGCCTTAGCTTACTAACATCAGGCAATCTTTAGTTGACCTATAAGTACTTATCTGGCATTCGTTTAGACTATCTGGTCCAAATCTACCTACAAGAAAAATAATACACGAACAAAGGCCGCACACCTACAATTCGAACCATTAAGCCTAATACATTGACTACCACACCCGGCTCGGATTTTCAATCAGTCCCCACCTTTGTAGCGGGGTGAAGTATCGCCGTGCCGACGTCTAAGACATATGCCCCATGTTATCCGTTCCCGGTTTAATCCCAGCTGGGGAACTATCGAAACTATTGGGATTGCTAAGGGGGAGTAGAGGGGGTGAAGGGAATGAGGACGTGTGGGAGCTATTGCTGTTTTGAATTTGGAACTGATAATGGGTTGTGTTTTGTTTTGATGAGTAGGTTAAGTTTTGAAGGTATCAATTTAAATTTTTCGACTGTCCCATGTTATCCGTTTCCGGTTCAATCTCAGCTGGGGAACGATGGAAACTTATTTATTTATTTATTTAAACTTTATGTACAACAGTGTTACATAGGCGGACTTAATGCAACAATGCATTCTCTACCAGTCAACCTTTGGGTTAAAAAGACTACATTACTAAGGACTTATCGGATTGCTAAGGGCTAAAGTAGGTAAACATTTAGCTGGTAAACATCCTCAGCTTAGCATTGCTCGCCCATACAATATAACATGATGAGTTCTATTTTATTTGGAACATCTGCAACCGAAACTCTAGGAAAACCAAAACATTTTCGTCGTTAAATTCTGCTATTTCAACTCAATCTTTCAAGAACACTTCCAAATCAAATACTATATGACAAAACTAAATTAGCATTCTAAATAAAACAGTACAAGAATCATGCATTACATAAAACACATTGCCTTCACAATCCTTCAAATAAAATTGTAATTCTTAAAAATATATTGTCGAGTTTCCCCCGAGTCACCCGGGGCGGACTTGTTAGAGCATCGGTCGACTCGAGAATCACGTTCTCTTTGAAAAACGTCCTTTGATGCGCTCGCCTTGTTACGACCGTAACAACTAGCGTTCTCACAGTCACGTGTATTAAACCTTTAACTCTTTGTCGACTAAAACCTAAACGAAAATAAACCTTAACTGAAAGGCATAAGGATGCAAAACGCTCGCACGCAAATAAAATAATTTCGAGTAGGCTTACGTGCCTGGGAACTGAAAGTTTTTTTCCCTTGATGAGAAAATGTGTTTTTCATGACATGTAATACACTTTCTTTTTCCATCAAGTATGTTATACATATTTTTTTCCACAGATAAAAATTCTAAAGTAGATAATTATTATCTTCAATCAAAGTTCTATCTATGTTTTTATTTTCTCGTAAAAGTAAAATCTCGCCTGTGATATTTGAACCATAACGTATAATGCCTCTTTCTGATTACCATTTGACGAACTGAATATTTCGCTCTGATGGACTTTTTGAAGCCATGCCGTAGTCTGCAATTCAGCGGCAGAGAAAAAAGAAAGAAATTGCCGCCATTTTTTAAATCATGTCTACTTAGTATTTATTTTTTACTCATGTACAGTTCTTTATTGGAATTTTGATTGATTGGAGTCGGTAACTTTTGTGAGACGATATTTTTCTTTCTTTTTTACAATGATATTACTTTTATGAATATTAGTTTGATACATACCAGCCTTATCTTTTTCTTTGGTTTCCTTAAGCTTATACAAAGAGAAAGTGCAAAACATTGTTTTGTATTAAAATTTCACTGATACATTTATAAAAAAACTGATGTAGTGGTCTAAACTCAGTGTGCATTATCAATCGGAATAAAATCAGAACAAAAGACAGATTAAAATTTATTTAAGTATAATATAGCCCTGTTCCAAATTCAACGCTCGAAAAAAAACAACAGTGCATGGAATTAATTTCTCCAGTATTGTTTTCGTTTGACAAACGTTAAAACAATAAGTTTCGAAGTCACATGCAGAGTTATAGAATAAACTCCATCCGTGGCCTTTGTCCTAACCCTTTGTAGAGCGAGATCCTTCATTGTTTTCACAGGGCGCGAATTAATCTCAGTTTATTTCTTTGATCATAACGTTTGAAAGGACCGTAGTTGTCAGCTAGCCGTGACGGATATGTAAATGGAACGTTTTTTGTTCTTTATTTGAATGCGCATTGAGTGTGGGTCAACTGTCGACCGTTTTGTGACGTCACTTTTATTTTTTATTTTTTATTGTCGTGTGGTGAAGGACGGGTGATACAATAGCGTGGAATTAATGAAGCTGGATTGGGAGCTATGGTTTAAATATTTGAATGCAGAATGTAAATGACAATCAGCTGAGAGAACTCGACCAAAACAGAAAGTAAGGAATTATTTATTTATTTAGATTTAGATAATATTCTTAGGAAAAATAACGACCGTAATTAATTATCTTTTTATATTATATATCTAAATATCGAGGTACATACTAGTCTATAAATATAAGCGCATCGGTGCTCTACAAATTATTCCATTCATGTTCCACAATTATTCAACTTCACTACATGATGCTCGAAGAACGTTTTCTTTCTCGGAAACGAATCCGATTCTTAGAAAATATCCCAATATTGCTTGAAGTGGACTTTGTTGGAAAATATAATGAAAATCACCTTTCTTGCTCTAAAGATCAACGTATCTCATAAATGTTCCTTCAAGTAAAGCATTTTTTATTTGAATTAATTTCACTAAAAAAATCATAAAAATTTTACTCACGTAAAAACATTTTTTTTTTCTTTTATTTTCCAAAAACATTATTACAAGCTGCATTAACAAATAATTAACACTTGTCTGAAACCTATAAAGGTTTATGTGACAAAGTGGAGGAAGCAAACTCGCTCACAATATGTACTTACATAAAAATACAAACAGGTAAACTTATACCTACTTATAACTTAAGTGATGTCACCAGAAAAGTAATATTTTAATAAGTTTTTTACATAAACCGTTCTAAGGCAAAAATATATCAAATCAAGTAAATAGGTACCTACATTTCTATTTCGCTACTCATACAGCTGTCAGTCTTTGACAGCTCGACTACACAATTTTCCACAACATCAGTACACAATACACATCCTGTCAAAAATATCTCAACAATTCTCCCCACAATAACTAACTATGTATATAAAATATAAATCAAAGACATACACAGGAGACGTCCCCGGAAATTAATAAGCTGGTTATCCGGCAATCGCCCGGAGTGACGGCGGTACTTTACATTTGTATGCCTCTACGTGCACGGCAGTGTATGCGTGTGTGTCCGTGTGTTTGTGAGGCACGCACGGATATTGTACGGCCTTTGACGTGGGGATATTGACGTATATTTCATTAGATACAGTAGACGTTAGATGTTTGTGGTTAGATGGGTACAGTCAGGGGGCTTAAGCTACATTGGATCTTACCAGGCATAGTATAAGAATATGAATAGTTTTGTTAAAGATATTATATTCAAATGCGTTGATTCCTGGTAATCACACTAGGATTCCCTTTGTCGTGAGATCCAGGCTACTTCGTTCCGTTTAAATTTTCTGTTATACATGTAATAGGTATATGTGCTTATATGTCACAAAAAACTTCTTAATTTTAACTTATGTACCTACTCGTAATCGAATGAAGAAAAGTTATACACAATAAAAAATACTACTAATACACAAATAAACAGTAGATAACCAAGTACGTTATACGAAAGTTTTTCCAAAAATGGGCTTAGATAGCCCATTTTTTTAGTAGTCCGTAGAACAAAAAAGGAGTAAATAATTTATTGTACTTATCAGGAACATTAATGAAATCACGAAAAAATACGTCACTCGAGAAAATGTACTAAAATCTAACTTTTTCTCGCGATTACAGGGTAATCACATAGTAATATGTGAGTTGATGAGTTAATGACTCATTTTCTAGATAAGTTTTATTTTTAAAATAGGTAAAACATTCTAACGAATCTAGTATTAGGCTGATCCAAATTAATGTTAATCGGTTATTACTCTTTTTGCTCGGGTGCCTATGTTTCCTAGCGTGATGTTAAATAGCCTGTAGCCTTCCTCAAGAATTGGGCTAACAAAAGCAAAGATTTTTTCAGATTTGACTGGTAGTTCCGGAGATTGACATGTTCAAATATACAAAAAAAAAACGATTCAGCTATATTTATTTATTTATTATTTATTATATACTTTATTGTACACCTCATAACAAATACAGGAAAAACTTTGATCAAAACAAGTGTACAATGGGCGGTCTTATCGCACAGGGCAATCTCTTACAGACAACCTTTGGATGGATTTAGCGAAAGAAGTTAGATTTAGGGCGGTCAGTGTACAACATCATAAATATTATTAATTAGACACAATAATGTGAAACAACAATACAAAAGATAAAATAAGAATAATAATAAAATATTACATACATATATATATATATATATCTATATACTAATAAATATCAGATATACAGTTTGGATAAAAATTATAGTGAGAGATAATGCGGTGGTGTGCGGTGTGTGTGGTGATATGATGTATATTATTAGTATAGAAAAGATGTACCGACGTATTATTACTTTTGGATCAGCTTACAAAATTCGAAAGCTTATTTTATCATCTTGTAGATACTTATTAGGACAGAAAATTGATCAATATACATACTGCTGCACGTGACAGTACTTTGGATGTGGTGTGTGGGTGTGTTACATGAAACATAGTTTGAGTTGCCTGAATTTGACGAAGGACGTCTATCCTAATTTAGTTTCTGTGTTCCATACTAACGGTAATGGATACTGAAAATTAGTAGTTAGCAAGCAATATACAGTTAATTGTTTAGTCAACTCATTGTAACAAAAAAAATAAATGGAAAAAAAAATAGTTTATGTTTGGGTACAAAATGGTCAAATTAGCTATTTATGTATGTGCTAAATAAAATATATTCTTTCTTTCTTTCTATTTAAAAAAATCTCAGTTAGTCCCTGACTAACTGTAGTAACTGTATTTTTTTATTCATTTGGAAGTCAATTACCATTCAGTTACCTACTGGCCTTCGTCATTCACAAAACATTTTCCTTACTGGGCTCAGAAGTCAGCTTAGTCGAATAGATTTTCAAAACCAACCTTCGGGCTTAATACCCGACCGACCCGATAATCTATCGATCCCATTTCTCCGAAGCCAAGCACAGTAGCAACTGATTAAACCAAACAACAGAGAATCATCGAACATACATAACTGGCGAGTTCACATAACAATATCAATTATAATCAAACTCTACCCGCACCCATATACAACGGAACACAATTACTGCTAAGCGCAACCGGTCTCACCACAAAGGTTCACCTAAACGCCGAATTTTCTCGACACCCCCACTACCTCCACCCCCCCAGGGAGTGAGTACCCCCCTGAGCTCACACGTCTATCCATTTGCCAGCTAGTTCCGAGCTAAATTAATTTCAAAGCTCCTTATGTTACGTGCCTTGCGGCTTTAGCGTGTGTGTGTGCGTTCCTTGTACACTGAAGCTACTTTCGGAAGGCTTAAATGAATATATACCGTGTTTCTGTGTGCGTGGAGGTATATACTGTAAGTTTACGGTATCGTCTTGTTAAGGATCGAATTAGATGTAACAAATTAGTTTGGAGTATGGTGGTTTATGTACGGGTTATGTGTTGTGGGGATTATTAGAGGTATGTATGTATATAGGCGGTTATTTACTAAGTGTTCAATTAGTGAACAAATAAGTAATTACGGACAATGTTTGAAATATATGTGGAACTACTTTGGACTTTTGTCAGTCTGTATAAAATGCATTCTTTCGTCAGATATCTCTTCTTTCAGAGCTTTGCAAACATGTTGTAAAATTATGAAGTATATCACAGCAGCACATCGCGGGTACTAAGTACATATATAAATTTCGTCTCTCAATCCTAGAATCGAATGCAAATTTACATCATCACACAATGGTCTCCTTGACCTAATTCACTTAGGTACCACAATCAAGACCGTTTCCTCCTCCTCACGTCGTATTGCTCATTACTGAGGGTCGTGACTCCCACTTCTTCTTTTATCATGTACTTCCTTCGAAATAAGAATGAAACAGACCATTTAAATTAAGTCTTCTTTTTTATAATTCCGTACCCCAAGTGAAGTAAACACGAAGTGAGCTGTCATTTCGTCTTAATTACAGCTTACCTTATGAGATTCTTATAGCTTACCTGTTGTTGAAAGCAAACATAACGAAACGATGTTAACCATAAAAAAACACGTGGGCTCACCCACGTGTTTTTTTATTTCCGTACTATAAACCTTAGAAACAAGGTTCTTGTATGGGATTCCCCTTTAATTTTTCGCCATAGCGGCAACAGAAATACACATTCTGTAAAAATTTCAACTGTCTACCTATTACGGTTCTTGAGATATAGCTGACAGACAGGCAGACCGACCGACGGACGGAAAGACAGCAGAGGCTTACTAATAGGGTATCGTTGGATGCCCTTTGGGTACGGAACCCTAAAAAACTAAGAAACATTTTCATCAGTCCCCATCACAAAATACACTACATAGTGATACTTATCCATAGGTACTGTAGCTATTCGCTCGCTGAATCTCCAGCTCCACATGTTTTCACGTAAATAAACTGACAGCCGACGACGATACTGAACGGATATTGCCTCGGCCTACTGCTTACATAACGTGTACATATGAAAGGGATTTTCTTCAATATTATGTACGACGTAGGTACTATGTGAAACCTTTTCCTATAGAACCTCGTCCGTATATTGAGAAAGATGTAGGTAAATGCGATAGTCACATCCTTGATCGTGTGGGCAGTTCGAAAATTGTTTGACTTTTTGTCGTTATGTTTCGAATTTCAAATCGGATCCGTCATCGAATAGTGCACATTAAAACTTCCGAGCCCAAGCTACTTATTTATCTTTGCTTTCAAGCCTTTATAGCAAAGAAAAATCTGGGCCTGCATGTTCCATTAAAGTCCTCATTCATCGCTTTCCTATGGGAATCCCCGGGGTCAAGAGCTGCAGTGCTATTCTGTAACAACATTTTCGTGTCTCGACAGCGGAATCCGAGGTGAGTTTCAAATTCGTATAAATATACGACCTTATGATGTGTGAAATAAAGCTCACTTTGAAAGCTTAGTCACTCAGGTGAAGTCGATATCGAAATGGTTATTTACAGAATAGACTAGCTGGTTCCTCATGAAAAAAAAAACAATATAGCTCGGTGTGTCCCGATCAATATACCTGCATTATTTTTAGCACTAATGATTATAACTTATAGCTATTAAGTCAAAGTGCTGAATTTCTATACTTGAATGTATAGTTGGAGATAATTTCAATCCAACGTTACCAACTCAATTATCAACCTTAGGTTTGTGTATTTTAAACTGATCTTTATTTAAATGTGATGTATTAAAAAGGATTAAAAGAAGGGTTGAAAGGACTATGCTCATGAGGTATGGTAAAAAATCCAGGCCCGACGCAAATGAGATATATCTCTTTTTCTTTTTGTAATTTAAACGTGATAAAATAATAAGTGTAGTTGGCGTTGCCAAAATAATTTTCTAAACGTCATAAATTGCTCGTTATTTTTTGTAATCAGCTATACTAAAGAGTTAAAAAGTCAAGAAATCTTTACACAACAGTATGCAGCAGCTTTTTTTAACAAATCAACCAAGAAGGACTGCCCACCGCATAGACTCGTGTAGACTTTAAAAGTTAATTCTAAGTAAAAAGGAGATCGGGAGAAAATGTATAGGCTCTAGTCCAAGAAGCTATTGAGATTCTACTATACTTAAATCTAATGTCGTGTATGGCTAAATATAAAAGGGTTAATGATTGGTTTTTAACCGACTTCCCAAAAAGGAAGAGGTTCTCAATTCGAGGTATTCCATGAAGCACACCCAAACGAATCACACCTAATGTATTCCATTAAGCACACCCAGACGAAGCACACCTAATGTATTCCATTAAGCACACCCAGACGAAGCACACCTAATGTATTCCATTAAGCACACCCAGACGAAGCACACCTAATGTATTCCATTAAGCACACCCAGACGAAGCACACCTAATGTATTCCATTAAGCACACCCAGACGAAGCACACCTAATGTATTCCATTAAGCACACCCAGACGAAGCACACCTAATGTATTCCATTAAGCACACCCAGACGAAGCACACCTAATGTATTCCATTAAGCACACCCAGACGAAGCACACCTAATGTATTCCATTAAGCACACCCAAACGAAGCACACCTAATGTATTCCATTAAGCACACCCAGACGAAGCACACCTAATGTATTCCATTAAGCACACCCAAACGAAGCACACCTAATGTATTCCATTAAGCACACCCAAACGAAGCACACCTAATGTATTCCATTAAGCACACCCAGACGAAGCACACCTAATGTATTCCATTAAGCACACCCAGACGAAGCACACCTAATGTATTCCATTAAGCACACCCAGACGAAGCACACCTAATGTATTCCATTAAGCACACCCAGACGAAGCACACCTAATGTATTCCATTAAGCACACCCAGACGAAGCACACCTAATGTATTCCATTAAGCACACCCAGACGAAGCACACCTAATGTATTCCATTAAGCACACCCAGACGAAGCACACCTAATGTATTTCATTAAGCACACCCAGACGAAGCACACCTAATGTATTCCATTAAGCACACCCAGACGAAGCACACCTAATTTATTCCATTAAGCACACCCAGACGAAGCACACCTAATGTATTTCATTAAGCACACCCAGACGAAGCACACCTAATGTATTCCATTAAGCACACCCAGACGAAGCACACCTAATGTATTCCATTAAGCACACCCAAACGAAGCACACCTAATGTATTCCATTAAGCACACCCAGACGAAGCACACCTAATGTATTCCATTAAGCACACCCAGACGAAGCACACCTAATGTATTCCATTAAGCACACCCAGACGAAGCACACCTAATGTATTCCATTAAGCACACCCAGACGAAGCACACCTAATGTATTCCATTAAGCACACCCAGACGAAGCACACCTAATGTATTCCATTAAGCACACCCAGACGAAGCACACCTAATGTATTCCATTAAGCACACCCAGACGAAGCACACCTAATGTATTTCATTAAGCACACCCAGACGAAGCACACCTAATGTATTCCATTAAGCACACCTAGACGAAGCACACCTAATGTATTCCATTAAGCACACCCATACGAAGCACACCTAATGTATTTCATTAAGCACACCCAGACGAAGCACACCTAATGTATTCCATTAAGCACACCCAGACGAAGCACACCTAATGTATTCCATTAAGCACACCCAGACGAAGCACACCTAATGTATTCCATTAAGCACACCCATTCAAATAAAAGTTTAGAATAATTAATTTCCTATTTCACGAAGCACACCTACGAATATCACTCGCATAGTGCGGGACTAAGAAATAAAAATTCAAATTGCAACTTCGTCCGTACTGCAATTTTCTCAAAACACTCTCATTTATTTTTACATCAATTATAGCTTTCTATTGTTGAAAAAATGGTTAAAATCAATTCAGTTTTTTCGCCTATTTGGTACAAACAAACAAACAAAAAAAGTTTTGTTCTTTGTAATTTTATTTTTATTATCTTTGTTATAAATAAATTAAAAAAAAATATTCTGCGTCCAGCACAACGGCGGTAACATTAATTTTATCTTGTAACGTATTATGGCGGAAGCTTCATGTACAACCGTTTTATGTAATATAAAGGTATTTTCATAACAGTTCCTGTATTGTCATCTTCCTAGAAACTCTGTTCGAAATACTTAAGAATATAATAACCATGTAACTTCACGTCTAAGTTCTCGGAAGACTTGGCTAAGATTTACTCGGAACTAGCTTGTTCAGTACCTCTCGCTTGGCGTTTCAAAATAGACTTTCCCACGAGGCAGAAACTATTAAATTATTGTGTTATTTATTTATTGTATACTTTATTGCACGCCTCATAATAAGATCAAACGAGTGTACAATGCGCGGTATCGCACAAGGTAATCTCTTGATGGACTTCAACCTTTGGTAGGATTGAACGAAAGGAGGTGGACCTGCTTATGAAATCCTATAGTCAGGAGAGGCATGAAAGCAGTACCAAGTTTTTTGTACTTTCCAGGATCTCCCAATCTGATCTTGACTAAAGGGGTAAATTTTCTGTTTGAGTAGGGTAATATCTTAAAGGAATAGAGTAGTAATAAAATAAAATGTGCTTTTCTTGCTGGTTCGCATAAAAACTGTTTACAATTAACTTAATTTTAAAATGAATAAACCAATTCTTCATACTATTATTTGTTTAGAAGTTACTAATCAGATTACGAAAATTATTTCAGGATGTGTTGGAAAAAAAAGGGTGCCTTTGGCTCAAGGAAATGTCAGCATAGTAAACGGGGCCCGCTAGGGCCAGTGTCTGCCAGGTTTACGGAATTTGTTCGAAAGAGTCACCGCAAACGCCGTCCGTGGACGCAAAGGGCAAACGCCCTTTGCATCCATGAACCTCCAAATGAAAGTACATGGATGGATTTTAGAAATAACAGTGTGACGGCCCGTCCCACACCATCCAGAGCGGTAGGAGACGTTGAATGACATCCAACGCGAAAAAAAAGAGTGACATTGCCGTCATCTATACAAATGGCGCAATCCGGTTTTGCCGATCAAATCACCAAGTCGACTGCATATTTATGCGATGACCGCTTCTTCTCATCTGGGAAAAATAAAAGATCCTGTAGGATAGGCCACGAGAGCGATTCCACGAAAATTCACGGCTAGCCATGAATAAATGCGCCAGTATGAGTACCAAGAAAGATAAACAAAATCCAAATATTTGTCATATAGACACCCACACCTACAGCAGAGCATATATGCCGTAAAACATATAAAAATCCTGTGTAAAATTCATGACTATAAGCTCTAAAGTCACTTTTACGACACGGCTATTCATAATAAAAGATTGAAGACGACGCACTAAAACAAAGACTAAGCAGCACTATATTTCACTTTCTTTGGTTTTGTTTGGCTTTTTATATATATAATTTTACATCTGAGAGATTATTTTCACCAATTTTTTTTTGTTTTTTATTTCTGTTCACGTCATAATCTTCTACCTGACGTAGAAACAACTTCAGCAGTGCGATTCTGTAAACATGCCGAAGTGAACACTTGGGCGAATTAGGGTGTTACCACACCAATCGAGCGATCGTCGATCGATGCCATCAATCGATGGTAGAATGGATTAGTCGACGTCGATCGATAGTTTCTACCACACCAATCGATCGATAACCGATAGATGCCATCGATCGATGGTAGAAGGGATTGGTCGTGCTTCCTACGTGGCCTGCTTGTATTTATGTGTTCAGTTGTGTGACGCTCGCGGTCATTAATGCTGGTTTTTGTCTCGTGGCATGCAAAATGGCGGCAACTGCGTGCAACGCGTCCTCTTGTGAATACATTTCGAAAGAAACTGATGGAATATAGCCGGGTTTAATCGATCTACGTCGACCGATGCCGTCGACCGATGCCATCGACCGGCAATCGATCGATTGGTTAGTCGACCGGTATCCGTCGATCAATTAAAGCTACCACACCAATCGATCAACGTCGACCGATGTCGATCGATGGCATCCATCGAATATCGATCGATTGGTGTGGTAACACCCTTAAACGACAAGAGAGCTGTCAAACCATACAAACAAGATAAGAATGACAGCTCACTTGTCGTTCACTCCACCTAAGTGATCACGGTGAGATGTCAACAGAATCGAACGGCAGCAGTGTGAACATCTGTGTATTAAGTGAACTGTTAATCCATACAAACACGATGGAATGATAGTTTACTTCTTCCTCAATTCCTTACTCCTCGTAATTCTACACAGTGAGATGTTGGTATAATAGACCAGCAACTACCAATGATCTAGAACTGTAGAGAAGGATCGTGCGCGACATTTCAGAACCAAAAACAAAACTGGTCAGCTGTAAGGTAATATTGTTCAGCTGAAAAGATACATCTTTGCCATATGGTTTTTTGAGAGAAATCCATGGCTAAGTATAATAAAAAAATCAAGAGTATAAGGTACCATCATCGTGGTTCCTCCGATTGCATATAAGAGAATATAATCTTTTCAAAGTTAGAGTGAACAGGCTACTGCTGGGTAAGCTCGCTCCACCGTAGACCTTGTCTCTGTCATCCCTGACCTATACTAGAGTCAAGAGCAAACCCATCTCAAATAAAAAATCCACTTACCACTTAAGATCATACAAAATAGTTAATATTATTGGTACAATTGATGACACCTTGACACCAGGTTACCTTGCCCCAGATATAAACCATATTCATATTTTCGCTCCTGTCCTTTCGAACCTTCTTCTTAAGGGTCGTAAAACAGTTTATGATGCCGACGACAACGTATGATTTACGAGGGACATCCAGAAACCATACAGGTTTTATCATTGTTTTTATATCGTGAAGAGTGCTCTTAAGATATTGAAGAGTGAGCAAGATATTCTTGGGTTTTCTGTAGTTGTAAATAGGTTGCTACTCTACTACTACAGTGTGTCTGTCAATCATGAATCTGTTGTGAAAAAGGGATGGTGCAATTCGATCTGTATAGCTGTTTCTCTCTCACACAAAGGAATCTAGATGTTATTGGCACGTCATATTATTATTAAGGCGGCAGATTACTTTATAGAGTGTATTAATATTCATACATTTTGGACACTTGCCAACGTCGCACATTATTTACTCATGGTTAGTATTTGGCTTAGATAAAGGTGCATGTAGTTTGGAGCACTTCTCCCTATGACCCCCTACAAAACTATGGCAAGTCTCCAGAATCTTCACTAGGTTCTGCTTAAATTTCTGGATTATTATGACCACACCTATACTTAGTTGATTCTTTATTCGCCCGGAAAACGTACTTAACCTACCTTATATAAGGTTCAGCATGGATCCTTCACAAAAATGAATACGAAATTATCAC
Organism: Ceramica pisi; assembly: GCA_963859965.1. Classification (NCBI taxonomy): domain Eukaryota; kingdom Metazoa; phylum Arthropoda; class Insecta; order Lepidoptera; family Noctuidae; genus Ceramica; species Ceramica pisi. The sequence continues at coordinate 15,993,043 of OY982539.1, read as the reverse complement.
AATTTTCACAAAACCATCCACTAATCTAACAAAAAACTCTACAACGTCAGCCTCCAAAGACCACTAACAAAACCTTATCCTTATACAAAGATCCCACTTACAGTTGCTAAAATTACCCCATACAAGCAACTTAAACCCCTACCAGAATACATGTATGACGTCATAATACTAAAATCTCTTCGTCAGGTGACCTGCGCAGCATCGTCCTCGAGGTGTTTAAGTTGATGAGCATTAGATAGAAGAGCGCTCGCTACACTTATCTAAGGAACTCTTATTAAATCCTCCTTAACTAATCCTTCAGGAGTACTGACGGCAGAAAAGTGGGGAGGGAAAACTGAAATTGGGTTTGTTTTTTTAGTTTGGAACTTACCTGTACAATGTAGTTACTAGGATCTTTTTTTCGCTTTAGTGGTATTACTATTTGTTAGCTATTTTTGTGTATTAATGTATCTGTGGGAATTAAATTGGAAAAATAAAATAATGGAACCTACTCGTTCCGATTTGCTCCAAAGTTCTCTCACCCAAATTATGTGCATATTTATAGGTAAAGTATGTTTTGATGCACGCACTAGAAAAAGCAGTAAACAAATGTCCAATTTAATTCTGCAACAAGTCCTGCCCCGTCATAAACTTCATGTTCCTGGATCACTTTTTCATCATCATATCAGCCGAAAGACGTCAACTGCTGGACATGGGCCTTCCCCAAGCGCCGTCACAACGACTGGTCCTGTGCGTCTTGCATCCATCGGCTACCCGCGATTTTCACCACGTCATTGATCCACCTTGTGGGAGGCCTTCCAAAGTTCTGTCATCCGGTACGAGGTCGCCACTCCAGAACTTTTCGGCCCCATTGACCATCTATTCTGCGAGCAATGTGCCCTGCCCACTGCCACTTTAGTTTAGCGATTCTTAAAATTTTATACGGTTTTCATATTGAGTCATTATCTACAACACAGTTCACTAACTTTTCTACCCTCCATCACCGAAAATCTCCTTGACAAATTCCCTCATAATCCACGTACGATCCACGCTCCGTTGCTAACCGTACCAGTAATTAGTGGCACCGTGGTATATAGCCGGGCTTACATAATGTAATTATGCACGTTCGTACATACGTACGTTGCTCTAAAATACTCCTGGAACAATTTGGAACTAGAGGCGAAGTTTGAAACCGCAGCAGACGGCCGCCATCTTTGGTAACCATGACAACCGGCCGAGAATTGTCTGCTCGCTACCTGAAATGTAAATAGCTTCACGGTTGGTTGTTCAGTTTTGCTTATGAGAGTATTGTGGACGTGGATCACGGTTGTAATGAAAAATAAAATGGTGGACATTGAAAAATTTTTACGAAGTTTTTAAACTGTGATTTTAATCATAAATATGAGATACATTGCTGGCCAATCATAACTATTCTTATGCTTTGCTATAAATTTTATTAAAAGAAAGAGAGTTGAGACGCCGATGCTTAGGCTATGGCACAAATAGCCTTATTTATGAAAACATCGAACCATAACATAACATTTTTAATATAGTTTAGATTTTAAAGATAATTTTAAGAGTAGATTCTTAATTCATATTTCTGTAAAAAAAATATTGAATTATGAATTTGTATATCAGCATTAAGTGGTTTAATTCATCATTTTGATAACGTTTTTTTTTATTTATTATGCAGAAAATCTACGCATCAATTATGTTTTTTTTATTCGTACTAACAAAGGCCAGAAACACATGACCAAGCTTCCATTTCTTCCACCCTTCTAAGACACCCCTTGACTCCTAATTCCTCTCGTCCACAACATAAAGCCTACTCCCAGGAATGCTTGCATGTAACGAGGCGTTATAAACATCGTCGCTATTAAATAGAACAAGGAGTGCATCGTCCTCATCTTGGGATTCCTCAGCACTGCTACAGAGCAATTCGATGGAGTATTTCAATATAAACGCTGGTCGCCATTAGCAGGCGGAGTTGCGGCCCGAGATATGAGTGGGGAACTACAAGCGTGGGGGTTGACGAGTGTGGAGAGTGACTTTGTTCGTCAATGAGAAAGGAATCTTTGGGAGACAAATACATTTTGAATAATTAAATAAAGTATAGCCTGTAGGTATTCATCAAAGGTTTGGGCAGAAGTGTTCCTTTAGTAATACCCAGAAAATTATGTAAAATTAAAAGATCACCCCATAAAAGCTTCACTATTCAGCCCAAGTTAAGCCATATTTATCATTAAATAAATGCTTCTCTATTTGAGAAGAGGTCCATGTCTTGCAGGGACTAATGACAACGTGCTTTGCTCTAGCCCTAGTAGAACGAGAAAATATGAGAAGTTATTACGACAAGCAGTGAAGCAGACGTTTTTTTTTGTGTGAGTATAGGCCCTAGCTTCAAAAAAATGTAAATAAAACCCATATCTAATCTATACTAATATTATAAAGAGGTAAAATTTGTTTGTAAGTTTGTATGTTTGTAAGTTTGTAAGTTTGTATGTAGGGGGTAATATCAGGAACTACTGGTCCGATTTGAAAAATTCTTTCAGTATTAGATAGCCCATTTATTGAGGAATGCTATAGGCTATATATCATCACGTTAAGACAAATAGGAGAGGAGCAATAATGGAAAATGTGGCGCAGACGAAGTTGCGCGGGTCAGCTAGTTGAAGTATAAAGACATCAAGGATGAAAACAATTTCAGGTTTTATGTATCAAAAAAGAGTTAGAAAGGATAGAAAAAAACACAAGTTTTCAAAAACACCAGCACAGAATCAGTCTCTACACCACACAACATCAGAGGGCAGACAGACGTAGTTGTGGAGCACTCTTCATTTCGAATGCCTGTCCACGCGCCGCGCCCCCGTGTGTACACGCCCTATCGGGAACCAAGAAACGCCGATATGCTGTAGTTTGGAGGTGACGCATTTGTATTTGAAAGATAATTTCAATGTTCATTAGTCCGGAAAATGGTTTAAAAGTTTCAGTGTTATAATTTTTAGCTTCGTTAGCAACAGATATTTCTAAGGGACCTTTTCCTGTCATGCGTGTTTTCACCCGCGCGCGGATCTAGGCCGCATGGCATGCGGGTGATAGCACGCTCCTGGCCACACATATGAATCGTTACTGTCGTATTTCAAGTTTTGTGCTATCCTAAAATGAAGTCCTTGACTGAATCCCAACTTATATAAAATAACTGGCCAAGTGCGAGTCGGACTCGCGTTCAAAGGGTTCCGAACCAATTTCATTTTTTCAACATGATATTGTAATACTACAGACTTCTTATAGGTTTTCCTGTTATCTTTAGGTATAGAACTATTATCTGCATTTATTTCAAAATGTTTTGGGTCAGTAAATTCGCAGATAAGGGGGGAATGGTAATTTTTGGTCTAATTTCTTAAATAACTTCCAAACTTTTTATTTTAAAATTATAAAAATAATATAATTAAAAACTTCACAGTAAGCTAGTTGTTCCCCAAAAATGACCCTCATACTGAAATTTATTTATTTACGTAACGCGTCCGTGTTTGGGTCACAGAAGCCCATATGTATACGGAATTTCAACGGAATCGGTCTAGTAGAACCGGAGAAAACTGGCTGTGATAGACGGACAGCCAGACACCCGAGTGATCCTATAAGGGTTCTGTTTTTCACGGATGTACGCAACCCTAAAAAACGTAGCGAGTCACCCATTGCAGCATTGCTATGAAATATAAATAAAAGACATCAACGAAGACTTTTTCGTAGACTGCTGCTACGAGTGCTACGCGCTACGACGGTCGACGGGTATAGTTTTCGTGCTACGCTGAAAATTGCATTCAGTTTTCGTAGATGATTTGTTTCGACTTTTGATTTATAACATTTATTAAATTAATTTGCTCTTCATTTTCTCATAGCGTTTGGTGGAGCTACACACATATTACACGAGGATGATACTGGAAAAATCCAGTAATCAATCACTTAATAACTTTTACCAACTCGGGAATCAAACCCAGGACATCTGTAGCGCTTGCGACCTCTAGATCAACGAACCGGTCAGTTAATAAATGTACCCGCTTTAGATTGTAACGCAAAATTAGTTATCAAACGTAACTTTTGACCAGCATAAAATTTTAAGCAGTTTCATTTGTAACCAAGTCCTCCAAAAATGCCGCATCCACAATCCATCGGTTCTGACCTCCTTACCCACATGCCCTTCGCTCCTTGGCAAGTGATGAAAGGATGTGTGATGCGTACCCCTCCATTGTGGTTTGTTTCACAGCAACCAACCTGAGGTACACCTAACCACCTATGGGGGGAAGAAACCACACGGTCGGCACCCTCACCTTCCAAGCAATGCTTGCCACGGCTTTTAATTTAAAAGTACGTAGAATATTGAAGATTATTTGAAGTGTACAAAGGTTTGTGTGTACTTAGAAATAGAAAGCAATATCGGGCTAATGAGAGTTGGAATGTGAGGTGTTTGTAAGTTTTAGTACCTAGTCGTATATTAAATGCTAAGGTATAAGATCATACTATAATAATATATCAAGTTTGGCCAAGGCTGCATGCATAGCATTGAGTGCAATGCTATGCATGCAGCCTTGGCAATAGATATTTTTTTCCACATGATCTTTCACTTTATTCCTAGAAATCGTCTTTATATACTTATGTCCATAAGTAGATTCTCATTATATTTCTATCCAGCATTATACGTTATTTTATTTTTATGTTAACTTATTAAGTACCTACTAGTCCATATAATAATTTTTAATTTAATTTAATTGAATATGCTAATGTTGATTTGTTTATTAAATCCCTAGATTTATGCTTTGTTGTAGGTACATTATATTTAATCTTTCATAATTCACTTTAAATTGGAATAATGAAAATGTATAATTTAAATAAAATAGTATATGTGGTGTTAGCCTGTCAGTAATTGTTACACATACAAATGTATACCGTGTACTGTTAAATTAAATGCAATGCGTAAACAATTGTAGGCTAACCTAAATAAATTAAAAAAAATATTAAATTTATTTCATGATCCTGTTTGGTAAAAGATTTTCATACTTATGCCCAATTTTGTGAAAAAAATAACTTAGGGTTAGTTTCTAACACGAGGTTAAAATTAAATAACAAATACCTACTTTACACAATGGTTCCATCTTAGCAACGAACTCATACCTATATGTTAATAATATAACTGCGGCCGCTCTATCGGGTCTTAGTTGCCGTCAGTCTACTGTTCTTTCTTCCATATCGATTTTTATCTATTGTCAAAACCCATAAAAACTGGGTCATAGCCCTTTAACAGACATCTCTTTAACATAGGCGCCACGGACAACCCACTCTGCAGGGACTACTTTGACGCTAAAGAATCAGCCGTCCACGTTATCCTGGAACGCGAGGAAATCGTGAACAATCTTCAAAACGGTGAGGTCGCTCCGTGAAGCCTGTGAAGCTCTCAGGAAACTGCTGTGCTTCTGGACGGAGCTAAGCTGGCTAACTAAGCCAGGACACTTACGCACAACGGACCGAATGGGCATCTAAGTCCGGAAAATGGAGTCCATGCTCTATGCATGAAAACTTTGCCAAACCTCACATTAAGTAAGTATCCAAAAACATCTCAATTCGAATCACGCTCGACGACATGTAATTACAACGAATGTCTTTCAAAAAGCAATCACATCTACCGAGAGATCGACTATCCGAGATTGAATTGCGAATCCACGTAATATATCAAAGGTAATCCGTTTAAGTTTAAGGGGCACTATATATCATGCAATGGCGGTACATACCACCCCGCTGTTTGGTCGCCTAAGCTGGGTGGCCCTGTAACGCATGTTTAGGTTGGTGGGGCAAGTTTGGAGAGGACACGGGAAAGGCAAACTTAGCCTGATACACCATTTGCGAGTCAACAACGCCATCTGGCTAGCCTTTTCCTAAGGCCTAACTAGATGCAGCTGAAAAGATCTGAACCAGGATTTTAAATGGATTTGAAAAATCAAATCGTTTCCTGTTTTTTGGTTTTTTCGTCACAACTTACAAAAAAGCAAAAATTACTTATAATAAGAAGTCACTTAGAGGCTGCTGTTACTTCAGATTCTGAAACTAGTCTGGAAGTAAAATACTTAGAGTATTTCATAGGAAACTGGTAAACAGTTTTCTTAGTTCTTTAAAATGGGTTCAGTATTATCATTTTCATTTCAACCCGGAATCACCAACTGCTGGGTAAACGCCTCACCGGGCATACTTCCTGGTAAGGTAGGTCCACATTCAATATCCAGACATGGTCAAAGACAAACAGACATGATATTCCGTCTAATTTCTACAAAAACCATTATAGTACTTATTCCTTTGTCCGTTCAAATCTCCGCTATCCGTTTATGCCCCGAACCTCACTTTATCCGTCAACTAAGCAGGGTGGAGGGTGTTTCAACGGGTGTGTGGGAGGTAACGTTTTCCTGTATGAAGGCACACGTCGCAAAGGGAAATCCTGTACAGGACAGAACGCTAAAATTGCCCGCTGCGATAGTAGGCAGGTATCTAGGATTATGACGGGGAGATTATTCAGAGACGGTGTTTTTTTGCCTAGCATTATGTTTAAGGAGGTCTCTTATAGCATAACATTTGATATTATGTTTGAAAAATGTACCTAATACGTACCTATGCGTTTGTATTGTTTACACAATCAATACCTAATTGATGGTTTTAGATATAAGATTCGAGTTTCATATTATCGATCGTTATCTAATTTTGGTACTGTAAATCTCATCCCTCGTTTTTCAAGAGGCAAGATCCATTTCAAGAGTAGGTCACTCTGTGTTCCTATTATAAAGCGAAAGTGAGTATTTCGTTTGTTAACCTTTCACTTCGATACGGCTGAATGGATTTGGATGAAAATTGGCTCACGGTTAGAATATTTCCTGGAATAGGACAGGGGACTTCATTCAGGGAATATGTTCCCTTGGGATAACTTTCGAATTTCAAGAGGGCGAAGCTGCTGGAAAATATGAGTAACTAAAAATAGACGTATTTCGTACCTTGAGATCCCACTTCTGAAGTGGAACGTAATCCGTCAATTGCCGTACCAAAAAAATGGTTTTCGGCCACTCCCATAATCCACACTTGGCGGATAATAAATCGGAGCATTCACCATTACCATACGCAAGGACGCCACTGTCTAAACTCTTAACGTCATAATCCCTCTCTTTAAGACACCCACGTTTTAAGGGGCGGATTATTCTCTGCCAAGGCTTAATACGATGATTGTAGGTGCTCAGATGGACCCCACTTTTCTTTTTGAGATTTTCGGCTGATGATGGAGGGACCAGAAGAGGAGCAATTTTATCAAAGTATATCATTTGACTATTTGGTTGTAGGTAGATTTCTTAATAGAAATCTCGAATGACGTTCGTTAAGGACCTTCAGCCTAATAGTGTACCTACCTAAATACAAACATTATATTTTTATTTATTACGGACATACATACAAGTATCATTACAGTAACCCAATGCGATAGTGTAGAAAAAAATACAATTACAAAACAAAAAGTACAATGCAATAAATTAATCAATTTAATACAAAAAAAAATAGAGTGCAAACATTCATTTCGACATGACAACCGTATTCAATGTTGTACGTTGTCTAGCAGACGATTTATTAAACATAATAAGAAGTCATATTTTGATTGTGAAAGAATATACGCATATTCTTTGCGATGCGAGTCACATAATTCCACACTCACCCAGAACCAATCTCCCAATTGTTGATAGTGTGTTTACGAGCGCCAATTCTACTAATTTTCAATCTCAGTCGCAATCTGTCAAAAATGTATGAAATTGAAGGCTTTTTTGACAGTTTGCGATTGACATGGGACTGCGAAAGTGGTTTAAAAATTAGTGAAAAAAAAAAGTGTTTATTCACAGTAATACATTGTACAACAAAATCATTACCTTTGCCAAACTGCAAAGCAGTTTGTTGGCAGATGTAGCTCCTTTTATCTAGCACAAGCATTGATAGTTTTTATATATCAATGAGCACAAGTAAAGAAAAATAAGTTTAGATATGCCCAACAGTGAGGCTTTGACAAATCACATTGAAGAGGTATTTATGTATTTTCTTTTTAAATGACGTTTTTGTGACACAATTATCCAAATCTAATTCCTCAGGAAGATTATTAAATATAGTTGGAACTAAGTAGTTTCGACATCTTCGACCATAATAATTATTGCAAGTAGGTACAACAAACCTTTTCATATATTTACTCCTTTAAGATCTTGTCCGTACAACATTGTTTTTAAAGTAGAATTGGCCCTCTGTACTAAATTGAATAAAATTGTGGAGGTCAAATAGAAGCGACTATAACCCATGTAAAAAACTGGTATTCAATTGGGACAAAATCGGCCAAGTGCGAGTCGGACTCGCACACAATGGAATAGAATAGAAATACACAATCTGTTAAAATTTAAATTGTCTACCTATTACGGTTCTTGATATACAGCCCGCTGACAAACAGACGGACGGACGGTCATCGGAGGCTGTGTAATAGAGTTCCGTTGGTTACCCTATGGATATTGTTAACTGTAGCACTAGTGCTATAATTATTTACAATAATTGTACGAAGGAGAATCCATGTGTCAATATGGACAATTCTTCTAATGTGGAGTCTGCAAGTAGCAAGATCTTGGTGCCTAGTGATGGCATGGGAGATGTGGGGCTCACTCCGGATGTTCCTTTAAACTAGTTTGTACGACAACAGAGGATACCAATAACAGTATAGTTACATCTACCATAAACCAGGTATCTTCTTGCTCTCACATAGCTAATTGCAATAAGGGGGCTAAGCAGAAATCCTTGAAATTATTCCATCAGAACATTCAAGGTTTTTCTTCAAAACAGCTGGAAATTGAGTTATTTTTAGAAAAAACAATGTTTGACATAGTTTGTTTCACTGAGCATTGGTTAAAGGATTTTGAAATGTTGATTAGTTACGAGAATTATAGTGTGGGAAGTTCTTTTAACCGAAAGTCAATGTTACGTGGGGGTTCACTAATTTTAATCAAAAAGTGTATAACATTTAAAACTCGTAAAGACATAGTTAACTTGTCTGTTGAACATAACATTGAACTATCCTGTGTTGAGCTAGATAAGCATGTCATGGTGTGCGTTTACAGACCCCCTAATTATCTGAACTACTCTATATTTGAGTCAGTGATGGAAGATGTATTGGCAAAACTTGCGACTGGTAATAAATTAGTAATTATCTGTGGAGACTTTAATATAAATATTTTAGAAAACAATTCAGATAGCTGTAGATTATTAAATCTCTTTAAATCATTCAATTTGTCTAATGTGTTCATAGAACCAACCCGTACAACTACAACTACTGCTACATGTATTGATAATGTTTTTTGTTCTGGCGACTACTTACAGAAAGCCATTGTAAATTACCTCCCTTCTGATCACAGCGGGCTACTGGTATCTTTTGAGTCCAAAATACCAATTCAACAAGTGCAAATACAAACCCGACCAATAACATCCGGTAATTTAAATAAATTTAACCATACTTTAATCGGGAAGTTAAGTGATTGGAACTTTACAGTGAACAGTGCTAATATTTTATATACAGATTTTTTTTCTTTAGTCCAAACAGAATTCAATAATACTTTTAAAAATAAAACTAAAACTATCTGCCCTAAGTTTTTATTTAGTGACTGGGCAACTTAAGGACTCAGAAAAAGTAGGGATAGACTATATGAGCTGTATGGCCTTAAGCCTTTTATTAACACTGAAACTTTCAATAAGTATGTAGCTACCTACTCCAAAATTTATAAAAATACTTGTAAGGTAGCTAAGGCTTTATATATAAGCAATAAGGTAAAAACAGCAGACAGTAAAATAAAAACGGTTTGGAAAATTATAAATAATGAAACAAATAGGAACAAAAAACATAACACTGATTACAGATTGCAAACGCCTCACGGACTTATTAGCGATAACAAAGAAGTTGCTCAAGAATTTGTAAATTTCTTTACAAGTATCCCTATTAAAACTACTGAAGCCTTAAATTCCTCGCCTTCGCTTGCTTTTGATTTATTACAGTCAAACGTATCAGCCTGCGTGACTGATTTTAAACATATAAACCCCATAGTAGTAATAAAAGCTTTTAAACAAATCAAAATTAAATTGACCGAAGATCTATGGGGATTGTCTATCAAGGTTTGTACCTCAATTATCGAGACTGTAGCGCCGTACTTAGCTTTAATATTTAATTTGTGTGTCGATCAAGGAGTCTTTCCGGACCTAATGAAATTCAGTAAGGTAATACCACTTTTTAAGTCTGGGGATAGTAAAGACTCAAATAATTATAGACCAGTATCCGTGTTGCCAGTGTTTAGTAAGGTATTTGAAAAAGTAATGCTAAATCAGATGCTCAGTCATTTTAACACGAATAACATCTTACATGATAAACAGTATGGTTTCACCAAAGGACGTTGTACAACTGACGCTGGTGTCACCTTACTAAAGCACATCTTTAATGCGTGGGAGGACGCACAGGATGCCATAGGTGTCTTTTGTGATCTCTCAAAGGCGTTTGATTGTGTTGATCACGATACATTACTCCTGAAGCTCGGGCATTACGGACTAGGTAAAACAGCGTTAAACTTAGTCAAATCTTATTTGAATGATAGACAGCAATTAGTTCACATAAACGGTGTCAATTCGTCGGGATTAAACGTAAAAATGGGCGTCCCCCAAGGCTCTATTTTGGGTCCTTTCTTATTTTTGGTATATATTAATGATTTACCTTATTTATTGCAACAAAATCTTGATATGGTGTTGTTTGCTGACGATACCTCTTTAATTTTTAAGATAAATAGAAGGACGAACCATGTTAATGACATAAATAATGCCCTAATGCAAGTCCAAAATTGGTTCACGGCGAATAATTTGGTTCTAAATGAAAAGAAAACAAAGTGCATAAAATTTGTCTTACCTAATGTCAAAAGCAGTGATTGTGACATATTATTGAACAAGGAAAAACTAGAATTCGTCGATAAAACGGTTTTCCTAGGAATTAATGCTGGTCCTGCTCCACAGCCACTAGGGAGCCCAAACTAATCTGTAAATAGTTCGGAAACATTGTTGGACCGGCTGAAGATTGTAAGAAAAATTTGCATTGTTAGAATCAACTTTAGCATTGTATAATTTCAGCCATTAACAGCACATGTGTGAGTACTGTGTACCTTTAACTTTAATTATCAGTTTTAGGTATGTTTTTGACTTGAATGTACCCTGGCGGTTGGGAGTGTCATGCTCACTCAAAAGTCTAGCTGATGGTGGCGTATGCGTTGGATCATTTGGCTCCCTTCAAAATGGTTGAGCCGAATGGTGCTGGCGCATGCGTCATGTTCGTGAACGGGCGCCGTCAGTCGGGACTGGTCATTTCTCAGCTGCCATGGTTGATAAATTATTTATTTGAATTGTTCCTCTTTTATTCCGGACGCTTTTATCCTGTTCGTCTTTTACATCGTTCTCACATGTATGTATAATTTCAACTCGATGTAAATAAATCTTTGTAAAAAATTATTATTTTTAAAAGAGTGTCCGTGGAGTTTCTTGCACGTTCTTCTCCATAGAGATCTACGCTTTGGAACGTGCAAATAGCTTCAATTTTTTTGGACCGACCGACCTTGACAATTCAAAAGTGCCTGTAAATGGTTTAATTGAAATAAATGCTTGAATTTTGAATTTTGAATTTTGATACGGAACCCTAAAAAGCAAATGATCCACCTATCTGCCAGCTTGTAGTTATCTTCAGACGATGCAGTATAAGCCCTACCATCTCCTTTCAAACTGAAAGCCGTATTGATTGATAGCAAGCGGTAATGGACGTGTTAATAATTTAAGACAGCATGAATACGTAATCCTGTGCGAGCGACGAACGTGGATCGCGGTACATAGATAATTAAGTAAATGGGATCGTAATGTACGGTGTATGTATCAATAATTAAGTGCTATGTGGAACGTATAAGTAGCGTCGGTATAGGTACAAATGCAAGCAATTTCGTAGAGCAGTTTTTTTGCATTAATTTCTTGTTTCCGAACACATTAAATCCTAATCTCTTCAAAGTTAGAGTGAACAGGCTACTACTGGGTAAGCTCGCTACATCATCGACTTTGTCTCTGTCACCTCTGACCTAGATTAGAGTCAGGAGCAAATCTATTAAAACTAAAAAAACATCTCCCATTTTACCAGAAAAAAAGGATTTTTAAATCGATACGGAATTGCACTGAAAGCTTACCGACATTTAGCATTGGAGGGTTAACAATTTCAATTATCTAAGAAAATTGGTCCCTTTGTTATTTTCATCAATAATCTCACCGCATCGCGTCTTTCGATTAGATATCGGAAGCAAGCATAATCTTCGCACGTTTGACCAGTCTTTTTTTTTTTAATTTTGTGAGGGCCTTTGCACACTGCGATTTTAACGCACCGACGACATGCAGATGACACGCGCTAACTCGCTTTAAACGAAATTCAGATGCAGATAGTACTACTTCTTGGTCATCTACAGCAGCGCCGTGAACGCGCGTTCGTAAAACTGCGTCGTGTCGGCGCGTTAAAATTACGCCGTGTGCATAGGCTCCATATAGTTAAATATATATCAGGTACGACGAGGAAAAGAGGTCGACGCACAGAGTGTTTATAGTAAACACTGTTATGATTTTTTTTTTACTTTTCATGGGCACGTGCCGCACGTGTTTGACCACTATCTCACCCGATAGTAAGCGATGATGCGGTCTAAGGTGGAGCACGCTTGCCTAGAAGTAACCTATTCACTCTTGACTTAAAGACTCCCAGGTTGTAACTATCAGGAAACACAGACTCCGGCAGGGAATTCCACTCCTTAGCTGTACGCACAATGAATGTATTCCCAAAACATTTTGTGCGTACAGATCATGAGAAAGTAGGACCCACAGGTCAATATTATTAACGTTCGGCACATCAACGTCAAACACCATAACATCTTTTGTCATACCGTTTATGGGAAAAAATAACCGAGAACCAAACTGTACCCCATTGACTTTTTCACTATAGAACTCATTTAAATCTCGCGATGCACCCTACTTTGCCTGCGATGCACCTTGTTGCAAATTAAGGATTCAACCCTTATAAAAAATGTGACCCTAAAGAATCGTGGGTAAAAAAGTTTTATCTTTTTTTTTCATTACACTTTATTGAAATGAGACACCGGGTACGCATATAAAATTGGTCTTTTTGTACGCTCCGAAAGGGTTAGACACGTCGCCGTTGGTAGTCATTGAATATTTTTTTTAATGTGAGGTACAAAGAGTTAACCCTGCGAATGCGGTTCGTGACGGTTCGTTATATCGGTGTTAAAGTTGAATTTGCGTTTGCGTACTGTATTTTTTCCCCATCGATATTTTTTGATGAATTTGAACGGTAGTAAATATCTCCTGTATAATTACTTCTATTGAAACTGAAAACTACTAATAGCAAATATAAATATTTTATTTAAAACGGTCATGCGAGAAACTAAACATAATGGCACTTTGCAAAAATACGTTCGTTTTAAAACTCAATCTTTACGATGAAAAATTTGTGAACTGAATTAAAATCACTGAACATCAAGCAATAATAATAAAATCAAACCTCCAATAAATCGTTTACCGTCTTTATTAGAAAGTGTACCACTAACCCTTTAAAAGCTACGACAGGGTCTATTCTACCGTACACAAAAACTATCAGACAAAAAGCTCTAAGAGATATCATCAACAATTTCACACTTGGCTCGAATGCGTCACATATTTTCAATTTGACAGAAGAGTGCTTTATTTGGACGATAAGCATCGCTCCTGATTCCATCTGATGACATTATGTTCAAGTGTGTTGGATTGTTGGTCTCATTGACTATTTACGTGATTTTATAATTAAGATAAAATAGAAAAAAGTTCAAATTGTTGTTGGTTTGCTTCTGAAGTATTGATTGGAGTATTTTTGTTTGGAGTTTTGTTGTTTTTTTTGTTCGAACTAGGTTAAAATATTATATATCACATAATATTTGGCCACAGGAATTTTGTGAGGCCAGGCTTTGTGAGGCCGGATACATAGATAACTCTATTAAACTAAAAAAAAACTGTGTTGTGCTACCATATTTTTTTTTACGGAATTGCTAATAAATATTTAAAAGAGTTGGTATGAAGTCGTCAAAATTTTTTCAAACTCTTACAAAATACTTTTTACTTGGCGGCTTATAACAAAATTGCTACCAACCTATTATCTTTAAAAATGCGAACCAAACCACTAAACTATAAAACAACATTTGAACTCCAAAATCTGCATACCAAAACTGCAAACCAAACACGAAAACACATAAATTTTGTAACCCGTCAACGGCGACATGTTTTCCAAAAACTTGGCCGCCGCGTCACTCCCCTGGCATTCAGGCATACGCTCCTATTTACCGGTAACCCTCACTGACCCTTAACCCCTCTACCTAAATATGACCTTTCGGCCTAGCCCCTGGTCATTGTGTAGCGAATTAATCGGCTAGTATGCCCATTGTATGGACACTGCCCACCCGTTATTCGTCCGTCGCTCATTGTGTTTATATTAAAAGTTTTAAGTGTCCCCTGCGCAGTCCCCTGCAGTTTAGGGTTTGCGAAACTGGTTTGCGAATTTTTTCGCGTGCAGCGGTCAAAACTGGTTTTGCTTTGTATTGGACGATATCAGTTTATCTATTTTTGATATTCGGCAAATAATGCAGCAACTAGTTTTTTTAATCTCATACAAGGTGTTGTCAAAAAGTATTGCTGTATTTAACAGAAACAAATAACTAACAATTAAAAAGCCATTGAAAACTTAAAGATCAAAGGCTAGAGAGTTACCTAAATCATTTAGGATTATTGCGAATAACTTGGTTAGTTGACTACTCAGACGAAAAAACATGACCATTATTAGACTTGCTGTTGCCTATCCACGTAAACCTACCCAACCTGTGTACCTACCTCTAGCAAAAAGCTAGGTATGTACCTATGTATGTTAAGAGCGTGTATTCCGTCCACTAGCGCCGCCAATCGTTTTTTATTATTTGTGGTAAATTTAAGACACGTATATAAAAAACCGCTCTGTAGTGCACTGAAGAAATGTATTTATTATGTTTTGAGAGTTATGTTTTGTACTTTAGAACATAAATAGTTGCCAAAGTCGATATTTTTGCCTAAAGTGGCCACTTTTGGCAATAATTGCCGTTTTGGCTATTTAGCCATTAGTAATGTATTAAAAATAGCTGTCAAAAAATAATAGATACATTTCTTCAGTGCACTACAGAGCGGTTTTTTATCTACGTGTCTTAAATTTACCACAATTAACAAAAAACTATTGGCGGCGCTAGTGGACGGAATACACACTCTTAAGAGTGTGTCAAAACGGCAATTATTGCTAAAAGTGGCCACTTTTAGCAAAAATATCGACTTTGGCAATTATTTATGTTCTAAAGTACAAAACATAACTCTCAAAACATAATAAATACATTTCTTAAGTGCACTACAGAGCGGTTTTTTATCTACGTGTCTTAAATTTACCACAAATAATAAAAAACGATTGGCGGCGCTAGTGGACGGAATACACGCTCTTAAAAGGAGCGTTTCTCCAAGCCCACTGAAACCTAAGCAAAACCAAAACCAATTTTAACGCCAGCAAAGAAAACCACACACTCTAACACAACCGGTGATCACGCAGGCATAACGCACGTTGCAAAAACCTTACCAACAACGAACTCCAACTATTTTGCATACAGAGCACACCCCTTTCTAACAGTTAACAATTTATTGTTATTATTTATGCACCGGAAATGTTCCCCTCGCGTGTAACTAGCGGCGGTACAGATGTGCATCTTGGATGAGCTGCGACTTGAGACGACCGACGACCGACGAACTTACTCAAGACGAGGTCCTACTAATATTTAAAGATATTAGAACTGCCTGAAATTTGGGAGGAGGAAACTTTTTATGGTTTTTGGCGGCTTTGTTTTTAATACTTATCTCTGTACCACAAACAGACTCTCTTTCAAATTATAAAATAAGTAATTTTAAACCAATCCTGGTTAATTAATAATAGCAAAGTGAAATTGTATTAATAAACGAATAAAAAAAAATTATGAGTTTTTAAACCAAATTTGGAATACACCGGGTGCTAGAAGAATATTTTTCGCATTCGAGGGATGACAGTTTAAACTATCCAAAGCAAATTTGTCATTTTGTCCGTCAAAGGAGATCCCTCAGATCCTTCTACATGCTCTTCACTATTTTGAATGATCCTTGTGCTCCAGATTATCTTAAACAATATTTTAAAGTGATGGGCAGGCAGTTCTCACAATCTTAACCTCCGAGCGGGCAAAAACTTTATTCTTCATATTTTTCCTTACCGCACCGGGTTCTTGTCTAACTTCTACGTTATTTCCATAATTAAACTCTGGAATATGCTACCCCTTGAAATCAAGAAGACTGAGTTAAAATGTTCTTCTTAGCGTAAACTCTGAAAACACTCAAAGTCAACTCATTCGTAGCTTGGTCTTATCATAATTATTGTAGGTGTGCTTAATCATTAAAAAGCGTTCTCGCGATTTTGGCGGCAAGAGACCATTTTCTGCAATTTGCGCCTCATTCAAGATATCAGGTGGAGTAGATTCCATATTTAAATCTGATTCCTCGCTTGAACACAATATATTCTAATTATAAAGTCGCAACTATCTTTGACGTCTGTAATTGAAAATGGCGCGAATTTTCAAATGGGGAAACGTGTGCGTTTTTAAAATAAGAACGCGCTTCCTTTTGCGTATGCGTCTGCGTGAAACATTTTAGTAGAATTATATAATTATACTAGCTGTACCCCGCGGCTTCGCTCCCGTCAACTGGCTACCTGTCTACCTACCTACCTACCCCGCTACTCTCTTACTCTTACTCACAGACAATTTGTATTTGACTAATGTCAATATTTATACGATAAAAACGTCACTCAATTGTTTTGCCTTCCCGAAACCTCTCCACTAACACTTAAACTTTATAGAATGGTTTTAAAGTTCAAATTGACTTTTAAGTATTATTACGAATCTTTTGTATGGGAGTATAAAAAAGTGTTGTTTTTAGTCTTTTTCAGGCAATTTTTATATTTTTTCTCTCTGTAAGAACCATCCTCGTACTTCAAGGAATATTCTAAAAAAAGGATTGGCCAAATCGGTCCAGGCGTTGTTGAGTTATGCGCTTACCAACACATTTAGCGATTCATTTTTATATTATAAATTGTAAATTGTATTATATATTGTACCAATCGGATTTTTTTGACAAAAACACTCGAAAAAAACATAAGTGTTAACAGTCGGGTAATTAGAACTACATCTATTGTCTAATTTTTTCTTCAATATTAAATTGCGACAAACCTTCTGAGCAAAAAGATTTTCGCAAAAAAAAACACGTACATGGAACGCTTTCGGAACGGACGCAAACGGAAGCATTTTTGGCTGACGGATGCAGACGGATTGAATTCTTATAATTATATTGTTTATGGAAATTTAAAAAAATACCGTAAAGAATACGCACGGCGCCATACATCGGAGCGTGCGGTAAAGTAGGTAAGTACCTAAAGTAGGTAGGTACTCTCACCTAAGTAGGTGAGAGTACCTACCTACTTTACCGCACGCTCCATTGTATCACAGTATAAATATGGACAGTACGGAAACTAAGCCTAGTTGAGAATATAAATACCTACGCGCCATTGAAGCAATAGGGTTGTCACTTTTAATGTTTTGGTTTATTTTATTTTTTTTAATTTTTGTTCTGTAGTGATCAATCAATCGAGTTTGAATAACTAGCTTACAAGTACAATTTAAATAGGTAATCTCATGGCGTTGGTTAATCTCGACAAAAGACGATAGTTTAAAAACGGAAAACAATTTAATATTAACACAGTCACAACAACCTGTAGCACTAACTTTGTCATTACGGCGTAAACTTTTACAAGTTTTGGCGGGAGCGTACGCGAGCTGCTGTTGGACGAAAACGTTTCGGGCGCTCGGTACCTTTGCAGTCGCCATCTTGGATTCCCGTTTTGACATCACTAATTCACTATCGGCTTCAACATCCTCGAAAACCTTGAAAACGACACCCATGACGAAAAAATTGGTACCTATTGCAGCAGCCATCTTGGATTCACGTTTTGACATCACTATCGGCTTCAACACCCTCGAAAACTTTGAAAACGACACCCATGACGAAAAAATTGATACCTATTGCAGCCGCCATCTTGGATTCACGTTTTGACATGACTATCGGCTTCAACACCCTCGAAAACTATGGAAACGACACCCATGACGAAAAAATTGGTAACTATTGCGGCCGCCATCTTGGATTCACATTTTGACATCACTGTCGGCTTCAACACCCTCGAAAACCATGAAAATGACACCCATGACAAAAAAAATATACCTATCGCAGGCGCCATCATGGATTTACAAGAAATAGTAGTAACTTATAGTTTTGAAGATCAAGAATTCATTTTGATCGATCACACGGACTTATACTTCGATAACGAATAAGTAACAATAAATATCATTAATGATTCTCACCTTTCATAATCAGCAGGAAGTTTAAAATACGTTAGCTCCGGTTGTGATGATGCCGAGTTCAAACAGCCGTATACTTACTACGCATATGTAAATACGTTCGTGGCATTTTTAAAAAGATCGCGGTGCTAAACTTAAATATGACCACTCGTATTGACGCGGCCGGCGGCACTCACTACTGAGAGTACCGCGACGGGCACCGAAAAGTCTCGTCGGTGCGCATGTTTGTGTGAGTGTGCCGTTTCGAGCGTTTGTAGGTAGTTTCCGTACTGTCCATTTATACTGTGATTGTATGGTCCGTAATTTTGAACTTTCGAACAATGTATACAGGCTTCATAAATGCATTTTATGAGCAAATGTTTCGAAAAATTATTAAAAAACATCATATTTATTAGTTTCTTATTTTAGCATACCTATATATAATATTAGTATTAAATAATATTATCTGTATATTGTTTGTCTCGAAAGTATAAATTTCATTTTTTTATTATTATTATTTTGTTTGTTGTACACCTACCTCAGTGTAGTAAGTACTTATTTTTAACCCAAAGGTTGACTGGTAGTGAACGCGTTGTTGCATTAAGTCCGCCCATGTACCACTATTGTGCATAGTTTAAATAAATAAAAACCCAACCACCACTACTGGCAAAGTTATACTAAGGTAACTTATTTATACTTAATTAATAGATCCTTGCAGTTCCCAGCGTGTTAACTTATGAAAAAAATGTATTGGTAAGTGAAAGAGACTCAAAAGCTAACGGTAAAAATAACAGTTATTTTTTTGTTAGAATTAGTATCCTTTTACACACCCAATACACTACACTGAACTAGGTAGGTATATATGATTAGTTTAAATGCTGATTGGAGGATTCTAAAATCAAATTTTAGTATATAGAGCGTATCCAATCGGAAGTACATAAAACCGATACATAAAACTCTAATAATATCGACTATTCAATAAAAACTGTCAGTCAAATTGCATAAAAAGGATCAACGCGAAAGGTGTGCGTCGTTTATGCAAATTTCTTTCCTAATCGCGACTCTGTCGTGAGATTTTAGACCTTATTTTTATGGAATCAAAGTCGGTTTTTACGGTTTCGATTATTGCAATAAAAAGGCAACGTTATGCAATTTGATTTGAAAGCTTGCTTCACGATAATACAGTTCAAATTCGCAAATAAAATAAACGCATTTACGGTTTACCGTATCAGGTTCGTTCCTAATTTGCATGAGGTATTGTGTTGCAAGCTTTATTTTGTAAATGGCCACAAAAGATTTTTTTAATAAACAACACTGCGAATGCATGCAAAGTTAAAAGTAGAACATCTGCTGTGTGGGGTTGAAAAGACCGTTTGCGCAAAAATTTGAATATCGATAGAATTAGCGTTGCATTCTACCTGCGTGGATTGAATAAATATCTAAATATTATTAAATGAATCACGGATATTTGTTATTTAAAATAGCTACTTTAAATATATGCAATAAATTTTCATGAATACAGCAGACTTAAGTCGATATTATTATTTAAAAAAACTTTAAACTAGGGTCACTTTACCTATTTAGATAATCAATAAGTAGGTGCATCGATTTTATATGAAGTCCAGAATAGTTGAGACCAAACCTCAAAACGTTTCAAGGTGCTGCAAAAACGTGAACTCGCGAGCAGTGCTGCACTCAGAATAGGTAGATTAGATTGTACGTCTTTCACAAATTTTGGCTGCCTATGACGTGCCTAAAATTTGTTACTTAGAGACTTTTGAAATGAACACTTCTGAGCAGTTTTCTTGATATGGGTATAAAATGTTAAACTCGCGTCAGGACACGTGACCTGATCGAAAATTCGTAAGACGTCAGGACACGTGGCCTGATCAAAAATTCTATATCGTAAGACGGATGATTCAAAAATGCACAACGTTAAAGTTCAAGCCTTTCTGCCGGCACTCCCGGAGTGCCACCCGTTGTTTTTTATTTTTGGTTAGAAAGGCACTCTACACAGCTCTTCAATCTATGACCGAATGCCGTGGAAGCGGCAATGTTTTGGGCAACTCAAATCTTATTAGGTACTGTCGTGTAAGAATCTAAGTTTTACTTGTAAGATTTGTTGGGGGCCGAGTCACCCGCGTCCGTGGGAGAATACCCTTCAGCGAATCCCTACACGTGGTCCCCGGGTGGTGCTAAACAGGTGACACTAATCGCCTCCGTGGTCTAGTGGTTATACCACTCGATTCAGACCCAGAGGTCCCGGGTTCAATTCCCAGTGGAGGCAAATGTTTTGCTCGGTTTGGTTGGTGGTAGGACTTCTAAGTCCGCCTGGCAAGCTACCACCATCATGTCTAAGTCTGTCGCCATAACAACAATGTTAACAGCATTGTTGTGTTCCGGCAATTAGAGATATGATAGCCAGTTCCTCTATGTTAGAGGATTCCGGGTGAATCTCGCTTCCATCTTCGGCCTAATCATCACTTTCCATCAGGTGAGATTTGGGCCAAGAGTTTCCCCGTTTTGAATAAAAAAAAATAAAAAAAAAAGTAGCACGCAAGGGTTGTGGATGCAGGGGGGTCAGATTGGGATCCCGGGATTTCGCTCAATGTGACCTTCACTCAGCATTGCAGCAATGCAATAGGGAATATGCATAAAAAAATATTTATTATCTATACAGTTTACATAAAAATATACAAAAATATAATACTAACAGTGAAAATAGAATCAAAATAGCTCGAAAGAAAAACGAGATATAAATATTTACAAATATATCTGTCCCTCTCGCGAAAACGCTGTTTCCTATGGCAGCTGTAGGTATCTATAGGCGTCATGGACTTTGACGTCAAAGTCCATATCGGACTTCTCGTTCTAATAGTAATCTTTGAAGCTTTATAACTTCATTGCTGATGTCTAAAAAATATTTAAAAAATAATTTCATGATTGTTTACCAGAGCTTATAAGTATGTACGTAGGTATTTCATTTTGCAACCTATTTCGTAAATACGTATTTGGTACTACTGATTTAAAAGCTTGTCCGTGGAGTTTCTTGCACAATTTCCTTCATAGAGAATATTTACGCTTTGGAATGTGCGAACAATAATTTAATATTTTCGACTGTCCGATCTTGACAATACAAAAGTGGCTTTACCTTACCTAAATGGTTTTTTAAACAAGCACTTCGTCTACGCCTTGGTTCGCGCGGTTGTAGTACTTATTGCAATTTTCGTAGGCTATATTTTTATCTATTCTATATCTATACATATAATAAAATCGTAGAGTTGCCGTGTCTGTACATTGAATATATTCGCATAAAAAATACATAGAAATGTCAGAAAAATGACATAGAACACAAAAAAGCAGTTTTTGAAATTCTTTTCTGTTTGTCTGTGCGTCTGTATGTCTGTGCGTCTGTATGTCTGTGCGTTTGGAGGAGCATCACGCATAAACCACTGATTGGATTCAAAATTTAGGTACTTCGAAATATTAAGTGATAATCGGAGCAACATTTAGTGTTTATTTCATCAAAATCGACCCACAAAATCAAAAGATATCGAATTTTAAAGTTTACGAAGAAACTTCATCGAGCGCTAAAATAGGTTGTTTTCATTGAGACTTCAGATACTTGCAATGCCATCTATTGAGAAATTTTTTAATAAGAAATGTGTGAAAAGACCCCGAAACAATGTATTTTTGAGTTATTTTTTAATTAAACACATAATGTTTATAATTATATGTTATTATATTATCATTATTTATCGTAACGTGTAAGCTTCTAAGTTTGAACTTATGAGTAGTTATGAGCATAAAGACAGTTCAGTTACGTTGTAGATCGATAGATGGCGTTGTACTTATGACGCGTTTTTCTGAATCGCGGTGTTAAGATTCTCCGCAGTAGCATAAGGTCAGCCCCATGTTTTATGTTGTTAAAATTTAAAGACGTATAATGTTGAAATTATTAGCTATGGAAGTATGGATTTGATTGAATTACTAGATTGTTTTTCGATTTACTGGGAGGAGAGGAGAGTCTCCTCCGGAGTCCGGAGTTACCTGTATCCATAAGTAAACTGTTTTACTAACAGAAGAGATGAATATTTGGTATTGTTTCAATGTGGCTAAACTATATCAGCCGAACACGTCGATCTTCAAGGTTAAGCAACGCTTGCCGAGGTCGGTCTGTGAATGGGTGACCATTATAACAACCTAGCCTTTTCCTTACTATATTGGCTCGGCTTCCAGACAAACCGGATTCAGCTGAATACCGGTATTTTACGTGGCGCGGCTGCCTACCAGACCTCCACAACTCATTCAATGCAAGATTTCAGTCAGATTTTACTGGCTTTTGACTATCCGTAACGACTGCCAAAGATCTACAAATGACAGCCGGGAACAAAGGCTTAACGTGCTTTCTGAGGCACGAAGGAAACTCGGTATGTCAAGATGGTCACCCACCCACAGACCAACCTTCGCAAGCGTTGCTTAACCTTGAAGATCGATGCGTTCGTCTGTTATAGTTTAGCCTTGAAGATCGGCCCGTGCGGCTTTAGCCACGAGCTCCTCTATAATAAATCGATTCTATGAACCCAGTAAAACAACGGCATTTCAACCGATAGAGATGATACAGTGCCCTGCATTAGGTACCCTCTTCATAATTATATTCTTAATTCGAGAGAGGATAGATAGGATACGTAACTGAACGTAGATTTTGTATATTATGCAATCTATACTAATATTATAAAGCAGAAGAGTTTGTTTGTTTGGTTGAACGCGTTAATCTCAGGAACTACTGGTCCGATTTGAACGAGCTCCTCTATAATAAATCGATTCTATGAACCCAGTAAAACTTTTTTGATATTATAAAATCTTAAAACAAACTATATTTATCAGTGGTCTACGATCAGCAATATTGTCAGTAAAAATCGGAGAAAATGTGTTTCTTTTTGGACTGTTCTGGACGAAATTAAGAATCCACTTGATTCAGCACCTCTACCACCAGCAATCTATACTAATATTATAAAGCAGAAGAGTTTGTTTGTTTGGTTGAACGCGTTAATCTCAGGAACTACTGGTCCGATTTGAAAAAATCTTTTAGTGTTAGATAGCCCATTTATTGAGGAAGGTTATAGGCGTATATATATATATATATATATATATATATATAATCACGCTGAGACAAATAGGAGCGGAGCAGTAATGGAAAATGTGACGCAGACGAAGTTGCGCGGGTCAGCTAGTCGAAAATAAATTAAAGCTTACTTACTTCATCATAATTTATCTTTCTATTGGTGAAAAATTATTAAATCGGTCCAGTAGTTTCGGAGCCTATGTAGGTACCCATAAGTATAAAGTACCTAAGTATTTGAAATAAATGTTTTGTATGGTTCCACAAACCCGTAAAAACGAAACCCTTATAGGATTGCTTATCGAAATTTGGTACGACCTAACTATACCTACAGTATGGAATTCTGTGACCCAAACATGGACGCGTTACGTAAATAAATACCTACCTACATTTTTAGTATGGGGGTCACTTTTGTTGGTGTCACTTCACAAACTAGAAAGTTTAAAAAAAAGGATTTTCAATCTGTATGGGGTATGACATATCAAATTTAAGGTAGGTACCTACTTTAAGGTTGACTAATACCTACTTATTATTTTCATAATTATAAAATAAATAGTTTTAAAGTTATTCAAGAAATTAGACCAAAAATTACTTTCACCCCATGACCATTTATATACTTAGGTAGGTACTTACTATAAGATTACAGGAAAACCTGTATTTTAAAGTCTGTAGTGATAAAATAACATGTACCTAAAAAAAATGATTTGGAACCCTTTGCACGCGAGTCTGACTCGCACTTGACCAGTAGGTTTAGGAATATCTATATAGGTACCTACCTACCTATATATATAATATTAGAGGTTGAAGATAAGAAAGAGATGTGAATTTCATTTAAACGTAGGTGGTAATACCCACAGTAGTAGATACGTACATATTAAACCTACGTACCTACTTAAATTTAGGTAGCCGATAAGGACCAAGGTCGAGGACGTTTTTCAAGAAAATATTGTTGATATTTTCTGTTGCTATCAGCCTATCACACATCAGCTCAAAGTTGGATCGTAAAAGTAATGGTCTGTCATAACTAGGAACCTCGCTCGCTTATCGACATTTAGTGAAAGGCACCGAGGTAGGTACCTAATATAGTGTGAACAGGATCCTTCTGGGTAAGCTCGCTCCATCGTAGACTTTGTTTCTGCCATCTCAGACCAAGACTAGCCAACAAATCTCAAATTTTAAAAAAAAAACCGGCAAGTGCGAGTGGGACTCGCGCACCGAGGGTTCCGTACAAAACTGTAGGTAGGTATTATATTATAAGCAAAAGTTGCGATTTAGATACGATTTATGACGTATTAAAAAATACTACTTACTGGATCTCGTTCAAACCAATTTTCGCTGGTATTTTACATGGTAATATACATCATATATTTTTTTCAGATTTATCATTCTCTTATTTTAGAAGTTAAGGGGGGGGGATACATTTTACCACTTTGGAAGTGTCTCTCGCGCAAACTATTCAGTTTAGAAAAAAAATATATTAGAAACCTCATCATCTATCATTTTTGAAGACCTATCCATAGATACCTACCCCACACGTATGGGTTTGATGAAAATTGCTTTTTTTTTTGGTTTCAGTTCTAAGTATGGGGACCGCCAAAATTTATTGTTTTTTTTTCTATTTTTGTGTAAAAATCTTAATGCGGTTCACAGAATAGGTACATCTACTTACCAAGTTTCAACAGCATAGTTCTTATAGTTTCGGAGAAAAATGGCTGTGACATACGGACGGACAGACAGACATAGGTACAGACATGACGAATCTATAAGAGTTCCGTTTTTGCCATTTGGCTACGGAACCCTAAAAAAGATAAGTATACCTATATAGCCTCCTTGTAGGTAGGTAGGTACTCGTACATGATTACTGATTAGTAAGTACATAGCTACAGTAGGTAAGTAACTACCTAATAGAATCTGCCTATCAAATAAAATCGTATGAAAATATCTATTAGGTACTTACGTAAAGGTACGACAGAGGAAAAGTTTAGGTTTTAAACCAGCTATGCTATTTTATTTCTAGGGTGACTGTAAAATGCTAGATCATGTTGCCCATGTTCGTTTTTTGTACTTAGTTTTAAATATCTATCAAAATCCTTTTTAATTAACTAGGTATACCTACCTATGCACATAACGAGATATTTGGCATCGTTATTAAACATTTTAAATAAATACATAAAAAGAATAAGTCTATAGGTAGGTACCAATGTCCACGTTTGGACATCACAGTAGGTAACTAACCCTTTCGATCATAAATAGATAAAATTGGCGAGCTCAAAAACAGCTGACCAACTGCATTGTGCACTAATTCCCTGACAACCATAGAAATACATTTTACAAAACTAACACCTTTTCAAATCCATGCACTACCAAACTAGTTCAACTCCATAGAAAATCATTATGTTTGGCAAATCTGCGCAAAATTCTATCACAATAGAAAACGCGAACCAAAAACCAGAATTTCAAGTTCATTTACATAAAACCAGTTTGACCGCGGTCCACGCGCCTTTTTTAATTCGCAATATTTTTTAAATGGCAACCTTGGGTCCGTGTTTATTGTCCCGTGCCACATTGTCTGGAATGACCTGCACTGTTAACGAATTATTGAATTAGTTAATAATTACAGGCATTGGTCGTAAATTTTATCTGTTTGTTACTATTTTTGTACTTTTCTATAACAACAGGCTGGAACATGAACGTAGGTACCAACTCTCTAGTCCAAAAAGTGACAGCAAAGGCGACATATAAGTAGAATAATATAGCCAAAAAATATTGACGTGTAAAAAAGTTATACTATATATACCTACTAATACCTAGGTACTTGTAACCTATTTGCAAAATAAATATCATTTACGAAAAGCCACATTATCTACCTACTTTATTTTTATGAGTACCTACCTAAGTGAGTAGGTAGGTACCTACCTAAAATAAAACTTACCTACATTTATAATAGGTACCTACCTACCACCCAGAAGCTTTCATTTTGGTACCTACTTGGATGTTGTGTGAACAGATGTTTTTTTTGTACTATTTGCTTTAAAAAACAAACACGTCTTTCCTAACCTCTGAATGATGGGTATCAATGTGTTTGTTTTTGAAAGCAAATCTTATTTTTTAATTTTAACGTTTAATGTGGCTTTGTAAAATGGCCATCAACATTCCTAACATTAAAACAACAACGCAATAACAAAATAAAAATCTTGAAGGTCCTACAAACCAAAGTTCTAATAGCTCCCAAACCTCTACTATTCCAAGTCGTACGGGTCGTACCATAGACGATAAAATTCAAAAAGTATTACCCTAGTCTACGGCCTTAGCTTATCTTAGTGGCTTACAGCCTAATACTCATTCGCGAAACTTGAAAATGGAATGCCTATTGCCCAATTTGGCGCCAAAACGGCGCGTCGCGTGCGAGAGCGCGCGCCGCCTCACACACGCTCGCCCCGCCTCCCATACGCTGGCCAATCGCACGGGGCGAACACCCTCACGGGCCGCGCAACACGCATATTGATCTGCGGACACCGCTCGAACCGTTTACATTTCGACATATCACATGCTAAACACCGACAAACAATAACATATGGTCACTCCTCGTGCCAAATTCAACTATATTCCAAAGTCGTAAGGTCTAAAATCGTGCACAGAAATTTATGTCTCATAGGTTCTTTCACGTTTTCAGAGGGGTGTAATTTATAATGTGTGAGGACCTCAAGCGATAGTGGACCTTGTTCTACAGAGTGTAAGGTTACTATGCTCAGCAAAATCACTAAGAAAAAGAAGTCTAGTAGTAAAATACAAAATTACAAGACCTATATTACATACCTACTTACGTCCAAAATATCAAAACTTCTAAAAATGCATTACATGCGGAAGACCCTAATCGAAATAACAAAAATTGTGTGTTCTTCCAAGAAAATATTGGTCTTAATGGTCTCGGGATAATAGTTACCTAATAAGAAAAAATATCAACAGAATATAATATTATACGACCCTATTCTTAAAAACTTGAATTTCAGATTTTCATTTTGATTTGCGTTAACACTGCCACCTAGTGGCTAATGCTGATGCTGCAACGAATGTGGTGTCGAAGCCATTAATTTAGTTCTTGCTACTATACAACAGATGTCGCTGTGATCGGAGGCATGTGCTTGCAGCGACATCTAGTATATATATATAGCATTGGAAGATAGTAATATTCTAGTAAGAGCGACATTATTTTTAGCAACCTTTTTAGATGAGTTTCAGTAATTATAAAACAACACAGCTACTACGAATAAAATCGTATATTTATAGCTACATAAATAAAATTAACATAAGTTTAAGCAACATTTTGTCTCATTCTTAATTCATTTGGAATTTTTGATGACATTATTATCCAACCACAAATTAGCTTTGAGAATGGCTTTAAGCCGATAAAGTATTTTTCCAAGCAATCATCCTGTTGGATAAAATATTATTTAAATTACAAATTCTTATTTATTATAATATAAATTTATTACATGTAACAAAATAAAGCTCTTCTCAATTCAGTTCCTTTCACTATCATACTTTTATATATATTATGAAATTACATTAGCACATCATAGATTTTGACATTAAAACTATGTTAGAAATGCTTACAAAATGTTAGGCAGTACAAAAAATACCCATATTGCCCTATACCCATTTATAGCCAGTAATATCAGGTAACTTTGGCCCTAGGGTACAACTTTGGCCCTTACTGGTTGACCAATAGGAGCTCAGTACATTATGTTTACCATGTTCCTATTGGTTATAAGTTTGGGAAAAACTACTACCCCAGGGTCAAAGTAACCACATTTTTCAGAAGTTAGAATTCCAACATTTCTGAGTAAAATGTTAAAAGTACAAATTCTTTGAATACAATAGTCATTCTTAGGAAAAGGTACACAACTAGAAATTTGACACAAAAAATATTACAATGTTTAAAATAATTACATCACTAAGTCTGGTTTCTTTGGCCCTGGGGTATAAGTTTGGCCCAAACTTATACCACAGGGCCAAAGTAACCAGACTTTTCAGCAGTTAGAATTCCAATATTACTGAGAAAAATATTAAAAAGTATAAATTCTTTGAATATCATAGTCATTCATAAGTAAGGATACAATAACTAGAAATTTTTCAACAAATACCTATTACAATTTTTAAAATAATTAGATACAAAATACTGATCTTCATAATCAGAATTTCTATAGACTAGTCACACAGAGATTAAAAGAACTAATTCTAATTCACTTAAGCCCAGTTTCTGGAAAAAAAAACATGTAGTGAATGCGTCAAATACATGACATGTGAACTGTGGTGACTGGTTGAATGAACATTCTACAGTCAATACCTTGCCTTGGCTTTTCTTACATTAATAATATGTTGTTAATGCCTTTCCCAGAAACTAGGGTAATAGTTGCCATTACACTCCTGCTGGTTTATCCAAGTCCTTCACAGGCTCATTTAGAACTAAAGGTATGTCTCCACCAGCATTCTTCGGCACCCAACCAGAAGAATCCTCTTCTAATTTTCGTTTTTCTTCTTTCATTCTTTCATATTCGTCAATTTCTATTTGGTACTTGGGTGTGGTTATACCAAAGAAACCAGCAAGTGACTCTCCAGCGTAATCAACAGCATTCAACATTTTGTTGCCAGATTTCCAAGCATAGTGTGAGAACCAAGGGCCCCAGGGTAGAGTTTTCTGTAAACAACAATGCATAAACATTTAAGAATAAAATAAAATATCATGAGCGTAACTTTCTACTGCATAGATGTTGTTTTAGTTACGCATGTTTCCTATTGAGATAGCGTTTCTTGGAATGTGCAAGAGCCTATTGTACATTCCAAGAAACACAATTGTATATGTTTTATTTTTGTTAAAGAAAACTTGTTAGATTTTGTATGTTTTCTTTATTGTAGATCAGCAGGAAATGTTAACAATACCATGTATTTTTAAACCTTCTCAACATAAATTAATAAAACATGAACAATTGGAAACCAATAAAATTCATAGTAATCGAAAATATTATCATCACCAACAGAAACAGATTATTTTAATGAGTTTTCATAGAGTAATTTTAATGAATTTTCGTGGTTTCCTGTTGCCATTTCCTGCTTGCACATTGTATTTTATTGAATGTCACTTTATTTGTTCTATAAATGCAGCAAGCATTTAAAGAACAAATAAAGTGACATTCAAACTCATTTAACACAGGACTACAATATTTGTTTTGGTAACTTACACGGACACCTCGAAAGATTTAACCAATATATCAAACATTACATTACAAACTTACACAGTAAGAATTTAAGCGTAGGAAGTAAACAAGCCTTAGCGTCATAGATATTATTAGAAACGAATTCCACCAAGGTCTTGCCTTAGCTGAAGGTAATAAAACAGAGAATGCAGCTTACTCACCGGGTCCACGTTAGTAGTTTCCTGAGGTTCCGTGGCCAATTCAGCAGCTTCCTCCTCCTCTATTTCTTCCGCCACTCCATCGCAAAAATGCATCACTCTCCCTGGCTTGTTCATAGTTACTTGAGTTTCAGTGTTATTCTCCATTTTTAAATAAACAAATATTTATTTACAGTGAAATCGACACTGTTTATTTCTAGCAAATGACACAACACAATACACAAAACAATTACGATTTACGTCTTCTCTTCGAATCGGTCGATCGCAGCCACTGACAAGCAGTGAACGTCACTGCAATCAATTCTGACATTTGCTGACATTGACGTATAAGTATATATGGTCCGTATTTATGCAAAAAGGCACCATCTAACAAAAACGCACTTCGAGATATCAAAAGATTTACAAAACCATGTGCAGCTCTGTTAGATGAAGTAAAATTACTTTTTATTTTATTTTAATTTATTGATAAATTACTTATTTAAGTATGTGGCTCTGAATACTCTTAAACTTTCTAGATAGGTAGGTAATTAAGAAAATGTGCATGTGGTTCCTTTTACATTTATTAATTGATAGGTTTTCTCATATACAAAAAAGAACCACAGCCCAGGGATTTACTGAAATAAATGAAACTATGTATTTATATTATCGTAACAAAGCTTTAATTCACAAAAAATATAAAATAATACATTTAGGGAGCGTTTATTCGACGTTGTCATCAAATTGGATTTCGAAATCCACCGTGTCTAGTCCATCTATTTCGTCTTCTATTGCATCATCACAAATGACACCATTTAAACTCTGTGCATCTTATGGAATGAGAATATGTAATATGGACTGAATATCGGCCAGTTTCGCTGGTGATACTGGCTTCCCTGACGGCCACAGGGGAACTAAATGTTCCGTCAAGATTACAGCTGGTCTGCCGCGAACAGGTGCTCTCCCTATATTTACTTCCACAGAACTTATAAGGAATTCTGTTTTAAAATTAATTGAGTTTGGCGAGTCTCTTTTCAGGTATATTTCCCGAGTTTGTAGCCAATTAATACATTCTTTACTAATACCACGTTTTCTGTTAATAATCATTTTTTCAACCTTAGAAGTTCCCAGAAAATCAGATTTTGCCATAACTGTAACTGTAAGCGGGTTCTTTTTCTTGCAATCTTTCATAACCTGCACATAATCATCGGGAGTGTATAGTCTCGGATATTTCTTCATTTCCGTTTCAATGTGGGAAAAATCTCTGTCATTGGGTAGGTAACTATGTCCGGGTATCAAATATTTTTGTGTTATTTTTTCAAGGTGGGATGAGAATGCAACAATGCTTTTAAAATCAAAACTATCTTTATGTTACGATTCTGTCCTCCACATGAATCGCTCCATTAAATTAGTTCCTCTACATCTTCAGAAATATGCTCGCCTAAGTATTTTAATAGACAAGATCCAACTTCCTGGGCACCTCTACCAGCCATTCCTTCTATCCAAACAAAGCATTCACTCAAGTTAGTCTTTGCAGAATAAATTCCCATATTGTACAGCCAAAGCTGTCGTTTATAGTAAACTAGCTGTCCCCCGCGGCTTCGCTCCCGTCAATTAAGTATTCATTCCACATATCGAGTTTTCATTGTTTTTAAGATGTATTCCGCTATTAGGGTCGGAGACAAATCCAACGAATCAATAACCATGAAAATTGGTTCAGCAGATCTCGAGTTATAAGTGTTGTAACAAACCCGTCTTTGTTTTTTAACGGCTGGGTCCCGGGCGGATCCAAATGGAACCAGTATATTCGTATCTGCGGCAGCGACGTTGAGTCCCGCTGGTTCCATTTGGAACCAGCACACCGCGACTGATATAAACTTTAATATTGTGTAAACTAAGCTTTAGAATCGTTTGCTAATGAATGTTCTCTATGGCAGATAAAATTTGCCAACCATAAACACAAACAGATACTAAAAATATGACAGCCGACATTTTAAAAACTCTTGTCAAAAGTTTCTACGTCACGGTTATTTCGCGCGCATGTCATGCAGTGATTTTAGTGATTTTTGTGTGTTTTTAGTGTGCTAAACTAGGGTAAATGGATAAATAATCATTTATAAGTGTTTCCTACAAGTATGTAGCTAATTTTTTGCATGAAATAACATCACAAAACTTGTTTTGTTGAGCCTACAAAAGTTACGTAGTTCCGAGTGTTCGTCAAGGTCAAAATTGTTATTGTTTGGGTTTCTGGCAATGTTTACAATTAAAGTAAGCATATTGTAACGATTTATAGTTAACAATGCGTTGATGAATATATAAGTAGTATTCTACAAGCTTTTCCAATTGGAATCTGTTTGATATAACTCTGATAATCGTTATCAAAATAGCGCATTGAATTACGCAATAAAAAACAACAAATGGCGCCGCGCTTTATGAAGTTTGAGCTTGAATATTGCTATAATCGGCTATAGAACTCATATAAAAGATCATTGTCATTGGATTACTAGTCTTTTCATAAGCTAGTTCCCAAATTTTGGTCTAAATTGATCCAATAGTTTTGTCAGAAATAACATAAACAGTAACATAACTACATTCAGCAAGTTCTCTCATTTCAATAGGATATAAATATTTCTCGAGTACTAATAAGACTCTTATTTGTGTTTTATTTCATGACGACATAATTTATGAACTCGAAACCACTTCAATTGCTAGGATACAAACTAAACGAACGCTGCGATAACGTTTTAAGTGGCTCGGGTCAGATTACGCTTAGATAAGCGCCCACCCGCGGCGCTTGCCGGCGCTTTCGGAGCGTCAAGGACTTGTGACGTAACAAACGTTCCGGACGCGAGAGGTTAAATATAGATAAGATAATTCCAGTAGGGATCCTAAGCATTGGCAGTGTTTTTTGGAGATCAAACGTGAGACATTCTATTTCCTTACATTGAGTAGCCAGAATAAAGTCAGACTTCATTTTATTTCGAGCCTCTTCCCAAAAATCAACACGACAAAACCACATGGTTTTATATGTATATGGCGATAGCAAAATATTATTAGTCATATAAAGCCACGCTAGGCGACTTTTGTCGAGCAACGTTTATCCCCGAAGTTATCGGGTGACGACGTGGACGTTGCCAGACGGAGATGACATCGGGCGACATGAGGCAAATGTCGTCTATTGGGGACGCGGCTTTATGTTACTTCACAATGTATGTTCTACTGCGCCATGTACAAAACTGATGCATAACAGTGACCAAACCTAGCAAAAAATGAAATAAACTAGTTAGAATTTTGAATTTCGCGGGCTAGGACCTAACAATCCACCTTGTTCCGCACAAAACAGTAGCCGCTGCAGTTTTAAGATCAATCTCCTGGTATCGCGGTAAACCACGGATAATTTGCTGATCCACAACAGTACTCTTAAATTCTAGAACTACCCTGAATGTATTTTACCAAACTAGTACCTAAACAATCAACAGTTAAAAAAAAAATACAATATCGATCATACACAATCGGGAATGAATCAAATGTGTATAAAGCGTAGGTACATCTCAGATTCATTAGGTACTTAAATATTTCGTTGTAGGCATGTAAATGCTTGTGATTCTTTTATGCAAAAAATATTTTTTAATTAAATTATGAATTTATTTTACTCATAAAGATACCACAGAAACTTGGTTCCATTTGGTGTATAAATAATTGTTAAATAATACAAATATGTGTTATGTATAATGGTATCAAGTATGTGTGGATCTGTTTTGTATAAAATGACATGGTATAACCCGGTTCATTACAGAAAGGAATCTTAAATGGCGGTGCTTATCATGTTTTCTCGCTTGCACACTAGTGCCATCTATACTCACTCTCGCGCGTACCGTAGGCAGAAAAAAATCATCAGTCTTTTATTAAAATTTAGTTGCTGTTTTTGTACAATAAATTTTTACCAACATCTTTATAAGGATCCTCCTTTTGTTTTATGTTGTCAGGTGTTCAGAAACGGAAAATTCATCCTGAAGAAATTTCTTACTGTTTTCGACGAAAACAACAATAACGATCTTATAATAATAGATTGCTCCACGTGCCTTTAGATTTTTCAACTTTAACACGCGCGATAAGCCACTAGCAGGAGCTAGTTTGAAATAAATACGACCCAGTCATGTTTTTATTATATTTGAAAACTGTCTTCGACTTGAAAAATTTATTTGTCAACTGTACTATCTGTCAACGCAAGTACAAGACGCCATTTAAGATTCCTTTCTATAATGCATCGGCTTAAAGTAATATCGTTTATTTGTTTGAACAATCGAGTACCGTTGTGCTGTGGTTCGGTTTTGCTTTGCAGTGTAATGTTTGTTGTTGCTGTTGGTTCTGTTCTGCTTTTAGTATACCTTATTTCCAAGGGAAAAATAATGTGGTTCATTTTGTATAAGAATTTAGACCACTTTTAAATTAGTATTCTTAAAAAAAAATAAAAAACAATATTTTACGTGTGGTTCCATTTTGCATAAATACGGACAGTTGCCATTTTATGTTAAAAAATGGTAGAATTATTTGTGTACTTAACTAATTTATAAGGCACAACTTCCTAATTCCAAAAATAATTCTCTCGATTTGAATTGGGTTCGCCTTGCCTAGAGAACCATCACAAGAAACAATATACATCACCGCAAGTATCATCGATTACCAGCTATCCTAGCCTTATTTGCTGAATTTTAAATGACTTTGAAAATAAAATGAGAACAATTATGTACAGACGCTAGCACATCAAGCTACAACAATCTGTCAAATTGCTTTATTAAATTTTCAACTTTATCGCTGATACGTTAGGTTCAAGGTTGATTGGGAATTTTTCACAGTTTTGAATAACTTGATGTGCTGGCGACTCGACTTTATAAACGCGTATAAAAAAAATATATCATTGGGCATCAAAAAAATAATCCACATCGCTGTAAACGGCAAAAGTGCCCAAAACACTGGCAGCATTGCCATGTTGAATGGTAATACTGATTCTTTGGCCGAAGAAAAGCCCAGTTCTCCTGTCACGTGAACCGTCCACAAGTTGTTAGCTGATGTCCCAAAAGACTTTATGTGCACTCGGACCCCATAGGCCTAGTGTTTCAACGCCAAAAGGCTCAAATATATAACTCCCAAATAGGTTATTATATTTGCACCTTTTGAGGTTTTCTGCACCTGCAGCAGTCGTCCTAGTAGCACAGCCCGCCGTGCTAAGAAGGGCGCCAGGGTGTCGACACATGTTGCATCCCATCCCACACCAAAGGCACCATCCGAGGCATTATGGTCATCCCAAGCCGTTGGGTTCTAAAACAGGTGCCCCCCCCCCCAGGCCCCCCGCCACTCCCCGGGCGGCGGTGACAAGAGCCCACTGACGTATAAATCATTCATAAGAGCCCGACAGCTGATGTCAATGATGTCAGCGACCACAGACTACATAGAGATACTACGTATCTAGCGACCAGCACTCCTACTGCAGGACAAGCCATGGTGCTTTCCGGAAACCCTCATTCCTTTTTCTTTTTGATCATAACATGGCAAATATTCTCGATACATTTTGCATAATAAATAACAAACAAAAACAGAGCAATTGCATTTCGGAAAACAAATACCTTTTGATAGATTTCCACACAATAATCTGGCGATATCAGAGTATCTTCTCATATTTATCTTCGAACATACAACCTTCCTTCCTTGTTTTTTTCTCTTCTTGTTATGGCAACTCTTTGAAGACGTTCCGCGGTCAAATTGTCAAAATAATGTACAACGAAACTAAGGATGGACAAGCACAGACTACATAGAGATATGTGGACAAGTGAGAAAAAATGTATCAAAATTAATTTTATCGAAATTTCTAAATATAATCTAGTGTAAAATTTCGTCTGATTCCGTATGATCACTAAATCACTATCACTACATATTAAAAAACAAAGTCCTCAGCCCCACGTGTCTGTCTGTTCGCGATTTACTCAAAAATAGTGATTTTCATGCTGTTTTAACCAATGGTTCTCGAGGACGGTTTTATAGTATACCTATAATTTGTCAAGTGGGCACAGCCGCGGGCATCAGCTAGTTATTTATGGAATACGTAGGTACATAATTATATTATTTCCTTCTAAAACATTCAAAATTTGTAAAAAGAAACACAGGAAGAAAATTGTTTTTTTTTTTTTTTATTGTGTTCACACAAGCTAGTAACGTTAAATACGAAACCAGAGTTCGAAATACATGTACCTATCACAAGTATCGAAATTGATACGAATTCAATACTCTTGTACCAGTTGTACCAAAAATGTAGACTATCGATAACATTTTGATATGTCGACAGTTTTTGCTTATCCCTAAACGAAACTGACAGAAGCACGACAGAAGAAATAAACAATTCGGTAAACAGACAAAGACAATCGAAAAGCAGGTATTTACTAGGTATTTTATAATAATAATATGGAAGTAGACAATGTCTTTTGCAGATGAAAAACTAACTAAACTAAGAAGGAATAAATAGTTGGTGACAAACTGCTGAATCTGAAAACAAAATTGAAGTCATGGAGGGGTTTTGTAGAGGATGTCTCATAAAATATGACGAACCGATGGAGCTGCTGCAATATACTGAGAAAAACAGACGACTGTTTGTGTATTCAACCGGATTACAGGTAAAATTTACTTTACAGATCCCCTACCCACCACCCCCCTACCCCCCCTACTTTACCCTACAGACTGGTTTAAAGATGTTCATTGGCTTGTAGGCTTGGGTTGATATCCATGTTCTGTAGCTGGGTAATTGGCTGTTACCCTTGCGGTCACAGGTTCAATTCCCGTACTGAAACAAATATTTGGGATGCCTGCAGATGGATCCAGGATGGGAGTTTTATCTCCAGCCCAGCATAAAACTTTTCTGTCACTCTTTGACAGCAAAGTTTTATCATAAATTTATTAAATACATACATGCTTACATGGTATAGGTAACAGGAGGCCAAAGCTAGGGGCATAAAGAAAGTCATAGTTAATTTTACCACAAATTAAGAACATTGTAAAGTGTGACAACAACCTCCTTTCAGGTGAAAAGAAATGATACCTTCACATTCCAGTTATGTAAAGATTGTTTCCTGAACATGAAGCAAGCTTGCAAGTTCAAGAAGAATTGCCGCACATCAGACAAGCGGTTTAGAAACTATATAGCATTAAAAGATGTTGGTGATCCAGTGGATTTCTGCACATTCCTCAAGAATAGTGATGACACTTTGACATTCCGGTAACTATCATGATTTTAACCGTCTAAGTATTTTATTTTTAGAGCCATGAACAGTACCTGTTAAAGAATAGAATACAACTGAAAGGATATTGCAGTTAATATCCTTTCAGTTGTATTCTTTTCATTATTATGCCACCAGCTGACTCACACAACTTCATTTGCGTCACATTTTCCATTAATACTCAGCTTCTTTTAGTCTTAGCGTGATGTTATATGGCCTATAGCCTTCCTCGATAAATGGGCTATCTAATACTGAAAGAATTTTCAAATCGGACCAGTAGTTCCTGAGATTACCCCCTACATACAAACTTACAAACAAATGTTACCTCTTTATAATATTAGTATAGATTAGTCAGCAGTCTGACAATCTGACCCTAGTCTTGCCAAGGTGTTAGCTAAATGTGCACCATTAATTGGACTGTGACCGTTACACAGACAGTTGATCCCTATGAAATACTGGTATTCAGCTGCATCTGGAACTAAGAGGAACCAAGAAGCTTAGCAGATTGATTTATTTGTTTAAACAAAAGTCAAAGTCAAAGTCAAACATTTATTTTAATTAAACCATTTACAGGCACATTTGAATTGTCAAGGTCGGTCGGTCCAAAAAGATGAAGCTATTTGCACGTTCCAAAGCGTAGATCTCTATGGAGAAGAACGTGCAAGAAACTCCACGGACACTCTTTTAAAAATAATTAATTGTTACAACGTTTTGTAGATATTGCGTTGAAATTATATAAACATGTTTGAACGATGTGACGAGCATGATAAAAACGTCCGGAATAAGAAAGGAACAATTCAAAGAAATAATTAAAATTAATGAAAATAAACCATGGCAGCTGAGAAATGACCACTCCCAACCGACGGCGCCATGACATGCGCCACGCCCATTCGTCTCAACCATTTTGAATGGAGCCAAATAATTTAACGCATACGCCACCATCAGCTAGGCTTTTGAGTGAGCATGACACTCCCAACCACCAGTACTTGAGTCTATACAATGCAAACACACATATATTTATAAATGTTGGTACTATTGATTTATCCAATTAACAGCAATGGATCAGTGTGTGAGTTAAATTAAATATAAAAAGTCATTAAAGACATCTATAGATATACTAAATACAAATATTATCAACAAGTTTGACTTTGTTTACTTACACCCTAGATAGTCCAATGGAGCAGGACCAGCATGTTTCCAAGCATTCTTATCTTGAATATAATCATCTAATTTGTAATATGCTTGTTTACATAGTGTGCTTTTAACATAATTTTTAAATTTTCTTTCATTTAATTCTAATATGTCACAAGGTATTTTGTTGTAACATTTAAACAGTACCCCATGAAAGATGTTCGTACTTTAGCTAATCTATAAAATGGCTGATCTAATTTGTTTCTATTTCTAGTATTAAAATTATGTCTATCACTAATTTTGCTAAAGAGATGTCGATTTTTCCTTACATACATAATATTTTCATAAATGAATTGACAAGTGACTGTCATAATATTAATCTTTTTAAAGACTTCCCTAAGAGAATCGCGTCGACGTAGATTATAAATGACAGCACTCTTTTGTAAAATAAATACGGATTCAATGTCAGCAGCTCGACCCCACAGCAAAATACCAACAAAATGTCAGGCCTTATTATGGGTTTTCCAACTATTTATTAACATAGGTACAACATACCATGTTCTTCTAATAAGAATTAAACTGTTTATTTTCCAGTCTTCCAATGGCAAGTGGGAACAGCACACCAGCAACACAAAAATGTAGAGATGATGATAATGGTAATTTATTAACATTTATTCAATAGTAAAAAAATGTAATTCTTTTACAATGTTAAAACGTGACTTCGTACATGCATATCCCGTTTTTTCCTGTTCTGTAGGAATTTCGGGAAATCTACCCTCAGTGCTCCTCCTCTACACCACCCAAGGAACCTTCAGGGCGAATTTCAGCTTTCTACAACTATACCAGTAGAAAGCTTTTTTGGCTGTGCATTGCCAGTTACGGAAGAATTTTATACAATAAGATTATTTGGTGTCTGTGTTGCATCTCTTTTCTAGTAGTAACGCAGATACTTCTCTATTAGTTGTCTCTTCAGTGATCACCCCCTTTCTAGACATATTATTATCTTTCATACAGTTAATCCATTGTTTTTTTGTTCTTCCCCTACTTTTATAATTATCTAAATTCATACTCAAAACTTTGTTCAAATGAAATTGTTCTCAATACTCTGCAACACATCCAAAGCATGACCACCAATTTTCCCATTATTTTTCAGCCAATTTCAGACTTCGTTTATACTAATACACCATACTTCTTCATTCCCATAAAAATCAAACAATTCAGGTTGGTCACCAATTCACGGACCACCCCCGGTAAGCGTTGCTTAACCTCGAAGAACGACGCGTGCTGCTACACAGGCTACTCTTTTCTTTGTCCCATTTATATAAATTGGACCCTACATAAGACCCTTAACACTTTTCAGAATCAACCTGCACAAGCATCCGTAACTTCATGACAGACATCCTCCAAGGTGAAGAGATGCCTGACACAGAAGCACGGATTATTAAAGAGGTTATAGAAGAAGAGGCAGACGTCCTAGATGATTCGCTTGACTCCCACTGGCTGCAGGATGACATGTCTATTGATACGGATTTCAGATTAGATTTTAGGTATGTTTGGAACTTTTATTTTATTTGTTGGTATTATTTGGTTATATTTGGTCTTGTGATACCCAGTTACTGGATCCTGAAGGATTCTTTCTCGGAGCGGTCGCTCCGTATAAATACTGGTACTGAGCTGTATACAGTTAGACTGTAAACTGACCCCAACAAAGTTTGTAATGGCTGGGCAGATTGATATGCACACTAATTTCGATATACACTTTATATCACAATCCAAAGCAATTTAATTAACTTTGATTGTCGGCATGTTTAGAGTACCCTAGTTGCCGGCGCTCCGGGCGACTGACACCCGCTCCTCCGGGCCCAAAAACCGTTACTGCCTTAAAAATTTCTCGACTATAGCTTGTAAGTCCATACAGTTTAGTCCACACACTTCAGGTCGTTGCTACTATTTTTGCTACTTACATAACTATCTGCAGTTACATATGCTACTATTTTTGTTTCAATCCAGTTTCAGTCAATTCTCGACGCCACACACTGTAAATGATGGTCGGTGCTATACACCGAAACAAAAAGAGGATCAAATGACCTTCGAAACTATAAACACCGAAAAACAAACAAAAATCCTTAAGGACTTCACAAATGCTTTCAAAACTGATGATAATATTGAAGAACTTAGCATTTTTGTTGGTGGCGTAAGTGAAAACACAGAAAGTTTTGAGAAACTTAAAGAATTAAGTCCAATGGCCATAGATGAAATAGATGGTATGTACAAATCTGAAATTGATGTTCTTAAAAGGAAACAAAATCTCAAAGATGTAATAATTGATCTTGGGATAGACGAATCTGAAGGGATGGATACATCAGACAGTAAAATAGTCGATAATGATCAAAACTATAAAGATTTAAGTGAAGTCGGGATACAAGACATTAACACTGTTCATGTAACGGAAAGTAATCACAATTTAAAAGAATTGTCTAATTTTGGTAAAGACGAGATTGATAGTAATAGAAACATGGCTGACAAAAGTAATAACAGTCTGAAGGAAATGATAAGTAATCTTGATATAGAAGGAATGGGAAAATCAGATAGTCAAGATGCTAAAAGCAATCTGATTCTTAAAGAGTTAGTGAGTAATTTTAGCAGAGATTTAACTGATACAACTGAAAAACCAGATAATATTGATCCCAAAAGTAATCAAAATCTCAAAGAATTTTGTGATTTCAGTTTAGATAGTTTTAGTGGAGCAGATAAAGCAGAAAACAAGAACCTCAAAAATGTTAAAAGTTTAAAAGAATTATGTGATTTTAGTTTAGACAGTTTTGAGGATACAGCAAAATTAGGTTGTAATCCTTTTAAACATAACCAGAAAGCAAAAGAATTTTGTAAATTGAATATAAATGATTTTGATGATATCGCAAACTCAGGAAGCCTAAGAAATGATCGCAAAATAAAAGAAGTTTGTGATTTTGGCATAGATGAAACTGATAAATCGCAAAGAAATTTGAATATGCCATTACTGTCTGATTTTTTAGAAAGAGATAAAATTGATACACCAGATTTTGACGTACCTAAAGGTGCACCTTTAGGTACGTCTTCTATTGATTCTACCCAGCCCAACAATGATATCAGTAATAGCAGTAATAATATCGAAGCCTTTTTCAATAGTAGGCAAGAAAAAGAAAAGATAGATTCACCAGATTTTGACATATCTAAAGGTGTAATTGATTCCATACAGTCTCACAATGATGCCAGTAATAGTAGCATCAATATAGAAGCATTTTTAAATGATATACCAAAAAGAGACACGATAGAAACACCAGATTTTGAAATACCAAAAAGTGTTATTGGTTCTATACCGTCGAACAATGATCTCAGTAATAACAGCATCAATATTGAAGCCTTTTTAAATGATAGACCAGAAATCTACAAAATAGATAAACCAGATTTTGACATTCCAAAAGGAATTCTTTCCATTCAGTCTATCAATGATATCAGCAATAGCAGTATTAATATCGAAGCCTTTTTAAAAGAAAAACTAGAAAAAGACAGAATTGATAAACCAGACTTTGAAATACCGAAAGGTGAAATTGGTTCCATACAGTCTAACAATGACGTCAGTAATAGTAGCATCGATGTTGAAGTCTTGTTAAAAGATAAACTAGAAAAAGACAGAATAGATACGCCCGACTTTGAAATACCAAAAGGAACTCTATCTATAAACTCTAGTAACGATATTAGTAATAGCAGCATCAATATTCAAGCCTTGTTAAAAGATAGACCAGAAAGAGATAGAGTCGAAACACCAGATTTCGACCTTCCAAAAGGCATTCGTTCTATACAATCTAATAACGATATTAGTAATAGTAGTATCAACATTGAAGCCTTGTTGGACGATAAACCATGTCCAATAGATAAAAAATTAGAAGAAGCTTTGAAGAATACTGTTATTAAAGAATTTTCTTTGGAGGATATACTCATTTCACCACCAGGTAAACCTACTTTTCTGTTTCCTTTTTTTATATTTGTGTGTGTGTACATTAATTGTAAAATAAATAAAAAAATTCAAAATTCAAAAAAAATCAAAAGTCATTTATTCAAATTAGGCTGAGGGCCAGCACTTTTTGAACGTCATGTTTTACAAAAGACAGTCCCCCAAAACGCCCGCCCGTCACCACTTCCTAGTGTTTTAGCTGTGGAGAAGAAGTGGCCAACAAACTCCCCAGCAACACAACTGTTAACATAATTAACATAATATTAGCAATCTTTACATTTTTAATGCTGCATTCACTTTCATCAAGTACTTAGCTTTGGAATTTATCAATGTTCACATCATTAATCTGTATAATTTGGAAAAAAAAAATGTTACATATAATATTTTGTTACTATAAGAGTTCCATATTCATAATTTCAGTGTTTCCAGCCGCATCAGGGGCATCCACACCAACTATTACAAATATATTATTTGGTGAAAA
This sequence comes from Ceramica pisi, assembly GCA_963859965.1. Taxonomy (NCBI): domain Eukaryota; kingdom Metazoa; phylum Arthropoda; class Insecta; order Lepidoptera; family Noctuidae; genus Ceramica; species Ceramica pisi. Next base: position 15,950,072 of record OY982539.1, on the reverse strand, counting down.
CCTTAACACAACTGATACCAATACTAAAATAGAACAATGTCTACAATCCTATCATGATGTGCAAGATATTGAAATATTTGAAGAATTCTTCCAAAATGATACCAAACAATTTGACTTAGAAGATAGTAAAAGAGTAAATGAAGGATTTAAATCAGAAGACTGGAATAAAGCCATTGCTGCAAATGATTTTGAATTCGCTAATAAAGAAAATGACTCAAAAAATATTGAAATGGGAATATCTATCGACGACAAAGATGAAGCTGGTATTAATAATGATAAAGCTGTAAAAAAATCCAAAAAAGAACCGATGATAGAAATATCGCAGGATGATGAAAATGACAAATTTAATATAAAATATTTATACTGCAAATTGTGCACAATAAGGTACGACACTAGTAGAGCATTCAGTGCACATTTCGCGAAGAAGCATAAAATAAAAATCGTAAAACCTAGGAAACCAAATATAAAAAAGAATAAGGAGGATGTGATAAAAACTACGATGGAAGCGACCATAAACATTTCCGATACACCTGCTAATGACAAGTTTGATTTTGAAAATTCATACTGTAAATTGTGCAATATAAAGTACAATACTAGTAGGGCATTAAGCATACATTTCGCCAAAAGTCATCACATTAAAATTGAAAAACCAAAATGTGTTAAAATGAACAAAAATCATGAAATAGTGTGTAATAATTGTGGAATAAAAAGCAGGGACCCGTCAAATTTCGCTAGACATCTGAAAAAATGTTCGGTAAGTGAAAAGAATGAACTAGGTGCAAATCTTTGAGGTTCTAATAAAATACTATTGTCCATGGCTCTGCATGAGCTGAAAAAGTTATCAGGTTTCTGTACTAATGGTCAAACCAAACCTATACCTTAAGGTATACAGGATATTCCAGAAGTGCGTGGATATATTTAAGGGTGATGTAGGGTAGCTGATACATGAAGGAAAAATGCAAAATGCTCCAAAAAAAATTTTTGTTTAAAAGCCTTTTGTTGCTGTTGGTGGCATTAAATTTAGATCAATCATAGATTTGATTTACCATCTGCATCAAACTGCTTGAAAAGTGAAAAGTCGCTTTCCATGAGGCGTGTTGTTCTTATAGTTTCGGAAAAAGTGGCTGTAACATACGGACGGACAGACAGACATTGTATTTTAATTTCCACGCATTACTTGAGAAAAGTAATATACAAGCCTTGGTCACAACTTTAAAGAAGGCATTGATGGACTTACGTATGTGTGCCTCGGCCCACATTTACACGTTCGTCCATCGTGCCTTCTTTGCTGGCCGCCGCGCTGCAGTAATGTACTATTACGTTACTACTGCTTACGATTTAAATCTTTCTGATAAAATTATAGAAGCTTCTTTTTTAAAAACATACTAATTGTTAACCATTGTTGAATAACGTTAAGTAAACATAGAAAAAACTTTGTTGAACATAAAAGATTAAGTAATTCTCAGTTTCTCAATCATCAGCAACGTTTATTTCGCGTTCCACAATCTGGAGGCCAGTTTATTGTATGAATAGAGATGTATGATGAAAAGACATATAATAAGCCAGTCACCGCAGACAGATTACTTAAACGCGTTAGGTCGCAGAAAATCGTACCATCCTGATTTTTTGGGTTGTCATGCCAGTAGTGTCCTCCCAATTTTTCAACCTCGAAAGACCTGTGCTAACTGCGTGGTGCTCAGAGAAAGTCTTAATTTTCGGTCTTTTTTAAGAGAAGCTTATTTCTCCTAAACGGTGCCTTCTACGGAGAAAGTCAGTCCGAATACTTTTAAAGAAGACAAAATTTGCTACAATTTGACTATAACGGTTAGTCTATAGGTTAAATTTTAATATGCGTTGAGGTACAGCATTTCAGAGCTATTTTTTTTTCCAAAAATTTCGAAATTGGAGTTTTTTATAGTCGGGATAGGCACTGTCGTTACATTATCATACATTTGTGCATAAAAAATCTAAAAAAAAATTCAATGAATACACGGCGACGTATAATTTACTCATGTATACTTTTCCGTTGTGAAATTATAGATAATTTTTTGTTCGCGCAGAATAAATCATGTCATCCATCATCATCAAATAATTTCCCTTAAATTCTCTTCTTGCATAAGATCGATAAATTTATAGTACTTATTTTTTTTAATTGAACTCGTTTTCATTTTATATGATAAGAAACATTTTTCACTGAGCTATTTAACATAATTATCTTTTTTGAAAGTCCAGCAAATCAAAAAGTTCCATTTTTTATACTACATTTTCGAATTTTTGTAAAAAATGGTTCGTGTTTGATGTGTTTGATTGCCAAAGTCTGAAAAATTACTGTAAGTACATTTTGAAGTTTTCCGAGCACCAATCAGTTAGCACAGGTCTTTCGAGGTTGAAATATTGGGTGTACACTACTGGCCATCCTAATAATATCCCAACAAAGTAAAAAAAAATTAAACTGACACAAAATGTAAACTCTAAAATGTAACAAATAATATTTTAAACCTAAGTATTGTAATTATTATCGTCACAATCATATAATAATTATGTAAGTTCAAAATTATTATATGAATTATTATTGAAGTACCACAGTACCAAATTTCGAATCGATCGGACTTAAGGAAGTTAGTCAGATCCCCTCATCAACCAGAAAATAGCTAATAATCTTCAAACGGCTGAACAGATTTTCATGAAACATGGCTAAGAACACTCGGAATAAAATTAGATATGACACAATTAGACATGCGCAAAATGTGTCTTTGAAAAGAAAATGAATGAAGTATATCTTTTCGCTCAACGAACTAGTCCACTCATGTAGTTCAATACTTCATTTAGTTCAGCGAATCAGAACGACTAACGAGGCATTGATTTACGACGAATGTTGCAATTCACTTAGTTCACTTTTATACCTACCTATCTCGATTTTCCTTCAAACTAGGCTTAGGACTGTCAACCATGAAATGAATAATTTGCAAATCTATTTTATTATGTAGTATGTTTTCTGTTCTTTTTACTGGTAGTTAGACATATGCATTTTGTCTAGGTTGTCGTATTTAAAAATCGAAATATGTACAGTAATTAATTATTTACAGGATATTTACATACCTATTTACATTTACACTTATTTAAAATGTTGCAAATTATTTGCAATTACTACCTACTAACAAATAATAATTGGGACAGTTTTTTTGTGGTCAATCGTGTTCTTCTTTCATTCAATTAGTGCAGCGCGCGCACAGGTGGCGCGAGCGAAAAGAACGACTGAACTAAATGAAGGAGAGACACATTTGGATGACAACTGAAGGAATGATAAGTTTATTTTTCGAAATGAAGTAGTTCATTTACTTCAATCGTTCGCGAACTACCCATGTCTAGACACAATCGGTTCATCCGTTTGGGAGCTACGATACCACAGACAGACACGTTAAACTTATAACACCCCTCTCTTTGAGTAGGGGGGTTAAAAATCTGTTTGGTGCAAAATACTACGACCTAAAATGTATTTTATGACTAGCCTATCAGACCTAATTGGCGTTACAAAACTCATGATAAGTAATTTCGTTCGACATGTATAATCCGATATGGTCTAGTGGCTAGGATACCTGGCTCTCACCCAGGAGGCTCGGGTTCGATTCCCGGTATCGGAAATTACTTTTTGCTGTTTCTGTGATTCTATTGTAAATTATTTGATTTTGCAAATTTATTTTCTTTTGCAGCAAAAGGGAATGATTTTCAAATGCGATCGCTGTCTGCTAGAATTCACGACGCAAGCTCATTTAGAAAAGCACAAGACCTGTCACACGAAGATGAGAAAGAAAAGTACCGGAAAGGTTGGTTTTCTTGCGCACTAACGGTTCTAGTATTAAACTAACCCATTAATATAATATCTTCAATTTTGGTTATGGGGGTATGGGCAACCAAACTCAATGGAAAGTAGCTAGCTTGCAGGAGATAATAGGGAATATGCATGAAAAAAGTATTTATGGTCTGATCAGTTTATCTAAAAGTATTCGAAAATATAATACTAAACGTGAAATTAGAATCTAAGTTGCTCGAAAAACGAACGAGATACAATTATTTTAAACAAATATATCTGTCCCTCTCGCGAAAACGCTGTTTTCTATGGCAGCTTTATAGTTGTCGTGTAATTTGACGTCACTGTTCGTATCGGACTTCTCTTTCTAACTGTAGTCTTTGAAGCTTTATAACTTCATAAATGATGAAGGTATTTAAAAAATAATTTCATGATTGTTTACTAGACATAATAAGTATTTTATTTTGCAAATAAGAAAAACGCATGCATATTCCCTATTATTATACATAATAAATTCAGTTGTACAAGCACATGTCAAGTCCATCTAGAGTGAGAGAGTAGAGTTTCACACAGTGACACAGATCAGCATTTCTCTGTAGCAACAGCAAGGCCACTTTAGCAGAATCAGAAATGAAATCACGCTACCCTCCACTGTCAAATTTTCCCAATCAACCTTGAACCTAATGTGTCAGCAATAAAGATGAAAATTGAAATTGACAGATTGTTGTGTGATTAATATTATGTTTATGATTCTGCTAACGGCCATTAATAATAAGTCATTAATAAGACCATTATTTGCCCCATAGAAATGAAAATACCTACTGCAGGAATCGACAACAGAATGCTTGAGTCCTTTAATATCAAGATATTTTACTTATATTTTCAGGAATTTGTATGCACAATATGTGGTGCCATTTTACATAAGCAATCTAACTTCGTGTTGCATATGAGGCGACATACGAAGGATTACAGCATACAGTGCGAGTTTTGCGACAAAGGATTCTATAGGCAATCCGATTTGAAAGCACACATGAGGCAAGTACCAGTCTTTCTTGTTTTTAATCATTATACTGTTTTTAGCCTGCACCACGATTGCGTGATTCATAAAATAGCATAATTATCCTTTTTCAAGGAAAAGAGTTCCAGATCCATTGCTTCATGTTTAAAAACCAATGAATGGCACAGACACAGACAGCATGTCTGTTTAAATGAAAAAAAAAAAATTACAATATGCAATCGTGTTGAAAAAAATTGTAGATATGGTTTTCAGGTATGATATCCAGATCAGGAAAATGATGTATTTAAGATTTCTCTTTCTTACAGGAGCCACACTGGTGCTACTGAATTTCAGTGCAAATTTTGCCCGAAGTTGTTCTCTCGCAGAGACGTTTTATTAAGACACCTTCTTATTCATCTCGGTAAGTAACGGTGCATTTCAGTATTCAAAAAATTGGCCCATTTTTGATAATCGTCATAATGATAGAACCAAATCTTGAAATTGAAAGATTGTACCATGTATATTTAGTACTATTTTGTACCTGTCCTGACATGTTGTACCTCACACGGCATAAACAAAATTTCACGATAACTAGAGTTGGGTAGCACACACATTTATAAAGAGTATCGTGCGAGGCACTCTTTTTCTCAAGTGTGCTAGCACAATTGAGGCGAGGCTGAGGGCCGCGAGCCCGCGAGGCGTGGAGACTCGCACAGCACAGTTGAGCACAGACACTCGTGTCAAATCGTGTGTGTTCGCCTGCTGACCGGCTCACCGCTGTTCTGTCTCGCTCGCTCCCTCACGAATCGGCATTTCGGCAATGATCGGACGGAGTCGCTGAGAGATTTCATTACTGGAAATTCGGCTTTATTACGTTACAATAAAACAGAAATTTGATTATAGTTTCGATTGAAAAGTTTTCAAAAGGCGAGGCAAAAGAGTCGTTCGTTTATAAAAACTCACAACACGTAAAAATGTTCTGTGGTGTAGCTAATCTGTGGTGTGTGCTAGCACGTCAAAATAAAAAGAGTGAGTGACTCTTTTTAGCCAAGTGAGTAGCTACAACTGTGCTAGCACATGTGCTGAGTTACCCAACACTAACGATAACACTAGTCCCGCGGCTTGCCTTTATGATGTGTTACAATGACGAGGCCATGCCTGTACTCCAGAACTAAATAAAATATGATGATTTTTTTAAAGTCATAGAACAAAAGTTGTTGATTATGATGTTAGTAACATAGTCCTGAGAGGTTGTCGGTGTTTTATAAAAAAACCCTGTATGTCATGCAGGCGCTGTAATATTTCATTCTCTTGGCGTAATTATTTCTCTTTTCAAATAATACTACTTGGACAGTTGAAGCAGGAAAATTATAACTATGCATTCTTTGTGTTCAGCATTACCTGTAAGGCATCAAAAAACAAACTTCCTACAAAATAATTACTAGGCATTTGTAATGAACAGTAATGAAGGTAGATGGTATAAACAATTATAAGATTAATCGTATTCAGATTTCTCAAGCGCATTGAAATGTTTGTCTGCATCGGGAACGTGCTCGCCGTAGACTGTGCCATCTAGCGTTGCAAATTTGAAACTTTTACCTTATAATATTCTGTAAACACTAAAGGCTTGACCGCACTGGGCGACGCTTCGCGGCAGCGGAGCGACGCAACACGTAACAACACTATTAGGTATACCGCACTTTTTGTCGGTCAGTCGTTTGGCAATTTCTTCTTACCAAACACGTTCTAACTTGAATAAAGTGAAGTGTCGCGTCGCTTGCTATATCGCACCAACGGCAGCGGAACTACGCGACGCGACACGGTGCATCAATTTGATGAATTGGTCAACTTTGATGCATGTGTCGCGGCGCGTAGTTACGCTGCTGCGAAGTGCGATAAACCTCAAATAATTTCTTAAAAAGAATATTTGGTCGTTGCGTGTCGCGTCGCTCCGCTACCGCGAAGCGTCGCCCAGTGCCGTCAAGCCTATATAATGACACTTCAGTGCTGCTATCTCCTACACGCTCGCATTAGGTGAAAATTTTAAGCGTAGACAGAGCTAGCTTTATCTGACTATTGAAAAATCGGCCCTTAGTTTTTCAAATTCCGATTACCTTACGAATAAGTATTCTGTGCTGCCAGCTATGTGATAATGCGCAGAAAAGCGTCATGGTGGCAACACAGCTTAGTTTCGTTCTAAACATTGGTTATAAAAAGTATTGTTATTTATTAATTTTCAATTGATTTTCATTTCAGATGAAAGATTATATGAATGCGACTACTGCAATAAGAAGTTTATAAAAAAATACGATTTAAGAAAACACATTGAAAATGAATCATGTAGACCTAGGATAAAGTGTAAAGCAGTCAAGAAAAAAATGGATCTTGATATACCACAGGAGCAAGAGAAAGAAAAAGTAGAAATTAAAAAAGAAGTATTAGTAGAAGTTGTACAAGATGTTACAGTCATATACGCAAAAGGCAGTGACGCTACGATTAAACAGCAGTTGCCTTTCTTAGAAACTGAAAGAAGTAACTAGGAAACACGAGAAATATAAAGTGATGCATATCTCAACCTTATTTTTCTGTTTATACCTTCACCGCACATCTATATTTGAGCGAGCATTCATCAATTTTATAGGTGGTCCGTGCACAAGGAGCAAAACGGACGGATGGAATCCACATTCCGCGTACGTACGCGGAATGTGAATTAGCTGCCCGCATAATAGAAAAAACATACCTATACAGGGTGTCCCAGAACTCAATGTAAAGCCGGAATCGGGCGATAGGACAAATCATAATAGTTACCAGAAAAAAATAAAATAAAATCTTGTCATGTATTTTTTAAATTACGGTATTTTTTTTCCCGAAAAATATACACCCTGTCAGTTTCTTAGTCGTCTTTTTTTAGTCAAGGTTTTGACTTTAAGCTCCTTTAGCTACAAATCTTTATTTTTTCGTTTTTTTTTGTAATCTTGAGTAGAGCTTGTGTAACCTGTTTTAAATTCTTAGTTATTTTCATTTTTCAAAAAAAAAAAACGAAATTACTGCAATTAAAAAAAAAATTACATGACTAAGATTTTTTTAATATTTTTCTGGTAACTATTATGATTTGTCCTATCACCCGATTCCGGCTTGACGTTGAGTTCTGGGACACCCTGTATGAAATGGTAAGATGCGGGCCGCCCGCATGCGGACCATAACCGCGTGCGGGCGAAAATACGCATGTCAGGAAAAGGGCCCTGAATCTTATCATCGTCTCACCGTCTACGGCGACTGGAAGGCGTAACAATAAAACGAATAGTCTCAACAACACCTGATTATATTCAAGTAGGACAGTGCTACATAAAAAAAATACAAAATACCAACTGATTTATCCTGTAACATGACCAGTAGTTTTGTATGTGATTCAATTGTAAGAGGAATTAAATGCAGTCAATTGTAAGCCAATTGTTAAATAATGAATAAATCAACTCTTAAAGCTAACATACCCTAATTTAGAACTATTTACTTACACATTTTGTAAGTTTCTATAACTAGTATCATATAAAAATGTATAACTAGAACAACATACATAGTTATTTTAGAACATTCATACTGGATTTTTGACCCATTAGCACGAAGGAAGTTAATAAATAAACTTTATTTTGTTGGTCAGGCATCATTCAGTGCAAATGGGCTCCAGCACTAAATAGATTTTGTTCAGGTTTAACCAGTGCCAGAAATAACTGTAGTAATGTCAATCTCAGAAACATCAACTTGGCATGTATAGATGGACTGACTTCAATCTATGTAACTGCAAAATTATTGGTACCCCTAAAAGAGCAAGCGAAACAGCGACCATTATAATGTCCCCATTGACCAAAACTGCTGCATGGTTTAATAATTATTTAATTAAATGAATGTCAGTTACAGCCTTTGACTAACATTTTACTATGACGTCACATAGATTTATTGTTTTATTTCATGCTAACAATCCTTTTGCGTATATGCGTTGGTTAGTTGGTGACTAGAAGTATCTATGTAATTTAGCAGTTTGAACCCAATCCATCAATAAACAGCTTACATGTCACAATAACATTAACTTACATAATTTCTGTATACAAATTCAAATCATACTCTTTTGGATTTAATTCCTTACAGCTAAATCTTGCGTCTAAGTTTAGTGCCAGCATCACAGACACATCTATTCAAATTATTACTATCAACGTGACATGACTACTTACATTCTTTAAATGATTGTCACAATCGTATCAGTGAGAGTCGAAAGTGGAGTAATGGTAGAGATAGCAAACCTTTTTGAAAACATTAAAACAAAATAAAACTAAATAAAATAAATGATCTGTCACTATTTTGACTTATTACAATTTCATTATGTGAACCAGGTTTACTATCCCTTTTAGATACACAAATTAAGTCCCATGTGATATAAATTTGGCAAAATATTCATCTCATCAACTGACGTAAGCATCCGAATTGAAAACATTAACTAATTATATTCATAAAACGAAAATAATAACAACAAATCATTATAGAAGTCATAATGCACATGAATGAATTAAAATAATAGGACAAAGTAAACATTAATTTTTCACATGGACACAATACTGCCTCAGCTGCCTTAAGAATATTCAATATTTGGTTTATCTAGTACTATAAATAATGCTATTAAAAACTAAATATGAACATGCATTCAAATTTTTCATGTTGAAACTGTCTTACATTTTTGTCAGCTTTACTCAACTTCAGTCACTCAACGATTTTTGGTCCACTTGATATTTTCCTCATAAATATTTAAGCATGTTCATCTTGACTGGCCTTTCAGTGATTGATGGCCTTAATCGTGATGGTGGGTCATGTGGGCCAAACAAAAGTTGAGTGTTACTATCAAAGTAAAAGTCATTCGGCTTGTCATAACGACAGTATTGATTCCAATGTGTTCTTAACTAAATCATTCAGTTGTCACTTCACAAACAAAGCTTTCAGCACCTTGGTTTAGTCAGTCATCAAGTTCTACACTTCACTATAAACTTGAACTAAGATTTCTGACCCTTTGGCCTGTGGGATAGCACTATGCAGTTGTCGGCGAGCTGGTTTCGCATAGAACTGTTCTCTTTGCGCACCTCCGACAGTTCTTGGTTGAGTCTTAATATTTCTAGCACGAGTTTCTCGTTCTCAACTTCTAGTTTTTCTAATCTGAAATATGATGAAGTAAAATGAGAAATTGTTGTGGAAAGTTCGAAAGGCTGGACGATAATGTAAATGATGATGATACTATGCTATACATTAGGATACGAAATACAATACAGCTCCTGCTTTGTTTGCCCGCCTTTAGTATTAAAAACGATACCGCATAATCTTGTCAATGTTATTAGTTCCAGTGATAAGAGATACTGATTATATCTCATACGTCAAACAGTATCAACGTTTATAAATTGTATAATGCAGAAACTGCGAATACTGCGATGTCATTGTTATCTACACTATCTGAAAACATTGGCGATTCGTTACACAGGAAGATAAATACAACGAATCACCTTGTTAAATAAAATAGGACCAGCTCTTCATATTCAGCCCAACTCAACAGTTAAGCAGTCCATTATTGGACAAAGACATCTCTTATCACAAGCCATTCAACTCGATCCTCGGCAATTTTCTTCACAGCACCCTTCGAATATTTACCTTCTTTATGTTTTCATATTCGCGGTCTCCGCTCAAAATCACGACTAACACCAATGGTTAACAGTAAGTTCTAGGGCCAATATAGCCAGTCCATTGCCTATACTCTAGTGAAAAAATACTTGATACATACAATCAAGAGACAAGTGAATACTAGCTACCTTAGGAGGACTACTGACCTCTTATGTTTCTCCGTCAGATCAGTAATATGATCGCAGGCCTTAGCTAATATTCCTCCTTTGCTCGCAGAGTCGGGTAAACCAGAATTGGGCACGAGGTTAGCCAACTTGGAGATCCAACTGTTGATTTTATCCCGGCGACGTCTTTCTACCTCGTTGTGGGTCGCTCGTCTTTTGTCATCGCGCTGGAAGAATACATTACAATGATTAAGAGGCTGCTGACCTACAAATGTTAAGTAGGGCTTGTCAACTGCTTATTATGGATAGAACTGTTGTACATGAAATCTATGTTGATTTTAGAGGGCTGCTATCCGTCTGGGTTTCCCCGGATTTGCCATAGTTTTTGAAGAATATTTTGATAGGAACGACTTGCTGCTATGGTTCCTGCTATCTTGGGGAAAAGCAGTTAGGTATGTCTGTTAATTGTTCGAAAGTATGTGGAATTTTGAAGCTTCTTACATAGAACTACAATCACCGGCACGGATCTTGAGCGCTGACCTTCACCTCGCAGAAGTGAGTTATTGCGTCTCTTTGGTAGTATGAAGTGAGGCGCGGAGGCGGGGAAAGTGCAGTGATTGGCCCGTAGCGCATCGCGCGTCATAGCCGTCACTCGGGATTCATTCTTTACTGCACGTACCTCACGACGACGTTTTATTTGTCTTATGGTGCACAGTACGAATAATCTAAGTTTACCCATGCGAAGTACGTCGCAATCGATTGCGCAGGATGTCAATTTGACAAGAAACATAGAAAAGCGCATGCGCGGGTACGTCGCGTATTCAGTCTGTCACTCGTATACGTTTGATGCTTAGATTACCTATATACCCCTAGATGTAGCCACCTCGTGGCCGCACATGAGACAGCACTATAAAACTTCAATGTTGCTATTATGGAAACTTTTCCCTAAATATGACCAAAAACGTGAGGGTGTTTCGTTGTAACAACTACATACTAAATTATTATTAATGTACTAATATGAGTCGCATAATGTCATTCATATGAAGAGTGCAAAATTATTTATATTATTCAACATATAAAATTGCCAACAGGATTCTAATGATATTAACAGTAATATTTTAGTAAAACAATCTTGGAACATGTTACATGATACTTTAAATACTTACGTAACTATTGTTACAAAGCAGAATGAGAACTTTGATGGTTTATTTGATTGAACAAACTAATCGCAGAGACTCGAGATGTCTGTTTTATGAAATATTTTTGCCTCGTTGTTTTCGCACATTGAATTGAAGTTTTTGTATCAAACAATGTGACACGAGAATTTTATATATTAGATTAATATGAAGTTTACTATATAATTCAAAGTAATCTGGTGAACAAACTATTTATTTTATTGAATTTTATTTATTTAACTACTTGCACTTTTTATTACAGAGTTAAGGGAAAAAAGGATGACAAGGTATGGCAGCACAACGAATATCAAGTTATAGGTTATGTGGAAAGAAAAATAAACGATATCGCTAGAATTACGCCTAATTTTCATCGAAAGCCATGTCATTACATAAACACAAATGTATTTCTTCAATCAGTGCACAATAACTATTAACATTTGCATACTTACGAGTGAAAAGTAACATTCTCATCTTCCTTTCTTTCTGTGCGGCTTTTGCAGCCTATAATACTGCACCATCCCATTATATAGCACCCAAAATGCACAAAACACTTAACTATTGGAGTCTATTTCTCATAAATGCACTAAAACTATTACTTTAATTGCCGAAATTATCTAAAAACATAAAAAAACTGACTCGAGTCGACCTCTCAGTGACAGTGACAGGCCTTTGTTTGGCTAACTTTCTCGCCAAGCAAAAAACCGGCACGCCATATGAGACAGAGCATGTTATGTTTTGTCTCAATTTTCTCACTTGTTTCGTATATATGCTTCTCACTTCCACACTTCCCTACAGTCTCATGGCTACATCTAGAGGTATATAATCTAAGGTTTGATGCATACTTGTGTCTCGCTTCCTCAATGCAATACGACTGTTGGTGCAAAAAGTGTTAAACGTTGTTATTGTTTTAATTAATTATTCTGGTTTTTTCTTACTGTTTGATTTGTATTTTGTGTTTTCTTGTAGTGTATGTGTTTGTTGTGTTACTTTGTGATCGAGCTATTGTTATTGCATGCATTTTTTCAAAATTCAAATATAACACGTACACAAAAAAAACATAATCTACGAACGTAACACTTTTCTACGCGATGGGACCTGCGCGGTCGTCACTAACAGCCAACTTCGCATGGGTAAAGTTAGAATATTCGTACTGTACGATGCGTATAGCGATCCCCACTCTTCCGCCGAGCGCTCAAGATGATCCGTGCCGGTATCTGTACTTACACTTTCTTATTAAGATCATTAATAAAATTGATTAATGATATTAATATCAAAAGCACTACTTAATCACTTTACAATGTTGTGCCTATTCGTGAAAATATGCGTCATTTTCAAATGCATATGGGTACATACCAAGCATATTTAATTTTCTTGTAATTAACTAAATGAACAAACCTTTTTTGCAGTGACTGCTTTTGATGCCATGGGATCTCTGCGAGCATTTTTCTTAGGTGTAGTTGTAGTACCAAAGACCTCTACAGGATTGCTAATCACATAATATTCCGCATCTGTTAATGATAAAATCGTAACATTACAAATAAAACACTTATTTTTTGTAACTTAGAACTAGATGAGGTTGGTGTTTCGAAGCTGGGTACCCTAAGAAGAAACATGAAAGACAAACCCATAGTTCAAGTAGGGACTTGAACTCTGGGTTTGTCTGCCTTGGTCCAATCAATACGATTTTAAGGGCATAAAATCGTTTTCATCTGAGAGAGAGTCTATCGTCTGCACAAGCACATAACATTTTATTTTGCTTAACACATAACAAGCCTCTTTGGATAAGTTTTTGTAAAGCCCACAGTGACTTTGTTAAGTTTTAAGTAAGAAAGACGGGTCTTTTGAAGGTTTTCAGTCCCTAAGCCCCTTTTTTATGAATGGGAAAACAAATCAAATCATTCTATCATTTCATGGATGTAGGTACCATGCCCCAATTCTTACAAATAAGAAAAAAGTTTAATTCGGGTCTTATCAGATAAAGCCTTTGACTGTTATATAATTAAGACTATTAAGAGTTCTGCTCTTATTTATATTTCAACATTACAATACAAGATATATTTTTGGGTTCCAAACATCCTAATTATGGATGTTTGGAACCCTAAAAATTATCTTGTATACTTATAGGATCCCTTGGGCATCTGTCTGTCACAATCAATTTTCTCTGAATCTGCTGGCCCTATTATGTTGAAACTATTCCCCCCTGATCTCTGAAACTACTGAGCCCAATTTTTTTTTAAACATTTATGTAATAGTTATTACCTATAGATTACAGGAAAACCTATCCTAGTCCAGCTCGCACTTGGCCAGTTTTTATAAAATGAAACTTACCAGGTGATGGTGAATGAGCTATATTAATTCCAGCGTCTTCTCCCGTCATGGTAATTAATTTATACTTCACAGCCCCAGCTGCGAAAAGACCAGAATAGTTGAATTTAGAAACACCTTCAAACATTAATAGCCTTGGGTCACTTGAGTTCCTCAATCATCTTATTTCATGGCATAGTAGTTTATATTTTCCTCATATCTCTTTGTAGGAATCTATACAGTAACTACATAATGTATGATATGTATGTATTGTGTTTAGTAAATTGGTTTTATTGTGGGAAAGGCCCAGTTCTTGACCAAATCTTGGAAATGCAGAAAGAGATTTCTGAAAAAGTGATCCAGATGTGTATGCAGGTTTCATTGACCTTTCTTTAGTTCCTGACTTACGAAAGGTCAATGAAACCTGCGTGGTTTCAAGAATTGTCATGAAAGCAACTCTCCCCAAATTATATTATTTTTCTAATTTTATTTTAAGATGAGGGGTTGGCCAGGATCTAGATCTGTTTCTATGTTTGAAGTTTCAAATTCCAGTTGTTCCCTAACTATTCAACAAACATCTATTACATTGATGTTTGTAAACATGTACCTACACACTAATAATTTTGAAAATTACACGACTTACAGATCTCTTTGAAGTTGAATGAAGGAGAATTCTCGTTTGTATCCAAGTAAGGCTGTGCCACAACCGATCTTCCTTCGTTACTTCCTGAAAATTAATCATAATTTAATTTAACCTTAATTGAATAACACTCACGACACTGCTTATTGCACACAGATAATTAAATTGAATGTACAGCGAATTAGGGCTAATTCTGTGCTACAGTAAACAAGAGGTGGCTACCATGGATGTACATGTAGTACAAATGAAAATAAAAAGCAAAAAAATCTATCGATTTTACGTACCAAACGATCCCTCATCTACCATGCCCAAATATTCACTATCTGCACTGCAAACAAATGCGATAAATTAGAATATAACACTCGAAAATAAAATCTAAATCGAGAGAATACTCCGTCGACTGCCAAGTTGCAAAACTACAAGCAATGACCTTCGATGCCTTAAATCCTCATTATATAATGCACTATACAAATATCACCAAATTCAACAGCATATTACCTGTTATCAAGAGAATTTTCATGCATGTCATCAACGTCAATTTTCACTTTGGCCATTGCGCGTAATTATTTTTGAATTTCCACAATTTGATCACGGGAACAAAATAAAAGGGTCATGTGATGAGACCATAAACAAACTAACAAAGCAAACTTTGAGAGTTGCCAGTCACTTTTGGCTAGATTGTAATAAAAACTAAACTTCTCTTATTTGTGGTTTGTATATTTTCCTTTTTTATTTGTTATGTATATAATTTGAAATTGAAAATATCACTGCAATGACGAAAAACAGATTCTTCAAAGAATATTTTCATCAATGCTCCCAACATGGACGTAAACTTTAAAACACTGCCATCTTTTATAATTGTTCTACAATTTTGTGAAAATGACAGCGCAATTTTTTATTTCTTATAATGAAGTCCATCAAATACTAGATGGCACTGTTGTCAAAGTGTAAAAATACAAATAATTTTATTTCAATTTGAAGTATTTATTACGAAAGTGTTCGTTCAAATACTTCAAATAGAAATATATATTTTTTTAAATGATTAAAATAAAATTCTAGATTACACACAAATTAGTACTTATTCTTTAAATTTTCGGTCGTCAATTTCGTCCCTTCTAAGACCTACCTAGGTAACGCAAGTTGCACTATGTGAGAGAAGAGTATCTAAAACCTTGATATTAAAAACTTATATTACCTACTATTATTTCACATAGATAGGTATTTCATAAAAAAAAAATCGAAACAATTTCCGTTTGGTAACATGTTATTTTAATACTAGGTACCTATATTTTCCTGTAATCGCGATTTTTTTCATAATTTTACGTTTCACGTTTTTTCGGACATAAGGCAGGGAATGGTCATTATTTGTCTGAATTATTGAATAACTTCAAACCTATATAATAGAAAATAATTAAACCCTCAATAATAGCCCTTTGATTTTTTTTTATAATCTAGTTTGTCCATCAAAAGTGGTGTCTGTACCATACCATACTCAAAATTTACTAATTTAGTTACCTACATAACGCGTCCGTGTTTGGGACACAGAACACCATTATGTGTACCTTTCAACAGCTGAATCGGTCCAGTAGATCTTGAGTAGATAATAATATAATAATAATAATAATAATATATAATAATATCCTTGGACATTTCACACAACGCCATATAGTCCCAAGCTAAGCAACCTAATGCTTGTGTTATGGTAACAATATGGTTGATAAACTACTTATATACATTTTTTTTTTTTTTGTAAATACATACATATTATAGATAGAAAAACACCCAGACTCGGAACAAATACTTGTAGGTCGTACAAATATTTGTTCCGTGCGGGAATCGAACCCGCGACATGCTGCGCAGAAGTCAATCGCTCAACCACTGCGCCAACCGTGTCGTCAGATAAAATTAGCTGTGACAGACGGAGAGACAGACACAAGTGATCTTATAAGGTTTCCGTTTGTTACGGATGTTCAGAACCCTAAAAATCATGATCCTTATAAAAAATTAGGTGTGTAGTCGGGGTGAGTCAGTTTGAGTGAAAGGGTTTTATTATTGGCATAAACTTTAATTGTTTTGTAAAATATAACTGATACACGTTCGACCCAGAGTTACAATTCCACCATACCCTGGTATGACCACACACTAAAAACTAATAAGAATCTGCCAACATAACAAACAGCCAATCAGTGGCTAGAATTGTGACAGCTCGGCTGTCATAGGTCGGCGCAAAACGCATGAGCCAAAGTGCGTTCAGATACGCACTAGGGTGAGTATCGTTCAGGCGCCTTACCTCTACCCATGCGACCAGGGAGACGTTTGGATACATCCGCAATACACTCCCCCTCGGGTTCGTGAAGGCGTCCTCGCTCAGGAACCCGCTCATTGACGACAGAAACAGGCTGAATATGACGAGGGCGACCTCGGTTACGCTTTGGCATAACTGGACTGAGAGGTGCATCGTCTAAAGGCGTAAGTTGGGACGCGTGGAACCTGCCTAGGATCTCGTTGGGATCACTAACATGCGACACAAGGTAAGTAGTAGGACTAGCTTTTTTAACGACCGTATAGGGACCGTCCCTCTTTGGTACAAACCTAGCTGATAATCCCTTAGCAGCGTTACTCAATACGTCCGACTTTACCAAAACTTGATCACCAACATCAAATTCCTCAGGTTTACGACCTTTGTCTGCGTAATCTTTACGTCTGTCCTGTTCTTTCTCTACTTTATCTCTAATAAAAACTAATGAATCTAAGAACCTCTTAAGATAGGGCGTGATTTGGGGAACAAAATAATCTTTTTCCAGGACGACTCTGATATCAAAATGCGCGTCGACGGGTGAACGGAGCTCTCTTGCTAAAGTGAGAAAAGCCGGAGACACACCAGTTGTTTGGCATAATGCCGAGTTCATTGCAAACCGAACTGAAGGTAAGTGGTTTGGCCACGACGAATGCTGTGTGTCCACCAACTGGGCTAGCTGCACCTTTAGATCTCTATTTTTCCGCTCGGCCGGATTTGCCTCAGGGTGATATAAAGGCAGGTCCTGTGTAATTCCCAAAATATACATACACTGTTGCATGACAGAAGACACAAATTGTACGCCATTATCGGAAATAATGCGGCGAGGTAAGCCATATCTTAAAAAGTATTCCTCTACCAATGTGCGAGCACAGACTACTGAGGTGGCGTCAACAAGAGCAAAAAGGTCGACCCATCGAGTAGCTGTATCTTCTACTAGCAACACGTACCTCTCCCCCTTCTCTTCAGGTGGGAGCGGGCCAAAAAAGTCAATCGCCAAGACTTCTCCCCTTTGATTTAAGACTGGAGTCTGTAAAAGACCTGAAGGCTTAAGGTTTGATGACTTGTATCGTTGGCATGTCGCGCAAGACTTAATAAAGTCGGCAACAAATCGTCTCAAGCCAGGGAAGAAAAATCGCTGTGACAGCTTGTGCAAGGTCCGATCAATACCTTGATGCCCAGCAATGGGAGTGTCATGGCATTCCCTCAAGACGTCAAGCCGTAAACTCACAGGAAGTACAAGCTGTGGTTCCTCAACGTCGACATCGGGGTTGTACCTATAAAGGACTCCTTGCTGCATGAAGTATCCTCGTTCGGACCAGCGTTTTTCTTCTACTGCATCATTACTTTCAAGACACCTAATTATTTTTTTTAATTCAGGGTCTTCTGACTGAGCAAGTCGGAGATCAGTAGGACTTCTAGTGGGTAAGTCAACGACGACGGAACAAATACCACACTGATCTTTACAATTTTCCTGACAAGTGGGACGACTAAGTGTGTCGGCGACCACGTTGGCCTTGCCTGGAGTGTACTCGAACTGAATATTGAACTCCTGTAACTTCATGTGCCCACCGAACTAATCTACCTGACGGTGACTTCAAGCTCAACAACCATTTTAGAGGTTGATGGTCGCTGCCTACAATAATTTGTTGACCTTCAATATAACCTCTAAATCTTTCAATGGACCATACTACCGCGAGAGCTTCCCTTTCAGTAGTGCTGTAATTACGCTCGGCAGGGTTCAGAAGGCGGCTTGCATATTCAATCGGCCGTTCGTCTTTACCTTCACCCTGTAACAATACAGCACCGAGAGCGTAATTGCTTGCATCTGTACGCAAGATAAACGGTTTGCTATAATCAGCTTGGACAAGTATGGGCGCAGACGTTAAGCGATTTTTAAGCTCCTGAAACGCCTGATTTTGCTCAGGGCCCCATACCCAAGTCCTGATTATTTTTTAACAGACGTGTTAGGGGTTCAGCAACATCTGAAAAGTTCAAAATGAACTTTCTGAACCACGAACAGGTCTGAAAAAACGTTCTGAGGTGACGTAGCGAACTTGGTGCTTTCATGTCCGCCACAGCGCGAACTTTGTCATGATCAGGCGAAACCCCATCCTGAGTGATGACATGACCCAAGTATTTCACTTCTTCGCGAGCGAAAACACACTTTTCGCGATTGGCTCGAAGGTTAAACATGCGCAACCTCTCAAAAACTGCACGTAGGTCAGCTACGTGCTGATCGAATCCCTCGGATATCACAAGCAGATCATCTTGATAAGCTAATAGAGTGACATTCTTAAGAGTCCTATTACGAATCGTAAATGCTCGTTTGCAATAAACGAAGTTACGTTGGTCTGCGTTGGGAGTAAATCTATAGTCCGCGAAACAATTTTGATACCTACTAGTCTGAATAGGATTAAAGTTTATTTGGGCGCTCGCGCGAGACTGAGGAGCGCGCGCGCTGAATTGACGCAGAATATATAGTACTTTAATTTTATTTATTGTAATTTTGTTTAATTATATTGACAAACGAAAACTAATGAAACGTATTCATTGTAGATTGAAATTTTATATCACATTAATTTATTTCATAAAATTGTTTTTATTTGGAATATAATGGACGCTGAATAAAGACATTTCTGGCTTAAATTAGGCTTTCTTTACGTTTTTTTACGTGAAAACTCAAGGAATTTAAAGAAATTCTAGAACTCCAATAAACAAGTAAAACATTCAACTTACCTTTTAGTAATTTTAGCTTTTAAAAGAATTGATTGTAACAATGTGAATTAGACCGTCAAAGTTCCATCGCCGACATTTTTTTTTTGCAAACTGCGTTCGTAAAATATTTATAGTAAATTACACGAAAAGAAAAATGAAAATGTGTAACTCTAACTTACAAGAAAGAGACTGGCACTATCGTTATTCAGGATCAAATAATTAAAATATCTTACTGCTGCTGATAATTACAGCGTCAAAAATCATGAATTTCCGTAAAAAATGTAATAGGACTCTTAAGTGAGGCGCCAGAGCGCAGTCTATCTATAAGCCGTTGAAAAGTGGACGGAGCGTTTTTCAGGCCAAACGGCATCCTTTTAAACCGGTATGTACCAAAAGGAGTCAAAAAGGCCGTTTTGTCTCTGTCGCACTCCTTGACTGACACATTCCAAAATCCACTTCTCATATCTAAAGTACCTACTTATGATGCAATTGCGCTTGGTAGATTGAACTAATTCGTCTATAAGCGGCATCGGGTACACATCGGTTTTTGTAACCGCGTTAAGTTTTCGATAATCTACACAAAAACGAACTTGACCATTCTTTTTAGGCATTAACAATGCTGGTGAGCCCCATGCCGATTCGCACTCTTCTATGATATCATCAGCCAATATCTTTTCTAATTCCGCCTGCATAATCTCTTTTTTTGCAGGGGTGAGCCTATATGGAGGAACCGCGATAGGAGCGTGATCGCCGGTGTCAATGACGTGTTCTGCGAAAGTCGTCGGTTCACCTTTTAGCTCGAATACGTCCTTATTTTCAGAAAGGAATTGAGCAAGAACCTGACGCTGTTCATCATTAAGACGTGACGCTTCCTCGTCCCTAAGCATACTATTAATAGGCACACTTTCAACTTGATGTGCTTTTTCAATGAGAAGATCGAACTGCTCAACATGGTCAGCAAAGTGCCGTTTAGCATTACCGAAATCAATACTAATATTAAATCGTATTAAAAAATCTATACCTAAAAGACTTTCATTACTGTCCGAGTCAGGAAAAATTAAAAAACGTACAAGCCTGGTTCTACCTTCAAGAGTCACATTTACCTCGGTAGTTAGTACATTCAATAACCTACTGACACCATCTGCTAGTTTTACATTTTCCATACGCGAGGACATTGGATGATCTTTGGCCTTTAGGAGAGCGTATAGCGTATGACCAGCAACGCAGCTTTTAGCTGCCGAATCTACCAACGCGATACCGTTTTCACCTAAAATACTAATCTTTAGCACGGGCCTAAAGCGGTTATTACACTACACAATCTATCGGGCGATAACTAGGGCGCCCTGTCCCAGCGGCAGGGTGCCGATTATTACACTACACAATCTATCGTGCCCTAACTGCAGTGGCGGCGTAAAGTGGGGGCGGAGGAGGCAGGTCCACCCCGTGTGCCTAGCACCAAGGTGACAACGACAACTCACTCGTACATCCAAAGAAGGCGTAGTATAGGTCCAAGGAAGGCGTACATTCTTTTATTTATCAAATTCATTTGACAGATATCAAGTCGCGTCTATAAAAAAAGTAAAGTGGCTTTTTTGACGTGCTTATAATTTGTTTCCAACTGAAGACATCAATTAACAACTAGATACTTACTCTTGTGACTACTTGCATACAAATATTATACCTAGTTTAAAATGCATCGCAACTTTTTTTTTGGAGTATAATTTCTAATTCCCTAAAATAATAAAGTCATGTTGCGCTTAAACCGCGCGAGACAGGGAAATCAATTTTGATAATTTGATCGAATATTTTAGTACGTAAAATAATCAATCGAAAATATCTGAATACAAATCTGCCCAAGGTGCCAATCTACCCACTGCCGCCACTGCGGCAGGGCCCTGCCTCCCTGTCTCTTACTTACACTAGGTGATAGACAGAGCAGGGAGATCGGAGCCACCCGATCGCCCGATGGCAAGGTCCTTACACCCGATTTCTTATTACACCAGTCTCGCCCTAGTTATCGGGCCCGATAGATTGGGTAGTGTAATAACCGCTTAAGATAAGATCGAACTTTATTACGATCGCCGAAAAAAGGTTACGAACCACTGGCAATTCCGCACAAATGTTGACAACCGTTAGTGTTTTTAAAATCGAGTATGTTTATAAAAGAAACTGAGAACCGAAAAAATGTTGACAAGAACTTGCAATATCGGCAAAATGTTGAGAGTCACTGGTAATGTCACAAAATGGCTTATAATCACTGGAAATAGGCATAAAATCGCGAACAGTGCAAGATTTTGATCCGTCAGAATTACCAGATAAAGATTGACAACCATTAAACATTACCGACCGCGACGTACTATCATTCATCTGTAACGGTGATGCGTACTCCCCCTGATCGCAAGTAGTACCACACACATTTGAATCAGTACATAAACTTACGACAGGTTTCTCACGAACACAAAAATAACGATTATTAACACTAACACAATTTTTATCGAAATGATCATTTAAAAACACAGAAAGAGCGTTATCATTAACGCAAGAAAACTTTTGTGAATTAAAATTATTATTCTTAAAACTACTACACGGTAAAACACAATTATTAGTACTAGAAACTTTAACATTTAAACATTTAGGTACACTATTATCGAAACAGTTAGTACCTACAGCGACATTAGAATTAGGAACACAAGTAACACAACTACATTTATTTAATAACAGAATCCCCTGCGACATGCGCAGGGTTACCTCGAGCTTCTTGATAAGGATAAGACTTGCACAAGTCGACGCTAGGGGGCGCGGTCGCGCCCGCATCGGCAAACACCAAGCTACCTTGCGGCGGCGGCGGCGGGGTGGGCGCTTGCCGTGGCGGCGCGTTGTCCACGCAGCGTTGGTCGCCATGCACATGCACAGGGCGGGGGCGCGTGCGATGCGACTCAATGTGACCGGTCGGCACACGAGATTCACGAGTCGATGATAACGAATAGAACGACGAATGTTCTTTATTTTTCGCGTTAGTAGCGTTACACTTTGAACACTTCGACATAATGACATTCGCGGCACCACAACCGTAACATTTAATGTCTTTTATGTTCTCACTCTTTGAGTTATTTTTGTTACTGTTCGCTAATTTTTCGCACATATCTTTTGTGTGACCGCTACGTTTGCAGTAAACACAGAACGAATTCACATTCCCTACCTTATTCGCGGTTGTGTCGCCCGTGCGACTGTCGGAAGCAGAAGAGCGCTGAGCAGAACTCGAAGAGACAGTACGCGCAGGCTCGATGGCAGCGGCGCGTGATCCTTCTTCGCGGTCAGACGACGATTTTTGCGATAGGCGGCCATGTTGTAACTCATTTAGCGAGTCTTCTACAGCTCGCGCCTTTTTTAGCAACTCGTCGAATGTTGAAACTGCAGCTCTGTCGATACGCTTGCGGATGCGGCGATCCAGCAATCCGAAGGTCATATCCAACTCGACACGTTCGCATAAATCTTCTTGAGGCAGCTTGGCAAACAAGGCTCGGACTTTAGCTATGAATAAATCCGTATTTTCATTGCCTTGCACTAGGGAGTACAACTCTAGGTATATTCGAAAAGGCGGGCGACGTTCGCCATACGCACTTCGGAGTCTAGTTACCTACAGCTTCATTCCATGTGTTCGTAGTGCCCTTGACGCCCTGCCACCATGTTCCCGCTGAAGAAGTAAGCAGCATCGACATACCTAAGAGAGCGTTCGAGTCGCTTATGTTTAGGCATGACTTCGATGGCATCGATGAAGTTTTCCACGGATTCCTCAGGATTACCGCTGAACTTGGATGAACATTTCGAAAAGTTTGCTGTTGACTTCACGAGGGCCTCGGCAGCGCCGGCGGCGGCAGACATACCTACATCTATCGATGTTTGCGGCGTCGACGAACGAAACTCTTGACGGACTTGATTGTAAAATTCTGCTTGCGACTGTTGAATCGATGTTAACAAAGTCGTAAGGAAGTCTTGTGTCATAGTTATATTGTTCGATTGTTCAGATTCTTCCGAATTTGATTCTCTGTCGGCGGGAAGCGACTTGCGAGCCCGCGGCATTTTGCAAAAAACAAGTACCTACACCTACAGTTTTCACTTGACGAACTTTTTGCAACTAACGAAAAGTTTGATCCACATAACAAAAACCACTGAAACACACGTTGGGTGCCAAGATGTAGTCGGGGTGAGTCAGTTTGAGTGAAAGGGTTTTATTATTGGCATAAACTTTAATTGTTTTGTAAAATATAACTGATACACGTCTGACCCAGAGTTACAATTCCGCCATACCCTGGTATGACTACACACTAAAAACTAATAAGAATCTGCCAACATAACAAACAGCCAATCAGTGGCTAGAATTGTGACAGCTCGGCTGTCATAGGTCGGCGCAAAACGCATGAGCCAAAGTGCGTTCGGATACGCACTAGGGTGAGTATCGTTCAGGCGCCTTAAGCGGTTATTACACTACCCAATCTATCGGGCCCGATAACTAGGGCGAGACTAGTGTAATAAGAAATCGGGTGTAAGGACACTGCCATCGGGCGATCGGGTGGCTCCGATCTCCCTGCTCTGTCTATCACCTAGTGTAAGTAAGAGACAGGGAGGCAGGTCACTGCCGCAGTGGCGGCATTGGGTAGATTGGCACCTTGGGCAGATTTGTATTCAGATATTTTCGATCGATTATTTTAGGTACTAAGATATTCGATCAAATTATCAAAATTGATTTCCCTGTCTCGCGCGGTTTAAGCGTAACATGACTTTATTATTTTAGGGAATTAGAAATTATACTCCAAAAAAAAATGTGAAATTATAGTTGCGATGCATTTTAAACTAGGTATAATATTTGTATGCAAGTAGTCACAAGAGTAGGTAGTTGTTAATTGATGTCTGAAGTTAGAAACATATTATAGGCACGTCAAAAAAGCCACTTTATTTTTTTTTATAGACGTGACTTTGATAAATGTCTAATAAATTTGATAAAAAAAAGGATGTACGCCTTCCTTGGACCTATACTACGCCTTCTTTGGATGTACGAGTGAGTTGTCGTTGTCACCTTGGTGCTAGGCACCCGGGGCGGACCAGCCTCCTCCGCCCCCACTTTACGCCGCCACTGCAGTTAGGGCACGATAGATTGTGTAGTGTAATAATCGGCACCTTGCCGCAGGGACAAGGCGCCCTAGTTGTCGCCCTAGTTATCGCCCGATAGATTGTGTAGTGTAATAACCGCTTTACCTCTACCCATGCGACCAGGGAGACGTTTGGATACATCCGCTATAGGTGGTTGTTTGCCACCTAAGTATTATTTTTGTGAAGTTATTACTTATAGGTACCGCAAATCGATAATAGGTAATAATATAAAAGATGGTCGCTTTAAAGGTCCACATAAAGTGGCTTTTGTACTAAATCGCCTGGATGTGCAAGCTCAAGCGAAGTCCCGTCTGTCTTTGACAAGCTTTGCGACTCCCCCGGGGCTTTGGGAACACGGAAACCGACACAGCTCCTAAAGTCCTAACCAGTTTTGTTGGGTGATTTATTATTCATTCATAGGTACCTACCTATTTGTTATGTAATTATGATTGATGTAGGTAGTGAACTTTTGTATCTATGGAAGTTTATTACGTAGGTATCAAATAGGCTTGTGTCCTGACAAAATCTAATTAGTCCGTCAGTTAGATTATCAAAAAAAAATTGACCCGTATTTTTTCTTTTGTGACGGGAACCAAAATTGACGAAGTTACGACGCTTTTAAATTTCTCAATACGTCACGCCCTGGCATAATTTGCGGTCGTGACATCACGAGCCTCCACTCCCGAGTTTTGATGCGTTTTATCTATGTCAATATTCATTGATTTACAAAAACAAAAAATACGTGTCCATTATTTTTCAATACTACGGACTAAATAGTTTTGCAATTTGTGTATGATGGGAACTAGCCTATTACGTTAGCTGAACGAATGTGGATGAAAATTGGCAGAGAGTTAAGTAGGTAGGTATCTATTCCATTGCCCTAATTAGGCCATACATTTCGACAAATAATTTCCGAAAGGATTTCGGGCGGAGCCTCTGTTTAGTTAAAGGCTTGTGGTAAGAAGCCAATGGCTCGAATTTCCTTTATAGCCCGCTGCTGTGGAAGTTCGTAATTTTTTCGTAGATAGTACTCACAAATAGAACGCTTTTTACAAAGTTTCAAGATTCGGAGAATCACGATTTACGAGATAAAATTCATTAAAGTTTCAAAAATGTACGAAAATAGTACGCCATTTGCAAATTTTTAGGTTAGATTAATTGTCATGGTAGACGTCAAAGTTGACATTTCACGTTCCGTTGACGTTAGAAGTGTTTTTTTGTTCAATTTTAAGTCTTGTTTTTTTCATAAATATAATATTTTTATATATTCACATACTTAAAGTATGTAATAAATGTGAACCAAGTGAAGTGTTATTGATGCAAGAGCGAGCGAAGCGAGCTCTGGACTTGTGGGCACCCCGACTCGGACAGGTTAGGTTAGAAGGGAATGGCGGGGTCGAGTGAGCGAGCGAAGCGAGCGAATAGACCCCGCCATTCCCTTCGTGGTTATTTTTTTATAAACTACTCAGAAGTAGGAGCCCCGCGAAGCGGGGCTCCGTCGACTGGGCCTCCGGACTGAATATAAAACTTTTTGAGGTTAGGTTACTATAGTTTTTCTCAAGAACGGTTTGTCGCCTTTACATGGGAGTGGTGCTAGGGCATAGGGGGCACTTCCCCTTCCCTCCTCCTTCTAAACGATACTCAATTTTACCTCTTTTTCTAACTCAAATGCTATTCTAACCTCAAAACTTTAACCATAGATATCTCCATAACCGTGGGGCTCCGGGGGGTGGGGGTGGCGCAGAGGGCACCCCCTCCCCCCACCTCCCCCCTCCACCCCCTCCCGACCCTTAAATCAGCGGGCTATAAAGTAAATTTTAACCTCGGCTACCCGCACACGCACACGCAGCCTTGGAAGGCCTTCCACAAGGTGGTATTTTTATTTTAAATTCATGTTTTGTGAAATTTTATTTAGATAGGTACCTAGTTAATCTACCTACCTACCTATTAATTCTGTGTTCAAGCGCCTAGTTAAGTACTTACTACCTGTCTACTTAACTGATAACTTAATGATAATAGCTGGTAAAAAAGCTACCAACGTATCTATTCACGAAAACATTGTTCAGTGCAGTAGCAACCCTATTTTACGACAGGCTATTTAACGCTCACAGGGAAAATGTTAATCTTCTAATTGTTATCTGTTGGTCGCGGCAGATAGCGATGAACGAAACGCGCGAGATGAAAGCCACGGTATGGCCACGGCATGATACCGATAACGGTATCATCTAATTCCACAAAGCAGCCTTCTTTTATGTGATAAAGATTGAATGAGTTTTAAGACAGCATTGTTAAATCGAATGTGATTATTTTTTTTCCTTTTTACTTAGTCAAAAATGAAACCAGGTGGTGGCCACCTTGAGAACGAATTGTTGATAAGAAGCGCGTATGAACCTATATCACATTGGTTTACAGGAATCATGGCAAACGATCATATTTCTGCCCCTAGAATCACAGCCAACATATTGCATAGCAGTTTTTCGATAAAAACAGCCCTCGTTGACAGATTTATCGATGGTTCGACACTCAATACGGCTGATCGTTGGTCGCGGCAGATAGCGATGAACGAAACGCGGCAGATGAAAGCCACGGCTTATCGGCACCATGCCATGTCACAATGCAGCCTTCTTTTATGTACCCTACTTAATTATGTATGGAGGCTTTAAAGGTTT
This sequence comes from Ceramica pisi, assembly GCA_963859965.1. Lineage (NCBI taxonomy): Eukaryota > Metazoa > Arthropoda > Insecta > Lepidoptera > Noctuidae > Ceramica > Ceramica pisi. Next base: position 15,922,501 of record OY982539.1, on the reverse strand, counting down.
ATAGAGGTTTGGTGGAATGTAGGTCAATAGAATAGAATAGAATAGAATAGAATACTCTTTATTATGTACACCATATAAGTCCATAGGCCATATAAGTCAATTTATATTTGTTATGCCAAACTTATTCTTGAGGAGCTCGTTGCTAAATAATAACAGCCGCACAGGTTGATCTTCAAGGTTAAGCAACGCTTGCCGAGGTTGGTCTGTGGATGGGTGAACATCTTAACATACCGAGTTTCCTCTGTGCCTCGGAAAGCACGTTAAGCTGTTGGTCCCGGCTGTCATTTGGAGATCTTTGGCAGTCGTTACGGATTGTCAAAAGCTTTCTAGCTTTCTGAGACCAGTCTTGCCAAGGAGTACCGTGTTACCCAGTTAATGGGTTGTGGAGGTCTGATAGGCAGCCGCTCCACGAAAAATACTGGTATTCAGTTGAATCTGGTTTGACTGGAAGCCGACCCCAATATATTATGTAGTTGGGAAAAGGCTAGCCAGATGATGATGCCATCAAACTTATTTAAAAAAAAAAATTGGTACCAAACTATTTTTAACCGACTTTCCAAAAAGGAGGAGGTTCTCAATTCGACGTTTGTCGTTTGTTTGACGACACGGTTGGCGCAGTGGTTGAGCGATTGACTGCTGCGCAGCATGTCGCGGGTTCGATTCCCGCACGGAACAAATATTTGTACGGCCTACATGTATTTGTTCCGAGTCTGGGTGTTTTCTATCTATAATATGTATGTATTTACAAATAATGAAAAATAATATTTTAAAAATAATGTATATAAGTAATTTATCAGCCATCTCGTTACCATAACACAAGCATTAAGTTGCTTAGCTTGGGACTATATGGCGTTGTGTGAAATGTCCAAGGATATATTATATATTATATTATATTATTATATTATTCGGATGTTTGAATTTTTTTTTTTATGTTTGTTCGGGCATAACTCCGTCGCTTGCCAGCCGATTTTAAAAATGTTTTTTTTTTGTTGGAAAGGGAATACTTCCCAAATGGTCCCATGATAAGGAAACCAGGATCTGATGATGGCATCCCAGAGAAGTCGAGGGGAACTTTCGAAAATCGTATGGGCGACTAGTGCGTTTGTATTTTACTTTTCTGCGATTTTGCAGTGGTGTTGTTAGGTTAGGTTAGGTTATGGTAAAGGTATAGGTTTAAAATTTGTCAAGCACAGGCATCAGCTAGTCTTACTATATAATCCATACTTGATAATATAAACGTGTTCGTAAAAGTAATAGGTACCGTCTAGCTTTCTTTAATAGTCATGGGAAATCATCTGATGTCTTCTGCCGCTTTGGGCGGAGCGGAAAGGATTGTCAACCTCTTACTGATTACAACCCGTCCGTGGTCCTCCTAATGCCTTTTGCGTTTCGGGGCCGCGGTGAATTTTTCGAACGAATTTCGTAACGCAGTCACTGGACCTGGCGGGCCCCTTCTACTATGCTGAGCTGAGCATTTATAATTGTATTTATTACATCTTCACGTCTTAACGGATTTGGGTACAACATGTTACAACGGTAAACCATGTCCTGGAATTAGACAGAATTTATCTCGGAATTGTGTTCGTTCGGGACGCGAGAAGCGCGCAGAAGCTGGTTTTCCATAAAATTATCTCTGTATTTAAATCTACCTGCCCTGATATAAAATTATCAGTGCGTAGGTTCAACTTTAAAAGAGCTCATAAGCTGATTATACCCTCTCAGGCAAATTTGGAATCAAAATAGTGTACTAAGGTAACCCTTTTTTTTTTTAGGCTACTTAGGTAACCCTAACATTTGGATCGGGTAATATACAATACCCACTACTTACTTACCTAATCGTTATAAAGCTTATTCCGGATTTAGTTCATTAATTATTTTAACCCGATTTTGAGATAAGTTTGCTCTTGACTATAAGTCTTGGTCAGGGATGACAGAGACAAATTCTACGATAGAGCAAGCTTACCCAGAAGGAGTCTGTTCACTCTAACTTTGAAGAGATTAGGGTTGTAAGCGTTCGGAAATACAGACGCAGGCAGAGAGTTCCACTCCTTTGCTGTGCGCATTATAAAAGACGATTAGAAACGCTTAGTGCGAATTGGTGGAATAGCAACAAGGTAGGGATCTCGATCGAAATCGAGATCTCGAAATTCTCCGAGATCTCGAAAATTTATGAATTATTTTTAATAGTTAAGTATTCTCTTGAAACTTGGAAAACTTATTATTCTATGGGCGAAAAAATACGAAATCATTAATAAAAATAAAAAATATTATGAAAAAAAAACTCACAGGAAAACACAACAGGTCTAGCGCTTGTTGGCACCACTGATGATAATTGACACGCTGACTGGGTGCTCCCATTTTAACCCGCCTGATTCCAACAGATTTATTTCTTGTCTAGCAAGTTTATCAAATAATGAACCAGTTACACGTGAAGGGCGCGGCCGCGCTCTCTTATGGTCATGGACTCATCGCGCGCGAATTTGTTTGCAAGATGATTTTTGCAAAATTGGTGCTCTTGTTTGCATTAGATCTCGAAATACCGAGATATTTCGAGATCTCGGAATTCCGAGATTGCACTCCCTAGATATAGGTACATGCCTGAATTTATAGTGACGTAAACAAGGGTTTGAATAGGTAATTAGGGTCTCACACCCAAAGGATAACCCAAAGGATAAACAGACCACCATTACTAGGCCCCACTGTCCGTCTGTGTGTCTGTTAGCGGGCTATATCTCATGAACCCTCGGTAACAACCAGGCAGTTGAAATGTTCAAATAGTGTGTATTTCTATGTCATCTTTATCTTCCTGTCCTTATCTCATATTGCTTGGGGTCGGCGCAACACGTTTTTTGGTCTATTGCCACTAGGTATAACAGCAATAAAAAAAATATTTGGGCTCTCACCCCAGAAACGTGATATTCGGTTGATGATATCTCGGCATTCGCGCTCGCACTTCGCCGTATTTACTACCTCGTATTCTAAAGATATGTATGACTAGCAATCCCACATCGAAATCCAAAAACTACTTACCTATTTCCATCACAACACATAAAATACCGGGTGCGTCATATATACTTAACCATAACGGACAATCCCATACATTTTCAGTGGGATTTTCCCGCAAACACCGTGGTCGACGGGGTAACATTTACAACTTCGTGAAAAGCCTTAGAGGGCTCCGAAAGGTGTTAGGGGTATTGCCTGGCGTGTTTAATATCCCCAACCCTTGTATTGGGGAAATGCGAACACCCTGTACTGTTATTTACCTACTTATCTTGTTTTCCTTGTATTTAATTATTGTATTGGGTGTGTTTAATTTTGTTGGGTTTTGTTTGATAGCAGGTGGCATTGTTTTAGGACAAAACATGCTACATGGAAATGTGTATAACTGTGAAGATTAAAACTGGGTACAAATTCAAACTCTGTTCTAACATATACTGAGAATTTCCTAGAAAATACCGACGACCGCACTGCCGAAAATTTAACCGAGTTAGTTTAATTTTGCGACAGTGTTGTCGTCGGTCATAACGCCACTTAGGCTGCGTTTCCACCAGAGATGTGCGAGGATGCGTAGCGTGGGATGAGAATCGCTCACGCTGAGCGAGGCTAGGTAAATGACGCGATTATATTGATCCTTAACAAACACATCCCTCGCTACGCATCCTCGCACATCTCTGGTGGAAACGCAGCCTAAAGCAGAACCAGAAAGCACATCACGCTACCCATCACTGTCAAATTTTCTAATTTATTTATTTACTAGCTGACCCGCGCAACGTCGTCTGCGTCACATTTTCCATTATTGCTCCGCTCCTGTTTGTCTTAGCGTGATAATATATTATAGACTATAAACTTCCTCGATAAATGGGCTACATAACACTGAAAGAATTATTCAAATTGGACCAAACAAACTCTTCTGAAGTCTTCTGCTTTATAATATTAGTACAGATTAGTATAGATGAAAAATCAATTAATCAAAAAGCAGACATGGGCGAAAGTCATTCTTTCAATTTGACGTCACACGCCAACGCCATCTATCGAATACTGCACGCAGTTGATCTCTAAGTATAGTCCAGTCTAAGTTTGATAGACAGCGCTATTCCAATATTTTACTTCGGAAAGACTATTCTAATTATACTCGTAATTTGATTAATTCACATTTTTTTATTATAAGGTATGAACTGATTACGATGAAACAAAAAACTTAATATTACTACAATTTACGCACAGTTTATTGTTATGTATAAAAGTTACGTGAAGTAATAATGAGACTAAGTGCACATAACCCTAATTTTACTTCTGGAAAACTTTAAATTCAAATATCTTTTGATAGACTGAACCGATTGCAATGAAACAAAAACTAAATGTTACTCCAAGTTACGCTCAATCCTTGTGTGTAAATGTTATCTACATTGCTTTCGCACATTGTACGTGATGCCCGAACAAATAAACAGACAAACAGACACAAATTCTAAAAATGCCGGAAATGGGTTCCATTGGTTGTTCTTTAACACCCTGGCTATTTTTTTTAATTTTTTTTTCATGTACAAAAACCACTTTTCTACAGTTTTATTATATGTATAGATAGATATGCACAATAGTGGTACATGGGTGGACTTAATGCAACAAGGCATTATCTACCAGTCAACCTTTGGGTTAAAAAGACTACTGTGGTAGGTGTACAACAAACAAATAAAAATAAAATAAAATTGAAAAAAATTAATTGAATTTAAAGATGAAAAATATATTTGACAGATGACAGATGGTTGCGTGGTTAATATTATGATTCTAATATGATTCATAGCCTTACGAGACCCCAGGACTCAACGCTTCTCTCCTACGATTGCGACCACTAAAATTGTTCGCAATATCACTGGCAGCGACTGGAAAGTCTATTTCTAAAAGATAATAAATATTCGTGCCTACGTAGGTAACGTTAGGAGAGCAAACCTGCTTGTAATCTGAGTTAGTGATAACAACACTGCACTTTCCCCGACTCAACAATAACAATTCAAAATTCAACAAAAAATTCAAAAGTCTTTTATTCGAATTAGGCTGAGAGCCAGCACTTTTTGAACGTCAGGTTCTACAAAAGGCAGTCCCCCAAAACGCCCGCCCGTAACCACTTCCTGGAGAAGAAGTGGCCAACAAACTCCCCAGCAACACATCTGTATGTTACGTTTTATGACTAGAATTTATACAATGAGTAGAATGCAAAGTAATTAGAACATGACATAAAACAAAAAATAAATAAATAGAAAGAGACAAAATCGGCAGGAGAAGAAGCGATAGCACTTACTGACATGTTTGGTCTGTACGAGTCTTTATAAACAATGGCTACCAATTCAAATTTCGATTTCATTGGTGCATTTTAAGAGGCCTAAAATGTATGGGCTGAAAGGAGTTTCAACTTTATTTGTTTAACATTAAATTTGGTTATCCATTGATAATTTTAATCAAATGTAATTCATCATTTCACCTAATTGCCGTCCACTGCTAAACATAAGCCTCCTCCAAAGAGCGCCAACCATCCCGGTCTTGAGCAGTCTGCATCCATCCGCTGAAGCTCCAGGGTAGCCCGCGAAATTCAAATATTTACTATCTATGAACTTAAAAGGTTATATTAATGATTCAAATGGTTATAATCTTTTAGATAAATGCTCTTTACGATCGCGAATCGTATTTTCTTTAACATACAGCTTCACACTGAACGACAAATTGCAAAAAACATAAAAATATTTGAATTTCGCGGGCTACCCTGGCGCTTCTCCATCGCGCTGCCCACACGCGGTACCAACTCTAATGTTGAATTGGAAATAGTTCATTACCTAATTATCGTATACACTAATGCGATACCAAATCGGCAATCATTGTATGCTAATTAATATTATTAATCACAATAATTTATGCTCGCTCCACTATAGGAATATCTGATCTATTGGACTGATCGCTCTAGTGTAGATAGGTATCTATTAGATAGAGCGACCTACGGATATTATCAGTTACCTAAGTGTTTCAACCGCTAATGAGTTTAATTATCTAGTAACGAGAAATACTTCGAATATTATACATTTAGGGAACACATCCCTATTGTTAGACAACGTCTATAAAAGGCGGTGCGCGCCCAAGAATCGGTCATTTGCTCGCTGGCTTTCGTACGGAACGGTAGTTGTCGACGCGATTTGTGAGTACTTGTAAATTATAATTTGCGCTGGTAAATCTGTAAGTACATGATATCTTCAATTGTATAAGTGATTGGTGATTTATTTTTTTAATCTTGAGGTTATGTAAAAGTCCCTTTGAAGGGAGATTATTACCTACTATTTTGTTTTTGTAATTAAACGGTTCTTAAGGTGTAAGACTTCTTTTTTTTTTTAATGATTTGTATTCCTGGAACCTAAATTCAGAAGTGTGATTACTGACCTTCATTTTTGAAAAGAAAAATAACGCCCACGATTTTAATTTTCATACTGCATCTACCCTCTTGATTTGTAAAAAAAAATAAAACACCAATTAACGGTTAATTTTTCTGTTTTCTAATCATTGTTTGTGTGTGAATATGTCTGATAGACGACATAACTCTCGCAGCAAGTCGCGTCGACACGATAGGGATTGTAGTTCTCGGTATAGATCTCGTTCTCGGAATAGAAGTCGAACTAATTTTCGATACGGACCACGATCAAGAAGTAGAACGCGTTCGCGATCAAACCATTATACTCGTGATCAAAACGGGGCCATGCAGCAAACATTACAATCAATCCTGGTTCGCCTAAATACATTAGAAACTGAACGTTCTCCTTTATGTAACGCAACTAATAACCATTTAGTTCAAAACAGTACGACCATAAGATCATATACGCCCCCGCTTGGGCAACTTCAGAATAATCAGGCCCTTCAGGCCACAGTACCGTCGTCTGAAACACCGTTACCCAGCTCTATCACCGCTTTAAATATACCCGTGTCGGAGATCACAGCCCCGGAAAGATCGAGTACTGATACAAACCGCCACGACGTACAGGTAGTATCGGAGTCGGCTCGAATATTAGCTGAAGCAATTAGATCCGTAAACTCAGACAGAACACAAAAGTACTTCGTATCTAACTTTGACCCAACTATTCACGATATAGACGCATGGTGTGAGGAAGTTGAACGGGCTAGGTCTTCTAATAACTGGGGTGATTCAGAATGCCTCTCACGCGTATCAATATGCCTCAAAGGTGACGCGCGTACTTGGCTTAATGAGTGGGTAACTAGCGACCGAACATGGAGCAGTTTCGTTAAGGAGTTCAAACCTTTGTGCCCTCGAAAGCTCGATTATGCGAATATCCTATATGATACAATGCATGCTACCTCTGATAAATACAGCACGTACGCCGAATACGCAAGAAGGACATTATTGCGTCTTAAGATTGTTAAGGGACTCAGTGACGAACTGAGAACCCTGATAGTAATTCGCGGCATTACGGATCCTCAAGTCAGGGCCGCGGCTGCTAATGCTAACTTGCAAACCTATGACTTGGTTTCATTTTTGTCTATTTACGTGAAACCTACCCGCACTAAACCCGAGAATCGGAATACTGTCTCTAAGCCAACGCCTCCTAATCGTCCGTCACATCTGAGATGTTTTATTTGCCGACAAAATGGGCATAAGTCTCACCATTGCCCCAAAAGGCCAAAAACCGATCAGACTTCTAGCGTTAATCCCCCTACTAACGATGCTAACAAAATAGTCTGTAATTTTTGTAAAAAACCAGGACATAGTGAGGATGTATGTTTTGCTAAGGAAAGGTCAGGCACTCGTAATAAGAAAAACATAAATTTATGTAGAACACACGTGGCTGGTTCCCCGCAAAATAATGACCTTAAAACTGCAATTATACAGGGTATCCCTGTAGATGTCCTAATTGACAGTGGTGCTTTAAACGTCTCATTAGTTTCCTCTGAAGCATTGAAACATTTTACATGCGAACGGAAGCCGAAACATTATATTTTGAAGGGAATTAGCGACGCTACCATACATGCCGATTCTTTTGTAACATTAACGATCGAGTTTGATGATATCTCTATTGAGGCCGACTTCGTGGTAGTACCAGGGTCTTGTATGACTACGCCCGTAATTATAGGAACTGATATCCTAAACCGCGACGGTATCACATACGTACGGACCAAAGATATGCAGTATCTGACTCGAGCCGACGGGAATGTTCATGCAGTATCCATTGATGAGGGCTCGCAGATCAATACACCCCTTAAAGGTACCGAGCTTGAACGTCTTACAAAGTTAATAAAACAATTTTCAAAATATTTCATTTCGGGTACTGCATCGACTACCGTTACCACCGGCAAGATGTCTATCAAAGTAACGGACGACACACCCGTCGCTTACCGACCTTACAAGCTGTCACATTCAGAAAAACTCAAAGTCCGAGAAATCGTGAGTGACCTAAAAGATAAGGGTATCATCCGCGAGTCTAATTCCGAGTATGCGAGTCCCATAATATTAGTTAAGAAAAAGGACGGGAGCGATAGGATGTGTGTAGACTATAGGGCACTCAATCGACTAACTGTTCGGGACCGATATCCTCTACCACTGATAGACGATCACATAGATAGGTTAGGCAACTTTAAATATTTCACCAGCCTTGATATGGCCACAGGCTTCCACCAGATTGCCATTGAAGAAGGTTCAATCCATAAGACGGCATTCGTCACACCGGAAGGTCATTTTGAGTACCTCCGAATGCCCTATGGTTTGACGAACTCGCCCATAGTTTATCAGCGAATTATTAACGACACCCTTCGCGGTCACATTGAGGCTGGCAACGTCTTAGTATACGTCGATGACGTCCTTTGCATGAGTGACAGCGTAGATGAGGGCATTTGTTTATTAAAAAAGGTGCTAGAAACGTTAACTAGGTCTGGCTTTTCGATAAACTTATGAAAATGTTCATTTCTGTCAATGGAAGTTGAATACTTGGGGCGCGTAGTTAGTCAAGGTCAGGTCAGGCCGAGTCCACATAAAATCCAAGCCCTAGTCGATGCACCGGTACCTCGTAATGTCAAACAAATACGACAATTTTTGGGCTTGGCGGGATATTTTAGAAGGTATATTCGAGACTACGCGACAAAGACCGCTTGCATAGCAAGTTTGATGAAGAAGGACGTGAACTTTTGCTGGGGTACGGAACAGGAGAAGGCTAGGCGGGAGATAATAAGTTGCTTAACTAGTTCACCAATATTAGCTATTTTCGACCAGTCCTTACTCACAGAAGTTCACACCGACGCAAGCAGCATCGGCTATGGTGCAGTACTGATGCAGAAAAAGGCTGATGGTACGAAGCATGTAGTCGCCTACTTTAGTAAAGCCACACAGGGTGCCGAAAGCAGGTATCACTCTTACGAGTTGGAAACCTTGGCGGTCGTGAAGGCGTTGAAAAATTTCCGTCACTATCTCGTAGGGATTAACTTTAAAGTAATCACAGATTGCAATGCTCTCAAGGCCACCGAAAAGAAAAAGGATCTGCTCCCACGCGTACCAGGTGGTGGATCTATTTACAAGATTTTAACTTCAGCATTGATTATAGAAAAGGCACCATGATGACACATGCAGACTATCTAAGTCGAAACCCAGTCACTAACGAAGTACATCAGATATCTAGGCCACGCAACTGGGCACAAACTGCTCAGTCAGCAGATTCTGAGACGCAAGGTATTTTACAGAAATTACAGGACGGAGAATTAGATTCTCAGCGATATGTCCTTCAGAATGAAATACTTTATTATCGGTATACACCAGTGGGTGAGGAAGCCAGACTTCTTTGTTTTATTCCCAAAGGACACCGGTTAAGTTTATTGAGGATTTTTCATGACGAACACGAGCACATTTGTGCGGAGAAAACTGTGGACTTAATCCTCAGATATTTTTGGTTTCCCGGACTTCGCCAATTTGTAGCAAAGTATATAAAACATTGCCTTGTATGTGTATCCTGTAAACGTGTACCTAGAGCCCCTCATCAACCAATAACATCCTGGGAAAAACCCAGTCTTCCTTTTCAAACGTTGCACGTAGATGCCCTCGGGCCGTTACCGGAATCTAACGGCTATAAATTTGTATTGGTAATAATAGACGCCTTTACAAAGTTTTGTTTACTGTCTCCAATTCGTAAACAGGATGTAAGTGAGCTTAAGCGCACGTTCACCAACGCGATTTCTCTCTTTGGCGTTCCTAAGCTTTTAGTAGCTGACCGCGGTCGAATGTTCGAATCCTCCGAATTCTCTACTCTGTTAACTGAGTTCGGTTGTGATATCCATTTTATAACACCCGAAATGCACAATGCTAACGGACAGGTAGAGAGATACGTCAGAACCGTTCTGAACATGATTCGTATTGAAACTAATCATAGACATGCGGAATGGTCAGAAAAACTATGGAGACTCCAGCTCACCCTTAACATAACTAAGCAGAAGACAACTCAAGCTTCAGCACTGAAGCTCTTAGTGGGCACTGACGCTACGACGCCTATTGTGCGATCACTAATTCGTGACATCGCAATCGAGAGATCTGAAAACCACGAGGCCTGGCGAGAGCTATGCAGAACAAGAGCTCATCAACTGTTGACACAAAATCAAGCCAAACAAGATTCTCGTGTCAACCAGCAGCGGCGAGCACCACGTGCATACAAAATTAACGACCTAGTTTTCGTAATCAAATATTCTCAGTCTACAGGAAAACTAGACCCTGGTATGCGCGGACCTTATCGGGTGATTAAAGTCCTACCCAATGGTCGCTATCAGTTGAAACTCATCAGTGGCTCATATGGCAAAACCACACAAGCTGCTGCCGAACACATGATACCCTGGAACGGAGAGTGGTGTCCAGATTCATGTGCAGCCTTTTTCGAGGGTGAGTATTGAATTAGTGTAATGCGGAGAATTGGTGAGTTGCTTCGCCATAAACTTTCCACGTGCACTTTGTTTTAATTTTCATAAAACTGCTACATAAAGAAATATTTTCAATTTACTCTCTTAATTATTATTCTCATTTAAATGATCAAGTTGTGGCGCACTAACTCGCTGGTCGATCGATGCATTTAACTAAATGATGGACTTTTGTGTTGTATGTGCGATTCAGAGATGCCTCCATGCACACAATTGCATAATTATGTGATAATTTATGGCGTTATATTAAGGACGTGCGATTCAGAGATGCCTCCGTCCACACTTAGTATAAAAACCTTTTTTGGTTTCTGTGACAAAGGCGTTGTACACTGGACGCGCGATTCAGAGATGCCTACGTCCAAACAGACATACTAGTACCTATACTGAGAGGTATTGGTTTATGAACTAAGTACTGAAGTGTTGACGTGCGATTCAGAGATGCCTCCGTCAACCTCAGACAGAGGGGACGCCTTCTGTCTGATTTGTTCACAGATGCAGCTTCGGATCGGCGAAAACTCACTACGAAGACAGGAACACGGTCAAGAGAGCTCTCACGAATTTTAACGCTTTCTTATACTAACAAAATTGCATGTGGCCACATACTATAAAATGTTATGGCAATGTCTAAAATGCGTTCATATTTCAGACAGCGAAGTACGTGATCCTAACACAGGGTCATCATCAGTGTCCCTTCAACCCGGTACTGAGAGGGCTGCACCCAGTGGCGAATCTCCAGCTGCAGAGTTGGACCCAGTACCCGCCGAGCACCATGAAGACCACGTCGAGGACGACGCTTCGTCAGGATAGGCCGATTTAGGGAACACATCCCTATTGTTAGACAACGTCTATAAAAGGCGGTGCGCGCCCAAGAATCGGTCATTTGCTCGCTGGCTTTCGTACGGAACGGTAGTTGTCGACGCGATTTGTGAGTACTTGTAAATTATAATTTGCGCTGGTAAATCTGTAAGTACATGATATCTTCAATTGTATAAGTGATTGGTGATTTATTTTTTTAATCTTAAGGTTATGTAAAAGTCCCTTTGAAGGGAGATTATTAGCTACTATTTTGTTTTTGTAATTAAACGGTTCTTAAGGTGTAAGACTTCTTTTTTTTTTAATGATTTGTATTCCTGGAACCTAAATATACAATATACCCACACAAGTAATTGAATAAAGTACATTGGTATGAGAATGTGTAGATAAGCATACCAACATAAACCACGATTTAATTTTCATCAATAAAAATATTATAAATCAATACATATTATAAAACTGAAGAGTTTATTTGTTTGTTAGGTTGAAGGCGTTAATCTCAGAAACTACTGGTTCAAATTGAAAAATAATGGTGTTGGATAGCCCAGTTATCGAGGAAGGCTATTAAGGCTGTACAACATCACGCTACGACCAATATTAAGAGCGGAGCTTTCATGAAAAATGTGTCGCAGACGAAGTTACGGGGGTCAGCTATAATAATGAAATATGCTTGTCCGTCTATTACGTTTCACATCTAAACCACTGAACAGATGATGATGAAACTTCGTATGATACGAACGCGAATCCAGCTCGAAGAACCAAAATGTACGGGTAAAGGTACATTTAAATGATAAACTGTTTGTTGGTTAAAATTGTGTATTGATCTAAACACCCAAAACTATGCTAAATATAAGATGATCGAACCGCGGCAAATAAGTCGTTTACCGATGCAATGCAGCTACTAAAAACGATTACACAAATGTGTGATTTTATTCATTCGCTGTGCGTCGATGTCAGCATGATTAAAATGAAACAATTGATATTGTACGGGTTTGTTCGTGCACCAAGTTTGTGAAGTTCGCTTATCGGTGCGCAGTAGTTTACCCCAACCCTCACCCCCACAGCATTCTGTTCCGAGTCGCCATTATGTCTGATTCTTCCTGTAAACATGAATTACTCTTCCAGAAATACAAAATTTTGTAAATATTAATTATCGAAAGTAAACTTTGCAGTACCAGAGGCCTTAGTGTGAGTTTTTTCGACTCACGTTCGAACGCGTTCAATTGCGAGCGCGTTAGAATTTAGTATGAGAATTTAGTTATAGTGCCACCTGGTGGTCACTCGTAGAACCTAATTTCCCATACTAAATTCTAACGCGCTCGCAATCGAACGCGTTCGAACGTGAGTCGAAAAAACTCACACTAAGGCCTCAGAAGCGTTTTGCAGGGTCGCCGTAAATTAAAAAAAAAAATTACAATCGAATAACAAGAAACTCATTGTTTTATGGAATTTTTTTAAATATTAATTATCGAAAGTAAACTTTGCAGTATCAGAAGGGTTTTGTAGGGTCGCCATAAATTAAAAAAAAAATTTCAATCGAATAACAAGAAACTCATTGTTTTATGGTGCCCTTACACGGGCAATTTTTTGAGCTATTCATGTGTAGCATTGTGAAGCAACTTCAATAAAATGTGTGAGTATTGCCTATAGTTTATCAATATTCATTACCCGTGTAAACGCACCTCTAGAGGAGTGAATGTACAAAATTTCTAAGGCTGCCTGTCCATTATAGCGGAATCCCCGCACCACGTGAGTCACTGACATTTTGACTGACATGATAGGTTTATATTTCTCCGTTTCTCTGCTCCGCTGTAATAACTGTGCGCGTAAGGGTTGAGCAAAGCTGTAATCTAAGATCTATGTGGCCGGTCATACCGCAGCAAAGTTTCTAGGACATGAGGATGGAAAGTATTTCGAGCGTGCACATTATCTCTACCTTATGTTAAGGGCTTCCCTTTAGTTGACGACGACGACACGGTTGGCGCAGTGGTTGAGCGATTGACTGCTGCGCAACATGTCGCGGGTTCGATTCCCGCATGGAACAAATATTTGTACGACCTACAAGTATTTGTTTCGAGTCTGGGTGTTTTTCTATCTATAATATTATGTATGTATTTACAAAAAAAATAAATGTATCTAAGTAGTTTATCAGCCATCTCGTTACCATAACACAAGCATTAGGTTGCTTAGCTTGGGACTATATGGCGTTGTGTGAAATGTCCAAGGATATATTATATATATTATATTATTATATTATAGTTAGTTGTGACAATGCGACAACGATGCCGCAACTATTGACTTATGTATGTAGTCTGTTTTTTTGGTATGTTGTATGGACCAGACCAGACCTTCGAATTCGAATTACAACTTAAAAAATCTTGTGCGATAATTTGCGAAATTAAAAGACTTTTTTCACTTTTAAACCGATTTCCAAAATGGGAAGATGTTGTCGATTCGGTTTGTGATTTTTCCTCTAAAAGTAAAAAACTATGCATTTTTGACAAATTACATTCAGTATTAAAAGTGTGCAATTTATTATATTATAACTGTTCTTCGGTATTTATATAGACACCTAAATTTTTAACAATTTACTTACTCAACCGCAGCACTGTGAACCTTATAGACTCTTGGTCATAATCAAGATGGTATTTTATTCTCGAAATTGACAACTTGATTTGCTCCCGCCCTAAGTATTGGCAATTCGCTCATCAAAAAAAAAGTGAAGCTGTCAGACCAATGGCGTTTTAAAGAGAGAGAGCCTCTGAAAACGTCTACCTCATTACCAACACATATGTAATGGTGGATGGGAGATACCTCCTGCATACTGTCATCGAAACTCATCTACAGAATTAATTTTTAAAGTGTGCCTTCAGGGCCAAATCCGCATTTGTTCCCAACGAGTAACACCCTCAAATGTCACACTGTTACTCGATGGGATTTTTTTCTGAAAAAAATCCCAACCGGTCACACTACCAGTCACACTGTTACTCGATGGGAATTTCTTCAGAAAAAAATCATGGATAAATGGTCACCAAATAACGATAATATAAGAAAAAAATCGCGACCAATTTCGAGGTAGCGCTCGCCGGCCGCTGCCGCGGCACCGCTCGCTTCGCTCGCTCGGCTCGCGCGTAGTTGGTCACAGTTCTAACCTAACCTAACCTAACCTATAATATTTTTGGTAGTAATATTAATCTTTTAGTTGGATAGAATTTGGTGACCGTTGATCCATTTTGGTGACCGTCTAAATTATACCCCTTTAGTGTGACTGGTTGGGAAATTAGTAATAAAAAGTTCCCATCGAGTAACAGTGTGACTGGTTGGGAATTTTTTCTTAAAAACATTCCCATCGAGTAACAGTGTGACATTTGAGGGTGTTACTCGTTGGGAACAAACGCAAATCCGTAACTATGAGGAATACCGAAAAGCACTGAGTCTCGAGCCCGATTTTGATGAACACCAAAACGGATCATTGGATTAAAAAATATATATTTTTCCTTTCCGGGAATCGAGCCGGTTGGTTGGAAAAAAAAACACGTCACCCTAAGTGATATTTACAACATTTCAAAAATGCAGACCTAAATCGTGATTTGAGATTTCAATTTCCACTGAGCTATTGGTATTTTACAGCAAAAAAAATAACACTTTATTTTCTTCCTTTCGAGTAAATGGGCAACTCCTAGGCGCAACGCAGACAGAAGGCGGCGAGGCGAAGGTATGGTGCAGATACGGTGCATTGCAGAGTAACTTATGGGTACTTTTAATCCATGGTTTTAATGAAAAACACGGAACACTTGTGAACCTCTTGAACACTGTCATAGATAAAAACAGGTTTAAATGGGGCGAGTCATCTGGGCTGCTGTAGTCGCCGTAACGCTTAAGGTGAATGCTCCAACCAGCCCGCGAAATTCAAATTTTCTTACGTTTTTTGCAATTTGCAGGCCTGTGCTGGGTTGTATGTTGGTTAAAATATTATTCGCGGCTGTAAGACATATGTAGTTACAGAATTATAATCATCAAAATCATCAATACACGTTCAAATCGTTGCCAGCGAATGAACGAAAGAGCGAGCAAGCGAACCCTGTCCATCCTAATTAGTACTCGATAAACTGAAAAAACACCGAAAGGACGTGCAATAAGTGTTATTTCCACTAAATAGCACCTTTTACAATAATACTTTGTGCCGTATCGTCCCTGTGTCTGTTTGCGCAGGTATCGCGCCTGCACGGTATCTGCGCCGTATCTGTACCTTACCTTCGCCGCGCCGCCTTCTGTTTGCGTTGCGCCTTAGATTGTTGCGGCTAGTAAGTGCAGGTAGCTACATTAATAGCAGCATCGGTTATGGAGGCCCTCAAAGTGCAAGAACAATTGGAGCAATCCAACGTGTGACTCATGATCTGAAGGAGCCGCACTTACAATACGACGGGATTATGAAACCATTATTTTACTGACCAACTCCAAAGACAATACAAAAACACTCAGCAATCGATCAAAGCTAATAAGCACTCCAATCAGACCGATACTTGCCAACTGCCACAAACTTGCGCAAGTATTGATGGATTGATTGAGTCCCTCATACACTCCCGATCTCCAGCCAACTTCTGTTTCAGACGTTTATAGTGTAATTATAACAGATAGATGTAATTAGTAGCCGGAGATAATAATTTTACCGCTAATTGTTGTTTTATGAGCAGATTGATGATCATTTTAGATGAGTTATGTTTGTCGTAAATTCATGCTTGGTAGATACTATGGACTCGAAGAGATTTTTGTCTTTTGAAACAAATTAATTGAAAATTAAAACAACATAATATTCAGGTTCTCGGCGTCTAGTATTTAGGAGGCTCATTTTAAAGACAATTAGAGGACTCCGAAGTCTTTTAATAGGCTTGTTTACTGAAAAAATCTAATTAGTCCGTCAGTTAGATTATCAAAAAATATTTGACCCGTATTTTTTCTTTTGTGGGATTTGTGGGAATCAAAATTGACGAAGTTACGACGTTTTTAAAATTCTCAATACGTCACTCTCCGGCATAATTTTTAGCGGGTAGTGACGTCACGAGCCCCCAAACCCGAGTTTTGATGCGTTTTATCTTTGTCAATATTGATTGATTTACAAAAACAAAAAATACTTGTCCATTATTTTTCAATACTTTAACTGACGGACTAAATAGTTTTGCAATTTGTGGATGATGGAAACTAGCCTATTGTCGGGTTTGAGTGGCATCCATTGTCTGAGTGTTTCTAACAAAGTACCTACGTACATCAACAAAGCTAAGTAATTGGTATAGGTAAAGGCAAAAATACCATACTGTATATGGTACTAGGTTTTGAGCTGTTATGTATACTTCGTTAGACCAATATTCAGACCTTACTTTGACCGACTGTAAGTTCTGTAACAGCAGCATAGATACTGCAGAAAAGCCGTGTTTATACTGAGAATTCTCCTAGACATAGCTAAATAGCTTCTTTATGTTAATGGTTTCAAACAAGTAACTCACTGAGTACCTAATTCGTAAGCATTACCTATTCCAATGATTACAAGATTGCCGAACTTAATCACAAATTAAAATATCACCAATTCCACAATTTAATATCAAAGCGCTTGGGTGGGTATTAATCATGATTGGAAATATGATAACGTACAAAAGGCAGCCGTGGTCCATTCTCTCGATATAATCCCTCACGAAATAATCTGATGGTTTATTCATAGCTCGTCACAAAGCTGAGAAAAGAAAATCCTCAGGTTACACGTACCTACTGACTTGGTATTTTCTCGAATAACTTTCTAAAATCCTCTGTGATAGAGCGCTGTAGACTAAGATAATGCTTAGGTAAAAATAGACCCTGAGTGGCTAAAATTACTTAGAGCCTATGCACACGGCCTATTTTTAACGCGCCGACCGCGAAGACGCACTTTTATGAACGCGCGCTTACGGAACTGTAGATATGACCAAAAAGCAGTACTGTCTGCATCTGGATTGCGATTAAAGCGCCGTCCACACAAATCCGGACAACAATCGGTTACATACGATTTGTACGAACTTGCTTTTTCTCCGTCCCGTTCTTTGTCCTGACATCCCGACTACCCGGATGTGCGTGGACGGCGCTTAAAGCGCGTTAGCGCGCGTCATCTGAGCTTCCTCGGCGCGATAAAAAACGCAATGTGCAAAGGACCTTTGGTGTTTGATCTTACTCGAAATATCAAACTTATTTCATATTGGACTCACCCTTCTCAGTTATTTACAAAACAAGATAAAAGGGAACTTGTTTTCGAATTGAAATGACATAGTAATCGAGAAATGTCGAACTGTCCAACTTGTCGATCCCGAAATTCGGCCGGGGACGACTGTTATTAACGTACTTTACAATTTGTTGTGATCAAAACAAATGAGAAAGCATTTGTTTCGCGACTACGATCTATTGTGTAAATACTTACGGTATTATGAGTAGATAAGGATATAGTTGAGTGAGTAATCCCTATATATGCTGAGTATTTCCTCCTTCGAATTTATCAAATTGATAATTATTATTTGTTAGATGTGTATTGACATTATTTAAGGGTAGTGTTAGGGGATAATATACCTCAGAAACCGCGGGTATTAGTCATTTACCGTGAGTACAAAAACTCTTGTCCTGAGGAGAGAAAGCGTGCAGTAGGAAATCCAGGTAAAGTCATTAACCTGGATTTCCTGGTCTCCTTTGCCTTTACTTTCAAGACTGAAACTCGAACGTGACTCCAATTAAACTCAAGGAAAAGTCGGAAAGCCTGGCTTTAGAAAAGTTTTATAACTTTGAAAAACCTGTACCGTATGTAGGTAATGTGAGATATAGGTAGGTAGATTACTAAGTGTGTACTGTGCATTAGGTACCTACTTAGTATTTTATCCTCAGAATGATATCTCATAACATTTATTAATGTGATGCATCGCGTCAATACCATACGGCAATACGTGGAATGAATACCGTCTATATAGAACGCGAAGAATGTAATAGCACACAGGCACAAAAGGCATTTGCCATTTGTGTAAGCACAAAAATATTAAGCGGCAAAAATGTACTACAAACGCGTTTACAAACCACAAAGTAACGCAATCATCAGTAAAAGGACTGTTTTCCTTCCGAAACTCGGTCGCCATCAAAAAGGCATAAGACCGCATCAAAGTTAACTGAAAGTTGTCTTGTGAAAACAAGTTACGTAGTCTAGGAGTCGACCCATCAATGACCTTGCCCGACTTCAATTAAATTGCTATTCGGCAAACATTCGCCATTTCGTCGTCGATCGTCGGCGTCGCTCGTAAATCCCGCTTCGTTGGCCAAGTATCGCCACTAGGTCGCTCATTAGGCCGCCCTTAGGTATTTAATGGTATGTCAACTTTGGCAATATTGAAGCCGAGGCTTTTTGCTAATTACTCTGGACCAGTTGAGACCCTGGACAGAACGCCCATTCATTAAATCAAGTTCATGGAAATATTTTGATGCTAGTTTCATTTGTAAGGTTACGAACAAAATACGGAACCCTTATCGGATCACTCGCGTGTCTGCCTGTCTGTCAGTCTGTATGTCTATCTGTTTGTCCGTCTGTCACAGCCAGTTTTCTCCGGATCTACTGGACTGATTCTGTTGAAATCTGGTACACATATATGGACTTCTGTGACCCAAACACGGACGCATTGCGTAAATAAAAAAAAATGAGTATGGGGGTCACTTTTGGTGGTCAAAGTAGAAAATAAAAAAACACTAACTGCAGCGTTTGACATATCAAATGAAAGCACTTCTGACAGAGTTTAAACTATATTTTTTTTCATAATTTTAAAATAAAGAGTTTCGAAGTAATTCACGAAATTAGATCAAAAATTACCATTCCCTCCCTTATCTCCGAAACCACTGAGCCTAAAAATTTGGAAAAACTTCAGATAATAGTTGTTTAGATACTAACAGATTACAGGAAAACCAAAAATAAAAATGGAAAGATTATGTATAAGAAGTCATTTTTGTAACATGTTATTTTAACACTAAATGTTAAAATAACATGTTACAAAAATGAAATTGGTTTGGAACCTTTTGCACGCGAGTCCGACTCGCACTTGGCTAGATTTTTTAGTATCGTTTAAAAGCGGCCGTTATATGAGTAATATCGACTCGACTGTAGGCCGTATGCTATTGATGTCCTAGGTCATTCTGTAAAAGCTATAAATTCATGCATTCATTCGCCCTACCCTTTCAAAGGGTAGAATGAAATGCCCTTTCAGACAAGTTTCAGCGGTCTCTATATTTCTGTTGTGATTGCACGAGAATGTAAACAAAGGAGAAAGATAAATTTGAGTCCATAACAATTGGGATCGACGGGGGTCGTGAAATATCTTTGTTTTTATAACCGAAGGCCCAAAAAGCTTTTGAACATTTAGTTAGATAAGGTTATACTAGCGTCGATGTAAAGTAGGGGTGAACGTTGTTTGCAAAAGCTAACAGTGACTTTTTTAGGGTTCCGAAAAAACCGTCCACAAAATAAAACCTCGAAAGGAAAAAATGGAACCCTTATAGGATCCCTTTGTTGTCCGTCCGTCCGTCTGTCAGTTTGTCAAGACCCTTTTTCTCAGGAACGCGTGAGGTATCAAGCTGGAATTTATATCAACTACTCTCTTGGAGCTGTGAAAAAATTAAACTTGTAAGCCAACACAATCAAAAGATTTGTTTATGCTGCAAATTTTCGACACTCGCAAGGGAATCAAAACCTACAGGGTACCAACCATGAACTCAGAATCTTGAAATTTGGTACGAAGCAACGTCTTATAGCACAGATAAAGGAAAAATTGCGTAAATATTTAGTTACATCATATAATAAAAATATTTTTAATAAGTTTAAACTTACTATCTTTCCTCATGAACGCGTAGAGGTATTTAAATTGAAATTCATATCAAATACTCAAGTCTATAATACCTTTGTACTTTGGTTTTTTCGGAACCCGCGGTGCGCGAGTCCGACTCGCACTTGGCCGGTTTTTTGAGAGAAGATCTGTTAGGATTTTTTGATGATAGGCCGTGTCTTATTATAACTTTTCCTTGTTCTTTTTGGCGATTTTTTCTCCAAATTATTTAATGACACAAATTATGGACACGGAAAAAATATCTTTAAAATAATCCCTTGATTTTTTCCAAAACATTAGGCAAAACGTTTTGTAGGCCGGATGACTGGCAGATTCATCCCAGTAAATGAATTTGGGTTCCGTAGTGACATAGCCGTTTCGCAAATGAGTTCGCGTAGGGCTGAATTGAAGTGGATTTTCGCTGGCTTGGCTACAGCTTAATCAAGTAACGTCGTTAAGGGTTTTTATAAGGATAAATCTTTTAAAGATTAGCCGAGTGAGATTTTTAATTATAGTGTCAAGTAGTAAAAGTTGATTAGTTTCGATTGGAAGACGGTTTTATCTGTACCTAGTAGTAGTAGTCTATTTACTTTCGAGTACTTTACTTTACTGGGTAGGGGGTTAGGACTTAGGAGGCTCCGCTCCTATTGGTCTTCAGTGTGATGTTATATAGCCTTCCTCGATTAACGGGCTAGATTCCATCATCCACAAATTGAAAAACTATTTAGTCCGTCAGTTAGAGTATTGAAAAATAATGGACTCGTATTTTTTGTTTTTGTAAATCAATGAATATTGACAAAGATAAAACGAATCAAAACTCGCGAGTGGGGGCTCGTGACGTCACGAGTCAGTAAAAATTATGCGAAGGTGTGACGTATTGAGAATTTTAAAAGTGTCGTAACTTCGTCAATTTTGGTTCCCGTAACAAAAGAAAAAACACGGGTCAAATATTTTTTGATAATCTAACTGGACTAATTAGATTTTTTTAGTCATCTACCCTATTCCAACCAGGAGTTCCTGAGATAAGCAGGTTCAACCAAACAAACAAACTCTTCAGCTTAGTAATATTAGAATACCTCTAGATTGAACACCTTGGATCAGCTGGTTTTCATGTTTTATCGGGTAAACAGTTTTTTGGATCTTGAAGTTATTTTTAAATCAAAGAAAGAAAAAAAAACATAATTTAGCTACTTCTTCTTACCGTGTGGGCAATAAGGTCTAACGATCCCACACACCCTAGTGTCAGAGTTTCTAAACCGCTTCAAGGGCCTCTGGCATGACTACTGAATTCCTAAACGACTGTCAATAATACTATATCCTAGGCCACCACTCCATTGGCACACTAGAACTCAATTAAAACACTTACTAACACATCAATGGTCATTGAATTGTGGCTGACCGACAATACCCATAGCTAGGTACACAAACAGTATAACTAAACCGTTAATAGGCTCTCACTGGTTTTAAACTTACCCAAAAGACGAACATCAGAAACAATAGCAAGCTTCTCAAACACCAAACTATAATGGGGTACAATCGTGGCCCAGTAATATTCGTACTGGTGTACAAAGTGATCCTTTACTGGGTACAAAATGACCTTTTACTGGGGTACAAAGTGGACCTCTACTCGGGCTTAACGACCCTCCTGAAATTATTTCGTTACACAGCCACGGGTATGTATAAAAGGGTGATTTGCTGAAACAACTAAGGGTTCAGTAATGACCCTATTTTAATTTGTGCGTGTTTTGGCATTTATGCTAGTTTATTTCGGGTATTTGTTCAGGTTTATGGGTTTAGTTACTTAGTTGCTAATAGCTGGGACCTTAATCTCAGTTTTATAAATCTTTTAGTAGCCCGACGTGTATGTTTGCTACATGTGTATACTGTTAGGTTTGCGTTTGATCTCTATCTCACCTG
This sequence comes from Ceramica pisi, assembly GCA_963859965.1. Lineage (NCBI taxonomy): Eukaryota > Metazoa > Arthropoda > Insecta > Lepidoptera > Noctuidae > Ceramica > Ceramica pisi. The sequence continues at coordinate 15,899,969 of OY982539.1, read as the reverse complement.
AGGCTCTTAGGGTCAATTCTATTACTTTTTAAACAACGTTCGCATTCGCCTGTCAATCGCAAACTACAAAAAAGCCTTAATTGAGCCGAATGCAAATGTTGTTTGATAATTAGTAGAATTGGCTCTCTAAACAAAGTGATATAATTATGTTCTGTGCAGTGAATGCTAATGTCGAAATGCCAAAATGTAAGGGATTGATAACGTGACATTAAACAAATCTCTCATTTTTTTTTAATGTATTTACAATCGTCTTCGACACGTTACCGCTGTCAGAATAGTAATAGTTTATTTCATAATGGGATTGCAAAGTTTACAAATGTTGCATTTACATATTTTTTCATAACAATTTACAATAAAGACGGGTGAAGTACTGTTCTCCTAGCTAGGCTAAAATTTAGCCTGTGTTAAGGAGATACAGAATATCACTTGTGTAGAGTTTGTGATGGTAAGTGATGATGTGGTAGTCGATACAGCACGGCCTAGAAATAACCTATTCACTCTTGATTTACAGCTCCCCAGGATGTTGCTAAGAGCAAGTGGAAATTATATTTATTTTTTCCTACTCCTCAGTACTCTTGCTGTACTCAGCTGTACTCTTCTGATTAATTTCATTGCGAGATCCAAGGCAGAGAGAAGAAAAATCGTTTCTCCGGGACTCGTCGGGCTTCATTAGCTCAGCGTTTTTCTGGTGGTCGCCACTGTTGATTCTGGCTTTCAGGAGTTTTAGTGGTTGGGTTGGGAATGTGTGGCAGGCTTGTCCCAATAAAAAAAGGCAACACAGATACTGGCAAGGAATAGCACTCAGTACCTGTACGCACAATGAAAGACTTGACTACAGTGAAAACATTTCTGTGTACATGTGCCTAGGTGACATTTATCCATTATATGTCTTGTCAGTGACGTATCCATTTGGAAAACATATTATAAATTCAAGCTCATTTGAGCTTACTCAACCGAATGACAAGATGAATATTTAGTACTTCGTAGACTTAAAAACGTGGATTACGATTTTGTTCAAGAAAAAGGTCAAATAACTTCAAAAAAAAAAACTCAAAACTTTCATTTTTATCCGGAGAAGATGAGAACAGGTACAAAAATAAAACGATGGGTAGGTATAATTTTTTTTTTAAAGTTTGATACTTTCTTTAGAAATTGTTTTTCTTAATCAGTTTACATAAAATATACCAGACTTACTAGTTTTTTCGATTGACTTCGCCCGCGTAAAGATTAAAAAATATTTCATAAGACCCTTAACTTTAATATAGTTTGTTTGCAAATTTCTTTTTTACTCGTACCTTCCAAACGGTTGAATGGATTTCGACTATAAAAAATAATAATATTTATGTTAATATTTTCATTTCAAATACCCTAGCGTCCTGAGATAGGTTTTTTTTGGAAAAAAAAGCAATATGACGGATTTTTGGCGCTAAATTTTAACTCTTAAATATATCGTATGTATTTTAACCAAACCTAACTAGTTAATGCTCTCTGCCAAGTTTAATTCAAATCCGTTTAACATTAAAAACATTTGAAGAGACTACAAATATTAACAAAATATTACAAAAACTCTATCTGGTACCGATAGCCAGTATACAAGTACCTAAAATTACTTTAATGAATATTTATGTTAGTTTTATCGCACTCGTTTGCCTTGCAAAGGGAACATAACTTCTTAAGGCCTACAAACACGCTATCGGATGTTGCTTTGACAAAAAGAATTTACATGAAAGAGTCAAAATCAATTTATACGTTTAATCTAGTTATCGACGTGCTTCTGAGGTAACAGACATGTAACACGGATTGCTGGTGGCGATATGCTGATGTAAAGACATCAGTATATCAGCTGAATGATGTGCACTACTGGAATCCCCTAAGTGTCGTCGCAATCGGTCTTGTGAATCCTTTATTTTAGTCGGTTATAAATGAATTTTGCTTTTGAGTGGTTTTTCTGAATTACCAAATGATATAGTTGAAAATAGTAGCTCAAGAGTTGACAATATCTCGAATGTTTTATGCAACATCTCTCTAGTCATGGTCATAATATCGTGTTTATATGGATTGAGACTTCATGCTCACTTCATTTAAGCTTAAACGTTGAGAAGTTTACAGAATCACACTGTTGTAAACATTTTGAAGTGGCATAAACAGGTGAAAGGCTTGGGTGAAGTGATGAAGACGTGAGCTGTCAATCCACGTAATCGCGATGTAATGAAAAAGGTTCACTTCATGCTCGCTCCACCTGAGTTCCCACGGTGAGAGGTTTATAGAATCATACTGCAGAATCGACCGGCTTGTCTAAACAAAGGAACGGATGATGTAACACAAGGTTTTAGTTGACAGACTTCTCCTGTTGGCAGACTTCTCCTGTTGGTAGTCTTCTCCTGTTGGCAGACTTCTCCTGTTGGCAGACTTCTCCTGCAAAATGTAATCCTATCATATTATATATTTAAACATAAATGTAAAAGTTAAGTTTGTCTGTTCCACTTTCATTCCTAAATCGCTGAACCGATATTTATACATTTTGGTGCCAATATAGATGCAGGAGGAGTTTCTTGCACGTTCTTCTCCATAGAGATCTACGCTTTGGAACGTGCAAATAGCTTCAACTTTTTGGACCGACCAAACTTGACAATTCAAAAGTGCCTGTAAATGGTTTAATTGAAATAAATACTTGAATTTTGATTATTTTTTTTTTAATTGGGTGGGAGCCTTTTTTGAAAATGATCAGAAATCATCGAATGGAGTGTCAGACTCTTACTGACTTAAAGCCATCCGTGTTCCTTCTAATACCCTTTGCGTTCCAGGGCCACGGTGATTCTTTCGAACAAATTCTGCAACATAGATAGGATCTAGGACGCAAAGCAATGAACAACAGGCTCTATTCATGTTCCAGTCTGTCAAAATCATATTTACATTTCGCTGAAACCGTATAATGAATGTAATTTTACTGCGTCAAAGAGTAAATTCGGAGAATGCATATTGGACTATTTTAAGTTTTCCAAGAGTGTTGTATTGTTCTTGTAAAAATAAAAAGTGGTTATATTTATTGTTTTCGTTTGGTTTTCAGTCCCATCGTAAATCTTAATAACAGTAGGTAGGTTTACGTAGAGACATTGCTTAGCCAGTATCTAATTGCCACAAAAAAGTGCGTTATATTGGTATGAAAATATCTGCCAAAGTCGAAAAAAAAAAAACGAACACAAAAGGATCCACGTGGAAAAAGGCGCTCGTTTATGTATGCATAAAAATTCAGTTTCAGTGAGTAGGAATAGGCTTTCCTTCCCACGTAAAAACACGTAATACGTTTAGAATAAAGTAAAACAAGATATATTATTTTTAGCTCCGTCTCCCCTGACATGCCTGTAATGTTATGTCACTAGTCGCATGACGAGGGTACGCCTGCTCACTACATGTGTATTATTTCTCCACAATTTCAAATGTTACCGAATAAATAAATAATAAGTGAATTTTTTCCTCGTTATTTTCGATAGATGAAATTGTTTTAGTGATGTGTGTTTTTGTGAGGTTTTTCTATTTTTATATGTTTCAATATTAGCTTCGTATTAGGTATTATGTATCTACGTTGAATATCTGTCGTCGACTATTGAACAAAGGCTTTGCGATGAATATTGAAAGGAAAATTACATATATATCACCAAGCTTCGAAACTGCACACATATTAGAAACAGATAGATATTACAGTAGTTTGTATAATGTTTCATCTGATACGGTCCAGTAGATTCAGAGCAAATTGATTGTGACAGAAATACGAACAGACACGTGAGTACGGTTCCGTTTTTTTATTCGGAAACACTGACCCCTAAAAAGCTGTTAGGTTCATAAAATAAAAACGCAATTACAATATTTTTCATGTCTATTTAATAAACATTAAATATAGTATTTTATTATCCCAGACTGACCTGACTCTGACCTAGATAATGCACAAAAAGCCGCAGTACAGCGCAGAGAGAACCTGTTCAGATGGATGCTGCTACTTCCCCGCCTCATTTGTTATGTAACGTAACTTTATTTGCATAATAATAAAGCACAAGAGCGTAAAACTTATGTGTTTGTTGCAAAGATAATAAGTTTATCCTTTCTCGTCACAAAGAAATGTGATTGCTATGTTTCCTCATTTTTACTCCACTAAAAAGGTTACACTAGCTAAGTGGATCCTTTTTGGTGGAGTAAAATATTATGTCTGTTTTCCGCAGGCATATTTTAGTTCAGATGCGACAAATTCAAGCAGGATCATGCCTAGCCTTTTACCCAACTATATTGGCGTCGGCTTCCAGACAAACCGAATTCAGCTGAATTCCTGTATTTTACATGAAGCAATTGGTTATCTGACCTCCACTACCCAGTAGCTGAGTAACGTGGAATTTCTTGCCAAGACTAGTGTCAGATTTTCTGGTTTCTAACAACCCGACAATCTCCAAGCAGCGTTTTCTAAAAAATAATTTATTGCATAAGAATCTTTCAATTTAACCACTATGTAGTGCAGCATTGTAGATGCAGCTTAAAGTCTTGGCGTCATTCAACCTTTTCAAATTCTACCTCTGTGCTGAATTTTTTCCTTTTTTGAGATTTAATTTAATTTTAGACCAATGAAAAATCTTTTGAAAAATTTGATAGCTATGGCTTGTCAGTGGCTGGTGAAGTTTTGATAGACGACGACTGCACCTGATATAATGAAAAAAAATATAAAAAATACTAGTGAAAGCATAGTTGGTTATATAAAGCTATTAGTATGCAGATCTGTTGGAATAATTAAATATTGGTGGAATAATAAAATATGAAAATTTTGGTGTGGAGTTTTTCCTAATTATATGGTTAATGTTAATTATACCTAAAGCGGATATTTAATATTTACAGTGTACCGATATCGATCAGACGACGATATCGGTCCCAGGACAGACCGTCCAGAGCCGTTTGGTTCCGTACTCGTCGTGCTCCAAAATTAATTCGTCGAAGATTAAATTATTCTACGGTTGTTTTTATATTTAGTTTAAGTACCTGTTTCCTATTTTTCATTTAACCACATTGTCTAGGAGTTATAAAGCCTACCTAGCGCCGCATTATCTAGGCAATTTGAGGAGTCGCTCCTAGGCCAATTTTTGGTTGCAACCACATATTCAGGCTTATTTTTACCCATTAAATTTAAAGAACCGTGCCTAGGTTTCCTTTCTTTTTTTTAATTAAATTTTGTTCTTTTTTTTATATTCACCAGTTCGGGCGCCATATTGTAGCGAAATAAAAATCCTGAGGTTCGCCAACGTACACGTAAATTTTTTATTTATAAGTAATATCAAAAACGTAAAAAAAATGAACGTACAAAAGGTATAAAAAGACAGAAGGTAATTTAAATACAATAAAGGTAGTGCTGGTGAATATAAAAAAAAGAACAAAATTTAATTAAAAAAAAGAAAGGAAACCTAGGCACGGTTCTTTAAATTTAATGGGTAAAAATAAGCCTGAATATGTGGTTGCAACCAAAAATTGGCCTAGGAGCGACTCCTCAAATTGCCTAGATAATGCGGCGCTAGGTAGGCTTTATAACTCCTAGACAATGTGGTTAAATGAAAAATAGGAAACAGGTACTTAAACTAAATATAAAAACAACCGTAGAATAATTTAATCTTCGACGAATTAATTTTGGAGCACGACGATTACGGAACCAAACGGCTCTGGACGGTCTGTCCTGGGACCGATATCGTCGTCTGATCGATATCGGTACACTGTAAATATTAAATATCCGCTTTAGGTATAATTAACATTAACCATATAATTAGGAAAAACTCCACACCAAAATTTTCATATTTTATTATTCCACCAATATTTAATTATTCCAACAGATCTGCATACTAATAGCTTTATATAACCAACTATGCTTTCACTAGTATTTTTTATAATTTTTTTCATTATATCAGGTGCAGTCGTCGTCTATCAAAACTTCACCAGCCACTGACAAGCCATAGCTATCAAATTTTTCAAAAGATTTTTCATTGGTCTAAAATTAAATTAAATCTCAAAAAAGGAAACAATTCAGCACAGAGGTAGAATTTGAAAAGGTTGAATGACGCCAAGACTTTAAGCTGCATCTACAATGCTGCAGTAGGTATACTCGTACCTATCCTACTCTCTTGGACTGACTGCATCAAAATCAGTTTATGCTTTATTCTTAGGTCATATAGGTAATTCGTAATGTTAAATTTTTCTATTGAAAGCAAAAGCAGACTTAAGGATTTTAGTTTATTTTAATTTATTTAAGTAACAGTTACAATATACGAGTACTTGTCATACACAAACACTTTGTTTTCTCCCCCACAATATTAAAACTAGTGCTTATAACCACGGAACAGCTTATAACCATAAGTATTAAGATTGAAACGACGACGGACGATAATGTGATAAAAATGTTTTGAGTCTTATCGGTTTGATGCCGTTGTATGGCCGTAGTGATATCTCTTTTTCACTCCACCTGCATGAAAACGTCAAATTATTTGCCATGCCAACCTAACCTAAGGTAGGTACGTCATTCTAACCCGCGAGCGGCTCCCGTCGGCCTCCACTGCTAGGTGCAGCGATCGCAGTCAAAATGTGTTCTAAATTCAAATCACATTAATTCCCGGCGGGTTATAATGAAATTCAGTACAATAATAATTCCCGGCCGTGGGCTGGAGCCACAACTTCGGACGTGTGACCTGCTCCTTGTAGCGGCGGCCAACACCGACGCGCGCCATTTGTTTTCATGGCTAGAGCACAATTTTCTTGCAGTAAGTGTGAAAAGTAGAGTACACTCTTCAGGGATAAAGGTGTTTTTGCCTTGAGCTGACTTGAATCTCTCACTTCATTCAGGATTCTTGTATTAACTCCCTCGCTTAGCTCGTAAGTTAAACACTAAATTCCCTCGCTTTTCGAGATTCAATTTGACGCCCGTGACATAAAATACTGTGACTTTATCCCCTTGGTGCATAATCTACTATTTTTTTCTGGTGCAACAGAAAAATACCAGTTTTAGGTGGTTGTGAGTGTTATATTGCAAACTGTTTTAAACTGGTTGTGAAGTTCCTAAATTAATTTAACACTACTTGTACGATACGTTTGATTACTTCAAACATGCATGACTAATGTCATGCTAACTCAACCTAAAGTAAGTCATTATTGCCTATATATAGATTATAATGAAATTCAGTACATTAACAGTTATTTTCAGTTATTGCCCGGAGGTCAATTATGCGATTTGAGTTTGGGACTTAACTCCGAGACAACATTCTCGATGACTTGCGAACAATTTTCTCGCAGTAGGTGTGAAATGTAGAGTATGTTCCTCAGGGATAAAGGTCTCTTTGCGTAAGACTAGCATGAATCCCTCGCTACATTTAAGAATTTTGTATTAACTCCCTCGCTGCGCTCGCAAGTTAACTTTCGAATCCTTCATTAAGTTCGGGATTTAATATGACACCCGTGACATAAGACTCTGCTTTATCCCCTCGGTGAATAATCTTCTGTAACCTAGCCGCAGCACGTAAGCAGAAAGATAAGCCGTTTGTCCTGTATGGGATAAGCCACACTATTCTTATCCACTGGAACTTCAGAGAGTTAGGATCAACAGTGGCGACCATCAAGAAAGCGCCGAGTCAATGAAGCTCGTTGAGTCTCACAGAAACGAACTATCTTGGAACCGGCAGCGAAATTAATCAGAAAAGAACAGCGAAGTAGCAAGAAAAGTTTAATAACCATTACCTTTTTAATTAAACAAGTGACAAATCTGAATTAGGCCAATAGGCACCTGACACAATTGGTTCTGTATGTCATACGACGGTTCTGACAATCGTTACGGGAAGACGAAAGCTGTAAGGAATCTGCTTGTCGACGCCCACTTTTGTTATCTTCAAATTCTGACATCATACATAACATTCTTCCCTAAATAAGAAACCAATATAATAATATTTTATCAACCAACGTTGCTAACAAATTGGTAGATGGGATTAAGCTCAAGGATTAGGTTATCGGTTCTCCTGACCTTGCCACGAAATATGACGCGGAAATAGAAAATTCTTGCACAAGGGAGAAATAAAAATTGTTTTATGTCATGTTTGTTATTTATGAGAAAGGTAAGGTGTTAGGGGGCACTTTCTACTCTTCTTTTTATTGTGGACAAGGGTCATAATAGCCTTTGTTGCTGTTATAGTAGCAGTGTTCTTCAATAATGCGTAGTGCGGAGAAACGGATTTTGGACGAACATTGGAAAATAACGGCAAGATGGCTGACATTTTTCTTTGTAAATTATATTAAATTTACAAATTTTCGGAAAGAGGAAACTGGCCTTAGGCCTTATTTTTCCAGGATAAATTGTATCCCGGAAAAAAAACTCTCCGCACTTGGGTACTCAGCCAAAGAAAGAATTGTTTTGTGTCAGTGAAATATTTTTTGTTAATTAGCCGATTAATGCTTCCGAAGCTAACCTACTATAAACAACCAAGCTTTCCTCTCGATAATATTATTTAGAGAAGGAAAAAGTATCTTACAAAGTTTCTATGCTCAGGTGAATGACGTACATTCCAGATGTCTCTCTTGTTCCACTTTAGCTCCGTTAAAATTATGTAATACAATAATTCCTTCTACCCGAACATCAGAACCCAATCTATCGGCACATTTATATAAAACTATAAGCGGAACAAGCTCAGTAGTCGGACCACAGACAGGATGATGTCGCTACACTGAACGCAGACATGAATTATTCAGAGTACCATCCTACGTATCCAGTAAATGTTTTAATGTTTAAAACTATTTTATACATTTATTCATTCCAAACCTATACAAACCCAACCTATCGTCACATTTACATAAAATTATAAGCGGGACAGTCCGCAGAAGTCGAACCACAGACAGGATTATGTTGCTACACTGAACACAGATATGAATTATTCAGAAACTATCTCACGTCTCCAGTAAATGTTGTAATGTTTAAAATTATGTAGTACAATAATTACTTCCAGAACGAATAGTACAAATCAATCTATGAGCACATTAACATAAAACTATAAGCGAACCAAGCATCAGTTATAGTCAGACCACAGGCAGGATGATGTCAGAAATGAATTATTCACAGTAAAACCATGTAGTATCTGCAATTTATCCTTCCTAAACCAACCATAAAAGCCCAATCTATCGCCACATTTACATAAAATTATAAGCGGAACAAGCTACAGTACGTATTCAGACCACAGACAAGATAATGTCGCTACACTGAACACAGACATGAATTATTCAGAGACCATCTTACGTCTCCAGTAAATGTTTTATAATGTTTATACTATGTGTGCATTAAATAATTCCTTCCACGGGTTATCAAAAGATAAAACCCAACCTATCGGCACATTTACATAAAACCATACGCGGAAAAAGCCGCAGTAGTCAGACCACAGACAGAATCATGTCACTACACTGAACACAGACATGAATTATTCAGAGTACCATCTTACGTCCCCAGTAAATGTTTTAATGATGCCAGCCGAAATGGATTTCAGGGTCATAAATGGCAAATGGATGTTTCATTGTCGTAGCTGATTTTTGTTGGCGTCTGTGGGTTTCATAGGGGAGTAAATGTCAAGGCTATTTTGTGAGATCATTACAGTCAATTTGATTTTGAGTAAACTAATCTGTGCTAGTAATTGCTTCATTTTCCGTAGCCAAACGGCACAAACCCTTATAGATTCGTCATGTCTGTCTGTCTGTCAGTCTGTCTGTCCGTTCGTATGTCACAGCCACTTTTTTCTGAAACTATAAGAACTATGCTTGACACTTGGTAAGTAGATGTATTCTGTGAACTGCATTAAGATTTTCACACAAATATAAAAACACAAAATTTTTTAAAAATTTTAAAATACAACTGAAACTCAAAAAAAATTTTTTTTCCATACCCCATACGTGTGGGGTATCTATGGATAGGTCTTCAAAAATGACATTGTGGTTTCTAATATCAGTTTTTTTCTAAACTGAATAATTTGCGCGAGAGACACTTCCAAAGTGGTAAAATTTTTGTTTATTGTGTATTTATATCTGTGTATTTTAAAAGTTGCAGGGGGGCCTGCAACTTCTAAAATAACAGAATGATAAATCTAAAAAAATGATATGATGTACATTACCATTACATGGTAACATACATCATACATTTATCATTTACATCATATTATTTTTTTTCCTTACCTTACTTCCACCAAAAATTGGTTTGAACGAGATCTTGTTAGTAGTTTTTTTTTAATACGTCATAAATCGCAAACCGCAACTTTTGCATACCTACGAACCCTCAGTGCGTGAGTCCGACTCGCACTTGGGCGCTGGTTTTTCAATAGTTATAAACGCATATAGATACAAATAAGCGCCGTGCCTAATGCACTCTTGAATCGACATAAACTTTCATCCCCTTTAGTCTTTAAAACGTTGGGGGAATGAATTTTCTATATTCCTACTTTAATATTCGCTTTTGTAGACACAAGGTTTTATATTTATTTTTTAGCAAATATACCTATATAAATGACCAATAAGTAAAATTGACAAGAAAGAAACAATAATAAATAAACCCCTTCGTATTAATCTCAGTTGATAGGATACTTAACAAAGTTTCCGAGCCAATTTCCCATCCCTTAAAAGCCAAATAAGTGTCTGGCCATAAATTAAAGCAGATTACACAAAATTCTTCCCGGAAATTCAGAAAAGAAGAAAAAACAAGCTGTTTAAGATTACACGAGGGATCGTGAAAAATTCGTGAGCATCTATCAAGAATACAAGTTTTACCCGATTTATTCCCGCCTCACCTTACCTATAAGATATTTATCATTCAGTTCCCAACAAAAGGCGGGAATGGTCGGCCATTTTGAGCGAAGAACTTTTTGGTACCTATATCTTATATCGAAAACGAATTACGTTGCTGATGCTGAGGCTGAATCATATCTGTGCTTGAATAAATTCGGTTTGGCAAGACTTTTACGATTGGGTAGATATTTCAAGAAATATCATCGTAACAGATACTCACAGTATAAGGGTTTTGATCCAAAGCGCCCTGGAGGTATGTAGTAAGTTAGTAATACAACTTTAGAATATTAAAGTTTTTCAGGAGCTACATCAACAGCTATTATGGTTTTAGTAATAGAAGTGCAACTTTGTGAGGGCAGATGGATGCATTTATGTTACTCTTTTACTGAGTTTTTCTAAAAGAATTTTGGCATACCTTTACATTGTACGCTGAGGTATATGGAGATAATGTCAAATTTCGCCAAATTATAACGATAAATGCGCGGGCAGCAGCTCTTGATTATGACTTGTGATGAATGCTAGTTACATTTGTCCTACTAGAAAGAAAAAAAGAAACTCACAAATATACATACCTAGTCTACAAACAGAAAACATAACAATCCTTGTTTAGGTAGTCGTATAAAAAGAAGGGAGCCCTATCTAATACAACAACTTCTTCTACCAAATAATCGAATACGGATGTTTAATATCGGTATATTTATAGGTTCCCATTATTTTTGAGAAATTTAGAGGCCTTAGTATTTTAAAATTTTACTACAGCTAAATACAGACGTGCACAGACGTGATAGGAGAAGTAATCCGAACTTTTCAACCAAGTGTTCTCACACACTATAAATTAAACTCATACATATTTATGTAGTGTGGGCTATATACGATTAAAAGCTTTCCTAAACCCCAGAGTTGTAACTTTTTAATAGGCTGCGAGGTAACTCACTGTAGCTATTTCGTCGGTGATTTCCCAGAGGCTCAGTGTAGGGGAATTAGATAGGTACTTTGCTGACGAAAAATTGCCCCAACTTAAAGTACGTACCTAATAATTTGTAAGCTGATTTGCAAAGCAAAACATATTTTGTATCAGTTTTCTAGGTGCAAAATAAAAGGCGACTAGTACTTTTATCTACTAGACTACTCGTTACTCACTTCTCATTTCGAAAGTGTTAAAAAGGTAGCATTGAAACGAAGGTACTTCTGGTCATTCCCAGCAGGAAGTAGGCTCGAGCAAATCGAAAGGGAATACGTCAGGAAATGAGCAACGATTACCAAAAACTCGAATATCTGAACGGTGGATAAACAACATAATGTTTGGCGGAAACAGCGCAGTCAATATTATTCGCAATATTGCTGACTGAGTGGTAACGAGTCATTGCTTTTTAATTTTTTGTTTCACAGACTCTACTGAAATTTTTGTGAACGTTATGAAAAACTTTTTAAGTTAACTAAGTTTCTCGAAAGTCCCAGTATGGGGCTGCCCATGACATCCGCCAATAATGGGCTGCCCCAATTGTCTTCTTTGGCACCTGAGACAGGAAGATAACAAAATAAGTTGACTGAACTGTGACTACCAACCATTAGAAACAAACTTTCTCTATTCCCACATTATTCATACCCATAAACACGTATTCATCATACTTCACGAACAAAAAACTCAAATAAAGAACAATCATGTTTTAACAAAAAGTATTATGAACCCCTGCCGTGTTTCATTTCACACTGAGGTTCCGAGTAAGCGCAACATCGCATGTTTTCTTTTCATTTAGCCACAAACTTTACCTTACCGAGAGCAGCTCGCTTCTAAACGAAATGATGCGAGATACAGATGGGCCATGATGGGCCATCTGCCTTATTAGAATGGAAGCTGGTTTATCTCGGGTTTATACTTTATGCGAGTGGGAGATGTGGGTTTCAAAGTCTTTGTATTTTATTAGTTGGGATTGTGTTGCGATATTGATGAAGTAGGTGTAGTCGGTAGTTTGAAGTCTCGGACTGACAAAACATTATTTTAAAGTTTGATAAAAAGTTGTATAGGTACCTAGGTAGATAACTAGGTACAAATGACCAAAGAAAGTTTACATACAAAGTAACTAGTTCTTGAACACGGGTTTTACTGCTAGTAACGGTTTATTAATTTTATTTTTTAGCAATTTATGAACAATTGCACAGTCTTGTTTTTATTTTAGCCATACATCGAGCTATTTCAATAACTTTAGTTGAGCATCGTATGTTTCAAAAGTAATACTCGTAGGTGTATAAATCGTGGGTCAACAGGCAATTACCTAAATACCAAAACCCTTAAAATATTAGTGTGGCTAGCCTACCTAAATAATAATCGATAAAAAACTTGTGCCATAAACTACCTACTATCGTCAACATTTGGAAATAGCCTGCTTAATATTCGGGGAGAGTGGGGGGAGATTACCCACGTATCAGGCTGGTAATGGGGACTTTAACCGCTCGTAATAATAGAAGGTATCGGTTTAACACGTTCTTTGTGCTAAAAGGTACGCCGTATTGTGTAAAAGGGGTGGAAATTATGTATTTTTGCTTATAAATTGAGGATAATCGGATGCGAAAAATTGGTTGTGCCATGTAAATCATCTTTTCAAACGAGCTATAGTTTAGGAACTATTGTAGATATTACTAGCTGACTGGGCAAAAAAATAACCTACGACATATTCTCAGACTTACCAAATACACAAAAAATATCATCAAAATCGGTCAAGCTGTTTCGGAGGAGTTCGATAACAAACACTGTGACACGGGTTTTTTTTTTATTTAGACTAGCTGATGCCCGCGGCTTGGCCGCATGGATGTTGGTTATCGCGACCAACAGGATCCAAATTTCATGAATGCGCGGCTGCAACCCACTGTTTTCGTTGAAAGCTCCAACAAATATCATTATGTTTTAGCCAATGTTTAGAAAAACTTGACAAATTATATACTAAAACCTTCCTCGAGAACCAGTCTATCCATTGGTGAAACAGCATGAAAATCGGTGCTGTAGTTTCTGAGTATATCACAAACAAACAAACAGACAGACAGACAGACAGACGTGGCGGAAGACTTTGCTTCATAATGTGTTGTGAAGAATATGTAATCAGCGGTGCTTTATAGATTTTGACTATGTAAAATCTTAACAACATGTGTGTGTGTACCTATGTTTGCGCACACACTAGTACAATGAACAGGTCCACTCATACCTGCGCGGTACAGACGCCAGCACATCAAGCTACCCAAAACTGTAAAATTTTCTCAATCAACTTTGAACTTAACACTTCAATGATAGAGTTTAAAATCTATTGAAGAAATTTGACTGATTTTTGAAGCTTGACGTGCTGGCGTCTGTACTTTCCTCAAAAGGCCACCTCAGACGTGAACCTACATGGTTTTCATATACCTACCTATTATTGACGATTGTATGGACTTCAAAAGAGACTATGACCTCTGAGTTAGTTCCGGTGTTTCTCCTCAGGGTAGTCAGCTAGGAAACACCGGCGTCATCTATAATAATTATGATAAAAAAATATTGACATATAAAAGAGAAACATGTAACCTATTTGCAAAATTAATATGATTTATGACTATGATATCTTCGGCGTACTTGACTGATCTCCAAAAGTAGCTCTGTCTGAGTGTTTTGTTACATCTAAGATTTGGGTGAACTTGGCGCACGGGTAGACGGGTATACCATATTCTGTTATAGGACATAGAATACTTTGCTGCTTTTATCCCAGTAGTGTGATCTCTTGGGATGACTTCCAAAGCCGCTGGTAAAATAACAGAATCCCACATCACAAGTTCTGCAGCGTAAAACTTCATCTTCTTTTCTGTAAGAACCAAAAGCAGTTTCAACTGTGAAATAATGCTGTACCTCTTACACTAATTATGAAATGCAGATTATGAGTACACAAGAAACTATTTTGTTTTCGGGAATAGCCATCTGTCCGCAAACTTTCATAGATTATTGATTAAAACAGTGATCTTTAAATATTTACCATTTGCTTAAATAAAAGAGAAGCATAAAGTCTTTTATCAAATTTAACAACAACCCACGACAAAAGTACCGCGTCATACATCATGGCGGCGTGAAGTGAACAAAAATAACTTGCTTTTAACACAAAACACTCCGTTATCATTATGTTTCAAATTCGAGAATATTCTCGTGTAGTGTGACGTGGAACATATTTGTTAAACAACCCTTTAGTTTTACAGTTGGAGCTGTTCTGCATTTTAATGCTGGCACTAAATACCTATGTTGTAAATATTTTCTTTGTAGCAGTCGTTAACTGACTTTTGTGGATACATAATATACCTACTACCTATATCGCTAACTAAGTACTGTGAGGCTAAAAACAGTTGAAAAACATCAGTAAAATCATGTTTATATTCTGTAACAATCACACCATGAGTTGTCAATCCATAGCATCGATTGAATCGAACACAGTTACTTTTTTCTTCTACAAAGCCACATGTTTATTTGTACAGAAAAACGTTAACAACTCAACTTTGTATCAAAACAATAAAAATACAAAGTATTTCAACGAAAAAGAACAGAAGAAAAAGAACATCTGCGTAATAATATCCAAACAACGTCATAATTCCGAAGCAACAGCAAAAACATTTTAATCCAGATAACTGTCCGCCCCCAAGAACAATACTCCCACGCTAAGGCCTGGTGTACATCAGCGCGGCATCCAATAGCGTCTCATTTCAGGGGTGCAGACTGACCGGCGCCATGTGTCCTTGGCCGAATGGCGCCGCCATGGCGCGACAACTGGCGCTCCAGGGACGGGATTTAGCTGACGAATGTACAATCAGCGTTATAGAAAAAGGTTTGTGAATTGTTTAAGGGGATGAAAGGTATTTGATGTCTGGGAATGATAAAAGGAAATTCAATTAGGAGTGAAGTTTCTAAAGGGCTGACGCCTGGTGCACCAATGCTGACTGGCTGATCTGTTTACTGGGAAAATTTTATAACAAAACACCGCCACATATATTAAAACTGAATGAGACGAAATTTAAAAATTGGATAAAACAAACACTATGCAAACAAGCATATTATGAACTAGGGGAGTACATTGACAATAAAAGTGCTTGGCTCAATGGTGGTCCTCTCCACAGCGACTGAAGCATTGTATAGACTCATTAAATAATGTAACCATGATTTTGTAAACACTGACAACTAGTTTAAAGAGTGTCCATGGAGTTTATTGCACGTTTTTCTCCATAGGATCTACTCTTTGGAACGTGTAACTGCCGCGCTGGAAATAGGGTCGGTGAGTGTGTTTTGTTGCAGAACAACTTGCTGCTCTTTTCGCTAGCGCGGCAGAATTTAGCTTCATCTATTTGACTGACAGACCTTGACTATCAAAAGTGCCTGTAAACTGGTCTATCTATACTAATATTATAAAGCAGAAGAGTTTGTTTGTTTGGTTGAACGCACTAATCTCAGGAACTACTGGTCCGATTTGAAAAAAAATTCTTTCAGTGTTAGATAGCCCATTTATTGAGAAAGGTTATAGGCTATATATCATCACGCTAAGACAAATAGGAGCGGAGCG
This sequence comes from Ceramica pisi, assembly GCA_963859965.1. NCBI lineage: Eukaryota > Metazoa > Arthropoda > Insecta > Lepidoptera > Noctuidae > Ceramica > Ceramica pisi. The sequence continues at coordinate 15,883,593 of OY982539.1, read as the reverse complement.
CTAATGGAAAATGTGACGCAGACGAAGTTGCGCGGGTCAGCTAGTTTGAAATAAAGGGTTTTGTATTTCGTATTTGCAAACCCGAAGGATAACCAGCGGAAACTACTTAGTGCGCATTTCACCAATGAAATTGATCGCAACCAATACATCTAAACTGAGTTCAAGAGCTGTTAGCGTCAATATTCCACAAAAACTAATGACACTGACAGCTCGTAAACGTGGTAATTTGATCGCGATTAGCAGATCGACTTCTTTTCAGAAATCCACCTTAAAGTATTACTCGGACCTCTGTGTATCTTTCAGCGGGTTTTTCTCAATCAACCTTAAACCTAGTCACTTCAGAGATAACGTTGAAAATCTTAAAAAATATATCAGATTTTGGTAGCTTCACTAGCTGGCGTCTGTAAAAGGAGAGCCTTTTTCTGCTCAAATTGATCTACATACACCAAAGAGTGTGGGCGTCATTGTTATTCAGCAGATGATGTGTCAGAGCAATATTTTTTACCACGATTCGTCATATTATTTATCATTGTCAGTTTCCCGGGGTTCAGACTCAATGGCGCCATGTGTCCTTGGCCGATTGGCGCCGGCTTGGCGCGACGCTGCGCTCTCCGGGAGGCAGCAGTCTTATGATACCGAAAGTGAGGGTAATGAAATGAAGCAAAAGCATAAAATTGTTCTGAGAATGACATCATAGAATTTTATTGCAACTGAAAATTGGAGAGCCTGCTTTCGTTCAAGATAGGTCAGTTTCATTATTTTACTTCGTTAAATATTCATATACAGTATATTATTTCAAAACTATTCAGTCATGAAATCCACAGTTGGTTTGTTAAACAGTGAAGGGGTTTGAGAGATCATGTGATCGACCAGCGATAGCGACTGTCTCGAGCCTAAAATATTATTGAGATGAATCACGTAGCGTTTCGGCAGCTCATGTCTTTCTCATACTTGCATTTTAAGGGTTCTGTACCAGGGTTGTGTGTATTTCTATTTCTGCTATAATAACAAATAGTAATAACAAGATAAAATAAAAAAATAAAAAATATTTGAGTTTATGGCACGGAACCCTTCGTGTGCGAGTCCGACACGCAGTTGGCCGGTTTTATTGGTTTTCTGCAATAGAATTTCACTTTGTTTCGACCCAAAGAACTACAATTGTTTATCTTAACAAGAAAGGACATTAAGAGTCCTATTACATTTTTTACGGAAATTCATGATTTTTGACGCTGCAATTTTCAGCAGCAGTAAGATATTTTAATTAGTTGATCCTGAATAACGATAGTGCCAGTCTCTTTCTTGTAAGTTAGAGTTACACATTTTCATTTTTCTTTTCGTGTAATTTACTATAAATATTTTACGAACGCAGTTTGCAAAAAAAAAAAAAACACATTGTTACAATCAATTCTTTTAAAAGCTAAAATTACTAAAAGGTAAGTTGAATGTTTTACTTGTTTATTGGAGTTCTAGAATTTCTTTAAATTCCTTGAGTTTTCACGGAAAAAAACGTAAAGAAAGCCTAATTTAAGCCAGAAATGTCTTTATTCAGCGTCCATTATATTCCAAATAAAAACAATTTTATGAAATAAATTAATGTGATATAAAATTTCAATCTACAATGAATACGTTTCATTAGTTTTCGTTTGTCAATATAATTAAACAAAATTACAATAAATAAAATTAAAGTACTATATATTCTGCGTCAATTCAGCGCGCGCGCTCCTCAGTCTCGCGCGATCGCCCAAATAAACTATAATCCTATTCAGACTAGTAAGTATCAAAATTGTTTCGCGGACTATAGATGTACTCCCAACGCAGACCAACTTACCTTCGTCTATTGCAAACGAGCATTTACGATTCGTAATAGGACTCTTAAGAAAAATTTACACGGTAAAACTTGAAACATGAAATTAATGACATGTTTTAGCTGCCTACAAAAAATCTGTGGTGTTTGTTATCAAAAAAGTTTAACACCCGTAATTTTTTTCGTGCGGCACGCAACCTTTGGTGACATGTAATTAGTGTCGCTTTATTTTAATAAATGTATCGTACATAAATCAAAAGTGTCGTAATTTCATAAATTGTGGCCTAATTTTAATGTTTCACAAAATGTAATAAAATTATAATTCAGGCTATTAGAAGTTAGCTTGAAGTTTTTTATTTCTTATTTTGAACAGCTGAACCGTGGCCACTTCGTTGGGCGGTGTTATATAGCCTTTGTTGTTATATACTCACAAATAAAGTGACTTTCTATTGGTAAAGGATTTTCAAAATCAGTTCATTATATCCAGAGATTACCCCCAAGGTTAAGTAATTTTCAATGAGGTATAATTTTATTTTAAATCAGCCCCTCACATGGAATTTCTCCTGTTTCGTGAGTGCGTTTACAAACATATAAACTCGCATACATAAACAGTCAGACCCAGAACAACTATCAGAGGCCTTAGTGTGAGTTTTTTCGACTCACGTTCGAATGCGTTCGATTGCGAACGCGTTAGAATTTAGTATGGGAAATTAGGTTCTACGAGTGACCACCAGGTGGCACTATAACTAAATTCCCATACTAAATTCTAACGCGCTCGCAATCGAACGCGTTCGAACGTGAGTCGAAAAAACTCACACTAAGGCCTCTGTAGGCCAAACAAATATTTGTTCCGTGCGGGAATCAAACCCGCAACATATAGCGCAGCAGCTAATCGTTCAACCACTGTGCCAATGTGTCGTCGTACATTGGAAATTAAGTTAAGATGTCGCTTTGGTCCCAGCTGACATTTTTAGATGTCTTTTTAGACCAGGGCGGAAGCCTTTGAAAATGGTAAAAAGTGAAAAAAAATAATAGTAGAATGAAACCCATTGGAAAACCCATTTGCAGTTTTTTGAGAACATTTACTATGGTAATGTATTTTTTTTCCCCATAAGAAAGTAGAGATTTCAAGGAACAGAAAGATCACCGACTTTTACAAAAAAGCAGATATTTTGACGCGTGAATTTTCAATTGAACATGAGGGTGATTTTTGACAAATTAAGTCAAAATAAGGTGAAAACATGAATATTTTAAATCAAAAAAAATTACAGTGTGTTGGGGACATAAAAAGGTAAGTTTTCACCAAATTTCGTAAAAAAAAAAATATTTCTTGTAAAAGAGAAAAATAAAAACCAAAAACACGGTTATTTGAATTTTTCACATAGATTTTGAGGTTATGTGAAAAAAGTGGAAACACAAAAGTAGTAGATCTTTTTATTACCTACAACTTTGTCATTAGTTTTTTTTCCCATAAGACTTGTAGTTTTGCCGGAAATCGAGATAAATCGTTTTTTTCCCTTAAATACGCACCCCCATCCACTTCCCGACCTCAGATCGCCCGTAAATTATTTTTCCTTTAATTTTTGTTATATTCTCTTCCATTTCCAATGGGTTTCATCCTACTATTATTTTCTTTGGTTTCAGAAATTATCGACCCTGGTCTATTTGGGTAGTTAGAAGTAAAAAAATCTGACACTAATAAAGGGGTTGGTTAGAACCAACTCTTTAACTAGTGTCAGATTTTTCAGGGGGTATAAAAGCCACTTTAGCAAAATCAGAAAGCACATCACGCTACTCGTCACTGTCAAATTTTCCCAATCAATTTTGAACCTAATGCATAACCGATAAAGATGAAAATGAAATTTGAAAGATTGTCAGTTGTTTGATTAATATTATGATTCTGCAAAAGTGGCCTTTTTAGACCCGCTGATAAGCTTAATGGTTGAACTTGTAGCGGATCCCAACATGGTTGAAAGAAGGTTTGGCAGATTGCTTGATTCTGGATGATCGTCACAAGCTTTAGCTTTTGTTTTAGAAAAACCATTGACTACCTAGTTAGAAGTTGTCATGAAACAGTGCATTTATAAAGAAAAATTTAGGCCTTGTGTCCATATCCAAGAAAAATCCATATTTTGTTGATGGTCTACTTCAACCAATGTTGAGGTTTTACAAGACAAATTGTCTACTTTTTAGGGTTCCGTAGCAAAATTTTAAAAGAGAACTCTTATGGTGTGACTAAGTCTGTCACAGCTGGTTATCTCAAGAGATACAAAAGCTATCAACTTCAAATTTCGAATAATTTTAGATGACGTTTCCCAACTATTTTGCGAATAAGGAAAATTTTTTTTTTTATGTTTTCTTTGCAATAGTGACTGAAAGGGGTACTTAAAAATTTGAAGTAGGGCTACTTAGGCATGTGGGGTATCATATTAAAGAACGCTATTTGTACATTCTCAATTGTTCTTTAGAAGACGCATGACTTTTTTCTATCTTTACTTTTACCGAAAAAAAAAAAAAAAATCGTATAATACAATTTACACTGCATGCATTGCATTTACCATGCAATATACACTGCAGTGTTAAAATTCTCTGACTAATCAATAGTAGTCAGAGAAATTTGTTGAATTGAAGGCATTGGCCTTGCTGATGAAAATTTAAAAACATTTCACGTTTATAATGATGGTACGAAACCCTCGGTACGCGAGTCCGACTTGCTCTTGACCGGATTTTTAGTTATTGTTTACGAGTAAAATAATATAGATCTTTAGGAGTGCCTATAAATTAGGAAGGACGGTTTAAATAAACACTCATATTCTACTCGTGAATCCAAAAATAATATCAATCCATTTTTATAACTTGTTATATTTAATATCATTGTGGGCCTACTCGTTCGCATTTATTTGAAGGGTTCATCTCATATTATATTGCTGTAAAGCTAAAGAGGAGGGAGGTAAATTGGTCCTGTAGGGTTTGTATAATCGCGAACATAAATGAAACAAACATGCATGCTTAGTCTTAGTATCTATACTAATATTATAAAGCAGAAGAGTTTGTTTGTTTGTTTGTTTGTTTGTTTGTATGGTTGAACGCGCTAATCTCAGGAACTACTGGTCCGATTTGAAAAATTCGTTCAGTGTTAGATAGCCCATTTATCGAGGAAGGCTATAGGCTATATCATCACGCTAAGACCAATAGGAGCGGAGCAGTAATGGAAAATGTGACGCAGACGAAGTTGCGCGGGTCATCTAGTGCATATATATATCTGTGGCGTCGTACAACGTCGCGGGCTCGAAATCGTTCCGTGAGCACTCTCATACAACGCCATATTATTATGTTTGAATTTAGTGCGGGCCGCCACGCCGCACGCGATGATTTATTTGAATTAGATACCACATTAATATTTTTAAATGATATAAAAATTGCGTATGTCCCATAAAATTTAAACAAAATACTATAGGGTTGTATTTTGCACATTCAAAATTCACTTAATACAACAACAAAATACGTCAAAATATTCATGCTAGCCTCTCCAATCTGCTTTATTACATCATATATTGCCCTCGAATGTTGTATATGCTTGGAAGCAATAATTGTAATTTACAAGCGGAAGCTTTGTGAACCAAGGGAAATGAGCTAATTTTAGACACATGTAAACATTGTAACGCATGGCAATGTGATTGGTGTTATTACAACATACCTACGTATAGGTTTACGAATTATGTTTTTGACAGCAACTTCGAACGCGCACGTCCCAATTTTACCAAAATTTACGAATGTTGTTTTTGACAGCAACTTCGAACGCGCACGTCCCAATTTTACCAAAATTTACGAATGATGTTTTTGACAGCAACTTCGAACGCGCACGTCCCAATTTTACCAAAATTTACGAATGATGTTTTTGACAGCAACTTCGAACGCGCACGTCCCAATTTTACCAAAATTTACGAATGATGTTTTTGACAGCAACTTCGAACGCGCACGTCCCAATTTTACCAAAATTTACGAATGATGTTTTTGACAGCAACTTCGAACGCGCACGTCCCAATTTTACCAAAATTTGGGAAATCCTCTCTTAGTGCTCCCCAACACTCCCCAAAGAACAAAAATGACTAATTTCAGCTTTTACCATTAGTTTTGGTTGTGCGTTGTCTGTCAGTCACTCAGTAACGGAATAGTTTTATATATTAGGATCTGAAGCAATGAACTCAAACTTTGAATTGTGAAACGCAAATAGAACGCTGTATTTCTTGCATTCAATGACTTAAGTGGCTGTGAATAGGTCACATTGTCCGCAAAAAAGACAAAATTCCAAAGAATACACTTTAAATTGTAACTACCCGAGAACTCTTTGCATAGTCCATAATTAAACCTTCAGAATGCACAATATAGATCTTCAAGTAAATTCCTGAGCTAGCAGCTCAGGAATTTACTGTTACTATAAAAGACAAACCCCCTATTAATAAATTAAAAAAATAATAATTATTATTTAATAAATTTTTTTCTTCGGCCCAATCATCACTTTCCATCAGGTGAGATTTGGGCCAAGTGTTTCCCCGTTTTGTATATATATATTATATATATAAAAAAAAATATGTTCAAATAGATTCAAGACCCGGTCAGTTTAGACCGGGCTGTTAAGAAAAAGTAATTTCCATCGATAGCCGACCTCAAATTGTGCCAACAATTACTAGGGAAGAATAAAAACGTTGTATGATAAATGAAGGGCCTTTCAGCAATATGTGCGAATTTACAATACATAATACTTTTCGTAGCGGTGCGCGTCGTAGCAAACCGTAGTAATGTGCTACGCCGTAGCAGTGAGAGGAGAAAAGCGTAGAGGCTGGCATATAATCGGTTGCTTTAGAAATAATTTTAATGACTTATTAAATTTATATTTTAATATTTTTTGTGCATTGATGATAGTTTAGATGGCCTCCTGACTCCGTTTACTATTCAAGATTAATTTATTGGTGTGATTTTTGGTACATTTTTTATTTATTTAGATTCTATGATGATATTTTTCATCATCATTTTAACTATCATTATGATGATAGTTAAAATGAAAACAGCTAGGCCAGTCATTGTAGAGAGATTAAACGGGAGTCACAGAAAATTGGACCATCCTGATTTTTGGGTGATCGTTAGCATAGATGCCAGTAGTGGACTCCCAAAGATCCCTCAAATCCTAAATTAACCTCGGCCACATCATGAAATGGCCAATTCTACGATATGGCCACTACATATTGGTACACTAGGATATTTTCACGACTACTACCCCTTATTCGCGTCAGTACCTACTCCGGTAAACCGGCTCGGAGTTAGCCGCACCGCGCCGGTGATGTAGGTTATCTTTTGTGCGGCGTGTAAAACAAGAGAACTCATCACGCATATTGTTCGCGTCCCGTACGCACAGGCGAACGAGCTAGTTGGTGCACAGGACAGAAGTTTTCCACTACGTCGCATTGACACGCCTTTTTTTTTTGCAAAACGGGGAAACTCTTGGCCCAAATCTAACCTGATGGGAAGTGATGATTAGGCCGAAGATGGAAGCGAGTTTCACCCGGAATCCTCTTACACAGAGGAACTGGCTATCATATCTCTAACTGCCGGAACACTACAATGCTGTAAACATAGTTGTTATGGTGACAGACTTAGACATGATGGTGGTAGCTTGCCAGGCGGACTTAGAACAAGTCCTACCACCAACCAAACCGAGCAAAAAATTTGCCTCCACTGGGAATCGAACCCGGTACCGCAACTTTGTTCTTATAGGACATAATAATATATACATTTTAAGGCATAAACAGTACTTTTGAAATATTTTTCACAATCGTATTAACTAACAAATAAGAAATTAAGTTTTAACTTCTTTAAAGCATTCGTTTAAATGAAATATGACAATTAAGCATGTTTGACACATTATTTGTGAGGTAGTCGCTAGCTTCCAGCATACCAAATAGTTTGTTCGACTGTACACATGAATCACCAAGCTATCAATACCAGTATAAACTGGCCTCGAGTTATGTAGGCTTTCCGTGCACCGGGATATCTGCGTATACCAGACTTGTTTAGCTTAATGTGTAGCCGTATGTACCCAGTGTGGGTTGCGACGTTGCGCTTTTTATGAGTGGAAGCCTTTTTGTCTGGTGGCATTGTCTGGTTGTGTTTAAAGGATATGATAGGATTATGTATAATTTTTGTATGTTTTTCTGTTTAATTGGGATGCAAGCTGTAAGTTTGAGTTGAAGTTTCTTGAATACCGTCTTAATCTATTTTTCTTTATCTGTTTTGAACTGAATACTGAAAAAAAAATAGGATTTGGAATGAGTTGTGACAGTATTAGTAATTATGAATTACAGGTATTTTTAACCTTCATCAACCTGAGGAGCAATACTTGTATTTGTAAGGAGCATTCGCATCGCAGTCGCAAACTGTTAAAAATACTTCTACCTATCCTACATTTTTTAACAAGTTTTTAAGATTGTTGTTGAGATGTTATTTTAAGGTTTTTAAGTTTAAAAATCAGTCGGACCAACCTTCTAAGGGAGGCGCCGCTGACGCGCGCAATCCGCACGCTCAACCTCATTGCTAGTGAGACGGACCTATTTTGTTGTACTCTGGGTGAGTTCACAAGGAATGCATTATTTGTAATTAGTTATAGATGTTAGAATAAGTTAGGATAAGCGCATTTATCGCATTGGTCTAGGCTGTAATGATAAATGTAAGATGAAATAAATAAATAAATAAAAGTATTGGTTTTACGGTTGCGTGTCGTCGTCAAAGGAGCTTGACTGATTATATTCTCAAGCTAACAAACAACACGCCTAACTAATTCTTAGCACCATAACCAACAGTGTAAACTACAATACGTTCATGTCAAGCCCCTGTAACATTAGCACTTTAACATTTCAACACGTATAATCCCGAAGACAGCTAACTAAGACGCGCGTATTTATTTATTTATTTATTTATTTTTCGGAAGACTTACAGACTAATATTATTATAATGACAAATATTTAATGTATAAAGGATTATAACCTGTCTACCGCTTTACGGGCTGTATATCTTCATTGTTTTAGCCTGTCTTGGGGAGACAAGCCTTCCTTTATATTGTTTGTTGCGTGTTTTACATTGTTTCTGCGGGTTTTCTCCAAATTAGTCTAAAACAACTTGACCTATCATTCATCATCTGTTGTATTCATTCATATCATTTGTTGTATTCTCAGAATAGAAGAAAAGTTGTAAAGTTTCTAAGTTAAAAACCAGTGAAATATGTTTGGCATTGCCATCACCTTTTTTTTTTAGGGGGAAACCATCCAATGACTTTCCTCGCTCTGGGCGGAGCGGGAGGGAGTGTCAGACTTATACTGACTAAAACCGATCCATGTTCCTTCATTGCCCTTTGTGTTCCGGAGCCGCGGTATCTCTTTCGAATAGTCCCGCAACTCCGGCAGGCCATTGCGGCCTTGAGTATAGATTGTGCAAAAAACAAAATTGAATAACCTATTAAAACTTTTCCCGTTCTGGGATAGAACCCATGACCTGAACCAGCAGTACCGCTGCCAATCATCGGGACAATATGGATAACCCCTCTAAATGTTCACATAACACCAGTATATCATTAAATGTTAGTCAGGGTGTACCTATAACACTGGTTCTGTGCTACACTCAGGGTTTGCTAGTTATGTTTAAGTTTAATGTTATAAGATGCGAGCTAATTACGTTACGATCAAACAAACACAAATCCAGATTCCAGATTTCTGTCTTGCTATGTAAACAGACAGAACAAATCATTTCTGGGGGCACGGCAGTGCCCCGCCAAGTCTCGAGCAAAGCGGGCACGATGAATTTCGACTGCATTGTTAACTTTGTTCTTTGTTTACGTAGAAAAAGTTTTAATTGGTTTATATTGTTGATAAATTGTTATTTACAGAGATAGGGATAGCGAATTGTAGTGAAGTACAGTACATAAATATGTCACACAAAAAGAAAAGAACGAGTTCCACCAACAAAAAATAAATGAGATCCCAACAAAAATATTAAGGGCCAGTTTCACCGGTTACGGATAAAGTGTCGGTTAGTTATCTGATGGATAACTAACCGACACTTATAATACTATAATACTTTATAATACTCAAATACTTAATAAATCTGCCAGATATCGCTATCCGACACCTGCGAAACCAAAAGTTTTAGTTCATCTGCCAGATAAGTTCCTAATAGGCTAACCGACACTTTATCCGTAACCGGTGAAACTGGCCCTAAATGTAAAAAAAATGCCAAGTCTCTATGCAATCTTTCCATCGTAAAAAGTTTTGATATCTCATAGAAGCCAAGTCCTATTCAACTTATTTTGTAGTATAAATCAACATTTACTGACTGTATCAATAGTTTTTTATTTATAATATATTATAATTATAGTGACTTATTATTATATATTATTTACCTACATTAAGTGCTGTCCTATAAACCATACAGTAATAGGTGGCAAACAGTGCCAAGAGGTCATAACATTAAGGAGCCAGAATTCTACTTTCATCCCAGTGTACTAGATCAAGGTTACCTTATTCCAGCCCCTGGGGCTTGTTTTGACCAAACTCCAATATTATTAAGTACAACTAGAGCACAACCTTGGGCCAATTTTCTCAAAAAGAGGTTTATGTCAACTATTTTGTGGGAACTACCATTTTTATTTAATTCCTATAAAATGGTAGGCCATGCTATTCTGGTTGGTTATGACCTGGCAAGATAGAGGATGACGTAATCCTGCGCTCCTACGATGGGGTAGTTTTGTTTGCTGTTAGCGTAAAACAAAATGAGCCTTATGTCTAAGTTACAAGAGTTAACTTGAGTGCTTTTTATAAGTTCGTTTGTGAAAACTATGTCCAGACTATGTGGCGCCTACACAGCGCCCGTATGTCGCATATCGGCATGACTCAATCGTGTGACTAGGATGGCAACATCTAAATGGTTACAAAATAGAAAGTGAGAGAGAAAGAAATTTCTCGAGATAATTTGTGTTGATGTAAACAAACAAATAAAAAACTTAGCTTAATTGATTCATTGTTTAACTTATTTCACTTTGTTGTAAAGAAAAACTTAACAATTGTTGTACTTAGCAGGGTAGGTAATAAAAGTGAAAACCGAATTTTCATTTACAGAAATGCTTGCTGAAATAAATTGATTGAAGATACAACGAGTTATGTTTTCATGTAACGTTTCTAAACTTTGTAAATAAAGTATACTTATGTGGATGCTTCATTAACTATGTTACGTTGAACCATAACTTACTCCAAAAATAGATTGTAAATAATGTACAGACATATTAAAATTGAACGAAGCAAATTTCGCAGTGTTAACAAAATTTTCGCATTAATGTCCACGAGGCTGTCCCGAGGGTTTGCGAACCCTGATATGGAGTTCTCAACGGCAAAGAGGGTTTCTGTGTTGGTGACGGTTTACGAATCTCTTGGGCATCCCATATGCCTAGAGCAAGATGCTTATAAGTAGAGAGGGGCCGACCATGCCGAGTAGACAACTAGTTTTGGTAATTTTGGTTGGTGGTAGGACTTGTTCTAAGTCCGCCTGGCAAGGCACCATCATGTTTAAGTCTGTCGCCATAACAGCTATGTTAACAGCATTGTTGTGTTCCGGCAGTTAGAGGTACGATAGCCAGTTCTTCTGTGTAAGAGGATTCCGTTTGAAACTCGCTTCCATCTTCGGCCTAATCTTCACTTTCCATCAGGTGAGATTTGGGCCAAGAGTTCCCCGTTTTGTATAAAAAAAAAAGTCTGCGTTCAAATGGCCAACTAGTTGGGCTACGGTTAGCGACTTGGCCGGATAGTCAGCTGCCCCGACTGAGAGTCGTTTTATGTCTACTAGTAATTTTTATTTTGCCGAACTTACGAGTACTTTGTAAATAAAATTATAATACATAATCTTGTAACTGGCTCAAAAACCATTCCTCGACTAATAGGTAAATCGTCGGCTCGAATGGTCGGCATTCTCGACTAGTCGGCGATAAGTCTTTCCATCTCTATTTACGTAAAATATTCGTCGAGTTTTGGTTTGAGCTATTTTAGGGTTTCCGAAGATTTGATGAAGAACGATACATGTTATGTAATACGACTATTATTAGAGTTCTATGTAATAGTAGAATATTGTCTTCCTCAGTACTTTTTACCAGCAGCTTTGGAACCACACATTATTTTAACAGTATTTAACACTAGCTTAAGATTGAGACACTGTAGCTTTCTATAAGAACCTGAATCTTTATTATATACGTATACTAAGTTACACCCTTATGATACAAAGTTTATGTTTATTATTTTGTATTATGTTTTTGCGACAAACTGACACGCAGTTTGGTGGGTGTACATGATTGTAAAAATGTTTGGTCCAAAATAAATCATTAATTAATTCATTATTTTTTGATTTGGATATTATTTAGGATCCACTTCCAGAACTACCTTTTACTTAAGAAAATATGAACAAACAAACAGTTTAAGTAGTAATTAAGCAATAGAGTCCAGTAACTAAATATTTTTATTACTTTTCCCAGAAGCTGGCAAATTTATATAATATAAATGAGAACTGAAATATTTAAATTCAACTCGCTGCGTCAGACCTTTTCAAGATAAAAACGGGTTAAGGGGATCCTTCCCGGAAGGTGAAATTATAAAAAGTTCAAATTAATTAACTTTATTCTGTTTTCTTTCACTTTTTCTTGTTTCACTGTGAAATAAAGGATTCAGATACTTTCTCTAAAACACTAGACTGAAAAAATAAGTAGGGACGAGTAAGTAATATTTTTTGGATGGAATAGATGTCTGAAGAGCTCGTGACTAAATAATAATAGACACACGGGTCGAACTTCAAAGTTAAGCAACGCTTGCCGAGGTAGGTCTATGGATGGATGACAATCTTAATAAGCATATCGAGACACTTTCGTGCCTCGAAAAGCACGTTAGAACATTGGTCCGGGTTGTCATTTTTAGATCTTTGGCAGTCGTTAAGGATTGTCAGAAGCCAGAAAATCTGACACCAGCCTTGTCAAGAAGTACTGTTATACGCAAATTGATGGGTTGTGGAGGTCTGGTAGGCAGCCGGTCCACGTAAAAAAAAAGGTATTTAGCTGAATATGGTTTGACTGGGAGCCGAGTACAGTTGGGAAAAGACTTGGCAGATAGTAAAATTCCCCTAAGTAGCTCAGAAGGCCAATTCTACAAATTTTTAAACAGCGTTCGCGAGCGTATGTGAGTCATTAACAGACTGTCAAAAAAGCCTAAATTTTCATACATTTTTGACTGATTGCGATCGACATACGAATGCGATGCGAATGTGAAAATTAGTAGAATTGAGCTACTGATTGCAAATGATTTTATGAGTCTAGAAAACTTTATCAGCGAGAATCGTCTGCGATCATTGATCATACACATTTTTTCTGTAAAAGAAGAAACTTTGACGTGATTGATACGGGTTAACATTTTCCAAACATGAGCAGTAAATATTTTATCTGTTTTCAGACGTTTGCAACAAAATTTTCCTGGCTACATTGTCTAAAACTAACATATTGTACTAGTAGCCTAGCTCATAACGTAAGTGTACTCTGGCACCCGGCTGACTGTGCAAAGCGGGCCACACATTAATGTAATATTCATGGGTGTGACATGGTGTTTGCGCACCGCTTTGATACCGCGTAATCTTGCCTAACTAGGTGAATTAAACATTCATGTACATGTATGTAATGTACACATTGTTCATGGCCCTGGTTGATGTCAAAGGAATTTTATGTGCTCATAAATTGTTAGGAATTGTGGGGTTTTAGTTAGGTGTCCGGCATAACATTCCGTTCTCCATAGACGGATAATGTCCAAGAGGATTTCGCTACTAAAAAAGGTACTGCGCTGTGAATGCGTTTGTGTAATTAGTATATTTTAATAACTACAAGAACGACTAGAAGAACTTGAAGAGGTATGCAGCAGAACCATGATTTTCAAATCCAAAGAATGTCCCAAAGAAGAACGCTTTGTCGTTTTGACCGATATGTTCTGGACTGGAGATCACGTATTGGAAGGCGTGACCTTGAAAAGCCTCCCACAAAGAGGATCGTGCCCTGCTTGAGGTTGCAGAAATCCACTGGAAAAGTTCATTAAAGACGAAATTTAAAATCTGACAGTAGCAAAAGCAAAATAGTACTATGAGTAAAAAGTAATTTCTATAGTGCAAAAGGAGAGCTAAATTTAAATTTACTTTAATCCACAACTCAATTAAAACAAACCATCAAATAAAACACTGTAAACACTGGCAAGAAACAGACCTTTAATAAAAGTCATCACTTTAATCTCACTGGCTGAATTTAATATAAACTTGAGATACTAAGCAAGACTTGCATATAAATAACTTCTGAGTACATTTACATTCTATATTTCAAAGAAAACATTATATTAAGATTAAAACACCACGAAACAGTACAAAAGAAGTGGTCCTATTGTTACGAAAGAAAATGTAAAATTAATTCTACTTTATTTGCAGCGCAAAGGTCCCAAAGCGGTGACCTTTTTATTTTTTTTGCATTGTTACGGCAGTCATTTGTGAAGTTTTTTTTTTTGTTAACTTGCGTTTATTTCACACGATGAAAATAATATAAATAATCGTTTGACTTATGTCGTTTTATACAGGGTGACTTTTAGTCTGATGTTATTATAGGTACTTATGGAGTTAAGACAATGTTAATAAATTATCGGCTGTTTCCCATATTTTGACGAGTTATGGCTATACCTTTCTATATATTTTTTGACCCTATAGAAAATCATTTTAATTTACTATCTAGCAGCTGTTTTTGTCATACTTGAGAGTCGGTCTTGTATGGATTGTATGTAAATCGGGCTGGTTTCCGCAACTCCACGACTAAGCGCGTATTTTGCGTGTAGGGGGGAAAAATTTGTCATTCGATCCACCCCAGCTCCCCAAGGATACCAAATCTACCGAAGTACTTGACCCTGTAATCCGCGACTACCGGGCAGCTTAGAAGCAGGTGTGCTGCTGTCTCATCCTCCTCCATGCAAGGTTGAAGCATGCATCTGAAGCTTGGTCCTAAAGGTATTGGAAGTTTTCTATCTATTGGAAACTATTGAATTTGGATGGGACTTATTGAATACCAAACTTTTTTTTTCATTATTTATCGAGAAATTATAATCTAATAAAGATTTGTTACAATCTTACGAAGTCTGCAATTTTCCTGTGACATGTCCATTAGAATATTTACCCCCTGAAATATGTCCAATGAATTGGAACTTGGTGAGTATAGAGGGTAAGGCTATCAGTACAGAGCTACACAGAATAGCTCAAGGGGTAGGCCGTCATACAAGAATTATGACAGCGAGCTTGCTGTCATAATTCTCGTATAACAACAGTTAACACAGTATGGCCCATGTAGTTTATGGCCTGGCCACAGCAATTAATGCTTAAATATAACTTTGGGAATTACAATTGCAGTCACTTTTAGTTATTTTTGGCATCAACTTATATAAGAACAGGGAAAAGTTGGGTTCTTTTTTTAACTAATTACGTACCTATTATTAATTAAAATATTCATATTATTTAAAGTTAAATTTTTAAGTAACGTTAAACTAAAATACTCTAAAATATGTATGTAACTTGGATGATGAACGGAGGATAAAGAATCGTTTGGACTGCTCAATCTTTACCTACGGTATATATTTCGCAGTGGCCAGCTCTTGATCTTGCCTTTCTCCTAACTATATCAGCTGGATGCAGTCTAAAATGGATCAATATTGTAACCAAAAGGTTACCGTTCCCCTGTGATCTGTTGCTTTTGGCAGGACTGAACAGGGATTCAATGTGTGCCTTACACTTTTGATGCTCGGCTTTAAGCGAGTGCCTTTGTGCGACGGGCCCTTACTCGCAATACTCGCTCCGGCCTGCACTATAGGTAGAAAATACCGCTGATTGGTGAGGGGTGACCGCCCAGCGAGCATCGCCGAACGAGTGTCGCTGAGCGAGTACCATCTTTGATAGCTCTTGTCGCTGCGATCAACTTGAGGTAAGAGCCGCTCGCCGGCAGTGCGAACAGCCAGCTATCGACCATGGATGTTTGTCTCTTTTACTCACACGAGTTCTATATCTTTTGTTCCTTTTCTCAGCGAGCAAATAGTTGAAAGCTAATCGCTTCGTTGCGAGTGAGAGAAGTGCCATAGGAAACACCGGCTGGAAAAGAGTCGCAAACAAGAAAATAGAAAATAATATTTCCAATAAGCTGACCCGCGAAATTTCGTCTGTTTCACATTTTTCATTAATCCTCCGCTCCTGTTGGTCGTAGCATGATGTTATATAGCATTCTTCGATAAATGGGCCATCCAACACAAAAAAAAAAACAATTCGAATCAATAGTTTCTGAGATTATCGGAAAAATAATAATAATAATTAACTGAGATTATTGAGGAGCTCGTTTCTAAATAATAACAGCCGCACAGGTCGATCTTCAAGGTTAAGCAACGCTTGCCGAGGTTGGTCTGTGGATGGGTGACCATTTTAACATATCGAGTTTCCTCAATGCCTCGGAAAGCACGTTAAGCTGTTGGTCCCGGCTGTCATTTGTAGATCTTTGGCAGTCGTTACGGATAGTCAGAAGCCAGAAAATCTGACACCAGTCTTGCCAAGGAGTACCGTGTTACCCAGTTAATGGGTTGTGGAGGCCTGGTAGGCAGCCGCTCCACGTAAAATACTGGTATTCAGCTGAATCCGGTTTGACTGGAAGCCGACCCCAATATAGTTGGGAAAAGGCTAGGCAGATGATGAGTTTCTGAGATTATCGCGTTCCACCCAAAAAACTCTTCAGTTTTACAATATTAGTACATATTGAAGAGATATAGATGTTTCTTAAAATGATAGGGTCAATAAATGCCTTCTTTGTCTGTAAGTAATTTCGTCCTTTTTTATCAAATCCCGTATTTCCTCAAACCAACACCCACAAAGGCCAAATACGTGACAACAATCACACATAACTGTTATTATATACCAAAATTGAGCAGGAAAGGAAACTAAAGCTTGTGAGGGTCGGATGTATTGCCAATACAAAGTGTGAAGAGATTCTGTACGTGATCCCTTGTGAACCGTTCGACTGTTATGGTCAGAGAGATGGTATTGCAAACGAATTAGTTATTATGCGATCATCTTGGTTATACGATCGTCTATTTTTAGCAAAACATTTAGGTATAATTTTGAGATATATTAGGCTGTTTGTGGCTACATACCTATAGATTATTATAGAAGCGTTAGAGGCGTTCATTAGGTTTGCAAGTGTAGCTAGTCTGTACTATATAATTATACCTATGTGTGTAAGGATTGTGAGCCTTTAAGGCCCGTAACGTCTTGTAAAGCAAATACAAAAAAGTTATGATATCTGGGGGCCAGCAGTGCTTCCGACAAGAAGAGTTGTGTTTATTTAAAGAGCAATTGAGGTTTGATTATTGAGTTTTTTGTCCATGTGATTGAGTCGTGATCAAATCAGGAATGATGATATCAGTAAGAGAACCAAGGTTACCGACATAGCTCGAAGGATCACCAAACTGAAGTGGCAGTGGGCAGGGCACATTGCTCGCAGAACGGATGGTCGATGGGGCCAATAAGTTCCGGAATGGCGTACTGGAAGACGCAACGTTGGAAGGCCTCCCACAAGGTGGACCGATGACCCGGTGAAGGTCGCGGGTAGCCGATGGATGCGAAACGCACAGGACCAGTTGTTGTGCGACGCTGGGGGGAGGCCTATGTCCAGCAGTGGACGTCTTCCGGCTGATATGATGATAATGATCGAGTCGAAGAGTTATTATTTATAAAATTTAATTCACTAGTTTAATTACTGTACTAAGGCGGACTTAATGCCTTAGGCATTTTCTACCAGTCGACCTTAGGATGGTGCACATGGCAGGTGTAACTTAAATGTAAGACAAACATAGAATAAAAGAAATACAATTTAGTGCAATTTAGAGTTTGTACTTATCGACTCAAAAAAGGTGTTTTTGTTAGTTTCTTTGTATTTTGACACCGACTTCCGAAATTAAAGTTATTTTTTACTTTGTAGTGTTTTTTTTTATTTGGAAGCCGGTTGTATTTTTTGTAAAAAGTTTTTTATTTTTCACTTTTTAGTGGTACCCCACATCTACCAACACCACTGCAAAATCGCAGACAAGCATAATAAGCAAATTCGATAACTTGGATGACTAAAACCCATCATCCAAGTAAACTAATTCCAGCTATTTTCATTTAAAATCCAAACTTCGTAACCGATTTTGATAAAAATTAAATGGGACCAATCTGCAAGTATATCCTTTCAGATAAAACAAGAATTTTTCAAATTAGTTCATAAATTACGGAGTTACGAGGTAACAAATATAAACAAAAATATATAACTGAATTGAGAACCTCCTCCTTTTTGGGAAGTCGATTAAAAAGATTTTTTCAAATCGGTTCATAATTGGCGGAGTTATGAGGTAACAAGCATAAAAAAATACAACCGAATTAAGAACCTCCTCCTTTTTGGGAAGTGGGTTAAAAAAACCGATAAGATATGTTTAATTTAAATCTCCACCAAGAACTACAAATATTCTCTCGCTCTTGTAGCAGAGTTTCACTAAACATAGAACTAGACGTTGTACGTGATCAAATTACCGTGAAAGTTTAAAAGTATGGCAGAGGCCGTCAAACTTAGGCTCCCAGCTTTTTAGAATTGCTACTACCCGAGTGACCCGCACGTCCGCGTGGTTAGAAGTTTATAACTAATACGTCAGAGCTTCTTTGAGGGACACTGAAGATATGGCTGCCTGGTGAGAGGAACTTTGCGAATATTTGATTTAGATTGTTTCATGTAACATGCGCATGGCTTCGCTTGAGTTACTTTAGATGATGCCAAAGAAGCAGATCTCATTTTTAAAATAGGTGATTCATCAAAATCGGTTTAGCGATTTAGAAATGAAAGTGTACCAAACAAATTAATTCACTTTAATTTTTATAATATAAGAGAGGATTAGGTCACCGAAGGATCGCCAAACTGAAGTGGCAGTGGGCAGGGCACATAATTATAACAGATAGCTGACCCGCGCAACTTCGTTTGCGTCACATTTTCCATGAATGCTTCGCTCCTATTTGTCTTAGCGTGATGAAATATAGCCTATAACCTTCCTCGATAAATGGGCTATCTAACACTGAAAGAATTTTTCAAATCGGACCCGTAGTTCCTGAGATTACCCCCTACACACAAACTTACAAACATACAAACTTACAAACAAATTTTACCTCTTTATAATATTACTAGCTGACCCGTGCCCACTTCGTTGGGCGGAAAACATTTTAACTTGTGATGAAATTATGAGTGTGGTTCGGTTAGTACTGACTGCTATGATTTATTTCCTGACGGCCAAAAGGAGGGTTTTGTTTTTATTGCATAATAATATGTATGTAGCTAGGCTAGCGAGCCGCTGCGAGCGCTCAGCGTTAGACTCCCTGTCCCTTGTTGCAGAGCCATGCTGCTTTAAATCACTGAGACGCTGTGCACGTTCAGCGCTAGATTCCCGAGCACGGACCTGCGATGTTCTCCAGCTTTGGTTAGCAAGCCGCTGTGAACGCTCGGAGCTAGATTTCCCAGCGAGTGCTTGCGAAATATTTTCTCTATTCCTCGAGAGGCTCTTCCGTACGGCGTACTCGAGCTGCTCTTGTCTCATGTCTGGGATGTCTGACGGGAAAGTTGTGATATCCTTTAAGGCAAGATAAACAATCGCTGAAACTGTCCGATATCCCAAAAACAGAAATATCACAGCTTCGAACTCGAAGAATGAGAACTAAGTAATATTTAATTGTGTTTTGAGAAACCGAGCATTCAATCAACTACGTACAACTTACCTACCAAAAGACAAAAGTTAAATAATAACTGGAGAGGGTCATTAATCCGCGGAAAATCTTAACACTACGATTCAGAAAAATTACGTAATTGCACAACGCCGTCTATGGGTAATGGATAAAACGTCGTCCGTACAAAGCATGTTCTAATGCGGTTCGTGAATGGACGGCGCGGGCGGCGTTTTGCGATTTAGTAATTTTATATTATCTTCGAAACTATTCAA
Source organism: Ceramica pisi (assembly GCA_963859965.1). Taxonomy (NCBI): domain Eukaryota; kingdom Metazoa; phylum Arthropoda; class Insecta; order Lepidoptera; family Noctuidae; genus Ceramica; species Ceramica pisi. Next base: position 15,863,652 of record OY982539.1, on the reverse strand, counting down.
CCAATTGCCATACTGTTTTGGACAAATCGTATCTCTATGATGTTCTTGTGATCAAAATAACATTTTTTTCGATAAGGTTTAATATTTTGTTGTTTAAAAAATCGTCCAAAGATAAGTACGTCGAAAAATACTTTTTTTAACACATAAAAGCTACTATATCTGCTAAAATATAAAAGATAGAAATATGGTGCCGCGGACTTTTTTGTAGAACTATTATAGGCGGACCAGGTTGCCATACATTGTTTTCAATTATATACAACTGTTAAGGCAGCGCACGCAAATAACTCTGTTGTAAGAGCTATTTTTTTCCGCCTGGATAGACAAAAATTGAGATAGTTCGACTAAAATGCAAGATATCTTTATAATTTATAGCCTATAGCACTCACGGATAATGTAGCTTTCTACCAGTGAAACAATTTTTCAAATCGGACCAGTAGTTCCTGAGATTACCCCCTACATACAAACTTACAAACTTACAAACTTACAAACATAGAAACTTACAAACAATTTTACCTCTTTATAATTTTAGTATAGATAGTATAGAAGTATAGATATCTGGGGCACGGTAGTCCCTGCGACAAGACGAGTTGTGGTGTTTAAAGAGTAACTGAGGTTTGAGTATTGAGTTATTTGTCCATGCGATTGAGTCATGATCGAATCAGGAATGATCAGGAATGATGATATTTGCAAGAGAACCAAGGTTAACGACATAGCCCGAAGGATCTCCAAACAGTGGCAGGGCACATTGCTCGCAGAACGGATGATCGATTGGGCCGAAACTTCGGGAGTGGCGACCGGGTACCGAGAAACGGAGAAACCCAGCGTTGGAGGGCCTCCCACAAGGTGGACCGATAGGTAGGCAGCCGCTCCACGTAAAACGCTGGTATTTAGCTGAATCCGGTTTGACTGGAAGCAGACCCTAGGATAGTTGGGAAAAGGCTAGGCAGAGGATGATGATGATTGACGAAGGTATATAATATTTCGTATATTATTTATTGAAGGAATCATGCATTAAAATGAACTCATCGTAATCATTAAAAAAAAAAGTTATTCAAGAAAAATGGAGTTGTAAAAATCGTCCTTTAAATCTTCAACTTTCGTCTTTATAAAAGCTAACTTCATAGGTAAACGTTAACTTTAAGGCTAAAGTTACCTGAACTTGCCCTTAGTAATGAACGATGTTTCTTCGTCCAAAGTCAAGTACAAAGTCCCCAGCTCATCTAATAATAATGTGTCCTTAACAGTACAGTCGACAAAAGAGGCTAGTATGCGGGTAAAAAATAGCTAGGAATAGTAAAATAGCCAAGTCGAACAGCGGGCGCTTTGTGGCAAATTTTCTGTGACTTTTGACCTGAGTAAAAATTAGGTTTGTAATTAAGTTTTTCTTATTTAAATAATAGCTTTATACAGCAAATAAAAACACAGGCAGGGTTATTTGTTACTGAGAAAAGAGCCTAAGTCCACGACCGGAGAAGTGTTTTGGAGTGATCAGCATTGAACTGTGATAGTTTAAGTGCATTGATTGCCATAAAGGTACATCATGGTTCTGGTTCATATGTACCTATTCAGCATAGTAAACTAAAACCATGCCAGTGGTGGTATGTAGAGGTAAATATTTCAATTCGTCCATTTGCTGGTACGTGTACTCAGTTCCCTGCACACCAATCTATTTAGCCAACAGTACAAGGGACACACTGTCGCTGTTAACGTTTAATTAAACTTGTTGACCTGTGTGTACAACTAACTACACCGGTTTCGACGTCTCGGCTACAAAGCTGGATAAACTGTGCCGAGATTAATCTCGCAGTTTGTATAGGGGCTATGCTATGTGTTGTGACAGTCTATTAACATGGGCTTAGGGCAATAAGTATGTTGGATAAATATACGTTATAATATACATATATATATGTAGATAACTAGCTGACCGGAAAAACGTTGTTTTGCCAAAAAAAAATAACAAGAAACCCACGACTTATTCTCAGACCTACTGAGTGTACTACATAATAATTTGATAAAATCGGTCAAGCCGTTTCGGAGGAGTTCGGTAACAAACACCGTGACACGAGATTTTTATATTAGATTAGCTGATGCCCGCGGCTACACCCGCCAAATCATTATGTTAAAACCTTCTTCGAGAACCACTCTATCCATTGGTGAAAACAGCATGAAAATCGGTGCAGTACTTTTTGAGTCTATCTAAAACAGACAGACAGACAGACGCGGTGACTTTGTTTTATATTATAATATAATTATATATGTAGTGATAATGACAGCCGCCATCTTTGAGGTAAAGCTACGCTAGAAGAATTAAGTCTGTGCGTGACGGGCAATCCTTCATAAAGGGTCGAATATACTCTACAGCGGACCTAGTAAGACTACTTTGTGTCTCGGAAAGCACGAAGCATTTAAAGATATTTGGCAGTCATAACGGATAGACAGAAGTCAGAAAAAGCGAATCCAAGCAATAAGCAATAATATAAGCAATTGGTAATCAAGTCTCGCCAAGGGACTGGGCTACCCAGTTACTGGGTTGTGGAGGTCAGAAAAGCAGTCATTCTATGTGAAATCTGGTAGTCGTCTGCATCCTGTTCGACTGAAAGTCGACCCCCATATAGTTGGATTTTTAGTTAGATATTTTGTCTAAACTAACACTAATATTACCAAAATACTAATAATCCTAAAATATATAATTCTTCCTTTACTGAGTGACTAACAGACAACGCATAGCCGAAACTACTGGTCGTAGAAAGCTGAATTTTGGCTTGTAGGTTCCCTACAGTAGATCATAGGGAAGCACTAAGAGACGAGAATTTCCTGAAATTCCTACGGGAACAGGAGAAAACGGGATGTGCACGAAAAAAAAAGCTCTAGTAATATTATAAAGAGGTAAAGTTTGTGAGTTTGTGACTTTGTAGGTAGGGGGTAATTCTCTGTATCCTGAATTAATTTGTACCCAAAAATTAGCGCCCAACGGGCACGGGTCAAAATACTAGCTGCAGTTTGTATTCTATAAATTACTAGTTTTTAAGGCCCGTACCCTGACCAAATAACCTTGAGCATTATTTCCCTCAATAACAGCGCAAGAGATACAATAGCGAAAACGCTCTATAAAAATATTTCTACCAAAAATGTTCATAATTAAATTGACTAAATTGCCATTAGTGTAAGTACAAAATCAAAATAATCGTTGGTTTTTGAGAAGATGCATGTTTTCAATAATTATTTCTCATTTCTGTAGTTTCGTTGTGAGGAGATTACTTAAACATTATACTTAGTAATAAAAAATAAAAATCTACCATTTTGAAGCCAAGATTATGTAGAAATTTAATAGATTTTTTATAAGTTGATATTTTTTTTGGATAAAGTGTATACAGCTCCAAAAAACTGCACAAAAAACGGCTAGCGCTGCGTTTTGCACGGGGACGCGCCTTAACTACGACTTCGTATGCACGTCTTGTTTTTTCCCATTCCCGTAAGAATTTTGGGAAATCTCTTAGCGCTCTCCTGCACTCCTCAAGAAACCTACATGCTAAATTTCAACTTTCTACAATCAAAAGTGTCGGCTGTGCGTTGTCTGTTAGTCGCTCAATCACTCAGCATTACCGAAAGAAGTTTTTCCATGTATTAGGATTTATTTTAATATTCGACAAAAAAGCTGGGCATAGTTTTAGTGAATTCCAATAGTAATACATTTTTCCAATTATTTACTAAATATTGAACTTCCGATGATTGATCTGCATAATCTCTGACTAACGTTTTCATTAAGAATCAATGCACTTCATTATTAAATTGTTGTCAAGTATTATTGTAAAACTCAATTGTTACAAATTGTGTCTAAATCTTGCAATACACACTTGTACATTAAAAATATTCATGCTACACTATAACGCCAAGTACATGGAAATGGGTGGTACTTATTCCTTTTCACAATTTTATTATTAGGTACCACGACTACGTTTTTATTCACGGAATGGAAAATAATATTTATTCGAGGGCTGTTCATTGAAATTACCGAGTTCGTAAGCCAGTTATTTTATCCATTTACCGTGATCACGAACGAGGCAAAGGGCTTCGAATGTCGAGAAAATTAAATTTAAATATTCAACGAGGAATATAATCCGTTAAACATTTCTCAGTCGAAGAGGTACTACAGTTCGTCTCTTAAAAAATACAGCTTTTTTAAAATTTAAAACGGAAACTTGTCAATCAAAGTGGATGTTTAAGATTTTTTCGGGATTGTTTTTATTTTACACTAGCTGACTCGCGCAACTTCGTCTGCGTCACATTTTCCATTACTGCTCCGCTCCTATAATGTCTTAGCGTGATGATATATAGCCTATAACCTTCCTCGATAAATGGGCTATCTAACACTGAAAGAAGTTTTCAAATCGGACCCGTGGTTCCTGAGATTACCCCCTACATACAAACTTACAAACTTACAAACAAATGTCACCTCTTTATAATATTACTAGCTGTCCCGCGCAACTTCGTCTGCGTCACATTTTCCGCTCCTAAATAATATTGCAACAAAAAATTGAGATTTAAACTATCCTATCTCTCAAGTTGGATCGAACTGCACATGGTGTGCGAATTTTATTATAATCGGTTAAGTGGTTTAGGAGTCCATTGAGGACAAACATTGTGACACGAGATTTATATATATTAAGATATTAGTATAGATTATTAGTTTTCGTACGCGACTTCGTACGCGCATATCTCGTTTTTTCGCAGAGGAATTTCGGGAAATTCTCTCTTAGTGCTCCTTTACATTCCCCAAGGAACCTACATGCCAAATTTCAACGTCCTATTACTAGTATAGTTTCGGCTGTGCGTTGTCTGTCAGTCGCTCAGTTACGGAAGAATTATATATAATACAAACTAGCTGACCCGCGCAACTTCGTCTGCGTCACATTTTCCATTAATGCTCGGCTCCTTTTAGTCTTAGCGTGATGATATGTCTGTATGCCTATAGCCTTCCTTGATAAATGGGCTATCTAGTACTGAAAGAATTTTTCAAATCGGACCAGTAGTTCTGAGATTACCCCCTACATATGAACTTACAAAAAACTTACAAACAAATGTTACCTCTTTATAATATTATTATTATATTATTATAGTATTGATAAGGATTTGCTATTCACACTTCGCGATAGAGTGACCCTCCTATTCGTCTTTGACTTCACTTTCAACGAATAGGGGTGTAGTCGTTGTCTGTTAGCTGTTGATTTATTATTTTTAACAACAAAATTTTGTTTAAGAAAAAAGTTAGGCACGCCCTGAAAACTGAAAAGTTGTAGTTAATAGGGAACTGCTGACAGTAGCCAAATTGGATGGCTTTTGTTTCGGGTACCGCTGATTTAATATAGGAATATTTGCTCTATGCTCAAAAGCTTTATCTCTCAAATGATATACGTTACACTTTACATAATTTTCATTTAATATCACGTTAAGTACTTATATGTAAAAACATTATGCTACATCAACACTTTCAGTAACGTTTGTTTAGTACCTAAGTATATAATTATCATTTTGTATCTATAACTAACAAGAGTGGTTGAGGTCAGGTCGGGAACTGAGGGCACCCTGACACGGATAGATTAGGTTCGAGTAAGATTACGGGAGTTAGAGTGAGTGAGTAGATAAAATGAGCAATAGCAGCAGCTCCCGTGATACCATTCATGAGGCAGAAATAGGAGCCCCACGCAGCGGGGCTTCGTCGACTAGCCATGGTTACGACCGCAATTTAAGCTGAATGTACAACTTTATGAAGTCATCCTAAGATCTGTGGCGTTTCCAAACGTCACATATTATTCGAGACGGCAACATGGTATAAAGACCCGAAACGGATGATTTTTTTCATAAAAGTGTCCAGTTCGATTAACATCTAAAACTTCCTTCTGATATTACAAAAACGTACTGAAACTTTGTGAATGTTTTTACATATTTTGGCTTGAAACGACGAAGAAGCTGTAAACAATTCTTATGAATCATTGAAACAACATCCGGGCCCTTCATATTCATGAAACTCGTTCCAAACTTTATAATACTCGTATATTATAATCAAGGAAGAAAATCTTGTTCCAACGAGTTTTGAATCAGTCACGCTTGTGCAAAGTTTTAAAAGTAACTTCTAAAGTGTAATAATCCCAAGAAAACGAAGTGATTCATTGCTTGCTCATTATAACGTTACAACATCCTTTTGCTTATATACATGTAGATGTATTGCTAAATTCCTTCGTGTATTCATTTGTTCTTGGGAATATAGGTTAATCGTGAGGGAAACGTTTGTTTACAGTTAATTATACTTAGTATTGGAATTTACTTTCATTTTAAGCAGCCTCCAATGTTTACCATATCATCATCATTTGATGTTATATCATAGAAATGGTTACTTTTACTTCGTTAAGGTTTAATGTTTTTTCATCCTAATATACATATAAACTAGCTGTCCCGCGCAACTTCGTCCGCGTCACATTTTCCATTAAGAGTCCTATTACATTTTTTACGGAAATTCATGATTTTTGACGCTGTAGTTTTCAGCAGCAGTAAGATATTTTAATTATTTGATCCTGAATAACAATAGTGCCAGTCTCTTTCTTGTAAGTTAGAGTTACACATTTTCATTTTTCTTTTCGTGTAATTTACTATGAATATTTTACGAACTCAGTTTGCAAGAAAAAATGTCGGCGATGGAACTTTGACGGTCTAACTACTTCACATTGTTACAATCAATTCTTTTAAAAGCTAAAGTTACTAAAAGGTAAGTTGAATGTTTTACTTGTTTATTGGAGTTGTAGAATTTCTTTAAATTCCTTGAGTTTTCACGGAAAAACAAGTAAAGAAAACCTAATTTAAGCCAGAAATGTCTTGATTCAGCGTCCATTATATTCCAAATAAAAACAATTTTATCAAATAAATTAATATGATATAAAATTTCAATCTACAATGAATACGTTTAATTAGTTTTCGTTTGTCAATATAATAAAACAAAATTACAATAAATACAATTAAAGTACTATATATTCTTCATCAATTCAGCGCGCGCGCTCCTCAGTCTCGCGCGAGCGCCCAAATAAACTATAATCCTATTCAGACTAGTAAGTATCAAAATTGTTTCGCGGACTATAGATGTACTCCCAACGCAGACCAACGTAACTTCGTCTATTGCAAACGAGCATTGACGATTCGTAATAGGACTCTTAATGCTCCGCTCCTAAATAATATTTATTGAAACTATAAATTGAGACGCAAGCTACCCTATCTTTCAAGTTGGATCAAACTGCACACGCTGTGCAAATTTGATTAAAATAGGTTAAGTAGTTTAGGAGTCCATCGCGGACAAACAACGTGACGCGTAATTTATATATATTAAGATTTATCCGTTAATGAGTGAGAGATTGACAGATAACGCAAAACAGAAACTACTGGTCGTGGAAGGCATGTGTTGGTTCCATGGCGAGTGTAGGAGAGCAACAAGAAGGGATTTCCCAAAATTACTACGGGAATGGAAAAAATATCTGCCGTAACAATGCTGTGTCTACAAACATTTCCAAAACAAACTACACAGTTTATAGTCCTAAAAAATTCTACGATATTTATCTCAACATCTCACGATTCAAACTCTTCTCGACAACTTTGTCGTAACTGCGATCTCGATAAGCGCCGAGCTATCTATCGATTGTATAGCTGAGCAAATCGGTACGATTATTCGATCAAATGATGCCCCAGTTTAGCATCGCTTCAGGCAGTCCCCCGGGTGATTTCTAGAATTTCTACATTCCTAGTACAATATTCTGCTGGGATTTAAGTTTCTGTATTTCGTAGAAGGGAATTTATTTGTGTGATTGCGAAACTCATGGGTAAATGAATACAGTATAATTTTATGCGACTTAGCTTCTGGATCAATGGTTTGTTGTATAACTGTTCAGTGTGTTTTAGTAGCGGTCAATTTCATAATTTTAGCGCTAAAATGACACCTGCTGGTCATAGGACTTCCCAAAATATCGCCACATCGATGGATGATGTTTTTATTAATTAGTAATATGCCTAAGGTGCTAGTACACTATTAAGACTTGTATTTGGATTCGTGTCTAACAAGAAAAATTACTGCATTTCCTGCCAGCTACAGCCGGTGTAGAAGGTCAGAGAGTGTTTTACAAGCTGTAAAAGTTTGGAAACTTTCATGAAACAAGTAATAGGATGTATGGAATGTAGACAAAGTGATGCTATTGCAGATAGAATGTTAGGTACTACAAGCAGCCACCTAGATCAGTGGTTACCAACCTTCATTTGACCCGGGACCACTTTGATTTTCTTGTTGCTAGCAGGGACCAGAAATCAAGAATTAAATTAAACTGTGTCTATCTAAAAATAAACTTCTGTCCGTATACGTATAAAATGTAAATAGTATATGTAAAGATATTTCATTATTTTGAATTCAATACAAGTATTTTTAGCATAGCTTTGATAAAAACTTAAAATCAGTTGGCTTTTTGAGTTGGAAATATTGAAGGTTTTTAACCTTTCGCGGACAATCTTATGACACTTGCGTACCATTAGGGGACCATGAAACACAGGTTGGGAACCACTAGTCCAGATTAATCAATGTCTTCTCAAAACACGTCATATAACCCTGTTGACTTAGGCCTCCTACTTCACGTCGTAATCCGCGCTTCAGACTCCTTGCTAGCTCAGATAGAATATCACTTTGTCTATCTCCTCTTACATAGTTAACCAAGCATCAATCCAGATTATTCACCTTTTTGGCCCCGTAAGGCCGTGCTAAATGTATGAACTCATCGCGAAACATAACACAATACTAGACTCTATTGACAAAGGTCTCCTACCTCCACATAATCCCTGCTTCAGATTCCTTGCTGCACTCGAAATCCTTACACGTGTACAATCACAGATTATCGGCACGCGTATATCGATTCTCTCAGATCTCGTTCACGAGTTCGGCGACGAGCTTTGAATACGAAGTGAGTCATTTTAATCGATACAGCTTATACGAACGAATCGAGTTGGGAATGTTTGCATTTAGGAGTACGAGATGAGGAAGAAGACTGCTACTTTTTACTGTGAAAGGGCTCGTACACAAAACTGCGATGCGATGCGAATTCGCAACGCAGAAAAGAGGGAGGTCGCACATTAACCTAGAGGGAGCTCGCACATTTTTGCGATGCGACGTCGCATCGCAAAAATGTGCGAGCTCCCTCTTTTCTGCGTTGCGAATTCGCATCGCATCGCAGTTTTGTGTACGAGCCCTAAGACTGGGATATGAAAGATTCCGACGTACTATTACGAGACCTTGCCCCTTGCGATTTTTTTTTACTAAGCTGGTCTATAGACTCGCGAGTATCTTTTATTTTGCGAAAAATGCGGCATTGTAAAGGACGACTCGCACTTGATCGGTTTTTAGTTTTTGTTAAACTTTAATATGAGCACTATGCATACAAAGTGTGATACTTTAATATGTTTCCATTTTTACGATGCACGATGGAGTAAAAACAAAAATAAAGTAAAAAACGCCGATACGTGCCAAGTATATGGGGCACTTATATTTTTAACATGATTTTATCACAGTTTATAGCGGCAACAGCATTAAAAAACCTGTTTTAATGTCAAACATCCTCCTTTTTTGTGTTATGGTTTTTTCCTGCTGACAGACGGACAGCGCAGGAGGGATTCGTTGCTAACCCTTGTGGTACGGAACGCTGAAAAGTTGGGACTGGGAAAGGTGGGCCGATGATGTATGCAAGGCCATGTCGGATTGAAAGCTGTATGGGGCACTAATGCATCCCGGGCTCGGCACAAGTCCGGCACGATCGGGGGATCATAGTTGATTGATACAGAAGAGTTAAAAAAGGAGAAAAAATACTACGCATTTCAAATAATGTACTAAATAGGGAACACCTTTAAATGGATTGGTGGGAAACGACTGTTACGTTGGGTGTAGGAATAAATACATTTGCTGTTGACGATAACGCGCTCAATATTCGCAAAAAAACTGCGTCACTGTTGAGCAGCGTGAGGGACAGTCAAAACAGCATCCCGATAACAACTATAGCCGAGGGCATTGTGCAGCAGTTTGTGCGGAGGTTGATTTTTACTTACACTACGCAATAAGTTATTTTTGTATGAAATAAAGATATTATATTTATATTGTTACAAAAAATGAGCTTTTGTTTGAAATGCAAATGCTAACTCTCGGCTGCGTTTACACCGTTATTATATACCCGTTATTTATTAAAACACTTATGGAGAAGGTAACAGCCATTTTTATTCTGTATCCGAAACAATAATACATCGCTATCATTAAGAGTGTGTATTCCGTCCACTAGCGCCGCCAATCGTTTTTTATGAATTGTGGTAAATTTAAGACACGTAGATAAAAAACCGCTCTGTAGTGTACTAAAGAAATGTTTCTATTAATTTTTGACAGCTATTTTTAATACATAGCTCATGGCTAAATAGCCAAAACGGCAATTATTGCTAAAAGTGGCCACTTTTAGCAAAAATATCGACTTTGGCAACTGTTTATGTTCTAAAGTAGGTACAAAACATAACTCAAAAAAAAATAATAAATACATTTCTTCAGAACACTACAGAGCGGTTTTTTATCTACGTGTCTTAAATTTACCACAATTAATAAAAAACGATTGACGGCGCTAGTGGACGGAATACGCCCTCTTAACATCACATTAACTGAAAGTCGTCCACTGCTGGACATAGGCCTCTCCCAAGTGTCCCCCAATGACCGGTCCTGTACGTCTCGCATCCCGGCTACCCACGACCCTCATCAGATCATCGGTCCACCTGATCTGCCTTTCAACCCCGGTCGCCAGTCCAGAACTTTTTGGCACCCTCAACCATCTGTTCTGCGAGCAATAAATAAATTTATTATAAACATATACAATAGGTATTATTTACCTTATTATGTATATTGTTTAGCTTTATTACACAATGTCTATAATTCAATTAAAAATCGAGTGGCAATAAAATATCGCTACCCAAATGAATTGGAAATGAAAATGTGTTTGTTTACACATCGTGGTTAGCATGTCGAGTTTTAAATCGCTACACATGGCGCTGATATCGTTGAACAAACCAATCGAATGTTGAGTGTTTGCTTGATTCGGAAAATGATATGTTTTGTTGCTAAAAGGCTGTGTTTTTTATGACTGGGTTAAATGGAGTGGTTTGTCGAAATAGATTTTAGAAATCCTTTTCTTAAGTTTTTATTTATACTAAACTTGGGGCTATTTTACAGATTGTTTAACCTCATGCGATAGGTAGGTTTAAATCTATTATTATTTTAACACTAATCAACCGTTTTGTAACACAAAAAAAGCAGTCTCTTTGCAAATTTGGTTCACAAGTGAAGGGTCAAAATTCTATAAACTTTTTCTACCTAGCAGTCTATGTAGACAATATAATGTAGCTAAGTACTAAACCCTTTAGGCCCTAGACTTCAGTACACATCATTATGTTTGAAAGTATCTATACCTCATTCAACTTTTATAATCAGCTGAAAACAATTTGTGTCCAATATTAGCTGGATATTTTTTATTCAATTACTGTAACGCCAAACTACACCTCATTAAATACTTAGATTAGCCTGTAATCTTTCAATGCTTTGTCATAGCGGATAATTAGCAGGATTATTGGTATGTGTTGGATCAAAGACGACCCCCAACGCCTACACGTCGCGGCAGACAGGCGCCAAAGCCTTCCTTCATGGACCACTATCCGTCACCATGTAAGGACGTGGTTACATTGGTACAGTGACTAGCTTATTCGGAGTAACTATTCAGCCAGTTTCATCATAGTTTTGCCATGATTTTAATGCCCCTTACGGTCGGTGTACAAGTACATAATTGAATAAATGTAAATGGCGGAGATCCTGGTGTCCTGAACTACAGACCTCGAGCCTAGTTTAGGCACCAGACTCACGCAATATTAAATAACAAATAATAATATGTATTTATTCTATTGTGATTGCTCTGTTTTTTGTTATATTGTGGCGAGAGAAATAACGATTTATTTATTACTAGCTGACCCGCGCAACTTCGTCTGCGTCACATTTTCCATTACTGCTCCGCTCCTATTTGTCTTAGCGTGATGATATATAGCCTATAGCCTTCCTCGATAAATGGGCTATCTAACACTGAAAGAATTTTTCAAATCGGACCAGTAGTTCCTGAGATTAGCGCGTTCAAACAAACAAACAAACAAACAAACAAACAAACTCTTCTGCTTTATAATATTAGTATAGATTATTATAGTTGATTATGTTGATCATGCATATTTTGTAAAATATAATTATGTATCGCTGTTGGTTTCCTAAATAAATATATAAATTCTGGTTTGAGCACTCAAATGGTTGCTACGGTCTCAAGGTTCGCTCAGCTATGCGTTTCGTGTCAATACGTCATCGAAGCATCAGTTTTATTTATATGAAGGTATGTCAGTACCTATCAGCTTTTATAAAAGACAAGCTTTTGCGTTCGTACGCGCATACCCCATTTTGCTCGTTTTCGTAAGAATCTCGGGAAATCTTCTCTTAGTGCTCTCCTACGGAGTGTAGGGAAACTACATTCCAAATTTCAGCTTTCTACGACCAGTAGTTTCGGCTGTGCGTTGTCTGTCAGTCACTCAGTAACGGAAGAATTTTATATAGGTACTAGCTGACCCGCGCAACTTCGTCTGCGTTACATTTTCCATTAATGCTCCGCTCCTATTTGTCTTAGCGTGATAACCTATAGCCTTCCTCGACAAATGGGCTATCTGACACTGAAAGAATTTTTCAAATCGCACCAGTACTTCCTGAGATGAAACAAACAAACAAACTCTTCTACTTTATAATATTATTATAAAGCAGAAGAGTTTGTTTGTTTGGTTGAACGCGCTAATTTCAGGAAATACTGGTTCGATTTTAAAAATTATTTCAGTGTTAGATAGCCCATTTATCGAGGAAGGCTATAGGCTATAAATCATCACGCTTAGACCAATAGGAGCGGAGCAGTAATGAATATATAAATGTTAGGCAGACGATGTTGCACGGGTCAGCTAGTATTAGTATAGATTAGGATTTTATTAAGATAGTTCGTTTCATAAATTAATAATCTGTATTTGTGGGAAAACACGCTTGATTTCTGCCAAAGTGAATCAAACATCAATCATTTAATTTGGTAGCAAACAAACGAAATTACATGGATACAATACATTAACTAGTGAAATGTAGGTACATAATCTCACCAGACTAGCTCAATAAGCTAGACCTACTAACAACCTAAATGTTAATTCAAGCTTTTAACTCGACCAGAATTTCAGTACCGACTATACTATGCAGCTGTTCACGCTTCCTTCATACCTTCTCAAAACTCAATTTTTTATTGCAATCCATAATGTACACATACTACTATCAATCTGCCTATTCTGTTTCCAACTATTTTGGGGTCGGCTTACAGTCTAAACTCTAAACGGATGCATTTAAATACCAGTATATTACATAGAGCTACTTCCGCAACCCAGTAACTGGTTATAGAAACCCTAGGCAAGACTGGTGTCAGATTTTCTGGCTTCCGACTAATCGAACTTGTAATATTTAAACGATGCTGACTGTTTTTATTATTTACTAGCTGACCCGTGCAAAGTCGTCTGCGTAACACTTTTCATTACTGCTCCGCTCCTATTGGTCTTAGCGTGATGATATATATAGCTCATAGCCTTCCTCGATAAATGGGCTATCTAACACTGAAAGATTTTTTTAAATCGGACCAGTAGTTCCTGAGATTAGCGCGTTCAACCAAACAAACAAACTCTTCTGCTTTATAATATTAGTATAGATTTATTTATTATACTTTATTGTACACCAAAAATTAGATACAAAAGTCGTCTATACTTTTTTTGTGAGTACCTACCTACGGGAAATCATTAAATGACTCCTCCCGCTCATGGCGAGGAATCATCAAAAGACTCCTCCCGCTGAATGGTGTGTCAGAATTTTACTGGCTAAAATCCATCCGTGTTCCTTCTAATGCCATTCGCGTTTGAGGGCTGCGGTGATTTTCTAAAACATTCCTCAACATGCTAACCATACTAATGTCCCACTAGGAACGCATCCTTATATCTGATTATAGTGCTACGATGAGGTCATTTATGTTCCCTACAGTGTAACTAGTAAAATTGTGTCACGCAGATGTTTCACGATTAGATAGATACTTACAATAAATTAAAGCTTTGTTTAGCGTTTCACACTGTTCTTATAACTATCAATAATTTCGATATATTTATACGATGCGATTCAAATATAGGATCGATTTAGCGCCATATTGTGACGTCATAGCTGTCAATTCAAACCATTTAGGTAGGGTGAGCAAAGAAAGATTATTTAAAAAAAATATGATTTACAAAAAATTCTTAGTGAAAAAAGTGTTATGGTGTGGTTTAAAATAACTAATACTTACTGGGTTTAAATATATAAATATTATATTTCGATAATTTACTACTATTGAATGTTTTTATTTAAATTTGATTTAAGACTTATTCAAACAAAGTAAAATAAACCCTTATCGATACGCAACTAAGTTTTCTTTGCAAACCGTACTTTTCAGGAGACATTTGAAAGAAAGATAGAGGTTATTGACGTTCCTATTAATACTTGAAACGCGTTGTACAAATAGTTTTCCCCATTTCTCTTAATCGTTGGTAAGTGGTTGAAAAGGGTACAATTTTCTTCGGCAACTTTTTATGGCCTCTAGTAGAAACAGAGAAATACCTAAATGGTTTCAATTATCCTGTACCTTCCTGAGTGTACGTACAGGTAATGTACATTTTCTCATAAGTGCTAAGATGCTTAATTAGCTACCTATAATATATCTAATTTATTCATAAAAAACACATTGTAGTAGGTACATGATGACAATTTTACAGAATTGCTTATAGTGTACAAGGACTACAATTTTAATGTTGGGTGAGGTGCTGTATTCCTAGCTAGGTTAAATTACCTGTGTTAAGGAGTACAGTGCCGGTCCCCAAGGAAAGAAACAATAATTTTAATATCGTACACAGTATAAATTTAGGACATTATGATGTGCTTACTACAAACACTCCGGTGTATAAGATTATTTTTCCCTATTATAGCTTAAAACTGAAACAGTTAAATAACTAAATATTAAAATAGAATAATAGGGCAAGTATAAAAACTAAAAGTAAATCATGAAACTAGTGGGTAGGTGAAATTTGTTTGTTGTATAAGAAAATAAACTTAACCTCAGCCTGCTGCAAAAACTAATAAAGATCGCTTTGTTTTCCCAATAATTATAAACAAAATTCAAACAAAAACATTCAATACAATTTCCATAATTCCCCTAAATGTATTCTAAATAAATTTCGATTTCATTCCATTATGGATTGAAGATTAGTCACGTTTTGTAAAAGTCGTTTCTTTGAAGTAAAACGCTTTGTTTCAATTCTTTTACGAAGTCAATTGACGGTTAGAGTTAGGTCTGACGGTCTGGCAACTTTACTGGAATAAAAGATCGGGAAGATTGCACATGAGAATTCAAGTAGGTGCCTACTACGCTCTAGTCGTTTATAATTTTGTCAATTTTCAAATTTCTTTCTTTCAAGTCAGGCGACATAAAACCTTTTAAAGCTTCGAGCAGTTTTTAGCATTTATAGCCATATTTTATATTTGGAAATAAATGTGAAAAAATAACGTAAACCTTTCAGCAATACCTATCTAATAGTTCTCATCTAGCTTAAACCTTATATATTTTTCAAACTTACCTTTTTGACTATTTTTCTGTACAATTCAGTACCATTCTGTTAAAATTTCATACGACAGTAAAGCAGATTCTATCATGAACGGACCTAACAAAAATAGACCTTAAGTTGGTGAAAGTATTTTTACTCTGAATGTACCAATGTTGTAAATCCGTACACACTTTGAACGCCGCGCGCCGTTCCTTGTCCAAACGGGGAAGTTTCCAGGATTTATGTGTGACTGTGAGCGTATACCTTTATTATTTTGTAAGTGGTTAGTGAAGTAGTGCAGTGCTTATTTGTTTATGAATTGGGTACTGCAGTAACCATTGCTGCAGTTTATTTAAAGTTTAGAGAGATTTTATGTTTGCTGTCTGTGCTCCGGGTTTCGAGTGTATTTCATGTTTCGTTCTTGGACAGAAGATATAAAATGGTGAAAATCTAGCCCAAGTTTTAGTACCTACATTTTATTTGGGAACTGCGGAGATGCTTTTGTCCTGTACTGTATCTAAACAACGGGGAAAACTACTTATTTAAGTTCACATATTATTCTTTCTTAAAGTAAATATTAACGCCTTTTAAATTCCTGAAAACTTCAAGATAAGACTGTTTCTATTCGCTTGTTTTTAACCCAAAACTTCCATTTCCGCCAAAATTGCGTAGGCGGAAAATATTTTGGTAAAATACTTCGGCAGTCAAAATTCAACAATGTATTGAAATCATTTTAATAAAGAGAGTATTATCAGGCAGTGTTTAGCGGCGGCACGCGGTCGACTGGCGCGCTCGGCGGCACATCAAAGGCGCGCTCGCTTTGATCTCGCCGCGGCTCACCGCCTCCGATATTGTGTTCACGTAAGTACTCTCGGCCACTGGAAGGGTTGTAACGGAACTTCGTCTCCGCTTCCACAAGTGCGGAAGTTCCGTATGATAAAAAAAAGTATCTGCCCAAAGGGTGTATAGCATAGGGCAGGGATGGCGAACCATTTTTAGTGCTCGTGCCATTTTCGATCAAAAAATAATTACGTAGGAATGAAGTGACGCCAAAAAATGTTGACTTGGTGGAAAAAAAAACGTTTGACGCTATTAACTTAACTCTTTTTTGTAACTATAAATTCTTTAAACATTCTTAACATTATCAGCTTGTGTTGTGCTACTTTCATCAAGATGCTAAATATTCTTATAAGTGGCGGAATTTGTTCGAAAGAGTCATCGCGGCCCTAGAGGGCACTAAGAGGAACACGGTTGGGTTTTAGTCAATAAGAGTCTGGCACTCCCTTCTGCGCCGCCCAGAACGGGAGGAGTCATTAATTGATGAGTGCATAAGAAAAAGTAATTGTAAATAATAATAATTGTAAGACGTGCCCAAATTATTTTGATATGTGCCACTGGCAGGCGTGCCATAGGTTCGCCATCCTTGGTTTAGGGTATGTGCAGATACCTACTTTTCAAACAGACTTGTAACGGAAGTCTACTATTGCGAAGTATTACCACATACCTTATCCAAATCACTGAATTAAGTTTGATGATTTTTGGTACAGTGATAGATAGAAGTCTGGTTATGGTTTTAGGTTATTTTTATTGAGTAATAAATATAGTCTGCCTCTAGATAAAAGCCGATTGGATATTTTTTTGAAGATGATTGATGATGAAAAATAGTCGCGGGATTATTCGCAAGAGATACCGTGGCTCCGGAACACAAAGGGCAATGAAGGAACATGGATGGGTTTTAGTTAGTAGAAGACTGACACTCCCTCCCGCTACACCCAGAGCGGGAGGAGTCATTGGATGATTTCCCATCCCTAAAAAAGAAAAAGAAATTATGAAAAATCTTGATACGGTTTTTATTATTTTTTCTACTACCGCTCACCGCCTCATGACAAACTCTGGAACTTCGCTGCAACCTATGCCTTCGCTAAATGGTCTTCGTTACATCACTACATTTGACCCAGCGATTTGTTTGTAAAACGCGGTCGTACCTGTAAACAGCTGAATGAAATTTTCATTAATAAGTACAATAAATGTATGTATGTGTATATATCTGCCGGTGATTTCATTCATGGATTCTGGTAGAGGTTGAGTTCCATCTCTCTCCCTATCTACATTTTGCCAAGTTTTTGATATTGATTTTTGCTAAGATTACGGCTTTTAAATTTGAACGCTTTCAAGTACGAGAATTAGGCTTCAGTTAAGTAAGTAATTGTTGGGGAACCCTCAATGATTCCGGACTTCCTGACCGCAACTGAATTATGGCTCACTTTCACGAGGTCGTCAGGACGGCTTTGGTAGGCCAAGAACGCATAAATGAGCCATAAGAATCTTTAGACGGCATCCGATCTAATCAGAGGGTCGTTACTTAGACTGGTCAATCATCGGCGCAAGTAACAGTAGGTAAGTAACTTGATTGATATCTTGTTAGTGTCGGTGTTGCATTGGTTTGGAACGTTTGCGAATCTTGTCTCATCGCCGGCAATCAGCAAGTAGCGAGTATAGATTGAAACATGAAACGAGTTGGCGAACAGTGAGTAGCGTATGATATTTTTGACGCTCGGCTTTAAGCGAGTTCTTTTGTGCGACGGGCTTTTACTCGCAAAACTCGCTCCGGCCCGCACTAAAGGTAGAAATAACTGCTGGTTGGTGAGTTCTGACCCCCAAGTGACTATCGCCGAGCGAGTGTCGCTGAGCGAGTACAATCTTTGATAGCTCTTGTCGCTGCGATCAACCAGTGGTAAGAGCCAGCTCGCCGGCAGTGTGAACAGCCAGCTATCGACTATAAATGTACGTGTCTCATTTACTCACATGAGATCTTTATCTTTTGTCCCTTTTCTCAGCAAGAAAATAGTCAATAGCTAATCGCTTCTTAACCGCGGCGCTGAGACAAGTGGCTAGGCCTACAATTTGTGACTATACCGATTCTGTTTGTCAAAACAAATGTAATTAATAATCTGAATCCTATCCTGACTATATAATTTTACAAATGCGAAAGGAGTTTGTTCCCCTTACAAATAAGCCTTCTAAATAAGACACGAATATATAGGAAATTATTGAATTAATTCATTGTAAACAAAACCATTTTCATCATAATCCAAAGAAGATTTATTACAATCTGACGGAGTCATTACTATTAAATAGGTACAGTCCGAGGGCCAATTCTACTAATTTTCACATTCACATCTCAATCGCAATCTGTCAAACATGTATGAAAATAAAGGCTTTTTTGACAGTTTGCAATTGACATTCGAATGCGGAAGTTGTTTAAAAATTAGTAAAATTGGCCCTCAGCTGGTTCTAGGACGAGACGAGGATCCTAGAACAAAGTTAGGTTAGGTATACAAAAACTTGCCTATCTCTACCTGTACAAAGCTACCGATGACGTTAATACAACACAGCCTGACACTATTGCCCGCCCTGCCGATATAATCCCCGGTTCAACCCTCACGGGAAATGATCCGGTGTTCTATTCATAGTTGAGGCGCTATCGCGTTGTGTACACGTTATTGGAGCGTTATCGCGAACGACTTGGACTATAAATATGTAAACTGGGTAAGTCAGGTCGCTTGTGTTGAAAGGTGAAATAATATTAAGATGATAGCTAATAACGTTTTTTTTTGGATAAAAACGGAATCCTTAAAAATAGGATCACTCGATTGTCTGTCTGTCACAGCCAATTTTCTCTGAAACTATTCTTTTGAAATTTGGCACACATCTGAATTTATGTGACTCAAATATAGGTAGACGCATTTTTGGGGGTCAAATAAGAAAACTCAAAGTAAAAGTTTTTCAAACAAAGGAGCTCAATGAGCTCATCGTAATGGTCCAATTGTTTTAATTTTCATTAAATTAAATACTTAAATGGTTTTGAAATTATGAATTTGAGAAATTAGATGAAAAATTTGCAAAACTCCCTCACCTTCGATATTACTTGTCTAAAATGTTGACATAAATATATCAATGCAATTGAAGATAGTGTGGCTACCAATATCAAGACATTTTGGATGTACGTTGCGAGCCGTAGAACTACAAATAAAGTCCCAACCACTGTTCATTACAGTCAAATAACATCCAATGATCCAATTACGACTTGCAATCTGTTTGCTACATTTTTCCAGTCTGCATATGAGTCCTCGACCTTTGACTTTAACTCCTGGGAACCACCGTCTAGTAATGCTGATCACGATGTCTTCCTATGCAGACTGCAACTTTTCCTTGATGAATACATAAAGAATCAAAATTACTTGATTCAACCAAGGGTCCTGATGGGATTGCTTCCATTTTTCTTAAAAATACGTGTGATACATTATGACTACCCTCTACTTATACACATGACAAACTTTAATATACATATATTAAAGTTTATCATGTGTATTAGTATTTTCCTTGAAGTTCCTAAGAGTGGTTCCAAGTATGACGTAGTCACCTATCTCTATACTATCTGCTTTTTCTAAGCTATTTGAAATACTGGTACATAATAAATTATATCCGGCTATTCGCAATGTTTTAATCAAATAACAGCATGGCTTTTAATTAAGTAATGTTTACTTTTTATATATATACTAGCTGTCCCGCGCAACTTCGTCTGCGTCACATTTTTTATTAATGTTCGTAGTGTGATGTTATAAAGTATCCTATCTTTTAAGTTGGATCAAATAACAGATAGTTACGAAGTTTGATCAAAATCGGTTAAGTGGTTTAGGAGTCCATTGAGGACAAACATTGTGACACGAGATTTATATATATTAAGACTAGCTGTCCCGCGCAACTTCGTCTGCGTCACATTTTTTATTAATGTTCGTAGTGTGATGTTATAAAGTATCCTATCTTTTAAGTTGGATCAAATAACAGAGAGTTACGAAGTTTGATCAAAATCGGTTAAGTGGTTTAGGAGTCCATTGAGGACAAACATTGTGACACGAGATTTATATATATTAAGATTATATTCGTTTGTTCTAAGAACTACTAGTAGTGTGGATAACTTTGTGAGTAGTGTATTTGTCAACTCTATTATTAAGGGTTAATCTGTAATGTTTACTTATTATTACACTGCTGTTTGTTGTACCTAAATAAGTAAATATACACCTAGTTTCTTTAAAAGTTTGCACATTCAACACTACTTCTTTTCTCCACGTATTCTCTTTTAAAGAACATGTAAGCAAGCGGCATCAATAGTACTCAAGTTTGCTACTTCAAGCTAAGGGCACTAGAATAAGATAGTGTTTAGTTTAAAGAGCTCAGTTGTGTGCGAATAACAAACGATGTATTTAGTTTAAATATATAAAAATACCGACGCATTATCACTGCATTTTCTCACAAAATAAAGTGTATTTTTTTATTAACAGTTTAAACCTCACTGGCTTGCTTGCGGATTTCTCGCACGTCCGCAGTTGAGCTGACTCGAAGTTTTTTTTTTTTTATATACAAAACGGGGAAACTCTTGGCCCAAATCTCACCTGATGGAAAGTGATGATTAGGCCGAAGATGGAAGCGAGTTTCACCCGGAATCCTCTTACACAGAGGAACTGGCTATCATACCTCTAACTGCCGGAACACAACAATGCTGTTAACATTGTTATTATGGCGAAGTGTAACTTTAAGGTAGGTAAATCAAAAGAGCATAAAATATTAGTAGTTCTCATAAGCTCACGACATGAGAGAAGCCAAAAAACCGGCCAAGTGCGAGTCGGACTCGCGCTTGAAGGATGTTACGATGCCAAGATGCTGGCTCAGCACACTTACAAACAAGCGCGAGGCATCAAATTCCATGAGTAGCGCTTCCCACGGTAACGACGAGTCCCTGGGCTTTTTCCAACCTAACATCAGTGGGAACAGACACTCGCGCTCATCGCGTATAGTTTTTCACTCACGTATCTAGGATTCTGTACCATAATATTTTTATTATTTGTTGTTATAGTGCGTAAAAAAATCAACAGTCTACCTGGTACGGTTCATTAGATATAGCCCGCTGACAGACAGATGGATGGATGAATGGACAGATAGACGGACAGCAGAGGCTTAGTAAAAGGGTTCCGTTGGTTACCCTTTGCGTACGGAACAATAAAAAATTGCGTAACGCCACCTGGTTTTTTTTTTTTACTTGATATGGGTTTGCTCTTGACTCTAGTCTTGGTCAGAGATGACAGAGACAAAGTCTACGATGGAGCGAGCTTACCCAGAAGTAGCCTGTGCACTCTAACTTTGAAAATATTAGGGTGTAAGCATTCGGAAACACAGACGCAGGCAAAGAGTTTCACTCCTTTGCTGTGCGCATTATGAAAGACGCTTGGAAGCGCTTAGTGCGAGTTGGTGGAATAGCAACAAGGTAGGGATGGCAAGTTGCAGTGCGTCTGGATGTCCGATGGTAGAAAGGGGCTGGTGGGATTAGGTCGTGGAGTTCCTGGGCACACTCTCCGAAGTACAATCTGTAAAAGACCGACAGGCAGGGCGCAACCTTGCGGCGATGAGCCCAGCTGTGTAGCTTGGCATCCACCAGTTTTACGTCGCCAATGAACCTCTTAGCTCTACGTTCCACCGATTCAAAAGCGGTAAGCTGAGCCATCCTAAAGGTGGCTGCTATACTCCATGCAGGATCGTACTTGTGCTTTATATAGAGTTAAAAGCTGCTCAGGCTAGAAGTATCGCTTCACCCTATAAAGAATGGTCAGCTTTTTGGCCGCAGTTTGGGCTTTGCACTCACACTGGTGGCGCCGAAGTTGAGACTGGATGTCAACTGTCATCTTATTTGTATGGATTGATAGTTCACTTCATATTCACTTCACCTAAGCTTACACGGTGAGATGTTTACAGAATCATACATACATACCGTGGCACTGGTGGCTATAGTAGGAATACCTACTTCGTATTTGAACTTTAAAGAAAACGTCACCAATATCCTTGTCTTTCTAAATTATAATTTTAGAAAGACAATATTAACTATACGACTAACCCCTTTTTTTGCATGGGTAATGATCAAATGACTCCTTCCGATCTGGGCGGAGCGGAAGGAGTCCCTGGCCCTAGCGGGCCCCGTCTACTATGCTGACATCTCTTTGAGGCTCGCTTGGAACACAACGCGCCTTCGACCCGGTTCTCGTCTTGATCGGATGAATAACTAAAACCTACGAGTATGAACAAAAACATACTATGTAGTAACAATCACCAAATCTATTTTTAGAGAAAAGAGCAAAAATTAAAGGTTAATATATTTTTTATCGCTCATTACGGACCGTTGCTTTCAGTTTGTCTAAGCCCCTAAATATTTTTATTAGTAAAATTCTCCGCTCGTTTCATCTGACCCTTCGAGTAAAGTCCCAATTTTCCGAGATCCGATTAAACTAATCGCCTCCTTGCTTCAGAAACTGGAGCCTGCTTGAGATTAAATTGTAACAAATTTTGATCTATTAGGCGTTATCCGAACGAAGGTCGCGTTGTTTCGTTAACATTTAAGCTTGAGTAGAAGAACAATATTTTTCTAAATGTATGAAAATATGAATTGTTACTATTTGTTATATTTTTTAGGAGTAAAGTAATAAACCAGCATCTTGATTGAGTAACACACATCCATCCATCCAAATGCTCAAATTTAAAAAAATAGTTGTAAGATAAATGCTTTAAATCTTTCGTCCACGTTTATGACGTCACAGTTTAGGTTGCATGAAAATCCAAAATATACAGAAATTATCAATGTGCCTCTATTATGTACATACATATTATCGTTATAAAAAACCGTTCTACCTGAAAACGATTTCGGTCCCACTTCCTTAGCCAAGAAATAATGTAGAAAAATAACAAAGTACCTACTGTTAAAAAAAACAAATAATTAGGTTAGTACATTATATTCATGCGAAAACATAATGAATATCAAAAATCTGGGACGAAAAGAAAAATGTCATCGTCCTGAAAATGTCACGGTGTTGAGGCACTTGGGGCTAATGCCTTTTATTGTGGAAGCTCATTACCAGCCACAGACGGCCGGTACAAGGGCAAGCCGTTGTAAATTTATTAAGTGTCAATGTGCTCATATTTTTTGGCCTCTATATGAAATATTTAATACACTTTCATGGCTGGGGTTCCTTTTTTTTGTTACCCTTGAACTTAAACTGCTTTGATTGTGTGTTTTTGTAGGAAATACATAGAATCCACTCGGTTACTCTGGCGTTATAGAACCAAAAAAAAGCAAAGTAGCTGACAATTTAGGACCCATTAGTTTCAGTGTTAATATAATATAATCCGCGTGCTTGGCAACTGGGCTTAACCCAGTTGTATATGTTCCTTGGTGCCTATTGGCCTAGCTCTAATCTAATCTTCCCTCAGTATCTCTACGTTGACGTCGTGTTAGGGCTTGCGCGTCCCGATGGACCTTAGGTCATACCGAGGGTGAGGGGCCAGACAAAGAGAGATACAATCCGCAAGGCAGTTTTGTGGCGAACTGTTGGGCAGTAGCGACCCCACGAACCTAATCTCTCGGGAGATGTCTTGTTCCTCATCTCCGGATTGCCTTTATTGGCTGGCCAGAGTGAACACTGACGAGGAACAGAGCTCCCACCTCTTTCTTGCCATAATCGGCCGGTCTGAGTAGAGATTCGCTAGAGCAAACGTGCTCGGGAGAAGGATGTATAATCCAGTAAGATGCTGGTATCTTGACCGCACTTCCGGAATTGTCCTGATAGCCATGGTATACCTCTCCACTCCTCTAGCACCCCAGGCTATGTTGCCACCTTGGCGCTACGTCACTTTGTGCTAGCGACCGTTTTCGGGGGCCCATTCATTGAGTGGTCAGGCAGGTACCTGTAGTTCCAGGGACCCGAGAAAGAAAACAAGTAGCAGAGGAATCAGAAGTGTCAAAACTACACAGTTCAAGTGTCAATAACACACTGTACTTTAAGGGGCACGTGGCTGTATCCGATATTGATATCTAATATTTTTGTTTTTATTCAATTAGACAAAAATATAATTCGTATGTATATTCACATGAGCAAACGGACTAAAATTATACAGTAAATAATTAAATATCAACAAAATTATCAACGTTTCAGGTCTAGTGGGTCTCAATAACGAGAACAAATTCTTGTAAAAGCGATAAGGAATGAAATTACGTCTCATTCTAAGGCACGGCTCATAACAGAGAACGTTTATGTATGTAAATTCAATGAATATGTAGTCAGCCTCATTTGCCTACCATCCTTGATCAGGCTTTTCTTGAGCGTGAGTTTCGTAGACCACAGTAGGCCAAATCTATTAATTTTCAAGCCATGTTCGCATTCGCAAGGCAATCGCAATCTGTCAAAAATGTGTGAAAATTAAGGTTTTCTTGACAGATTGCAACTGAAATGCGATTGTGGACATTGATTAAAAATTAATAGAATTGGCCCTCAAGTGTGTCATTTCTAAAGTGTCATTCAATATACAGAACGCGAATTCTATAAATTTTTAAGCAACAGCGTTCGCAGTCGAATCTCAATCGCAATCTGTCAAAAAAGCCTTTAAATTCCAAGTATTTTTGACATATTGCGAGTGACATGCGATGCGAACGTTGCTTCGAATACGCTGGTAGGATAATAGTTTTAAAAGCTCTAGAAAAAGCCAATGTTACTTTATCTATAGCCCGAAATCATAATCCTCATGGCCTACGAGTAATTAGTAATCATCTGCCTAGCCGTTTCCCAACTATATTGGGGTCGGCTTCCAGTCAAACCAGATTCAGCTGAATACCAGTGTTGTACGTGGAGCGGCTGCCTACCGGTTCCCTTAACCCATTAACTGGGTATCACGGTACATCTTGGTAAGATTGAAGTAAAATTTACTGGCTTCTGACAATCCGTACGACTGCTTATACATAGATGTTTATATCTATACTAATATTATAAAGCAGAAGAGTTAGTTTGTTTGTTTGTTTGGTTGAACGCGCTAATCTCAGGAACTACTGGTCCGATTCGAAAAATTATTTCAGTGTTAGATAGCCCATTTATCGAGGAAGGCTATATATATAATCACGCTAAAACAAAAAGGAGCGGACCATTAATGGAAAATGTGACGCAGACGAAGTTGCGCGGGTCAGCTAGTTCATGCATAAATGTTTATTTCTTAGTTTTCATCCGATGTTTTCCGTCATCTAAGAAACAAAATCAAAGCTCAAGTTTATTTTGAAATCTAGACATTAAACATTTCGAAAACAAATATCAAAGTAAGAAATATTGAGGCTGAATATCAGTATTAAAAATATTTTCATACTAACATTTGCCAGCGACTACGCTTGCGTGAATGTTAAAATTAACGAAAGTTTCCTATCCTCCTCAGTCCTATACCAGACGGGATACTCTATCAATATCTGTGCTGTGAATGAGCTTGAAGTGAACGGTAATTCCATTATCATTGAACGTGACAGCCGGTCGATTCTGTTGACATCTCACCGTGATCACTTAGGTGGAGTGAACGACAAGTGAGCTGTCATGACATCTTGTTTGTATGGTTTGACAGCTCACTTGTCGTTGACTTCGCGTAATTGTTCACTTCGACATGTTTACAGAATCACACTGCAGCTCGCTTCACGTTCACTTCACCTTAGTTTTCAAGGTGTGAATATTTCAGCAGTGCGATTCTGTAAACCGCTCACTGTGTAAGCATACGTGAATAGAAGAGGAATTGAGCTGTCAATCCATACAAAAAAGATGGAATGACAGTTCACCTCATGCTCACTCCATTTAAGTCGAGTGAGATGTTGACTGAATATACCGGCAGAATAGCAATGTAGGTCATATTTATACTGTGGTCATGGTTTATCTGTGAAGCAATTTCATCCGAGTCGGTTTAGCTGTTTAGGCGAGATTGACTGGCAAACACTACTACTACTACACGGTGGCTTGCACATCCATACTATTCTATACCAAAATTAGCTGACTCAGCAAATTTTGTTTTGCCCAATAAAATTAAAATGATAGCCTACGACCTATTCTCAGATCTACTAAATATACAAAATTCGGTCAAGCCGTTTCAAAAGCGTTCCATAACAAACACTGAGACACGAGATTTTTATATATTCGATAGAATATAAATAAAGCTATATTTTAGACAACAGAGTTCACTATCGTAACTCCGTTTATGTTAAACAAACGGGACAAAGGACAAACTCATTTAACTTAAACAATTGGCCCGCTTGAAACAACTGTACTGCTGGCCTTTGGACGGATTAAGTTATTATGTGAACTAATGCGTAGTCATTTGAAAATGTATGGCACGTGGTTTTTTTATGAACTAAGAAGGGGAATTCAAATAATTTATTTTAATAAAATTTTGAAGTTGTTTATGACATTAAAATGACAAATAATCCATCTAAAAACATTGTAGGTAAGTTTTGGGTCTCAATTTTATTCAGCAAATCTTTCTTAATGCGCACAACACAGGAGTAAGGCTTCTTCTAGGTAAGCTCATTCCATCGTCTTATTCTCTAAGAATATTTTCGTGACTCGACAGTGGAATCCGAAATGAGTATCGATATTGTATAAATACATATAAGACCTTTATATTGTGTGTAATAAAGCTCACTTTGTCACTCAAGTGAACCTCGATATCGAAATAAATATTTTGTTTCTAGTCCAGCTGGACTAGAGTCGAAAACAAATCCATCTCAAATAAAAAAAAAACGAATTTGATGCCTCATTGGAACGAAGACGTATTTATATACGTGACATATTGGATTCTTCCATCTGGAATTGTTCAGTAATGTTCAGTAGTAGCCCAGGCTGACTTTGCGGCAGGTTTATGGTTCGCCTCCTAGGCGAAATATAACTGGTGAAACGTGGGTACGTCGTCTCTGCTAAATACTCCGGGGAATACTTACATGCATGGATAATGTTATGGAATTCCTAGGTTACAGTTAATTTATTTACAACTTCATAAATTCCGCAAGTTCATATATAATACCTTAGGCATTTTCTACTAGTAAACCAATGGTAGTTACTTAGATAACATGACAGGTGCATTGTGCATACTACCGAATTATTCATAATACGATCTTATGTTTTGTTGATAATATCAATAATGGCCAATGCTCTAATTTCAGTTCAGAATAAATTTATCGGCCCTTTAACCCACAATCGCATATTTCAGCGTGACAGTGTGAATTGAGCCTTACGGGGTCGAAAATGGCACGCACTTCGGTCCGTCAAGCGGCATAAACATTTAACAAGATTAATCTTTTATGAAATCTGTTAACCCAACAACTTATACAGGAGGACTCTACGTAGAACCATTGGAATAGGAACATATCAACGAATAGTCTACCAATGGTTCTCATTTATTTATCATTCCTTTGGCTTTTGCGAGTTCTATCACGATGATGAATGATAATTCTAAATAAATGTTCTAACTATCTAATTATTATCTATCTTTGTATTTGAAACGATGTCGCCGAAAACCTGTCAATCCCTTCATGACATATGCTTTGTTATAAAAAAATAGATTCAAAACAGGAGAATTTAGAATCCAACTGCAAGTGTTTAACGTAACGAGCAATCAGATACGGCATTCTTTTGACTCAGTGTATTTTTTTTGTTGTTAATTTGACACTTCAATAGTACCTATTTGAATTTCCATCAAAATCTTTCGGATTGGATAAAAGAGCGCAACACATACATTAGGGTGCAGCATCCCGATCGTTGTGTTGAAAGTGTCTAATGCTCCATATCAGAGAGTCACTGGAAGCCTGTAGGCAGTAGGCACTGACATTAAATGGGCTTGGAGCGAGAATTTCCCTTCTGTTCATATTTATTCTATGGTAGTTACTACCTTCAACGATGTTTATAACTCAAATACTTCAAATTGTAAGAAAGTTTAAGCCAGAATCCGGTAAATTAAAATTTCATGAGCAGAGTACAAAGGGGGTTATTTTTATAACCAACAGTTTGAGATTAGATAGGTTTTTTGTGAGATAACTTTCCTCCTTTGGAATTTATTATAAAATTATGCTCAGAAGGCCGTAAAACAAATATTTTTGGAAGATTGCTGACGGTAAGAACAGAAGATGAGAAAAAGGTACCTTCACTATCACTACATATTATAAAACATTGTCCTTCGCCGCTCCTGTCTGTCTGTTCGCGATAAACTCAAAAACTACTGCACCGATTTGCATGCTATTTTCACCAATGGATAGAGTACTTCTCGATGAAGGTTTATTATATAACTAGCTAACCCGCGCAACTTCGTCTGCGTCTGCGTCACATTTTCATTCAATGATCCGCTCCTATTTGTCTTAGCGTGATGATATATAGCCTATAGATAAATGGGCTATCTAACACTGAAAGAATTTTTCAAATCGGACCAGTAGTTCCTGAGATTAGCGCGTTCAACCAAACAAACAAACAAACTCTTCTGCTTTATAATATAGGAGCAGAGCAGTAATAGAAAATGTGACGCAGACGAAGTTGCGCGGATCAGCTAGTATATTATATAAAAAACGATTTTTATGATATATCGATAAATTATAATCTTATCAAGTTTTATTACAATCTTAAGGAGTTTGCCATGTTCCTGTGACAGATATATTTTTACAGAGTGTTTTTTTGTCCATTGCCACTATCACCAGAAATAATAAAACATTAATTAAATTGAAAATTAAGGGCGCTCCCATAAAATAAATGTGTTTTTATCGGTTTATGGTACGGAAACCTTAAAGTCTTTTAAGTTCTTTAAACCGAACCTTTGTGTGAGAATCCGACTCGCACTTGGCTGGTTTGTAACTTAACAGATAATACAACAATACTAACTTAACTATCAGAAAGTTCTTCTCAATTATAACGTATTAGGTTGGTACAGATCAGAAGCGCTTCCCTGGAGAGCGAAATGAGATTGGCCTGACATTTTATTCCCAATCGACCCGGAGTCCCGAACCTTACTGTAATCTAAACTTCAGTTCAAATCTATAGAGTTTGGGGTGATATTATGTGGTTTCTCTTTCCGTTC
Source organism: Ceramica pisi (assembly GCA_963859965.1). NCBI lineage: Eukaryota > Metazoa > Arthropoda > Insecta > Lepidoptera > Noctuidae > Ceramica > Ceramica pisi. The sequence goes on along the minus strand of OY982539.1, from coordinate 15,833,934 downwards.
TGGGTAAAATAAAACAAAAAACATGATAATAAGTGATTTAATTTACCAAAGTTTGAAATATATTTCAATGTTATAATTTGCTCTTCATTGTAGATGTTGGGCCCACAGATAGAGATTTGGCGATGCTGTGACGCACAGCAAGTTATTTTGTTAAAATTAACTCTTCTTATTGTTTCTATATCGTTTGTGTCAAATAAAAATGTTTTCTTTCTGTCTTTTCATCATTTTAAATGTTCATTATATGAGATATATATGAGGCATTGTATAAAACATATTAATAAAATTCTGGAAAGAAATACAAATTTTTTGAATCCAAACAACAATGTTTGCCTGACCCAAAGGTCAGAATTCATCCGATGAACATTTCATAAAACATTCCAAAACATTTTGTCTCGAAGAATGAACACGTTCAAAATATTCACTGAAGAGAAAATAATATAGCCATCTGTAAAGAATCATCCAAATCAATGGTTTCACGTTTATATTTATGTTTTCCCTCATCATGATCCCTCTTCAGAACGTTATCTGAATGGCTGATCAAGATTCAATTCAATGCGCAAAGATTAGAACCATATTTATGACCATTTTCGGAAAAGAGAAGGAATTTTGTTGTCTCAATACGTAATGTAGTATTTTGTCATAGTATACATATGTATTGGGTATGTTTCGCATGGGAATCAGGAAAATATCGCGAGGAAAATATTGCGCGCGAATGTAAAGTAGAGGTATCGGGTCTTCCTCTAAAGAAACGATGGATGGATTGTGTGAAAGGTGATTTTTTCAGAAAGTTCTGACGTTATATATTTGCTGCGTCGACTCTAAGTGAATTGCGATAGGTAAAGGTAGGTGGACGAATCCATTAAAACATAAAAATGTATTTTTTTCTTACTTAAAAATCAATATTTCAAAACAAAGTCTCTAATAAAAAAAAATGTATGCGAAACTTTTCTGTAGAGACAAGACAATTACAATGCTACGTCCCGTAGCTAGGTCGAAGCGTACAAAACCCCGTAGCAGTGTGGACTACGAAGCTACGAGAGGACAAAGTATGGAAGACATAATAGAAGCGAGGACCTTTTGACACTTGAATGACATTGACATGGCAAAAATAAGATGGCGTCGTTAGTTCTAATTTTAGCCAAGTGCCACAAGATAGCTGTAGCACTGTTTTTGCTCGTTGATAACGCCTCCATTCGATCGTAGCTTCAAGTCATAAATCAAGACTATCTTTGTTAAAAATACCCTTTTTAGGTACCTAAATTATTAACTTCATAAAAGCTTTTCGATAACACGTTTCTAAGTACTAAATTGTTAATGTAGATAATGAAAACACAAAATTAAAAAAAGGCTATATTAATATTTGCGCTTTGTATTAAACTGCCTTTCTAGGTTGAAGGTCAAACTATCCTTATCGTATAATTACATAATGTTATTGTTCACATAACTCTAAACTTTTGACAACTCCTACTAGATGTACTCCTACGTAATGTATAATTATTATCGTGTCGGAAACGGCACGGGTTTTGGTTTTATCACTACCTTCACTTGCAAATTAATTAAATTATAAATGTACGGTCTTATCTCTAACGGTTGTAGAGCGGTTACTAAGCGAAAAATCCATGAAATTACAAAATATGTTATGTGTAAACTTTATGAGAGATGTGCACATACACTTGAGAGTTCCGTTCGAGATTTAAGCACGCAAAAATTCGAAGAGCAAGTCGATCTTCCACGTAACCTTGAGCGTGCATAGCCATTCAACGTGGCAATATTCCCTTCATTTTGAGTACATTTTCGAATAGGCCTACTAGGGCTCTAGTGCCCATGTATTTTTAAAACATCAGAAGTGCACGGTTCATTTGTTCCGCTTGAGGAACGAAAGAGACTATAGTATTCAAAAAAAATTTTGGAGTAAATATACCAAAGGGACTGTAGTATTCTTTGACGTTTGATCGCGACCCGTCACAAATGATGTCCATTTCTGTCTAACACACGGTATTTTAATCCTTTTGCTCTTTTCCACTCGATTTATTGACATTTCATACATGCTAAACATACGAAACACGCCACGGGCGAGTCCATTTTTAGAAAGAAATTAAATGTTTTATTCAGTCTGTGGTATGACGCGAGTTGCGCGATGACGTAGTGTCGAATAAACTTGTTTATTATGTTGTTTGTGAGTGAATTAGTGTTAAGTAATGTTTTATGGGTGCATTGTGATGTGATTAATGTGTGTGCAAGTGAAAATAAACATGTTGGTAAGTATTAGCATGTTTTTTTATGATTTTCCTATCCCTTGTTACACAAGGCGTCCATGTTGTCAGAACGCTATCGTAATTGATTAATTATTAAGTCTAGCTACTTGTTCAGACTAAAAAGTAATTATTATCGCATTTTATGTTTACTGGGCAATAGATTTCAGCCAAAACATAAACAAAACAAACGAAATTTACGTTATGATTAGAATTTTTGTTCCGTGGGTCGGAAGGTAAATAATGCAAAATGGCGGGAAATGGCTAATGTTTGGTGGTAGTTTTTTTTTTTTATATATGTTTTTGTACGGTGGAGTATGTTGTTTGTTATTTATCGTTTTTAGATATAACCCAGCTACCCATACAAGTCATAAAATATATATGTTATCGATTTACTTTTTAAATTATTCCTGTTCAAAGTTCACATAATGTGTTTTTTTCACCAATATTCAATGTTTACAAATTAGTTAAAAAATATAGAAACTAACCGTTATCATACACTTAACGTAAGTTTAAAGAGCAGTTTATCAGCATTACAAATAACAAAACACTTGAGCGGTATGTATAATAGAAGGCCACAAAAAAATGTTTACGTAAACATAAACATCTGGCTTGCAGCTGCCCGCGCTTTGATATTTGGCGCCTGTGCGCTCGACGTTATCACGTGACTCATGCTCGCCGGTGGCCAAGCGGTTATTAAAATGTGTTTGTTTACTTCACGGGTTTACTTTGACTGGGGTCATATTACACACAATCTGAATCTGGGGAAATATTACCACTAGGACCACCACTCCACTACTTCAAATACATACAATGGACGTCCAAAACAAAAGAAGTCGAAATTCTTTTCCAACCTCACAGTTCAATTTCCACTAAGGAAGGAACTGATATTCAGCGAAAAGGTAAAAGGATCGTTAGATTCTCGTATATCACCTGTGAGTGTGACAATTGAGGTAAACTAAAATTCCGGGATCTCGTGACTGCGGGAATGCGGTCCCTGACCCGAACCGGATGGAAAAGTAATTAGGTCCTACATGAAACTTTGTGGTTACTGCTGCGCAGGTAAGATTCAGAGATCGTACGTTCTAGTTAGTGGAAGCTAAGTGTATTGGTTAATTTAAGTAGTGGAAAGTATAGGTAAAACTTAAAATTCGTACCTTAAAACTTTCCACGGGTTAATACTCTTTAAGTACATCATACATGACGTACAGCATGTACAGAAAACGCCGGTATATTTCAATGACAATATTGCATCTACAAAGTAATTGTAAGTTAATTACATTATATATTATACAATGTATGTTTTAGTTAAAGATTCTTAAATCGAGGGTAGATTAAAAAAGTGTTAGGGCGGCTTTTATCAATCTAAAACTGAACACGATCAACATAAATGAACCACGTTTACGAGTTGTCCGTGTCAACTCGTAAACGTGTTCGTGTTTCTATGGAATATTCACACTGACAACTCTTGAACGCAGCTTGATTGCGATCATTTTCATTGGTGAAATCCATCCTTAGAATTTTTAAAATACTTGAACTTGGTATTAGCATTTCTATTTATTTAATTTATAACGAAAGCCATAAAACAATAAAAAAATCAAATCACGATTCTGACTCTAATATTAAAGAGTATTATATTGTTGTTGTTCTATACAGGGTGTAAGGGACAACCCTCCACAAATTAACAGGGTGCAATCAGCTCCTTATTTTGAATCATATTCCAGTGGAAATTTTCTCAGGATTGTTTTTTTCGTTTTTATTGCTTTATTTCAATGTAAAGTTACATTATCTGTATGCAGAACTCCATTAATGTAAATAACACAGCTAACATTAAAAAAAAAACGAATGAACGACGCATGATATCAGCTGTTAAACACGTGGCGCGAGCGCGGCTGTCCTTTCGAAAGCTCGATGCGCTGCCGTTTGCTGCGTGCGTTTTGCAGAGGTAGCGATACATTGCGAGTGAGGTAATTAAACAAATCAGTTTTATTGGATTCCCATAAAGTTCCTGAAATAATTTCATGTACCGGTCAACTGAGTGCGATATACTGAAATCACCCTATCAGTTTGTGGGGGGCTGTCCCTTACACCCTGTATTATGTAGGACTGTAGGAGAACTAGCTTTTACCCGGTCGCGGAAATCCCGTTTTTCCCGTTCCCGTAAGAGATTCGGAAAATCCTGTTTTAGGCTCCCTACACTACCCAATTTTAGCTCTCTACGACCAGTAATTTTGGCTGTGCGTTGTCTGTCAGTCACTCAGTAACGTAAGAATTTATATATATATATTAGGATAAAGATGTTTTATTCGGTTGTTTTTGCAAAAAACTAGCTCACGATATGATACTAAATGGGATGGAAAGGCATTTTGAAACAGTTTAAGCATCTTTAAAAAAAGACTGGAATATATAACCGAAAATATAATATAACCTAAACAAAATACTAAAGAGCATAAAATAACCTTAAATTCGGAAGTTGGTGTTTTTGGTTTTGTTTCTTTGTTTTTTAACACAATTAAGTATTTCGAATGTCGCTCCAATGGGCTTATGTCTTGAAAAAATCTAATTAGTCCGTCACTTAGATTATTAAAAAATATTTGATTCGTGTTTTTTATTTTGTTACGGGAAACAAAATTGACGATGTTACGACGCTTTTAAAATTCTCAATACGTCACACCTTCGCATAATTTTTAGTGAGTCGTGATGTCACGAGCCCCCACTCCCAAGTTTTGATGCGTTTTATCTTTGTCAATATTCATTGATTTACAAAAACAAAAAATACGTGTCCATTATTTTTCAATACTCTAACTGACGGACTAAATAGTTTTGAAATTTGTGGATGATGGAATCTAGCCTATTAGTATTTCTTTTGAAACAGGTTTCCCAGATTATTTTATATAATACTCCAAATCAAGTGTGATCGGAATCCTATTAATGTAGTTTAATCATTAACATTCTTGACATAATTTTATTTTTTTTAATTACTGTCCAAGTGTCCAAGTTACTGGCATCAAAAGGCAAAATAATTTTAAAGTTAAACAGCTCAAACTAATTTATTTAATAAAACTAGAAGAATAATAAAAAAAAACTAGGCACAAACGAGGCACAGCTCGACTCTGAAAGACTGAAATAAGAACCAATAATAATTTTTAGGTATTAAACTGCAAAATAATTACTTGTATCACATCCAGAATGGTAATATAATATCATTCGCGGATGATACTGCGATAACTGTTATAGCTGATACATGGTCTCAACTGGAAATCAGAGCACAAATCGCATTTAGCGCAGCACTAAACTGGCTCAAAGATCATACCCTTACACTCAATACTTCCAAAACAAACTTCCTTACATATTCAATCAGTGCAGCCTCTCAACCACGCATCCCGATAACTTTAATAGCTCATTCTTGCGATAGTCATCCCCAAACTCCTTGCAACTGTCCATCATTAATCTCTGTAGACCAAATAAAATATCTGGGTGTTACATTGGACAAAACTCTAAACTTTAAGTCCCATTTAAATATTCTCACAGGTAGGGTCCGGAAACTTATATTCATATTTAAAATACTTCGGAAAATTGCTAATCGCATTGTCATACGCAATGTCTATTATGCCTTATGCCAATCTATAGTCACGTATTGCATTTCATGTTGGGGAGGTGCTGCTAAAACGACTTTAAAGCCATTGGAGATAGCACACAGAGCAGTATTGAAAGTTGCTACCTTTCGACCTATTATTTTCCCTACTAATGAATTATACCGTCAGTGGAATATTCTAAACGTTAGACAACAGTTTATTATGAAAGCAGTTCTCTTACAGCACAAAAAAACGCCTTACAGGTCAATCGATAAACGTAGAAAAGATTTAATTTGTTCTGTCCCACGTACACGCTCTGCTTTCGTTAAAAGATTCTTTTATTTTCTTGGCCCTTCTTTATATAATAAAATAAATAAACATTGTCCAGTATACGGCCTATCAAATTATAAATGTAGAAAAATGGTTCTTTCATTTCTTCTAGACTTCACATATGAAGAAACAGAAAAAATGATTATTTAATCGCTAGTGGCCCGCTGGGTAAGTTAATTGGAGCATTATGTTACACAAGTTACACAACACACGCCCACACACACCTACACACAGACATTCATACACTAATACACACACATTACACACACAAATAAGTAGCTTTTAGTCACTTTTTCTTTCAAAATTGTTCCTAAAGATATTTTTTTTTCTCCCAATTGTTTTATTTTAGATTTATTAGTTTTTTCCTTGTTCTTTTTTTATAAAAATAGTTATAAGTATCATATTTTTGTAGCAGTAAAAAACATTAATGTACTTAATATTGCAATCACTTACTCTTTAATCCATGGGGGATCGGAACTGTCACTCCTTCATACAGGTTATACACTAACCTAGTTAGGAGGTCGGAACTGCACCCACTATGATTGTAGAAAATCAGTGATTTTTACTATGTGTAAATTATGTACCCATGTACTGCAATACTTTTAAATGATCAATAAAAAAAAATATAATATAAAATATTTTGTAGTGTTATTAAAAAACGGGATTCACGAAAAGCGACACCTAAGGGTGCCTGTCCATTAGCGCGGAGCGAGGCAGCGGAGCGGCGAAACGGAGCAACATGTCAGTCAAAATGTCAGTGACTCAACACTGCGGAAACTTGCAGTTCCTTTGGTTATAATTTTTACGTTTCTCTGCTCCGCTGTAATAGACAAGCCTATGGCAGGCTTTAATAGAGGATTTTGTCAGATTACAACTCAACACCTCCAGGATTACTGCCATGCTATCTTCATTTTCCGCTAGCAACTCCTTGGAATACCAAAGCTTTCCGCCGGTTCCTGGTCTCTAAGTCATCAATTTGTTTAGCACATTTGGTTACGGAGCAGACCAAGCATGGAAAAAATTAGCTCCCGAAAAGTGCGAAACTCATCTGCTATCTTGGCAACTGTATTTGCTTTCACCGGCCCGGCACCCTGGATTTGCGCCTCCAGCTCGCCCATCTTCTTTAAAAAGTTTTCCTCTAGTGTCTTCTGAGCAGCAAGAACTTCAGCAAACTGAGACATTGTGTAAAGTGCTGACTGATGATAGTGACAGTTAAGTGATCAGCTGGCAGGTGGTGTTTATAACGTGTTTATGTTAGTTTCAGGTAAAACCGAAAAAATCGTTTTTTATCTGAAAGGATATACTTGCAGATTAGTCCCATTTAAATTTTATCAGAATCGGATACGAAGTTTGAATTTTATATCGTAATAGCTGGAATTCATTTACTTGGATGATGGTTATTTTTCATCCAAGTAATCTTTCGTATAGTGCTATATGAAAGCGGTTCACACAATCCATCCGGCCTCCCTCTCCGTTCATTCATATTTAAGTTCATAACTCTTGAACATAATGAACATGTGAATGCAGTCTGTCATTACTCTAATGTAAATAACTGTATTCAGTATATCTATGGTGTACCAAGCGTTAGTGTCGGAACCTAAATAGACTAAAATAGATCTCTGTGCCAGATTTCATCAAAATCCGTTCAGCCATTCTGCCGTGATTTAATAACAAACATCCATCCTTCCAAACTTTCGCATAAATAGTAGTACACCCACAAAACTAGGTAGGTTGACATGACTAAAGCAATTACTAAATGGATGACCAAAATGCGAGTTAATGCGCCAGAGTGATGGTAAACCAATAAAATGTTCACAAAGCTCATTAATTAAGGAATTAAATATTGCAGGGATAGCAATACCAATCGATTAATCAATCGTATTGTTAGGACTTTATTGGACAATCGCATTTGCTACTTCAATATCGGGATTGGATTTTTAATCTGCGAAGAAGCTGATTGGCCTTGATTTTAGCAGTTTTAGTGAGGGCTACGAGTGTGGGGAAGTACAGGTAAAAAAAGTGAATTTGGTTGTTAAAATCCTTTTTAACTGAAACTGTTGTTTTTTATGCTAGTATAGGTACTCAGGAACCGCTAACACCAATGTTTTCACGAGCTTAATGCTACATTAACATCAACAATGTTTACAATTTACAACTTTTCAACTTCTTTCATTGGCAAAAAGTTGTAAAAGTCATCACTGCACTGATTTGTGGGAATTGTTCTGAACCTCTGTAAGAAACGGCACCCTTATGGATGAGGATCACTCGGGTGTCTGTCTGTATGTTTGTCAGTCTGTTCCGGCTAATCTTTGAAACGGCTGGACCAATTTTGACGGGATTTTAGTAATTTTGACGATTCACTTGCAGATAGCTAATGATACAAGGAGTAAATTTTAACTGATTCTTTACTGTCAAAGTCGCTTTTTCCGTCTGCACGCTTATATCTTTTATGCTACGCAACAATTTAAATGCAGATTTCATCAATAGACACTGATTCACGAGAAAAGCTTATGTATATGATTCGTCCCGAAATTCCCACGGGAACGAGAAAAATGTCATATGAGCGTACGAAGTCGCAGGCAAAAGCTAGTTTAATATAAATTCTTCCGTTACTGAGTGACGGTCTGTCAGACAATGCACAGCCGAAACTACTGGTCGTAGAAAGCAGAAATTTGGCTTGTAGGTTCCTTGGGCAGTTTAAGACAGCACTATGAACGCATTTCCTGAAATTCCACCAGGAACAGGAAATTCTAATATATAAAATTCTTCTGTTACTGAATGACTGACAGACAACGCACAGCCGAAGCCACTGGTCGTAGAAAGCTGAAATTTAGCATGAAGCGTCCCGAAATTCCCACGGGAACGGGAAAAATGTGATATGAGCGTACGAAGTCGCAGGTTAGTTATTAATAAAATTCTGTATTCACATGAAAATAAACATCCCGCAAAATAGTTAACCTTTCGATACGATCAACAACAAACATTCGAACGCTGCCCGAGTGCCGGAGGGAATTTCATAAAATACGGAATTTTAATTTATTTCATGTCGGCCGAGATTAAAGGGAAAATGAATCGGCCAGTAATTGTCATGCAAATTGGCAGTGACTAGAGACGCATATTATAAATGCGAAAGTATCTGTAGTATCTATCTGTCTGTCTGTTTACAACCGCTTGAAGGAATTTGGATGAAACTTGCCACGTACCTACGTAGTTTTTTTTTTAATTTGAGATGGCTGCTCTAGTCAATGTCAGAGATGAAAAAGACAAAATCTACTATGGAGCGCACATTAAGTAGTACTTACACGTAGTACCGAACTACAAGTAGTACTCGTACATGTCCTGGAATAAGACATTGGATAGCGTCCATTCCAGGATTACACTCTCTTGGGAATTCGCTGTCAGAAGCTAGTACAAAAAAATACGTGCCTGTGCATTGTGAGCTGAAAACAAGTTTCGGCTGCCATAGCGATAAACAAAATAGAAAAACTGTTTATTCCAACAGAATAAGGGTGCCTGTCCATTATAGCAGAGCGAGGCAGCAGAGAGGAGAAACGGAGAAATTTTAACCAATCATGTCAGTCAGAATGTCAGTGACTAACGTGGTGCGGAGATTTAATGCAATTCCATTGGTTAAAGTTTCTCCGCTCCACTGCCTCGCTTCCCTGTAATGGACCTTGAACGGAAAAAAATAATAAAACTAAAAGGAAATAACTTCACCATCATCATCAGTCTACAGCTGTTCACTGCTGGACATAGACCTCTGCTAGTCAATGCCATTCAACTCGATTTTAGTCAATGCCATTCAACTCGATTTTCGTCAACTCGGTTTCAATCGTACAAAGACAACTCATTTATAACATAGCCCGTTACATAGCTCGCCACTCGTGGCCTCTATGAATGTTGACTTTCTAGTATTGTTGTAACTCGCCTCGCAATCACTCTCCTCTGCTTGTTTTAGATGATAATCTGGCGCATTCATTACCCCCTGGTAATGAATGCGCCAGATTATCATCACTGATGAGAAGGTCACTGATGAGATGAACCGAAATGTGGTTAGATGACGGCATCCAACCACATTTCGGCTCACCTCATCAGTGACCTTCAAGAGGGTTCTTTACTATGGCAGTTTAGAGTAAGTGTCAGTATGGATATGTCACCGGAAAATGGCAAACACCGTAAGATTGTAAAATATCGCGTGAAATTGTAATTTTTTTTTCTAAATAGTACACGGACGTGTTAGAAACTGTTGTTGTATAGGATATATTATATACAAAACGATTTTTTTATGAATATTTCGAGAAATAATAATCTAATCAAGATTAATTACATTACTAGTATAGTCGGTGACACTTGCTAATACTCTAGATTTGTACGGAAAGCTTCGATAGTGCCGGCTCTAGTGTCAGTGGCTGTCAGTCGAATCACTGCTCTGTGGCAGTCTGTTGTGAACGCTTGGCAGTAGACGGCAGTCTGTCAGTGTCCTGTGTTGTAATCGAGTTTGCGACTTTGTAATCTGTTTCTACTTAATAGTATCTTTAAAGAGAAAATGTTTAAAGATTTTAGGTCCAAAATGTTTAGAGCCTAAATTTCGAACGAAAATGATGGCAAAATTAATCATTTTTTGCAGCGTTTTAGTTACTGTGATGAGTCAAATCAAACTCAAATCATTTATTACAATACATTACAAGCAGCCCAAAAAATTAAGCACATTCCAACGTATATAGACTGGCAGATTTCTATAAACACGAATGTACGTAATTCCATGGATGCTCTTTCAAATCAGTGAATAATAACAAATTATGGAATACATAATTCATAGAATACACTTTGGTTATGTTGAATTATTATTATAAATGTAACTTGCATTTCAGTGACAAGTCGAGTACTTAAACCAGGGATGATAGTATTAAGGTACTAAAGGGACTAACCTAAGCTTATTATTGGAAAGACTCTCATTCTACAGCACTGTCAGTGTGTGACGTAATTATTTAAAAGCTGCTTTGGAGTAGGTAGTAAAACAATACCATTGAAACATAAGATAAGGGTTAGAGTTTCTACCTAATTACAGAAACTTTCTGTGTTATATACCTATTATAAATAGTGCTTTTTAGTGTACTGCTTTTAATATATAATATAGAAAAGTAAATATAGGTCAGATCAACTAGGACGTTTCTAATTTTATAACCCCTCAAAAAAACATGTCCAATCTCGACCCACCATCACATGACTTGCACAAAAGCGATAATTTTTCATAAATTTTGCACCCACGCATTTTCACGAAGAAAGGCGTAAAAAATGTTCACGAAATCAAAACATGAAAGCTTAATTTAAGAAGGGCGGGAAAGTCTCCTCGCTGCTAAAGTATGGAAACGCTAATTGAATTTCAAAATACGCAGATTGTGACGTCATCCATTGATTGGTACTACGTTGTTGAATAACACGCCTTTAAACGATGACGCTATCAGCCCTACTTCAGAGCATTGATAATACAAATCAGATTTTGTTGGTTCAAGACTTGACAAACTTTTTTTTAGTTTTTTCTGTTGTAAATTTTCAATTAATGTTATTGTGTTTATTTCTAATTATACCAGTGGCTGTGCATTAAATTACAACGGAGCGAGGTAGTGGAGCGGAGAAACGGAGAAATTTTAACTAATTGAATTGCACAAAATCTCCGCACCACGTGACTCACTGACATTTTAACTGACATATTTCGCCGTTTCTCTGCTCCGCTGTAATGGATAGGCACCCGATGTTTCCGGAGTGTGAAAATCAAAAAGACAAGCCAAATTGTACTCCAAAGAGGAAATCACAAATCATAAGATAGTAATATAGATCGTTCATAATTCTTAGGTGATATTTATTTTATTTCATTTATTTTGTAGGTAAGTCATGGAGAACTCAGCTAATAAAAACATGTATAAAAGGAAACCATAGTCACCAGAAAGCTAATAGGTATAGTATAATTAATGTAGTCGTCAAACATTGCTTCAATTACCAAAAATATAAATCAGCTAAATGGGTCATAAACCGAACTTAACATTAAGGCGATTAACAAACTGCCACGCACCACGCAGCGTAGCGCGCGAATGCGTGTTCTAAACTTCTAACGTTGCTTGTATATCTCCGTTTGTATAGAAAACACGCATAGTCCAGCACATAGAAAACGTATCTACGCGCGTTCAGGCAGATCATGCGTCTACAAGCGGAGAAATATGCGTACACACGCGTGGGTGCGGGGCTAGATGCAAGGTATGGCACACCGAGTCTCGCAGTGCCGTCCGTGATTATGGATGGGCTTGACATGTGTATGTACAAAAACAGTTAGTATAACTGCAGCATCTTGAATGAGTTCCACACTAATAACCATTTATAATATCAAAACAGACGCGACGCTCAATTTAAAGGAAAATGCAAGAAATATAGACAAAACCTCGCGTATGACTAGAATTTTACAGAATAATGTATTTGTAAACCTACATGACCCTTTTAATATTCCATGACAGATGTCATTGGCGATTGAGTACTACAAACAGAGATAATACCTATACATATAATAACTACATTATAAACCACGGGAATCATTTTTATACCAACTCTGAGGCATGTGTTTGTTTACATAATATTGTAGTAGATTCATATTGTACACACACTTAAAATATGAGTAAACATTTAAAACGTTATTATAGACTCATATAGCATTAAAATAAAGTATCTTAAAATTTGTACTCTAAACAAAAAAAAAAAAAATCGGTGCATTAAAATAAGTTATAATAATTTTATTTTTTATTATTTTGCGACTAGTTCGCCAATACACCCATATTGGCGAACTAGTCGCAAAATAATAAAAAATAAATTGTAAATGATGCTTCAGATTTATGTACTGTCATAGTTGTGCTGATTTGTCGTAGTCTGTCACTGTACTTATTAAAATAAATAAATAAATTAATGCAAATAAAATTCGAGCGACCTATTCTGAACCGGCTGTCAAAAAACAAACAGATATTTGACATACAAGGATTGCTGTTATTTTTTTTTTTCAAGTTTTTCTTCTAGTTTTGTCAATCAATCTGCCTTATGCGGGCCATACACGTTCAAGTAATTTCGTCAAACAGTCAGGGTTTCAAACTGTTTAATCAAATAGAAAAAAAAACATTCATCATTCCATTTGACGACTCATTTTATATCAAATTTTCCCACAGACATTCTAGTTTGATAAAACACTTTGATCAAATTTCTTGGATTCGGCTTTCAGTCTGTCCGGATGAAGTCAGTATTTTTACATGGAGTAGCGACTGTCAAAGATTTGACTTATTGAACATTTGACTTATCAAAAAATAAAATTATTGTTCATTATCATGACGCATGACGTCTTTTCAAACATTTAGGAGCGAGCACAGTCCGAGCTTTGTGTTCCAAGGACGGCGCTGAGTGGAACGGCGACATTGTTTTGATACGGTTATAAACATTATTAACAGGTTGTGTCATAATTCTCATGCATTATTTATGTTTATTGTATATCTTAATTAACTTATTTTAAAAAATCGCTTCTAGAGGTAGTTGACGTCGGGTGCATTAAGTAGGCCGCCTTTGTAAGACGACTAAAATTTCACCACGTATAGATTTCAATAAATGAATCACGAGAATACCCCTGAAATTTAATTGCCTACCAGGATAACCTGTGCTACGGCATTATAAGTTTTGAATTTAATCCCAAACAAAAAAACTAACCAAGATATAATTAGGAAGGTACTTATTAAGATGTAAGTAATAAACACAAAAATACATCTGACTAAGTGCAGTCTAGTTATCTCCCGCAACTTTTTTTCCTATGGCTATCCTAATCCTAATTATAATTAAATTCTCTATATTATTAGGTATCAATCAATCAATCATCATCAATATAATTATATAAAATTCTTCCGGTACTGAATGGCTGACTGACAACGCACCGCATAAGTTTGGCATGTAGGATCCTTAGGGAGTGTAGGCGAACAATAAGAGGCACCAAAATTCCCACGGGAATTCGACATCGACATCTCACCGTGATCACTTAGGTGGAGTGAACGACAAGTGAGCTGTCGTTCCATCTTGTTTGCATGGTGTGACAGCTCACTTGTTGTTCACTTCACAGTGTTCACTTCGTATAGAATCGCACGATCAGCAGCTCGAATGAGCCCCTTTTACAAATAAAAATCTACAGGTTTGATAGTTTATACGTAGTAGTAGAAGATACATAGTTTAGAAATATGTAATTAATTCAAGGAAGGAAGAAATCCCATTTAATTGCGTCAAATAACACATCAAAACAGTTTCGATATTTTAACTTCCCAAGAACTGATAAGTGTCCCTATTTTTAAAACAACGCTTGTTGACCTTCGGCATATGGTGGGCATAGTAAACTAAATTAGGGCATAGTTCTTCCGACTCAGTTACTGACGTAAGCCGAGGAGGCCACACGTTTATGTCGAATTGAATCGTGTATACGCAATAGTTTTGGCGCCAATACCGATACTTATTTACGAGTATTATCACACCTAGTTTTTAAAGCTGAAAATATTTATCCGGATCAGGTAAGATTATTTTTTACTTTACAGCTAAGATGTTTGTTAGTTAAATTAAAGTCGCAGCATTCATACTATCGTATAGTTCTGTTTCTGAGGTTATCCTACATTTTGATGTTTATTAAATAGTGTTTGGCCGTACTCGTGAGCCTTTGTTGTTTTAAGTACCAAGTTGAGTATCTACTTAGATACGTTACGTTACAAGTTGGAAAGCTTAAAATTTCTACGTCGCTTCTATTAGGTTACATACTATGTATTAAACTACAAACATTTTGGTACAAACCGAACGCCTGATACAAGGACGCCTCATCTGACGCAATAGTGGATCCGAATAATATATTATTACGGAGTACTGTGAAGCATTATCTATTCGGTTGACGGTCCGTCTAAGAATTATTTTAAATGATAAATTAACTTAAATGAGTGTTCAATACCAACCAGAATGCATTTCTGCCAGACGACAAGCTATAAAGTCCCTATCAGCAACCTTTCCAGAACGCATTGGCAACATGCGACTTGAATAAAATAACTATATTCGTTGCAGATACTTAATGGCTTCTGAATCTTCAGATATGGAATCTTCAAATCAAGGGTCCGAAAATTCAGATCAGGATTCAGATGCATATGAATGGAAGGCCTTTGTGGCTGTAAGAGCAACCGTTAATGACAGAGATAGATATGATTGTATACCAAGCTCTTGGCTCGTATTTGACAGCGAGTCTGGCTATGGTTACCAGACCACTGTTGAATATCGATTTCCATCACTGGCTAAATTAGGCAAAGAAATCAAATTCAGAAAAAACCAAAAGCCGGAAAAGACATGGCCTACATACATTGGGAAAATGCTGCTAGATACAGGTATGGTGGTGAATTTGTGTAGTAGGTTTAAGTCATGTTCATTGATTAGGTCAGGCAATTTCAAGAAATGACCACGAGAAGTCACCATTTCGCGAATTGGCCAGCCTCTGGACTAGGCCAACGATCTGGTAGCGACTTAGATACTCATTCATGGTGACCATTTGTATTATTATATTAACCAACGAACTATATTAGCAGTTCCACAAACGAGCAGGTTGTTAAAGGCTCGTTTCTGAAACTGCTAAATTATTTAATTTCCACAGTGAATTTGCACTCCTAAGTTACTCGTAAAAAACTCCTTACAATCTCGGCGATCGTCTAAATATTTTATATCAACAACAATTTGTCTGTCAGTTTGCCATGCAGTCAGAAACCTCAATATCATTTTTGAAGACCTATCCATAGATACCTCACACGTATAGGTTTAATGAAAAATGTTGAGTTTCAGTTCTAAGTATGGGGTCCCCCAAATTTTATCGTTTTTTTTTCTATTCCTGTGTGAAAATCTTTATGCGATTCACGGAATACATCTACTTACCAAACAACAGCATAGTTCTAATTTCGGATAAAAGTGGCTGTGACATACGGACGGACAGACAGACAGACATGACGAATCAATAAGGCTGTTTTTGCCATTTGGCTACGGAACCCTAAAAATGGTTTATATATTGTGTTGAAAGTGTCGAAATAAATCATGAGAGATTATAAATGCACTTCTTTGCTACCCTCGCGTAGCCGGACAGGTCGCTATTATTACATATTACAGATAATAAATTCAATAGAAAGTACATAATCACAGTAAGTATGACTACTTTTTAGATTCTCAAGCAGAAGCATTTCGACGTATAACAAGAGATAAAGATGTAACAAGAAAATACTATGAAGAGGATGGTATTTCCTATTCAAGCACGAGTGAACTAGGTAATTAATTATGATAAGATTATTTTTATGCTTTACCTAATTAATCGCTTATGTCCTTGTAAGGTAGAAAAATATATTGGAATAACAGAATTTAAGAATGAAAAGTAAAGGTACTTATTGCAGCTTGTCAGTATACTGTACCATACCATGTCGTCCACGTGGAGACGGGAAACAGAATATACCTAAGTCATCTCCTTCTCCTTCTCCTTCTCCTTCTCCTTCTCCTTCTCCTTCTCCTTCTCCTTCTCCTTCTCCTTCTCCTTCTCCTTCTCCTTCTCCTTCTCCTTCTCCTTCTCCTTCTCCTTCTCCTTCTCCTTCTCCTTCTCCTTCTCCTTCTCCTTCTCCTTCTCCTTCTCCTTCTCCTTCTCCTTCTCCTTCTCCTTCTCCTTCTCCTTCTCCTTCTCCTTCTCCTTCTCCTTCTCCTTCTCCTTCTCCTTCTCCTTCTCCTTCTCCTTCTCCTTCTCCTTCTCCTTCTCCTTCTCCTTCTCCTTCTCCTTCTCCTTCTCCTTCTCCTTCTCCTTCTCCTTCTCCTTCTTCTTCTTCTTCTCCTTCTCCTTCTCCTTCTTCTTCTTCTTCTCCTTCTCCTTCTCCTTCTCCTTCTCCTTCTCCTTCTTCTAATTCTTCTTCTTCTTATTCTTATTCTTCTTCTCCTTCTCCTTCTCCTTCTCCTTCTCCTTCTCCTTCTCCTTCTCCTTCTCCTTCTCCTTCTCCTTCTCCTTCTCCTTCTCCTTCTCCTTCTCCTTCTCCTTCTCCTTCTCCTTCTCCTTCTCCTTCTCCTTCTCCTTCTCCTTCTCCTTCTCCTTCTCCTTCTCCTTCTCCTTCTCCTTCTCCTTCTCCTTCTCCTTCTCCTTCTTCTTCTTCTTCTTCTTCTTCTTCTTCTTCTTCTTCTTCCTCTTCTTCTTCTTCTGAATTTAAGTTATCATCGTCTCGTTCTGAATTTTATTGATTTGACTCCGTGAAATTTAACCTCCGGAAAATTTGGCGTGCGCGCGCTTATCGTGATTTGATGTGATGTTAACAAGCATATTTTTTTTATTGTCAGTGTCCACAGTTAAAACGTATTATATAGTATAGAGTTCAATAGGGAATATGCACGCGATTTTTTTATTTATAAAATGAATAACTTATAAGCTCCAGTAAACATATTACTTTTAGAACGAGAAGTCCGACATGGAATTTGACGTCACATTACGTGACGTCTATACATCTGCCATAGAAAACAGCGTTTTCGCGAGAGGGACAGATATATTTGTTTAAAATAATTATATCTCGTTTGTTTTTCGAGCAATTTTGATTCTATTTCCACTGTTAGTAATATATTTTTGTATATTTTTAGATAAAGTGTTTAGATAATAAATATTTTTTTAATGCATATTCCCTATTGTTCATAAACAAAAATAAACCGTATAAAGCAAAAAATAAAGTTTTATATCAGTGGCATCAGGTTGAATCAATGGTTCCACCGGAGCTAAAAGGTCTTCACTCAATTAAAATTTCTTACTTTTCTTTTAGATTCTGAAGAGGATGCTAGTGCTACTAAAAAACAAAACAACAAGAAAACACAAGGAACAAAAAGGAAAAAATCTGAACAAGAAAATAAAAACATCAAAGCTAAATCAACAAAAATTGCAGACGAATCGGATTAATAATTAGAATTAGAAAAAATATCCATAAAACAAAACACTTCAATGTATAAATTAACTTTAGTTTTCAACCGACATCCAAAAAAGGAGGAGGTTCTCTGGTTAACTGTACAAATTAAGACTAGTCTACCCAAACAATGTTTGTATTGTATTTATCTAAAATCCATTTTAAATAACTTTAAGAAACCAACACACAACACTTTGTTATTATTGCACTGTTCAAAGTATTGATCAAATAAATATCTTCGCTATCGAGGAAACCGTTCTTACCTCATTCAAATAGTGTTTTTTTAAGAATAAGAATATTTTATTTGTATAAAACATGGTAAATACTAGCTTTTATTAAATATAGGAAGATCTGACATGTTTTGCCATTCACTGGCATACAAATATTAAAAGTAAAACATAGTCTAATCAAATCCAACATTATTAAGTACATAAGTTAATAAATTAAAATGATTTTAATTCTAATTAGAATTAAGTTTACAAATTTAAATAAAAATAGGGTAATATATTTGGTAAGTAACTCCTTCAGATAGGCACATAATATACTTTTTTACACTAGTTAAGTGCTTATTGGCGCGCTGATTTTGTTATTCTTTATATATTTTTTAAAATAAAATAAATGTTTTTGAACGGTATATAGGTGTGTTTGATTATTCCACCTTTTTTTGCTGGTCACTTTGAATATTATTAGAAAATAATATCGTGCCAAAATATAAGCGAATAAACTACCCCAACAAGAATCCTAGTACCAAAATAACCTCTGCGATGCTCTTCAAAATAGACTCCCATGGCTCAGATTTAATTAAGTCAAAGAGAGACACAGATAAACGTGTTACTGATACAGCTGTAATTGATCGAGTTGTTACTCATAGAATTATTGTTCCTAATAGAGTTGTTACTGACAGAGCTGTTACTGACAGAGTTGATACTAATAGAGTTGTTACTGATAGAGATGTTACTGATAAAGCTGTTACTTATAGCGTTGTCACAGATTGAGCTTTTACTTATAGAGCTGTTACTGATAGAGCTCTTACTGATATAACTTTACTGATAGAGCTGTTAGTGATTTAATTTTGATTAGTGAAATTGTTTTAAAGTTTGGTTATCATTTTGATTTTTGACCTAATTTCCTATTTTAACTTATGTTTTTTACTACTTATTTTTTTCTCCACTGTTTATTATTTTGTTTTTTAATGTGGTGAATGTGAATTTTTATCTGTAATGGGGCATGTACTGGCCCCTGTAATACAGTTTGAAACACACAACAAATACAGGAATGGGAATCCTTATGTTATGAATGTGAAAGTTTGTACGTTTGTATTTACAAACACGCAAAGACGGCTGAAGGGATTTGGATGAAATTTCAGATCAGAATCAGATCGTGGAATAACACATAGGCTACTTTTTATCTCGGTAATTTACATGGCCTAATGAAGACTGAAGAGAAAGTGGAGATCCACAGTCGCTGCGACCTTAGTACTTCAGATTCACAAGTACCAGGAGACTATATCCATGGTGAAGTATTTTTGGACCATATTTTATTTTGCTTAAACCGGAGCAGAAATAATGTCGAAGTTTTTTCCGGGCTGCGATTGTGAACGCTATACAGGGTTATTTGTAAAACACCGACAACCTCTCCGGACTATGTTACTAACATCATAATCAACAACTTTTGTTCTATGACTTTTAAAAATTCATCCTGTTTTAGTTCATCAGGTTTTCATACAAAAATAAAAAATATTTAAATTGACGCTCTAAATGTTAAAAAGTCTATGCGAAGCAAAAGAAAAAGAAAAAGAAAGAGCTTTATTTTAACCCTGTACTTCGAATCGAGTCTACTGGTTTCTTGTTACTAGTATTATAATATACTAGTAACAGGAAACCAGTAGACTCGATTCTGTAAAAATGTCGAAGTGAGCTGTCTAAGTATTTTCGGGGTTAGAAATGTGAGCAGTTAGGATACGAAAGAACCAGGAGAACAGAAACATGTCGAAGTAATTTCCAGGGCTGAAATTGTAATGTATGATGTGGAATTTTGCTTCCAAAGACTAGCATTTTGCTTCCAATCAAAGCCTAGCCTTTTCTGCTTCGAGTCTTTTCTGTCCCGATTTTCTGGCTACTGACAATCCGTAGCGACTAACGACCCCTGCGGCTGTATCTATAATTATATATACTTATTCAAAATACTCCAAATTAAAAATTGTTATTTTTCAAATTTCTTCCCATCTCAGATTGGTTCGAGTTTTTATTATCCATTCATACTATCACTATATATTATATAACAAAGTCCTTCGCCACGTCTGTCTATCTGTCTCTCTGTTTGTTCGCGACAAACTCAAAAGCTACTGAACCAATTTTCATACTATTTTCACCGATGGATAGAGTGGTTCTCGGGGAAGGTACTAGTAAAGCGGGCGAAGCCGTGGACTTTAGCAAGTTAATGACGTAATTAAAGTAGTAATCTTATTAACTGACCACTGTGTTCTGCCCCGTATGATACGGGTCAAAATAATGTTTAGTTGACAGTTTATTGACATTTAACAATCTTTGTACATATTTTATTCACACAATTGAAATTGTATACTTTTCTTATAGATCAGAAGAAGATAATCTTCCTATAAATGAAAATAAGGAAAAGCATAGGAATAAATTTTTGGTAAACAATAAAGTATATAATAAACAAATAAATAAGTCCAAGCCAAATATACAAAAGTTGCGGACAAATCAGATTAAAATTAAATACAGGAAAAATTAGAGGTACTAAACAACTTTATTTTCACTGCAATCATTATAATAAAGAAAATAATTCGCTTATAGTTTTGAGATACTAATAACGTCACCCATAATAAAATACCTCATGCCTACAAAGAAGAAACAATTAGCATATTTTAAAATCGGCTAACATCCTTACTAATAGATAAAAGTTATTATTATATAAAAGACTTTCTGGAGGATAAGACTTCATAATGTTAAATTTATAATAATTAATATAGTTGGTAAAAAAAATATATATAACGTTGATGTTTTTTTTATATTATTTAGTAGGAATAGTGTCGATCCACATAAATGTAAAATAGTTGCTTGGTTTTGATTGTTTAATTTTAGTAGGTATATATTTTATTAGATTATGATGGTATTTTTCTATTTTAGCATGCCGTAAGGTAGAGTGTGTTGGAACTATATTTTTTTTTTATAACTTCATCTTATTTTGTACCCACATGTAACGCAAAAAATAAATGATTTTGATTTTGATTTTGATAGCTTTCGTTCAAGAAACAGGGCTCACTTTTTGAGTTCGCTAACTGATTTTTGTTAGCGTCGTTACCTCTGAGCTACCACGTTCTTCAGACTTCGATGATACACCTAGCTACAGATAAAGGCGAGTCAAGTCGAGTGAACTCGCCCGGCGCCGGTCACTCGCTTAGCTCGCCTTTCGACTCAGTTATCGTCGTGAGCTGAAGCGACGCCGACGGCCGACGACACATATCTCTCGAATTCATTAGCGTAATCAATATTTTCGGCGCCAAAACATCGAAATAACGCCATAGATATCCTGGAAGTCAAAACAACATATTTGTCTGTGTCAGGTACGATATTTTTTACTTATATATGTAGATATTTTGAGACGTTACTATCCTCTCTAAATCTTGTAAAACGTGGTCAATTATAAGTATGTATACTATTTTGTTTTCCTTGATATAGTTCGCTTGTCATTATTATTGAAAGATGTGTGGCTACGCCTCCCGGGCGTTTTGTAGTTGTTTGTGATCCAAATTAATGAATGTGTTAGCACATGTTTTATTCAATGAATCGCCAAGGTTTTTATAGCAGATTGTTGTCCAAAGTTTTTATTTGCTTGCTTTTAACATCACCGATAGCCAGATGCATGACAGTTCTGTAACGATAAACGCTTTTTCTTTCTTTGAATCGTTACACATTAATTACCTTGTACATATTAATTTTATGTATGAAAATTCCTGTTCTATATTGCCTAATTATAATATAGGTATGATTAATTGTAGTAAATGTGTAGCTAGTCACAGAATGGACAATAGTATTGACATAGTGCAACGCCAATGCCCAGTTGTAAAACAAAGTTTGGGAGCATACTACTTTTATCATATAAAACATATCCAGCATTTTGGTACAAACCGGGCTCAAGGTCATCTCATTCGATAGATGACGCAATTGTGATACAGAATCGTAAACATTATTTGCTAAAATGTTTTTTTTTACTGAATTGGGTACTTTTTAATTGCTAAAAACTACATTTTTTTTACAATATTGGTAGCACACATATTTGGATTTTCATTTGCCATCAGCCTCAAAATTACAAGATAATTTCTAGATCCTGCCAAACGTGCTGGTCTGGGCATATTTGGCAGCTTTTCCCAGTGGTCTGAGGTTTGGAAACCCTGCCCGAGTTATAGCTATTATATTGAGTATGATCAATTAGAGGATGGTATGATATAGAGTATGAGGAGCTCGTGGCTTAGTAATAGCAGCCGCACAGGTTGATCTTCTAGGTTAAGCAACGCTTGCCGAGGTTGGTCTATGGATGGGTCACCATCTTAACATACCGAGTTTCCTCCGTGCCTCGGAAAGCACGTTAAGCTGTTGGTCCCGGCTGTCATTTGGAGATCTTTGGCAGTCGTTACGGATAGTCAGAAGCCCGAAAATCTGACACCGGTCTTGCCAAGGGAGTACTGTGTTACCCAGTTAATGGGTTGTGGAGGTCTGGTAGGCAGCCCCTCCACATAAAATACTGGTATTCAGCTGAATCCGGTTTGCCGACCCCAATTTCTTTGGGAAAAGGCTAGGAAGATGATTGAGTATGATCAATTACTTTTACAAGGTATTGTATCACTATGGAAAATCAACTTTCACTTACCTATTAAAAAGTTAAGCACCAGAAACATTCAACACCCTTATTTAAACCAATTATTTAAGCTTAGGCATAACCAACATCGTATTGAACTATATATAACTACATATTACTTATGATAAATTACCCTATTTTTTTAAAATTTAGCTGTTAACACTTTCTATATACATAGGTACAAAAAATAAGTTTCTACACTAAGCCGTAGAAGAAAAAGAAAAACGTTATATAAACCAAAAATTAACATTTATTATATACTTAGTACGTACGTCACGTGCTGACCAATCGAAAACAGTTATATATGTGTAGTTTAATTGATATGTATTTGTGGCCTTTACGTGTTTTTCTTATTATTTAATCATGTGTACCTACTGTGTGTGCTATGATCTTTTGCTGGTCGAAGTAAATGTTATTATTATTTATTATTCTTACAGGGGCATTGGGCATGCTCAAACTTCCTTGCAATACCAGTGCCTAAAGCCCTTTGCCCAAATTTTCTAACAGTTTACATAAGAACTTCGTCAATTTATAATTAAATACCTATAAATAATGTAATTTGTTAAAAATAAAATTTTATAACTGTGTCATTTTCCTTGAAGATACAGTTAGTATTTAAGTATTCATTTGGTACTCTAGAAACGATCAGTCGCATATGTATTACTTTGACAGCTAAATGAACTGACAGAAGACGTTTCGTTCCTATTTGTTGCCAACGACCAACCACACAGTCATGAAATAATAACAACACTTTACTATAAATCTTGGTGAGTGGTGTGCCCGAACCTCGTGACCGCGTAGTAGGATGGGAAATCATCAAATGACTCCTGCCGCTCTGGGCAGAGCAGAAGGGAGTGTCAGACTCTTACTGACTAAAACCCATCTGTGATTTTCCTAAAGCCCTTTGCGAGGAAATTATATTTATTTTTTTCTACTCCTCCGCTGTACTCATCTGATTAATTTCGATGCGGGATCCAAGACAGTTGAATCGTTTCTCCGGGACTCGTCGGGCTTTATTAGCTCGGCGTTTTACTGGTGGTCGCTACTGTTGATTCTGACTTTCAGGAGTTGCAGTGGTTGGGAATGTGTGACGGGCTTGTCCCAATAAAAAAAAATAATGCCCTTTTCGTTCCAGGGCTGCGCAGACTCTTACGAACAAGCCCATTTCACCTTTACATCCGCAACTAACATTGTTTTTTTTTTATTTCAGATAATGAGTTCAGACGAGGAATCTGAATACGACTGGGGAGATTATGTGGTTGTCAGAGCAAAAGTAAATGGTAGAGACCGATACGAATGCATACCAAGCACGTGGCTCGTACTTGATGGGGAGTGTAGTTCCCAGACCACTGTTACTTTTCAATTTCCCTCATCGGAAAAATTTGGCACAGGAATAAAATTTACGAAAAACCAACCTCCGAATAAAAACTGGCCAGACTATATCGGTAAAATGCTATTAGACACTGGTAAGTTTGAGTAATTGGTCCAGGTCACTAATTTATCTACTTACTGAAAGCCCTTTTCAAAGCAAGATAAGGTCCAGCTAAATTGACTAGCAAAATCCAATCCTTTTTTATTTCAGTTAGAATGTCACCGTAAAATTGCAAACACTGTGTATCAAATCTTTAAAAGGTTATAAACTGTCGAAGTATTGTGTACAGATAATTTTTAAAACATCCCATCTAAATGCTAAATAAATAGTTTCTAATATAGCCGTGCCCTTTTAAGGCGGAAGCGCCCGCGAAATTCAAATATTTTTATGTTTTTTGCAATTTTCCGGTCAGTCCGAAGCTGAATGTTAAACAAAATACAATTCGCGGCCGTAACGCATATTTATCTATAGAATCATATCCATTTTATTTATCAATATAACTTTCTAAGTTCATACAACTCGATTGAATGACTTTTTCACGAAATAACATTCAATCGAGTTCTACGAACTTAGAGGGCTATATTGATGATTCAAATGGTTATAATCCTTTAGATAAATGCTCTTTACAATCGCGAACCGTATTTTGTTTAACATATAGCTTCACACTGACCGGCAAATTGCAAAAAAACATAAAATATTTGAATTTCGCGGGCTACCCTGGAGCCACCAAAAATGAGTTTACATTGTCAAGTGACAAAAATTAAACTCTTTATTTTTGTATGGCAAACAAAGCTGATATCGACTATTCTGCCCATGTTAGGGTGTCATATTGGGCAAGCAAGAGTGTATGATATATAATTATCAACGGCAGACAGTGACTTAAGCTTTTGATTGGTCGGTACAGTTGAAGACTTGCCGGGTAATCGCTTACCCGGCAAGTTTTCACATATTATAAAGTTTCGGCATTTGCAATAATCCGGTGACATATCTATATCGATAATTCAGAAATTTTAACGCTTTCTCATTAAATAAATTAAAATACTAATCAACACTAAAAATAATGTTTGTTTCATAGATTCTCAAGACGAAGCATATCAATTTATCAAAAATGAAAGTGTTAAAAATAGTTCAATCTCAATTGACTCGAGTGAATCAGGTAATTATAATGATAACTATTAATGTTAAAGCCGGGTCGTAAGATTGACTTTTTCATGAAATGACAAGTTTCTTAAAGGAGATGTTTCAAAAAAGGCCAGGTCTGTGTACACTACCTCAAAAAAAATACCGCTAATTCATTTAAATGTATGTTTACTGAGTTGTGATAGTTATTTGATGTTTTTCAATTACTTTTATCGATTTTCAACATCACGTCTCGCCGATTTAGTTACGTCTGCGCTTAAAAACAATGACAGTAAACCATAGATGATAGAAATATAACTGTCACAACAATGTCGCTTCAGTCCATTAGACTTCATAGAGGCTCTTCAGTCGCTTTCGTCTCTATTCTATATTTATATAGCAAGCAAAGCCGATGTCGACTATTCTGCCAATGTCCAAAGTTAAAGATTGGAGAACCAAGTGTGTGTGATAAGCTTTCGTCTCGTTGTCGGTAAATAACATGTCAAACTTAATCAATCAAAATGACAGCTTACCGCCAAGACAGGCTTTTGTTGTGTGTTGCAATTTCAAGTGCAACTTTTTGTGGCTTACCAGCAAACAAAGCCATTTTCAAGAAATTGGACAGTTGAGAACTATTTTAAATGTATTTCACCATTTTTAGGTGGTCATGGACAGGGACCCGGTCCAGGCTTCATAGATTTTGGAACATCTCCTTTGCTACTTATTTCGAGAAACGGCAGAAAGGACATGGTAAAAAGTGGCCTATGAATCAACACATGCGAAACCTTTACCATTATTCCTAGTTTTTTTTTTAAATTACATTTTAATGATTAGAATAGAACGGACACTTTTTAATTACGAAACCATTTTAAAAAGTAACTCACTTGGGTTTTATAACCCGGCGCCATTATTTTAAAATGAAACAAAGCGGTCTCAGCGCTGTAAGATTTTTAGTTACCTACAAAAAGAATAAAGCGATTAAAGCGCTGTATGACACGAACACTATTGACACTGACAGTCGATGAAATGACAGTTGACACTTTGATTTATGTAATGTATTTTGCACCTGATATCAGGGAGTCGGCCGTCGACCTAAGTTACCACGCTTTCGTATGTTAGAAGAACATATTAACACTACTCTACACCATTTTTTGGTGAGATAAAAAGTCTGGCAGCTCTGGGATCTTAGTCCATTTGGTATGTTTCTATTGTTTGGTATGTTTTATAACCTCAAAATCCGAAATCATTTTGGATATTTTACAATTCTGAAAAGTGTCCGTGATTTTAATTTAGTTTCAGTCGAACATATGCATTATTTAAAACACAGATAGTAAATTCACGTCTCTGTTGGTTCTTAGGCGAACGATGTATGGGCGATGAACAATGTCTTTAGATAAGCTTGCAGTAAGGTTTTGTTCAGGGGTCATTTTCACGATCCGACTACGACATGGATAAAAATTTTGATCCTGAATATCATTAAACTTAAACTTTTTCTGTAGTGCCTATACATTAATTTTCCTATACCTACTAAGGTTGTCCCATTCAGCACCTCTGATATTATTATATTCGATGTTTTACTGTCACATGGTAAAAGCTCTCTACCCATAAAATATATTCGAAGAATCTAAACTAACTAGCACCTCATGTCACACATTGAGCCTCCTTCTCGCTTTTCTATATATATCTGTCTTTTAAATGAATGTTACTCAGTAAATCATTATATCCTTCTTATAGGTTCTGAAGAAGAGGGTCCACCTAAACAAAGCGGAACCAAAAGAAAACACGCTGATGAGCAAAACAAAACTATCCAAGATAAATCAAAAAAACATGCGGACGCAGTTGATGAAATAGTAGAACCAGATAAAACAGATCCAGCTCAGCAAATTCAGTCTAAATGCAATAACTTTTATGAAATATTCAACACATCATTTCAAAATTCTATGTCAAATCTAAATAATACAGCTGATAATTTACGAAAACTTATTTCTACTTATAAAGCAAAGCTATCATTACCGGTTTCACCAACGAATCAGGAAAACGATGACACACTAGACGACACTTGGACGCTGAGGTATCCTGAACCAAGACCAGGGACAAAAGAACTTATGCCAGATACACATGTGTATGTCTGTGAAAAAGATCTAAATGAGTGCCAAATTAAATACACTACACCTACCTCATTTACGAAAGGTTTATTAAAACTAGTATTTACTGATGAAGCTATGAGAATGTGCACATTCACTGGACGGGCACCCACAAGACAGGAAAGTGAAGATCTCCCCACTAGACCAGGCCTTGACTTTCAGGCACGAGAAACATTTATAACTTATGTCGAAAAATATTGCATTGAAAAGGGTTGGTTAGACGAGCAAAATGCGTATAAAACAATAATAAGTAGTGCAAGAAATAAACTTTATGAGGAGTACCAAAAATCGAAGAAACCTCCAAGGAGCAGGGGTTATTCGCGCGTATTCTGGTAGTAAGTTGTGGTTAACACTGGAAGCTTAAATAGAACGGGATTTTTGGGAAAATATTCGAAAGGTTCTTAATTCTTTATTGTACAACAAATCAGCTTAATATAATATACAGTGATGGAAAGTTCATGTACAAAGGCGAGCTTAACTCAAAAATGAGATTTCTCCCAGCAAACCTTTGAGTGATAGAGAAAGATGAAAATGGAGGGTAGGACCCAGTGCACATTATTTCATATTTTATAAACAAATAAACCTACATACATAACTATAACTATTTTACACATACATAAATACGAATATTATGTGAAAACCGAAAGGATATGCTCTTTAACTTTCCTCTTGAAAACGTCAAGAGAAGGGCTGTCGCGTATGCAGTGTGGGAGCGAGTTCCAGAGACGCACTGCAGTAACAGAGAAGGAGCCACCATAGCGACTAGAATTGTGACGCGGAGTAAGAAGGAGAAGAGAAGTGGTAGTGCGACATGGTTTACCCCTCGGGATAAGGTACTCAAAGCGTTCACGAAGGTATTGAGGAGAATTGGAATTGTGAAGGATAGTATAGAGAAGGGATAAAATATGGGTATCTCGACGACGCCGAATCGGCAGCCACTTCAATTTGGTCTGAAACTCCGACACGTATGGTCGTATTTCCGGAGGCCAAAAATAAAGCGGATGCACAAGTTCTGCAGTCGCTCGAGCTTGTTCAGGAGTACCTCGGTAGCATCTAGAAAACAGACATCTGCATAGTCTATAAGTGGTAGAAGAAGACATTGAGCAAGACTGACCTTAGTGTGAAATGGTAAGAATTTTTGGAGACGTTTAAGAGACTGAAAAGTGTAGAATACCCTCTTACTAACATCAGCAATATGCACCTCCCAAGAGAGGCTAGTATCAATATGGACGCCAAGATTTTTAGCGCTTTTAGTATAAAATAGGTATTGAGTCATACAATACTAGCGGCAGAGACTGATGATCCAATAGGCTGAGCATGTATCTGCCACCAACTATAAGCGCTTGAGATTTAGTTGGGTTAAGCAAGAGTCCAAAAGATTTAGCCCACTTGCTAATATTTTCAAGGTCATCATTGATGGCAGCCATAGCCTCAGCCAGTTCGGCCACTTTAAAATGTCGATATAGCTGCAAGTCGTCTGCATAGAGATGATAGTTAGAAGTTAGGACCTTAGTGATAGCATTTATAAACACTGAGAAGAGAAGAGGAGAGAGGACGCCTTGAGGAACACCCGCAGCCAAATAACACCATTCAGAGGAGTCCTCGTCAGATCGAACAGACTGCGAGCGGCCCCGACGATAGGATTTAAACCACTCAATTACTGGTACATTAAGGGAGGAAAGGTTTCCCATGAGAATATCAAAGTCGACCGAGTTAAAAGCACTGCTGAAGTCCAGTAGAACCAATACTGTAAGACATTTGTTCTCCATAGCCAGCCTAATGTCATCAGTAATTTTGAAAGTTGTTACGGTGCTATGGCCAGGTCTGAAACCAGATTGGTATGGACTCAGCAATGTATTAGAGGACAAAAACTTAGATAGTGGCTTCTGAACAATACTCTCGAGGACTTTGGAAAGGACTGGGAGAATGGATATTTTACGGAACTGGGATGGTGATGTGGGATTAGCCACCTTAGGAAGCGGTAGGACATGAGCTCTCTTCCAGGTTGAAAGAAATTAGTGAAGAGAGAAAACTTTACTATATGAGTTATGACAGGAAGTATTTCAATCAAAATAGGTAGGGACATTTGGAGTTGAAGACCATCGTCACCTACCGCCTTAGTGGAGATGGATTAGATGCATTTCTTAATGTCTCAGTAACTGGGTGGAATGAAAACGAAGTATTTGCAGGCAAAGGAAGAATAGACAGATCATGTAGAGTGGAAGATTTAACAAGGGAATCAAGTCTAATAGGTGCCTTAAAAAAGTGCGCATTAAGTGCATTGAGGTCCATTTTATCTGGAGAACTCTTGCTAGACGATTTACCAATGCCTAGAGACTTTAAAAATTGCCATACTTGTGTTGGATTAAAGTTTGCAATTGAGTTGTGAATGTGGCGTCTTTTTGCATTCCTACACAGACGACTGCAGCGATTACGCAACTTCTCTTTCTCTTTATTTCTCTCTTCTATTCTCTTCTCTCTTCTCTTTCTTACTTATTCTTTGGAACTTATCTACAACCGGGGTGAATAGGAATGCAGGGGTGAATCGAAACAAAACTTTGAAGGGAATTTTCACGTTATGTGAATATTGTTGGCAACCGCTTTTGCGGTTTTTAATTTATTAAATAGAATTAAAAAAAAAACATAAACGTGGCATTCGTAGAAAACCATTAATATTATTGCAGTGCAATTCCCTATGAATGTTATGTTTAGATTCACCTGCGCCGTACCTATTCACCCCGTTAGACGGTAACCTTGCAATAAGCATGACGTTGGCGTCCATTTCATTAATGTCGGAATAAGAAAACATAAACTTTTAACAAGAGCCTGCTGGTCGATTCTGTCGACATCACAACGTGATCACATAAGTGGAGTGAACGACCAGTTAGCTGTCATGCCATCTTTTTATATGGTTTGATAGCTCAATTGTCGTTCACTCCACCTATGTGATCACGGTGAGATGTCGACAGAATCGACTGGCTGGACCTGACGTCACAGCGCTGAGTGTACATACCTAGTTTCAGTTTTCAGAAAACCCTCATTCTCAATATTTATTTGGTATTCATATGGCTAAACAACGTTTGCCGAGTCACCTAGTATGTCTACATAATTAAGAATCTATTCTCTACCTGTCTTACCAGTTTAAGTGCATTTAGTTAATTAAATTAAGGCCTCTTTATTAATTAATACTTATTTTTAATTTGTAGGAATAATTCTGTACTTATTTAGCTACGGTCATATCTTTTTCTACGTAAATTAAAATTAACGAGCATGAACAGAATTTCCAAAAGTAACTGTTTAGGTAACCTAGGTACCTAATGTTTGAAAACAAAATATTTACCTAAGCTCATCGTGAACCTTTTTATAGAAAAAATCTGTTTTCTGCAAAATAAATATAAATATACATGAGTTTTCTTCTTTATATAGAAATTGTAAGTAAACGCCAGCTGTATACATTCAGTAGGTACCTACTATGACAAAAATTACAACACCGTGTTCATGGAGAGGTCACATTGTGCAAAAGAATAAAATAATGCAAACAAACAAGTCTAAAGTATGCATCAGGCATGCTCTAGATGAATGCGCGTGTTGCGGGCAGACGCGGGGCTGAAGCCAGACTGCGGGCGGAGGGCGGAGGGGGCTAATGGCGGCTGTCAGCGGCGCGCGGCGTGCGTCGGCGCAATTCGATATGTGTCTGTCTACATCTACTAAAAACATAGAGCCATACACTAATAATAATAAATTTTCTCGCCTGTGAAGCCTTGTATCCAATGCACATTAGGTTTCCAAGAAACAATAGTAGCTACACAGTTAGTATATTGTGGGAGACTGGCGCCTAAACTAGGCTTGGGGCCTGTATTTCAGGACACTATGGGTAAGTAACTTTAACAGAACTGGTAAATAGGTATATTTTTTCTTGCTTGAAGGATTGATAAAATCAAAACTCTAGCTGTAGCCAGTTACTAGGCTGTAGAGGTTAGGTAGGCTAGGCAGACGCTCCGTGTAAAAAATACTGGTAATCAGCTGTGTCCGTTTAGACTGGAAGCTGACCCCAAATGTGGTTGGGAAAAGGCTAGGCAGATTAATCGAGGTAGCTGCTTAGCTGGTGATGGTATAGTATATTATCGGCACCTTCTTCTACTGACGTAATCGTCTGTGGCCTGTACAAGTACTGCGAATTGTTGTACGTCAATTTGTATGATTGAAACTGTATAAGCGCCATCTGTTGATAATAACGGAAAACTATTTTTTCCATACACTTTGACATAAGCGAACGTTTACTTAGGTTAAACGATCGATTACGTTATAAAAATTTAGCCCGCTCAATTGTCGACCTGCATCATTATTAATTGGCAAGTCGCAAGATTGACGTAATATTTATTAGTGACATTTAAAAATGCATCGTCCATACCATAGATATAGATGCATTGTACCATATTGGACCAAAGATTATAATCTGTGGTCCAACGGATGGACCGGGTGATCCACGTGACACGAGATAGCTCTCGTGCCACGTACCTACCATACATTTTCACTCTGCCTACCAATATTCGGGAGTTCGCTCACGAAGCCATGTCAGAATAGAATGTCAAAAATGTGGATCCACTTTAAGAAAGCGTGTCATGGTACGGTCGATAAGTGAAAATAAGTGAATGATTTCCTTCAAAGGTGTTTTTTAATCTAGGTAGGTATTAACCTCAAATTTAAAGTGAGCTATAGGCTATTATTATGCCCGATGTAGGAGGGCTACTCTCTAAGCCCCAAGTCCGAAGTTTCAGGCTTAGTTGCAGGCGTATTCTACTCCGTATTACTCAACCACTAAGAGTTAATGACAACACATGTCATTTATTCTTACTTCGGGACTAATCGTAAGTCCGTAGGTGATACGGAGTAGAATACACCCTTGACTAAACCCGAAACTACGGACTTCGAGCTTAGAGGGTAGGGCCCCAGATTCAGCCGTAAATCTCTATACTGAATGTTACTATACATAGCAATTATATCAAAATGCGAACGGGTAATAACTAAACGAACGGTTATTCCCCTTCGTATTTTAAAAATCAGACGCGAGCGGGCCCCCTGGACCCTGCCCTCTAGCTAGCAGCTAGACTCTCAGCTCACGCTCAGTTATCGGCGAAAGCCGTAGTGACGACACGTCTGTGTCGAATTTATTAGTGCACTAATTTTTGTTATCAAAATATCCAATAAATAAGTATAGTTTTATGAAAATCAAATGTATTAGCTGCCACAAACAAGGTAAGATATTGTTTACTTGACAATTTATAGACATTTATAGCGTTTATGGTAATAAATTTTATGCAGATATGTTTTGTTTGGGAGTGTAGGTATAGTTTGGCCGCCATTACGTAGGTACGATACACGGCTTGCGCGGCTGCATGCAAACTGTGGTTATTATTTTTGTTTGATATTGAATGATTGGTGGTGGTCCATTTTCCTTATAATGTTATTGTATGTGGGCAAGAATGATAAAGTGTGTGTTTTTTTACACACACATGGGTCAGAATATGGTTTTTTGTTTGTCTTAGGAACATTGACTTATTTTTATATCAATGCTTAGGAACCATTAGGTCTTTTTCGTGAAAACCAATTTTAGCTTAATTTTTTTTTAATCCATTTTTAATGTGCGTATCATCCAAAAAAAAAATGTATAGTGATATTAATATGTTTATGTCAGTTGCCTCAGTTAAATTTAGGGATTATTTAATCGAGAAGTTAAAGTTACGGTTAAGGTTAATTTGTAAAATGGATGATATTTTGCACTTGAACTAATAGCAGTAGTTATTCAATTTGATCCCCAATACCCATTAATTAAATAACGATACTAGTTACTTTGACCAGATTTTCTGGCTTCTCAGTATCCGTGACAATTGCCAGAGATCTACAAATAACAGTCGGGAATATAACGTGCTTTGATGTGTCGTCCATTCGTAATGGGCAACCGTTGCTATGAAGTCACATTAGTCACCCATCCACAAACTGGCGAAGGTCGCTTAACCTACGAGATCGGCTCGTGCCTTAGCTACAAGCCCCTTACAATTTGGTTTTTTGACAAAATTTATTATTTTTTAATGCTGTTTGACTCAAATTTTAATTCTCTTCTTTCTGATAGGTAAATATCTGGAGGATAGAAATAGCTCAAGTTGTTTTATTTGGTCAGTATGAGATAGATAAGACATCTTAATCAATATGTTATTACTATAAACATTTTTTTTTTAACTTTAACATAGTATGCTAATACATTGTGCATAAAAAATATAAGTACAGAAGTTCTTTTCATGAAGAAAGACCTTGTGTACCTAAAATTAGTTTTTAAATGCATTCGCCGTAAAAAATCACACCGTGATTATAACGGAAATTAATAGAAAAACCCTAAACGACAATTATTTGTAAAAATAACATGATATGTACATATTTCGTTATCTACTAATAAAACCCTTAAAAATTGGGGTTATAAATACTTTTGCTGAAAGTGTGACGTCACACCATTCATTATCTACTGTAGTCACGACGTAAAATCGCAGCTAAAGGCGCAGTGGGCAAACACTATAAATGTGATACACAAAGCGATCGACGACCTCAAGTTGTCCTAAGAATACTATATTAGCGAACGCTGCAGTCGTCGTGCGCCTCAACGAATGAATGACGCAATTGTGACCCGGTCGAAATGTAGATATAGGTATCGAGCACACCAGAATGTTCTACATATTATTATTTGCTCACAGACAATCTCGTTTACATCACTCGCTATAAATAACTTGTTTCTTTGCAGATAATGGATCTAAAAGAATTTGGATCGTATCTTGTAGTAAAAATTTTGAGCCAAATTCAAAATGATGATTGTGATAATGATGAATACGGCTGTATACTAAAAACTTGGGTGAAAGTGATAGATCATGATGGTCACACTGTGGTATTTGGATATCCCTCAGAGGAAGGAATATACACTAAATTAAGAGTAATTGAGTACCAGCCCCCGGACTCGACATGGCCCACAAACTTTGGAGAAGTAGTTTTTCACACAGGTAAGTTTAAAATTTATTCACTAAGTAACTTTAATGAATAAATGGTCTCAGTATTATGCTGAGCGATGAAAGTTTTGCGCGAATATGACGCATGTCGTCCCAACTTGCATAACTTTTGGTATAATGATTTTTTAGGATCTAAAAAAAACGAATTACTTTATAACTAATTTATTATGGGGGTAATTATTATAATAAATAAATGGTGAAATATTCCTATGAAAATATGAATAGGAATATGGCATGACCGAAAAGATATAAAAACTTACTGGCGTAGTTGTTGTGACGTGCGTCATCGATGCGATTTCTGATATGCTCGGCGTAAATAAAGATATTGCGGGGTCAGCGATATCATTAGGGATCCATACATAAATAAATAAATATAAATAAATAAATAAATTCATTTATTCGGGTAATTAATTATAACATGACATGTGTCATACTTTGTGCAAATAAAGCCTTTTTCATTCTTAATTTTTTTTTTGGCAGTTATAAGCTTTATTTAGAGTTAATTTTGGCGTTTCTTGTTAATTCATCGTCAATAGGCTAGTTTCCACCATCATTAAATTGCAAATCTATTTAGTCCGTTAGTTAAGGTGCATCCACACCGCAGTTACTTTTTGTGGACCAACAGAATGCAACATTATAACATGAGGTAACATTCTTCAACATATGACTAACTTATTTATATACTAATAACAAGTAACTTTTTGCTATCGGGTGTTGCGCACTAACACTTAGAAACGTTGCTCCACAAGAAGTAAATTCGGTGTGGATGCACCTTTAGAGTATTGAAAAATAATGGACACGTTTTTTATTGTAAATCAATGTCTTTTGACAATGATAAAAGGCCTCAAAACTTGGGAGTGGGGGCTCGTGACGTCACAACGCACTAAAAATTATATCTCGGCGTGACGTAATGAAAAATTTTAAAAGCGTCGTATAATCGTCAAATTTGGTTTACGTCACAAAAAAAACGGGTCAAATATTTTTTGATGATCTAACTGACGCGGGCGGACTAATTAGATTTTTTTCAGTGGACAAGCCTAAAATCGATGTATTACATTAATGACACTCTTAAATTTCGATTTTTTTCCTCCTTATTTTTGAGTTTAGTAGTCCGTTAGTTTTGATAATGTATTGGTTTTATAATTATTTATGTATTTATAAATTCTCTATTAGGCATGGTTAGCTTACATAGTGTAAAAAATCCTGTACTCATGATATTTTTGTCACCTGTCACTAAATATTCTGTTCTATGCCATAGTCAAAATTGTAAATTGGTCAAAACCACTTTTGACTGAAAAAAAATATAGTTTTTCACCATTTATAATTACGTATATCTACGAAACCAACCGAATGGGATTTAGAAACTATTCGGATGTTACGTCCGATTTTTAAGTCATAAGTCTTATCTCGTGGGTACTAAGGTCTAACGACCCCACACACCCAAGTGCCAGAGTTTTTAAAACCGCCTCAAGGGCCTCTGACATCCACCGTTAAAAACATACGTTCATTAAAAATTCATAAGTAACTGACTGTAAAACGCGTTTTAATTCATAGTGGTTTTGACTAGTACATTATACATTTTTATTCTTAAACTAAACAATAGAAATAAAACTGAAAAAAATACTTCTAGATTCCCAAGAAGAAGCGTTTCGAATTCTCGACACAAAAACGAAGCATAAAAGTAACACTCTAGATCAGCCGATGGACACTAGTGAACAAGGTACCGCTATGATTAATTTTACTGTTGTTATTAACATTTTTAAATCAGTGAAACAAACTGCATTCACACCTTTATTTATTCCCATCTGTACGCCATTAGTTTATTTTTTAGATGACAGACCCAAGAAAAAACGTTGTCGTCGCCCACGAAAACGGCAACCATCAGATCAGGAAGCAGAAAACATTGAAGACGAACTGGATAAAGAATTAGAGTTAGAAATATTAGAAGCAGAAAAACTTATTCGTACATATGAAAGTAATTTTGATGATGAAGAAGTTGTGATTCCCTCAATGCCAAATAGTTCACATAATTTTAAAACACCCGATACAATTCAAGCACGTCCAAGTGAAGCTTGTGACGTTTTAGAAGAATCACCCGTAAATAATAAAATTGCCAAAAAAATAACACAACGACCCAGAAGAAAATCCACTCATCAAACACGATATGTTTTAGAAGACTATCAAGGATCTTCGGACGATTGTGATAGGTCTGACGATTTAGATTATTTTCCAGAAATCGTACGTTCAGAGCTTCCAAAACGGTCAGGAGAATCCGTTCCAGCTCTATTAAACAATCAAATTTATTCTGAATGTTATAATGTGTATGTGCAATTGAATGACTCATACCAAAAAAGTATGTCAATTCTAGATAATGCTGAAGATTACTTACAAAATATTATTTCTGCTCATAAAGATAATGTAGCAGCATCAGCTAAACCACCATCACCGTCACCTACATCTTATCATCCCGATGCTATAAATCCCAATATGTTTTCCAATCCACAGCCACTGTTGCGAGAAAGATGTACGAGTAGTATAAGTGAAGAAGACACAAGGTGGACTGTAAGGTATACTGAGCCAGGAGAAGGGATCATAGAGCTCATGCCAAACACAGGTGTGTATGTTTCTAAAGAAGGTCTAAATAAGTGCCAATCTAAATGTAAAGACACTACTAAGTTCACAAGAGCTTTGCTAGAGGAGGTTTTTACAGATGAAGCTCTAAGAAATTGTTCATTCACTGGAGTTTCACGAAGAAAGACTAGAAAGAGGCCCAGAAATATTCCTAAACCTGGCCTGGATCAAAAGGCAAGGGAAACTTTTTGCAATTACGTTTTGAAATACTCTTTAAACATGGGTTGGGAGAAAGCAGATCTTGGAATAATTATAAGTTGCATAAAAAATAGACTTCAGTTTTTAAGTCGAATTGGATATGTTGATTCATAAATATCATTATCTGATTACCTTTTGCCATTTTTGTTCTAGTCAGCTCATACCGAGACGCGACGAGACCTACTACAAAACCATAACCTTGCTTCTTGAACAGTCGGGGAAAAAAGGTCCACATTTCAGAGAGGGCTTTCGAAAGCACGCTGCGGTATATGGCTACACCTCAAGAGGCCTCAAAAGCAGCGCAAACCAGCGATGCTTCGATAGCGATAAATGGCCTCAAAGCCCATATAAGGGCCCGCAAAACCTCTAGATACGACGCGTTTCGCGACGCCACGCTGAGCAGCACAAGACAACTGACTTCTCCAAGCATCGTCGCGTCGCGACGTGTCTCATCTCGTCGCGTCTCGGTGCGTGCTAACCCACCACCACACTCTCTTGGTCGATCGCTCTGTGGCCACTAATCCCTTCTTGGACATTATAAATAAGTACATTAATTAATTATTAGTCTACCTCAGTCTTTTTTGTTTAATATGCATTTAAAGAGTAGTCATGTACCTACAGTAAACTGCAAGTCAGCGGAGATACTTTAATTGACCTTGAGCTAGTACTGGTTTCTAGAATACGAGAGCAGCTTATGCCTACTATTTTTGTTATAATTTCCGTACGTCAATGATAAAAAGTAGTAGGTACTGGTAGGCCTAGGCACTGAACAGTCTAATTTAGTAAGGTTAAGTATAATAAGTCTTTTTTAAGTGATTTTAGAACCCAATAGGGAATATGTATGAAAAAAGTATTTATTAGAGTATCAAAAAACAATTCTAACAATCAAAATTGCTCGAAGAAAGCGAGACAATTATTTTAAACAAATATATAGGTCCCTCTCGCGAAAACGCTGTTTTATACGGCAGCAGCTGTTTATGCGTTATGGACTTGCACGTCAAAATGCATAGCGGACTTCTCTTTCTAATTGTACTCTTTGAACTTCATCGCTGTTGAAAGTATTTAAAAAATAATCTCATGATCGTTTACTAGAGGTAATAAGGATTTTATTTTGCCAATAAAAAAATCGCATGCATATTCCCTATTGGGCACTCCACCTTATGGCCCTTTCTGCCTCTGTTACAGGCCCATATCGTTTTTACTGATATAGCCTGCTTGCACAAACCAGATTTTTCTTTTAACTCCGAATTCATTGAAAGACGAGGTTAAGTAACAAATCTATGACACGTAATTTGTTTGTTTTCTTTTAATTAATAAAATTCTTAAATTCTTAAATATAATAAAATCGTAGAGTTGCCTTGTCTGTACCTACCTACATTGAATATTTTCTCATAAAAATACATAGCAATGTTAGTTAATGTTAGTAATAGCTTCGGGTTAGCAACTAACTCGGAGAAAGATACCTAACTTTAGTTTGTGAAAGCGGGCCTAAAGGTGTTACGTTGCTAAATCCTTGTCACCGTGTCGTTTATCACAACAAAAAAAGTAAAACAGCAGTGCCATTATGTAAATAACTTTTTCACTATCGAGCTTCACCTGAGTAACAAAACTCACTCTAAGTGAGTCATATTACACACAATACAAAGTATTATATTAATACGAATTTGAGACCTCACCTCGGATTCTGCTGTCGAGACGCGAAAATGTTGTTCCAGACTAGCGCTACAGTTCAGTTGGTATGAAACCTTTGGTCTAGTTTTTGCAAAGAAAACGTCGTAACGTCAAATATACAAGCTATTTTGACTGGTTGAATAAATTTTCAACAACAAATCCCATACTATTTGACTTACGTTTAATTTGTGACTAGTCGATAGTATTGTTCCAGAAACTGGTTTCTCCAAGGCCGATTAATATTTAAAAATATATATTTGTGTCACCGGAAATTGGTAAACGCCGCGCCGTAAGATTGTAAAATATCGCGTGAAATTGTAAACTATTGTTTCTAAATAATTTAGGATGTTTCAGAAACTATTGAATTTGGGTGGGACATATTATGTACAAAACAATGTTTTCATAACATTTCGAGAAATTGTAATCTAATCAAGATGTATCACAATCTTACGGTGTCTGCGACTTTCCGGTGACATATGCATCTAAAAACATTATGAATAAATTAATACATAAGTTTGATGTTTGAAATGTTCAATTAGAATATTATGTGATTGAAAAAAAAATTGTACATGATTTATTTCTTTTGTCTTGCGATATTTGACCATTGTGGTCACTTGGGTGTTATGAGAATGAGAATTAAACATGTAACAATCTTGTGTATCATTTATTTTCCTTCCTAAAATTAATGTATTAGCTAACCTATTTATTTGTAATATAACTAACCCTATGTACTGTAACGCACACAGATCGTATGTCTCTACTAAAAAAAAATAGAATAAATTAATTTATTAAAATTTATTTATTCATATATTACTTTGACAAAATATATCTACATTTATTTGGCGGCCTTAAGGCGGACTTAATGCCATAGGCATTCTCGACCAGTCAACCTTTGGGTGATACAGAGAATAGTGGTAGGTGCAATATGGTTGATAATATTCTTATGGAGAAATAAATATTATGATGTTCCTGGAAAAACTCACCAGATTTAGTAAGATACTGATACCCGCTCCACCCAAAGTGGGAGAAGTCTTGAATCTCTTAAAAAAATCAATCTAATATGGAACTGTCTATGTAGCAACAGAGCGTGCTGGATATAATACCTACAACAATACTGCTAATGTAAGCAAGGCTTGCTTTAGTTTTGCAATGTAGTAAACAAGTTATGTGTGTCCCATGTGCACCGAGAAAGTTTCGAACATATTTTCGTGATATTATGCATGAAGTTAAGTTCTTCTTTTTCCAGTAAAAAATACGAGTATGAAATATTACCGAACGTGTTTTCTGTAACTCCGTGCGATTTTGCGCGTTTGTCAAATCTATTTTGAGGTTTAGGCACAACCTCAAAATAGATTTGAACTAACGTAAATAAATGATTGTAGTTATTTATTTTGTGGACATAGAAAGTAAATACTCTCAAACATCATGACCATTGTAAATATCACGAAGATTGAGAGCTAAACCATGCATTAATTCAACCACTATATTGTCGAACGTACAGTAACATGTAAGGCGATTAACACACTACCACGCACCACGCAGCGTAGCGCGTGAATGCGTGTTCTAACGTTGCTTTTAAGTATCTCCATTTGCATAGAAAACACGCATAGTCCAAACACAGAAAATGCATCCACGCGCGATCACGCGTCTACAAGCAGGGAAACATGTGCACACGCGCGTGGGTGCGGGGCTAGACGCAAGGTATGGTACACCGAGTCTCGCAGTGCCGTGCGTGATTATATCCATAATCACGCACGTCAAGCCCATCCGGGATTGACGTATGCTTGTACAAAAACCCAAACAGTTAGTATACTGCAGCATCTTGAATGAGTTCCACACTAATAACCATTTATAATATCAAAACAGATGCGACGCTCTGCACTGCACTATCACCACAGTGAACGGCATTGAATGAAATGATTCAAAGCCGCCGTGAATCCACAAAACACACCTACGCGCGTGAGTGCGTAAAAATCCCGCACGAAGATGCAGATCTGCACTCTCGCAAGTACGCGCGTAAGTGCGTTGACACGGAACATGCAGCGTGATGCGTGTCAGTGTGATAACCCACCTAAGAATCACCGTCACCGCATGCTCGCTGGACTTGACCCACTAATTCCTGTTCATTCCCTAGCGTCTGCTCGTCATCTTTTGCTTAGTCTGTACGTGGCAGAATGCAGGTGTTAAGTTAGTTGTGCCCCCTATGCAACTGAAAAGTTTTGGGCTCATTTTCTATCGATCGAACTGTGACGAGTAAGAATCAACACATGCTCGTCCGACTTCACACCCACTAATTCCCTTTCGTTCGCTAGCGTCCGCTCGCCTTCGCCTGCTTATTCTGTACGTAGCAGAAGGCAAGCATGTGTAGTGTAGTGCGTGTAGTTATATGCTTGAGTGTGTCTGGTTTGGATGACGTAATGAAGTGTGCTAGCTAACAAGTGTGTGTGTATTAAATTTTTATTGAAATTCATATTATATATAAGTACATTCCTAGCGTTCGTTTTTTGGTTTGTTCGTACCTTCCTGACTTTATAGTATTAGGTATTTATAGGTAGGTACACCATCTATACATTTACCTCAATTGTTTTTTTTAACAGCCGTCTTTATTGTAGCAGCACTCCGAAAATAACAGCGGTACCGCAACCTTCGAAAAGGAAATTATTCAATGGTGTGAGAAAGCAGACTGGAAATAAACTTGTGATTTATTCAAAGATTTTATTCTCACCATGAAAAGCTCGTAAATAAGCAAACGCCTTGAGCTTTACTGGTATCTTTTATTGCAGGTTTTACAAGTTCTCAGATATCAAAGATTAATTTTCTGTCCAATTGTATTGTATTCTTGTTGCTGAATTTCGTTGCAGCTCTTAGAATGTTAATGTTTTCTCAAGGGATTTTACAAGAAATCGTTGAGGTAACTTCCTACCCTTCTATCTGCTAAAATGTTACAAAGAAAGAAAGATACTTAGGGAATCACCGCTAACTAAGCTCTTACGTTGATAACGTTGTATAGAATTTGACTGAATTACATATTTTAAGTTTTGATATTGCTGGCTTTTGTGTGGTGTTCAGTTTTTTGGTTAAATATATTTAAATGAAAACATATTATTATGTCATGAAGGTTAAGTTTATCTCTGAAGTAGGTGACGACCGATCCGATTATTAAAAAAAAAAAACTGATAAATGCTAGACTATTGCTGAGCGAAGTGTCTCAAAAATAAAAACAGTTTCTGTCGGATAGGTCTCGGCAGCGAACCCGTAGAAAAAATCCTCCTCACATTTTAGCTAGACTCATCTTATTGTAAATATTGGAAATTGATGACGTATCCTAATATATAAAATTCTTCCATTGCTGACTGATGGAGTGAGTGATTGACACACAACTCACATACGATACTGCTGGTCGCAGGAAGCTGTATTTCCATGTACCTAGGTTCCTTGGAGAGTGTAGGGGCGCACTGAGAGAGGGTTTCCTGAAATTTCAATGAGAACGGGAAAAAAGGGATTTGCGCGGACGGAGTCGCGGGAGAAACCTAATATATTTTAAAATGTATGTATGAATAATCTTTGTTTATTTTGCCTATAAATAGGTCCTACCCCAAACCTCAACTCAACAAAAAACCACCTCAAAGAAAAAGTAAGCACGAGCCGTATTTTCATCATAACAGTGCTCTCCACAAACAAAAACCTCGGAAATCCTATGAGACAAACGAAAATACTCCAAAAACAAATCATCTCCATTATCTCGCGGTGGCGTGACGTCAGTAAAATGGGCTCGACGTGTTTTTATTTCGCTGCATCAACATCAACACATTTCGGGAAGCCGCTGAGCCGAACATTTCGTGTGACGTTACTATTCTGAGGAAATATTATCAGGATATCAGAAAGGTTGTAAGGGATTGAGTTATTTATAGCTTTGTTGTTGCTGCTGGTAAGATAGTCAGAATAGGGTTGACATCTTTTTTTTGGAAGAAATATAATATATTAACAATATTTTCCAAAAACTTCTTTATTTCTCCCAAAGAAAGGTATATGTAGTACAATTTAGGAACTTTACCTGATCTCATGAAGAGTAGTTAAGTCATACCTTTATTTAAATCAGGTCATAAAAATGACATAGGCAACTTCCGGCCTATCTCCATCTTACTTGCATTTAGTAAAATATTTGAAAAGTTAATACTCAAGCAGTTGTTAATTCATATTAATTCAAATAGACTACTTCATAATGAACAGAAGGGCTTTACAAAAGGTCGTTCGACTACAGACGCGGGTGTCGCTCTCCTAAAACATATATTTAACGCATGGGAGAACTCGCAAAATGCAATCGGAGTTTTCTGTGATCTCTCTAAAGCCTTTGATCGCGTACACCATGACACATTTTTACGTAAACTACGTCATTACGGTCTCCAAAGCGAATATTTACATGATAGGTTCCAGTGTGTTGATGTTAATGGTGTAAAATCTTCCGGGGTACCAGTGCAATTAAGTGTGCCTCAAGGCTCAATACTGGGTCCATTCTTGTTTCTGGTGTACATAAACGATCTACCATTTTTCTTAAATGGTATCTGTGACGTAGTATTATTTGCGGATGATACCTCTCTTATCTTCAAAGTAGATAGGAATAGACAAGACTTCGATAACGTAAACAGCGCTCTTTCAATGGTTACGGATTTCGTTTACGACAAATAATTTAGTTCTCAATCCCAAAAAAATGAAATGTATAAAGTTTGCCTTGCCATTAAAAATTGAGGACCCAATGTAATCTTAAGTGACGAGGTGCTTGAAACTGTGGACACAGCAGTATTTTTGGGCATAACTGTTGATCCCAAACTAAAATGAGGCCCATATATATCAAGCCTGTCGAGAAGGCTCAGCTCTGCCGCATACACCGTTAGGAAAGTTAG
Organism: Ceramica pisi; assembly: GCA_963859965.1. Lineage (NCBI taxonomy): Eukaryota > Metazoa > Arthropoda > Insecta > Lepidoptera > Noctuidae > Ceramica > Ceramica pisi. The sequence goes on along the minus strand of OY982539.1, from coordinate 15,789,821 downwards.
ACAATTTACTGACGTTGACACAGCTCGGTTTGTCTATTTTAGTTATTTCCATAATGTTATGTCCTACGGTATTTTATTGTGGGGAAAGCTGCTGATATACAAAATACATTTGTCTTAAGGTGCTCCCACACAGCAGTTATATAACGTTATACAACATTGTGTAACACGATAACATTTATTAATAGCGTGTAACAATACTCTACAACATGTTGAAAAAGTTATATGTTATAAACGCTCCCACATTGGTTGAACTCGTTGTATAATATCGTATAACATTATGTTCAATAGGTTTGGGTTCGTCCCGCTGAGGTTCTGATGATGTTATAACAAAAGTTACATTTTGTTATATTATATTGTAATCAGTTGTAAAACATTTTATTAAATGAAGTTGTATAACATCAATAAAAATTTATAACTTTTGTTATTATTTGTTTATAAACAAATGTTATAAGTCAGTCTCTAACGTTATATAACTGCTGTGTGGGAGCACCTTAACAAAAACGTGCTGTTCGAGCAATATATCAGTTAGGGTCAAGAGTTTCATTGAGAGCAATTTTCAAAGAGATTGGAATTCTCACGGTAGCATCTCAATTTAATTTTGCAAACATTTTATATATAAGACAAAATATAAATTTATACAGTAAAACGAGCGACATCCACAACTTCAACACCAGAAACAAGCACAAGCTAAATACACCTTCACACCGACTTCGTAAGGTATGGACCTTACGAAGTCGGTGTGAAGGTGTATTTGGTGATTCATTTGTGGGGTTCGGTATCCGTTTATACAATAGACGTATGACGTAAGACGTCAGGACACGTGACCTGATCGAAAATTCGTAAGACGGATGATTCAAAAGTGCACAACGTTAATGTTCATGTTTTCAATTCTGCCGGCACAACCCGTTGTTTTTTAATTGTATTTTTCACAAACTGAAAGATTCAAAAAATTATTGTATTTTTGCTTTTTTACTGTTATAACGTCGAACTAAGTTTATTGTTTTGGTTAATCAAACCTATCTAAATAAGTCAAATCAATTTTGTAACAACCTTCAATTTCCTAGTAGGAGTATACCCTTCAGCGAATCCCTACACGTGGTCCCCGGGTGGTGCTAAACAGGTGACACTAACCGCCTCCGTGGACTAGTGGTTATACCACTCGATTCAGACCCATAGGTCCCGGGTTCAATTCCCAGTGGGGGCAATTTTTTTGCTCGGTTTGGTTGGTGGTAGGACTTCTAAGTCCGCCTGGCAAGCTACCACCATCATGTCTAAGTCTGTCGCCATAACAACAATGTTAACAGCATTGTTGTGTTCCGGCAATTACAGATATGATAGCCAGTTCCTCTATGTTAGAGGATTCCGGGTGAAACTTGCTTCCATCTTCGGCCTAATCATCACTTTCCATCAGGTGAGATTTGGGCCAAGAGTTTGCCCGTTTTGAATAAAAAAATAAATAAAAAAAAATAAAAAATAAAATAAAAAATAGATTTACACTTTCCTATCTTGATCTGCTTTTAACTCATTTAAATCTAAAGCAAAATGTAACCTCTGTTCGAAGACATACTATTCTATTAATGATTATTTAGACGATAAGAATAGTTGGTCGCTGTGTTGAACGCAAATTAAAATTATCATGTGAAATCATTATGTGTGTGTGTTGAAATTATCATGTTCGTTGTGTATTTAAAGTAGTTAGTTTATGACAGTTTATATGTGTTCATTTTTTTTTTTTGTATACTTATTTAATCCACATACGTCAACATTTGCTAAAGTGTGTATTTTGTTTTAGTGTCATGTCAGCTGACAAGTGATAAATAATAAATATATTAATTTTTTTTTTTTTGTGTCATGTATTAATTACTTTCCATACTAATTCTTGTAAAATTCTAGTTCCTAAAACGTAACAGACAGATGTGTTGCTGGGGAGTTTTTTGGCCACTTCTTCTCCATAGCTACTAGGAAGTGGTGAAGGGCGGGCGTTTTGGGGGACTGTCTTTTGTAAAACGTGACGTTCAAAAAGTGCTGGCTCTAAGCCTAATTTGAATAAATGTCTTTTGAATTTTGAATTTTGAACTACTTATAGTACTTTTGAAAAAATCTGGAAAACATTTCGGACCTACACATTTAAACTTTAGTTTTAATTCTTCTTTATTTCATAAAAAAGAACCACTTCTCCCTACTTTACTTCTTTTCGGAAGGCATACAAAATCGGCGCATCACGATCCGTGTTTTTTTTTTATGGCACAAAATTATTAAAAAGGTCGATTTTTGTAAATGACGGACTAACCTGTCAGGGCATTTTTATACCTGGTGGGTGGCACTAAGAAATGCTTAGGAAAAAGATAAATAGCGAAATGAGATCGAATATACTAACCCCCTTCCCCCTGCCTTGGAACTGATATCCTTTTTATACAGAAATAGGAGTCACGTGGTGGACTCATACCTACAAACCATACTGACGAGTTATTAGTACTATCAGAACATCGGATGCTAGAGCGAGCGCAGCGAGCTCGAGAATTTTAATAGGTACCCCTTCCTACTAATGATTTTCGGCCTTGTGTGAGATCTTATTAAAAATATTTCTCAGCATTAGAGTTAGCGATGAAATTCAATTTTTCTATCTTTGATATAATGTAGGTTCAATTGACTAAAATATAGTACAAAATAATATTATACAGTACGGGTGGCAACCCTAGGACACAGTTACCAGAAGAGTAACCAACGGGACCCTATTACTAAGCCTCCGCTGTCCGTCCATCTGTCTGTCTGTCAGCGATATCTGATGAACTATATATATATAATAAATAGAGGTCCCCATACAAAAGATGTGCTTTTTTGTGAATACAGCTACACACAAATAGGCACTGAACGTGTTGGGTTTTTTTTTCACTGTGTGTAAAGCTAAACAGTGGAATAGGTAAAATCGAATTAGTCCGTCAGTTAGATTATCAAAAAATATTTGACTCGTATTTTTTCTTTTGGTACGGGAACCAATATTGACGAAGTTACGACGCTTTTAAAATTCTCAATACGTCACGCCCTGGCATAATTTTTAGCGGGTCATGACGTCCCACTCCCGAGTTTTGATAGGACTTTGTAATATGTTCATTGATTTACAAAAACGAAAAAATACGTGTCCATTATTTTTCAATACTCTAATTTATATAATATAGTGGATGATGGAAACTAGCCTATTCCCTGCTAGATTTTGTGTTTTCTGGTAGCTACTTAAAACTTTGAGTTCTTTAAAATCCAAAGTAAGCAAGCATGCTCCATCGTCGACCACAACGTCACTTAGCATCAGTTGAGATAATATACGTAGTTGTCAAACGTAAGCTTACTTATAACAAAATCGTGGGTTTTTGTCAACCTTTTGCTCTGCCATATAATTCCAATTGCAATCGGTCCTCAGAGCATAAGCGAATCCGTGCCATGACAAATGGCCGACTTTAATGATAAAGTCTTCGTTGTTATTTATTCGCCAAGATATCAGTTTCAACTTTTGACCTATTTGAATGTCCAGAAACAAGATAACAAATCAATATCACTGTTGTCCAGATAAACACTGGTTTGGATACTCGGATTTAGGATTTTAATAACTTACACCTACCATCTGTACTAATATTATAAAGCAGAAGTGTTTGTTTGTTTTGTTGAACACGCTTATCTCAGGAATTACCTACTGACTGGTTCGAATTGAAACATTATTTTAGGCCGTGGACACGAACTCAGCGGACGCAGAGCGGAGCTTTTATTTTTCCTTTTTCACGTCCGACGTTTCAAAACGCGTTTTAGATTTTTTGTCCTAAAGATGTTGTTGTCGCTCTTCAGACATTTTATTCGAAAACAAGACACCAAGTTTCTCACAATACAACACTACGTCCACAGGTATCTATATCTGTGACTACGTCACTCTAGCGTCTGTACCGCCGCGTTGCTGCCCGCGCTGCTGCCCACGCCGCCCCGGCGCCACCGCCGTCGCTCCGCGCTCGCTGACTTCGTGTCCGCGACCTTAGTGTTGGATGGCTTTTTTATTGAGGAAAGCTATATATAGGCTTTAACATCATGCTTTGTCCAATAGTAGCGGAGCATAATTGGAAACTGTGACGCATGGTGCAGACGAAGTGGTGTGGGTCGTGTGGGTCAGCTAGTATAAAATTAAAGTAGGTACCAACCGTGTAGATGATAAACTGGGTTCTTAATAGAATTGTCACAAACAGTCGAGCTTAAAATGACGTAGTCTCATTTAGAGGGGACTCCGTGAAGAAATTCGAATTTTTATTTACAGTCGCAACCCGTCCAGACTGAAAATATTATAAATTATACATTACTAGCTGACTCGTGCCCACTTCGCTGGGCGGTATTTTTTTAGGTTAATATATCGCATGTTACTCGCAAATTAGTGGCTTTACAAACTCTGTAAAATATTTGAAAAGTTAATACTCAAGCAGTTGTTAATTCATATTAATTCAAATAGACTACTTCATAATGAACAGAAGGGCTTTACAAAAGGTCGTTCGACTACAGACGCGGGTGTCGCTCTCCTAAAACATATATTTAACGCATGGGAGAACTCGCAAAATGCAATCGGAGTTTTCTGTGATCTCTCTAAAGCCTTTGATCGCGTACACCATGACACATTTTTACGTAAACTACGTCATTACGGTCTCCAAAGCGAATATTTACATGATAGGTTCCAGTGTGTTGATGTTAATGGTGTAAAATCTTCCGGGGTACCAGTGCAATTAAGTGTGCCTCAAGGCTCAATACTGGGTCCATTCTTGTTTCTGGTGTACATAAACGATCTACCATTTTTCTTAAATGGTATCTGTGACGTAGTATTATTTGCGGATGATACCTCTCTTATCTTCAAAGTAGATAGGAATAGACAAGGCTTCGATAACGTAAACAGCGCTCTTTCAATGGTTACGGATTTCGTTTACGACAAATAATTTAGTTCTCAATCCCAAAAAAATGAAATGTATAAAGTTTGCCTTGCCATTAAAAATTGAGGACCCAATGTAATCTTAAGTGACGAGGTGCTTGAAACTGTGGACACAGCAGTATTTTTGGGCATAACTGTTGATCCCAAACTAAAATGAGGCCCATATATATCAAGCCTGTCGAGAAGGCTCAGCTCTGCCGCATACACCGTTAGGAAAGTTAGACAATTTACTGACGTTGACACAGCTCGGTTTGTCTATTTTAGTTATTTCCATAATGTTATGTCCTACGGTATTTTATTGTGGGGAAAGCTGCTGATATACAAAATACATTTGTCTTAAGGTGCTCCCACACAGCAGTTATATAACGTTATACAACATTGTGTAACACGATAACATTTATTAATAGCGTGTAACAATACTCTACAACATGTTGAAAAAGTTATATGTTATAAACGCTCCCACATTGGTTGAACTCGTTGTATAATATCGTATAACATTATGTTCAATAGGTTTGGGTTCGTCCCGCTGAGGTTCTGATGATGTTATAACAAAAGTTACATTTTGTTATATTATATTGTAATCAGTTGTAAAACATTTTATTAAATGAAGTTGTATAACATCAATAAAAATTTATAACTTTTGTTATTATTTGTTTATAAACAAATGTTATAAGTCAGTCTCTAACGTTATATAACTGCTGTGTGGGAGCACCTTAACAAAAACGTGCTGTTCGAGCAATATATCAGTTAGGGTCAAGAGTTTCATTGAGAGCAATTTTCAAAGAGATTGGAATTCTCACGGTAGCATCTCAATTTAATTTTGCAAACATTTTATATATAAGACAAAATATAAATTTATACAGTAAAACGAGCGACATCCACAACTTCAACACCAGAAACAAGCACAAGCTAAATACACCTTCACACCGACTTCGTAAGGTATGGACCTTACGAAGTCGGTGTGAAGGTGTATTTGGTGATTCATTTGTGGGGTTCGGTATCCGTTTATACAATAGACGTATGACGTAAGACGTCAGGACACGTGACCTGATCGAAAATTCGTAAGACGGATGATTCAAAAGTGCACAACGTTAATGTTCATGTTTTCAATTCTGCCGGCACAACCCGTTGTTTTTTAATTGTATTTTTCACAAACTGAAAGATTCAAAAAATTATTGTATTTTTGCTTTTTTACTGTTATAACGTCGAACTAAGTTTATTGTTTTGGTTAATCAAACCTATCTAAATAAGTCAAATCAATTTTGTAACAACCTTCAATTTCCTAGTAGGAGTATACCCTTCAGCGAATCCCTACACGTGGTCCCCGGGTGGTGCTAAACAGGTGACACTAACCGCCTCCGTGGACTAGTGGTTATACCACTCGATTCAGACCCATAGGTCCCGGGTTCAATTCCCAGTGGGGGCAATTTTTTTGCTCGGTTTGGTTGGTGGTAGGACTTCTAAGTCCGCCTGGCAAGCTACCACCATCATGTCTAAGTCTGTCGCCATAACAACAATGTTAACAGCATTGTTGTGTTCCGGCAATTACAGATATGATAGCCAGTTCCTCTATGTTAGAGGATTCCGGGTGAAACTTGCTTCCATCTTCGGCCTAATCATCACTTTCCATCAGGTGAGATTTGGGCCAAGAGTTTGCCCGTTTTGAATAAAAAAATAAATAAAAAAAAATAAAAAATAAAATAAAAAATAGATTTACACTTTCCTATCTTGATCTGCTTTTAACTCATTTAAATCTAAAGCAAAATGTAACCTCTGTTCGAAGACATACTATTCTATTAATGATTATTTAGACGATAAGAATAGTTGGTCGCTGTGTTGAACGCAAATTAAAATTATCATGTGAAATCATTATGTGTGTGTGTTGAAATTATCATGTTCGTTGTGTATTTAAAGTAGTTAGTTTATGACAGTTTATATGTGTTCATTTTTTTTTTTTGTATACTTATTTAATCCACATACGTCAACATTTGCTAAAGTGTGTATTTTGTTTTAGTGTCATGTCAGCTGACAAGTGATAAATAATAAATATATTAATTTTTTTTTTTTTGTGTCATGTATTAATTACTTTCCATACTAATTCTTGTAAAATTCTAGTTCCTAAAACGTAACAGACAGATGTGTTGCTGGGGAGTTTTTTGGCCACTTCTTCTCCATAGCTACTAGGAAGTGGTGAAGGGCGGGCGTTTTGGGGGACTGTCTTTTGTAAAACGTGACGTTCAAAAAGTGCTGGCTCTAAGCCTAATTTGAATAAATGTCTTTTGAATTTTGAATTTTGAACTACTTATAGTACTTTTGAAAAAATCTGGAAAACATTTCGGACCTACACATTTAAACTTTAGTTTTAATTCTTCTTTATTTCATAAAAAAGAACCACTTCTCCCTACTTTACTTCTTTTCGGAAGGCATACAAAATCGGCGCATCACGATCCGTGTTTTTTTTTTATGGCACAAAATTATTAAAAAGGTCGATTTTTGTAAATGACGGACTAACCTGTCAGGGCATTTTTATACCTGGTGGGTGGCACTAAGAAATGCTTAGGAAAAAGATAAATAGCGAAATGAGATCGAATATACTAACCCCCTTCCCCCTGCCTTGGAACTGATATCCTTTTTATACAGAAATAGGAGTCACGTGGTGGACTCATACCTACAAACCATACTGACGAGTTATTAGTACTATCAGAACATCGGATGCTAGAGCGAGCGCAGCGAGCTCGAGAATTTTAATAGGTACCCCTTCCTACTAATGATTTTCGGCCTTGTGTGAGATCTTATTAAAAATATTTCTCAGCATTAGAGTTAGCGATGAAATTCAATTTTTCTATCTTTGATATAATGTAGGTTCAATTGACTAAAATATAGTACAAAATAATATTATACAGTACGGGTGGCAACCCTAGGACACAGTTACCAGAAGAGTAACCAACGGGACCCTATTACTAAGCCTCCGCTGTCCGTCCATCTGTCTGTCTGTCAGCGATATCTGATGAACTATATATATATAATAAATAGAGGTCCCCATACAAAAGATGTGCTTTTTTGTGAATACAGCTACACACAAATAGGCACTGAACGTGTTGGGTTTTTTTTTCACTGTGTGTAAAGCTAAACAGTGGAATAGGTAAAATCGAATTAGTCCGTCAGTTAGATTATCAAAAAATATTTGACTCGTATTTTTTCTTTTGGTACGGGAACCAATATTGACGAAGTTACGACGCTTTTAAAATTCTCAATACGTCACGCCCTGGCATAATTTTTAGCGGGTCATGACGTCCCACTCCCGAGTTTTGATAGGACTTTGTAATATGTTCATTGATTTACAAAAACGAAAAAATACGTGTCCATTATTTTTCAATACTCTAATTTATATAATATAGTGGATGATGGAAACTAGCCTATTCCCTGCTAGATTTTGTGTTTTCTGGTAGCTACTTAAAACTTTGAGTTCTTTAAAATCCAAAGTAAGCAAGCATGCTCCATCGTCGACCACAACGTCACTTAGCATCAGTTGAGATAATATACGTAGTTGTCAAACGTAAGCTTACTTATAACAAAATCGTGGGTTTTTGTCAACCTTTTGCTCTGCCATATAATTCCAATTGCAATCGGTCCTCAGAGCATAAGCGAATCCGTGCCATGACAAATGGCCGACTTTAATGATAAAGTCTTCGTTGTTATTTATTCGCCAAGATATCAGTTTCAACTTTTGACCTATTTGAATGTCCAGAAACAAGATAACAAATCAATATCACTGTTGTCCAGATAAACACTGGTTTGGATACTCGGATTTAGGATTTTAATAACTTACACCTACCATCTGTACTAATATTATAAAGCAGAAGTGTTTGTTTGTTTTGTTGAACACGCTTATCTCAGGAATTACCTACTGACTGGTTCGAATTGAAACATTATTTTAGGCCGTGGACACGAACTCAGCGGACGCAGAGCGGAGCTTTTATTTTTCCTTTTTCACGTCCGACGTTTCAAAACGCGTTTTAGATTTTTTGTCCTAAAGATGTTGTTGTCGCTCTTCAGACATTTTATTCGAAAACAAGACACCAAGTTTCTCACAATACAACACTACGTCCACAGGTATCTATATCTGTGACTACGTCACTCTAGCGTCTGTACCGCCGCGTTGCTGCCCGCGCTGCTGCCCACGCCGCCGGCGCCACCGCCGTCGCTCCGCGCTCGCTGACTTCGTGTCCGCGACCTTAGTGTTGGATGGCTTTTTTATTGAGGAAAGCTATATATAGGCTTTAACATCATGCTTTGTCCAATAGTAGCGGAGCATAATTGGAAACTGTGACGCATGGTGCAGACGAAGTGGTGTGGGTCGTGTGGGTCAGCTAGTATAAAATTAAAGTAGGTACCAACCGTGTAGATGATAAACTGGGTTCTTAATAGATTTGTCACAAACAGTCGAGCTTAAAATGACGTAGTCTCATTTAGAGGGGACTCCGTGAAGAAATTCGAATTTTTATTTACAGTCGCAACCCGTCCAGACTGAAAATATTATAAATTATACATTACTAGCTGACTCGTGCCCACTTCGCTGGGCGGTATTTTTTTAGGTTAATATATCGCATGTTACTCGCAAATTAGTGGCTTTACAAACTCACAAACTTTACCTCTTTATAATATGAGTTTAGATAGACATCATAGATTAATATAGCACTTGTTCCATCTCTACGCATATCTACTTGAAGATGAAATCCGCAGAAGGCTTGGGGCTTAACTTTGGGGTTACCGTCATAGCCCAAAGAATGGGCCAATCCAAGGGGGCAAGGCTCATAGCTCGCAAAACGGGAAGTCGATAGCCAAAAATTTGTTGAGTAGCGACCGAGTAGGTACCGGAAGACGAAACGTTGGAAGGCTTTCCTGCACAAGGTGGACCGATGACCTGCTAGTCTATTCTGTAAATAACCATTTCCATATCGACTTCACCTGAGTGACTAAGCTTACAAAGTGAACTTTATTTCACACATCTTATGGTCTTATATTTATATGAATTTGAAACTCACCTCGGATTCCGCTGTCGAGACACGAAAATGTTGTTACAGAATAGCACTGCTGATGATGGGCTTGGGTGTCCACTCTGGTGGGCGGGGACTCTTGGGGGAGGCTTATGTCCAGCACTGGACGTAACTCGGTTGAAATAATGGTTAAACTTACCTAACAAAAGCTTTTTAATTAAATTGATAACAAGGTAAATAAAACCGATCACAGCACGCAAGACTTGATTGAAATATAAATTTCCCCTGATATTCAACAAGGAAGTATTGTATTCTATTATCATTCTCGTATTTCCAATTTGGCGAAGTAGAAAGCACCTTTCAAGGGCATCTCGTGTCGTTCGATTGTATTTTATTGTGACCTTGTCGTTTAAAAGTACAAATCTTTGACGGAAATAATACTTATATCTTTTTTTTACTTTACTCAACCTGTGTTTTTGTTTCTATTAAAAACTAGCTTTTAGAAATTTATTCCAAGGGCAGGCAACATACCTACAAGGCAACATACTCTCTTTTTATTTAGGAAGGTAGGTATTTTCAGGTCCTAACTATAAGGTATACATATGTATAAATATTCTATATCACATGGTCTACCCGTAAGCTAAATTTAACCTGACGAAGTAAAACAAACTGACAGTCAAAATACCACATTAAACATTATAAATGTGCAAGGAAGAGTTCCTTGTAGGTACTTGCATTTATAATTTTTAATACGGAAGTTAGAATTTTTATGATAAAAAATCCCTAGGGCGGCAGGTACATTTGTTAAAATGAATTCGGGGTAAACAAATAAAAATCAGAAGTATTTGTAACACAGTTTATTGAAAATAATAAACTTCTTTGGTTTGCCCATTAATGTACAATCAAAAATATTTTAATTTTTAGCGTTATTAACTAAACAGTACCCGATTTTACAATAAAACCGTTGTTTTGCACATACAACAGTAAAAGCATCGTATTCTATGGTGGATTACTTAATTATGTCTACATAGTACATAGTTTAGTATTTATACAGCCGTATTGTTTCATGTGAATCGAAAAACGGGGTTGGGGATGTCAAAGGGAAACACGCAGCCTAAAGTGAGTTCACAATTTTCCCTATTCAAGAAACTTTCAACATGGTGATCGTAGAGAAACCGCGGGAAACTTACGTACACAAAATCCAATAGGCTAGATTCCATCATCCACAAATTGCAAAACTATTTAGGCCGACAGTTAGAGTATTGAAAAATAATGGACACGTATTTTTTGTTTTTGTAAATCAATGAATATTGACAAAGATAAAACGCATCAAAACTCGGGAGTAGGGGTTCGTGACGTCACGACTCAGTAAAAATTATGCGAAGGTGTGACGTATTGAGAATTTTAAAAGCGTCGTAACTTCGTCAATTTTGGTTCCCGTAACAAAAGAAAAAACACGGTGCAAGTATTTTTTGATAATCTAACTGACGGACTAGATTTTTTCAGGACACAAGTCTATTCTGCGGAGCGAGCTCCCATCGTAACCTTCCAAGTTAGTCCTTCAAATCCCTCAATACAATACTCATTTTTATTTTCATGTTGGATTCTAAAACTAACACAACTTTGTTGGCACTTTATATAATTTATCAATTTGTTTGAATATCTTAGATTCTAATTTATTTACAAGCGTTTATAAATCAGCAAATAAAAAATCTTAAAAAATATTTGGGTAATTTTTAGGAATAACTATAAAAAGTTTACTGCGTATATTTCAAATCCATTGAAAGATTATTAATTTGAATTATGCATTTACATTTTTATATTATGTTAGTAATCATTCCATTCAATAATATTTTGGACGGGTAGGTACACATGTGATTTTATTTTTAGAACACAAAGAGTTTATATTATCTTGTTAAAACGAAAACGCTCTTTATACCTAAATCAACAAGCCACTTTCATTCAATATAAAGACAGAAAGAGAGAAAATAAGTAATTAGGTTTCGTTCCATACTTTTTTTCTTCGTTTTAACAAAAAAATATTACAACATATTTGATGGATGTGAACAACATAAAATATTTACAATGAAGGCCATTTAAATATTATGTATAATACCTACAGAGTTATTAATTTAGAAATGCTTATTTTTTGTTGTTACGTTTTGTTTCAAAGAATGGTCTCTTTTTTCTCTTTTAGACACCAATATTGGCAATTAAACATCTTACTACGTACCTACTTGAATTCAAACTTTGAGATTATTATCAAATTATTCTTTCATGTCATACATGACAAAGTTCTAATTCTATTCAAGTTGATTTTTAACACAAATAATCACTTAAAATCTACTTGATACACACGATGCTAAAGTTGTTACTGAATTTGGTGCTTATGGATTATACCGAATTATAATTCAATCAGACTATAACCTGTGAGCCAATTCTACTAATTTAAGAACTTTCGCATTCGCATGTCAATCGCAAACTGTCAAAAAGCCTTAATTTTCATACATTTTTGACAGTAAGTTTGCGATTAAGATGCGAATAAAGATAAAGATAAAGATAAAAGATCATTTATTTGTCAAACATGCGTTTACATACACTGACTAATCAGACATGCAAGGTATTAAATAATAGTATTTTGTGAGCGTCCATGTTTTGCCAATAACGGCGTACAAAATTTGTTGGTATAAAATTAGGTAGGCATTTAATTGCATTTACATTTGAAGTCATTTTAAATTTCATTACAAAATACACAATAAATAAATAATAATTGATGTCAAGGATTTATGGTATAAGTATATTATAGTCAACAAAAAAAGAAAAAAAGTCAATAGATTTAAAATTCACATTTTTAAAGCTATACGGTATAAGTAAATTATAATTAAAAAAAAAGTCAATTGATTTAAAATTCACATTATAAATTGTTATTCTTAACCATATATATTAGAAGTTGGATTAGAAAAGTCCTTTTCATTCAAAAAATTTAAAACATTGTAGTATACTTTATTCACTAAAAACATTCTCAGCTTTGTTTTGAAAAGTGACAGGGGCAGTTCTCTCCAACTTTTAGGCAATTTATTAAATATCATAGGAGCCATACAGAAAACACTTTTGAATGCGATGCGAATGTGAAAATTAGTAGAATTGGCAGCGGCATTGAATAGGGACGCGGGTAGCCGATCGGTGCCAGACGTACGGGACCGATTGTTGTGGCGACACTTGGGAGAGGCCTATGTCCAGCAGTGGAAGGCTGATATGATGATGACGATAATAATTCAAGTATTTACGCATAATTTTATAGTCAATATTGGTGTCAATACAAACTGACAAAACAACTTGTTATATGTTCATCATTAGTATTTTAATACACATATTATAGATACAGGTAATTTTATTAGACTACCTAATATTTTTAACGTTGGTGTTATAGCAACGTGAAAAATGTATATGTTAAATATATATTTGATAATCACGAATAAAATGACTTTATAAATATGAATAAAAATGTTCAATACTGAGTACCTTAATTGGTTCCATGGATAAGCCATTATAATTGAATCGAGTGCCCTAGTAAGCTACTTATTTTAATATCACTTTGGCGATTGCCTACCATTTAGATTATTTATACAATATTTCTTTTTTTTAGGAATCACACAAAAATATAATATATTTTCCTATTGAAGTAGATTCGCGGAAAAGACGACTAATTTATATTTAAATTACTCAGTAACAAAATATAACTAGGATAAAATTTTCGTTTTCAGCAAAACATAAATGTAACATCATTTATATTCAAAGAGCGTAGAGCAACCTTGAAATGGGGTCTCTAAGTACAAAAATGAAACTGATCTTTTCAAAAGGAATATTTGAACAGAGTTTCAAAGGGATTAATCCGTGTTCAAGCAATCTGACACTCAATAACAAATTGAAGTAATTATTCTTTGTCTGAGTTTTCGACGAAAACAACATCTTAAAGCCTAAAGGCGCACTGAAAATACTTGTTCTTGGAAATTGTTTGGAATCATTAAAAGCAAAAGGTTCCTATTGTACTTTTTAATACCTGATGGAAAATAAGTTAGCGCCAACTGTGGACATCTGCAGTTTTACTAGTCGAACCACACGTGGGTCGTCTACAGTTTTTGAAGAGGTGAAAAAATTGAGAAGTTTTTCGAAAAATACTCATTGTTGCGTGATCGTGTGCACTTTAGTGTCCATAGCACCCAACCGGTTGCAATTGCAAAATGCACCACTTGTATAATGTTTAAAATTGTAAGGTTTTTGTGGTTTTTCCATGTTGCGTTATTTAATATTTTTCAATTGTTCTTCATAAGACTTTCAGTGTGTTTGGCGCTAATTTGTGCACCTACATTCTGATACAAAAAGATATTGCTTACAATATTTTCTATCTAAATGGTGCGTTAAGCTAACGCCTTGCGTATATTACTTTATACAATACATACATTAAATTGCAATATATTTAATTTCCATTATAAATATTATATTTGCATTAAACTATAACAATGATATAAGGCACTGCCTTATACCGAAATTGTACTTAATAATATTATTTTACAATAATGTTAGGTACTTGACATTTTCCAAACTTCGTAGTAACTTCAGAATTTATTTTACTTTTATTGGAATAGGATTCAAGCCAAGTTATTTAGTAACATTTATGAAATCATGACGTCAGAAAGCCAGTGGTCGTTAACCCTTTTAAAGGTTTCAAATAAACGTATTAATTAAAGCACGTGTTATTTGAAAGTCATTTCGACGCCGAATAATCTTACAAAGTTCGTTCTATGTGATCTGAATGTTGAAACCGAAATACGTACAGTTGTAACAACAACATGCAATTAAATAACCAATTAATGGATAGACCAAATAAATACAGTTCCAATTAATTCACTCGTCGATTCTAAACATTGGTTTTAATGGAATTTCACAGAGTAAAATACAGTATTTGAACAGCGGAGGGACCAGTCACAATTTGTTTCATAACGTACGAGTATTAATTAATTCTTAGCCATTTAATATAGTATACCTACAGCTTACGTACTTTATTTTTTATCAATATGGTGTTCTTTATTGACAGAAATTAATTAAGTCGACACAGAGATTTCTGCAAAATACTTCTTGCTTTGGTACAAGAACTTGAAATTCCGCCGTCAATTCCGTTTTACAATTAACTTTTTTCTAAACTTGCGCAAGCTCATTCGTCATTTATATCCCTACAATTCCGAAGCGTATAAACACGTTAGTACAAACACTATCACTATTAACTGCTTTATCTATTTCACACAATACGGTAGTCTCTCAATTCAAGTACCTACTAACATTTTATTGCACCACATAAAGTCAGTAATTGCACAGGCTTTATAGAAGCGCTATAGAGGCGTCTCGTCACCGGATTCGCTGTACGGCAACCTAACTACCTTAGTTCCTGCTAACACGCCCACACCCTCCAGACACGACCTCCTATTCGTGAGCACATCGCGCAAGAATGCTCGTCTGGAACCAGCCAAATTAGTCCCCGTAATAGACCTCGTTAATTTTCTCAGCGCAGGCATTTTTAGTGCCTCTTCATATGACGGCGGCTCATCAGTAGGCGTTGTTTGCGCACGGCCACCAAACGGATCTCTAGAACAAGTTGGTGATAACTCTCTCGAGAAATATAGAGTGGCTTCTCCGTTCTCACTTACTTGAGGTTCTGTCATCTGTTCGTAGCTCGTCTGAGAACTGCTTGCTCTAAATTCTTCTAATATCTGTCTAGCACTCCTGGCAGTAGTTAGGACCCCCGCCCAAGAGCGTCTATTTTGCACCTTCGCCTCATTAGACCTAGCAGTTGCAGAAATATTATGAGTAGAATGAGTAGAGGCGATAGTGACTTTTGGTCTTCTCGCAGGCTCGTCAAAGGACGCGGCCTTAGCTGTCCGTAGTGGAGATGACCTGGCTTCGGGCTCCATATCTATAACGACTCCAGCTGCTGCTTCCTCAGTAGTGTTATCTGCTGCAGGCTCTTCTCTTAGGGCTGCGTCGATTCGCATAGCTTCAGAATAAGAAGGTACTAAGGCACAGTTTCCACGTATTGCAGCAAACAGTTCGAGGCTGTCGACGGTGGAAGCATGTGAAAGAGGTAAGGTTCGAGGTGGACGGGGGGCTGAGCACAGCACAGCACTTTGCTCATCAGCGAGTGCCCACGCGTAGTTGTTGGCAGTCACTGGCGGCAACGTATCTGACATGTGAGTATCTATGTCTAACTGTCTACTGGGGTCTAACTCGTAGTTTGTGCCAAATATTTTTGTAATCTGTAACAGAATAACGGGAAATCAAATAAACATTTGGGTTGAACCAGAGGCTCGAGGCAATTTTAGTTAACATGTTTATACATTGTATAACAATCGGGCTGTATCAAATAATGAGATCAAAGGTTATTGTGTTCTTCAAATAGGGTTTATTGTTTATGGAGTAAGAGCTGAAAAAACAGGATAATTTTACATGATATTATGTTAACTGTACAAAGTAATACGGAGTAGACCGTTTGTTATTCGGAATCAAATATTATCATGAGGAAAATTTTAAAGTGTCTGTAACTAAAAATAAAATCCCGATAACTTGATTGCACTCAACAACATTACCACTGTATTATTTCCTTCAAGTTTAAACCACATGACTCAACTCACCGTATAATGTACATAAGCCGTATTACACTCTATAAGTATCCGAAGAGGCCAAGAAAGAAGGAGACACGAAAGTGTCCAGAACAGAAGTTGAGACGAGTACCATGGGCAACGGTCAGCGTCCCTGTAATACAAATGACTTAAATCTTCAAATACTGTTGAAGTTCTAGAAAAAATTTATTGAGAGGAAACCTTCTGACATTTACCTATAAGCTACCATGTATTCTTTGAAGGAACTGACTCCAATAAGGTCTAGACCTTCGCGCATTTCCATAAAGTCGTCAAATCTTTCGTGCTCAGCGAAGAATCTTGATCTCTGATCTTCAAATTCTGGAAATAATGGTGTAATTTAGAACTCTATCTAAACAGCTTATTTATTCTAAATTCAGTTTTGCAATTGTCATAAGTATCATTGATTGCTGAAACGTGGTCGCTCACAATGGGCCTCATCAGAAGATTTAAAGTCACTCAAAGGGCAATGGAGAAGGCAATGCTTGGAGTATCCTTGCGTGATCGAATCAAGAATGGTGATATCCGCTAGAGGAGCAAGGTTACCGTCATATCCCAAAGGATCGCCAAACTAAAGTGACAGTGGGCAGGGCACATTGATCACAGAACAGCCGCAACAGCAGATGGGGCCGAAAAGTTTTGTTAGTGACCGCATACCGGAAAACGTAACGTTGGAAGGCCTCCCACAAGGTGGACCAATGGATGCGAGACGCACAGGAACGGTCGTTGTAGCGACGCTTGGGGAGGCCTATGTGTAGTAGTAGACGTCTTTCGGCTGATATGATGAATTTCTGACTCCAGTCTTGCCAAGAACTCCAGTGTTGTGGAAGTCTGAGAGGCAGCCGCTCCACGTAAAAGCGTAAAAGCTTCGTAAAGTAGTAATAAGTTACTTCTAGGCAAGCGTGCTCTATCTTAGACCGCATCATCGCTTACCATCAGGTGATATAATGGTCAAATGTATGCCAATCGATAGTAAAAAAAACTTACCACTAGCAGCTTCAATATTTGCAAAAGCGAATCCCTTGCTGAAGCGAACTTTAGTGATGGGGGTCTTGGAGTCCAGCACCAAGTTTCTGGAGGCGTCCCGCTGTCCACAGCATGCATGGGCGAAGGAAGTACTTGCGCTATGAGTGTTGACTCTCTCGTAGTAAACCTTGTGGAGAAAGTCGTGTTAGAAAATTAATTAAAAGTTTTGTCTTCATTTGCTATCGGTTTTTCTTGATATTTTTATGCAGTGGGTCTGTAAAATAATTTTGATGTCCCAGAATTGATTTTCATCAAAAGTTACAAATAGAATACTCTTTATTATGTACATCATATAAGTTACAGAAAAAATAGATGAAGAAAACATTACATAGGATGACACAATGGGTGGCCTTATCGCTAAGAGCGATCTTTTCAAGACAACCTTTGGATGGATTGGAAATACAGTACTGTAGGAGGTCTTAGGTGTACGATTTATATGAATAAATACATAAATTATAAATACTGTATACAAATAACGAAGCACGATCAAATTCGTTAGTTTAAGCTTAGTGTTTGATAAAAGTACCTACTTGCAATTACAAGAATGCCGTAGTCGAATTCAGTAGCTACACGTAGTAATTGCTCTTTTTTTTAAAAGGCGTTTACCACGTAGAAAAGAGTACATAATTATTATTTTTTACATTTTAATTATGTGTTGAATGGAACTGCTGTGTATTTTTCTTGTTCCAATAAATAATTTTGTATTTTTTTGTGACAATTTCTATTTATTTTTTAAGCGACGAAAATTAATACACGAAAAATTTCATTTTATACCAGTGATATTACCATACTTATAATGGTATATTTGAACTATTAGGTAACGTAAATGAATGACATAATCAATATGAACGTAACCAAACCAGTACCTACATAACGTTCTCACGCAACTATCAACGTAATTTTTCCCAAATTGCATGTCCACTGCCCATCGCAGGTACATAACATCAATATGCAGGGCGCTGCCTTCGATTCACGCTCAAAGGTTGTACCTACCCGGCCAAACAATTACTGTGTGTCTAACCCAGTTCAGCGATAAAAGCGCTAGATGGGTTTTTGACATGTTAGAAGACAACTAAAGTGGTTTTGTTAAAGCGATGGATTTATTAAATATAGCGCTTGAGGAAACCACTTGAGTATAAATCGGCAACATTTAGCAGCGCTGGGTGTTTAATTTCCAGTAAATGCTGAGTTTTCGCAGCTTTTTTTGAGTGAAAATTGTACTTATGCGCGATTTGAAACTTGATGATTTCATACTAAGTGTTGTTTATAACTGACTGCTTTGCAAGTTTTACATTATTTCACACATCGTATAAATACTAGGTTTAAAAAAAACCCTCAATATCATTTTTGAAGACCTATTTATAGATACCCCGCACGTATGGGTTTGACGAAAAACATTTTTTGAGTTTCTGTTCTAAGTGTGAACCCACAAAATTTATTGTTTTTTTTTTTCTATTTTTTTTTTTGTGAAAATCTTAATGTGGTTCACAGAATACATCTACTTACCAAGTTTCAACAGCATAGTTCTTATAGTTTCGGAAAAAAGTGGCTGTGACATACGGACGGGACAGACAGACAGACAGACATGACGACTCTATAAGGGTTCCGTTTTTTTCCATTTGGCGACGGGACCCTAAAAAACCACCCAGGTGCCAATCGGACTCACACACGAGGTTTCCGTATCATAAACCTGAATTTTTATTATTTGTTGTTTTAGCGGCAGTAAAAATACACAATCTGTGAAAATTTCAACTGTCTACCTATATATATATATGTTGCGTTCTTGATATCCAGTCCGCTGACAGACAGACGGACGGACGGATGACGGACAGCGGAGGCTTAATGATAGGGTTCCGTTGGTTACCCTTTGGGTACGGAACCCTAAAAGGTATTATTTGTAAAATTTTCATCGCAATCCATCTTAACAGCAGGTACGAGTACCTTATCTATTTGCGGCAATCCATTCTTGACGACACGGTTGGCGCAGTGGTTGAGCGATTGACTGCTGCGCAGCATGTCGCGGGTTCGATTCCCGCACGGAACAAATATTTGTAAGACCTACAATTATTTGTTCCGAGTCTGGGTGTTTTTCTATCTATAATATGTATGTATTTACAAAAAAAAAAATGTATATAAGTAGTTTATCAGCCATATAGTTACCATAACACAAGCATTAGGTTGCTTAGCTTGGGACTATATGGTGTTGTGTGGAATGTCCAAGGATATTATTATTATATTATTATTATTATATTCTCCCTGAACCAATCCGAGCTTGTTTCATTTATACTCCAAGTACAAGCTGTCACCGGTACCCAGATACCAATGTCCAATGTCGTACATTCATTGTGCTGACATATTGGACGTTGTGAACGGTTCTATTAGCCACGGATATTGGATCTGATTTCTTCGCCATTTTGTTTTGTTCGGAACAAAAAGTATTGATAGTTTGAGCACCTTTAGAAATACCTTCGTTTGGTCAAGTGTGTTTTAGGGACGACTGATCAATTATTGGGTTTTTATGGGCTATTTTGGTCGTCGTCAATATTGAGATAATGGTTTTTATTTGAGAGGTGAACGATTATTGTTATGTGAGTTATGTGCTTAGTCGTTGAGCTTTGTTGCGTAGTGAGCACGCCTAGTAACAATGTTTTATTCGAGCTCTGTCAATACTTCCGTCGTTTTCCCGTTTCCGTATAGCCTATGAACTCCCCTCATAAATATGGCTAGCAAATAAAAAAAATATTTTTCCAAATCTGACTAGTACCTACTTAGTTCTGCAGATTAGCGCGTCCAAATAAACAAATTTTTCAGCTTTATTGTTTTAGTATTTCGATATAGATTTATGAACATCGTGAATACATTTGTTTATTTGGTATACATAAAATTTCCGCGTTCAGTTTTCTTAGACTAGCGGTTATTCGCAGATTTTGTTGAATAGAAAAGAGAATTATTATAATATGTACACAGTAACCTTGTAAGTCCTTAGGTACAACTCGATAAAATGATAGCACCTATAAAAAGAGCATCTTTGCGCTTTCGAGCAAGGGCATTACGTGCATATCTTGACCACTACCCTTAGAGACGATGACGACATTGAGAGAGAGCGAAGGGCGCTGTCGGTCAGAGCGAATATGGTAGCCCGCAGGTTTAACACCGTGCTTCTACGGAGATTAAAAAAACTATTTTTAGAACCAGATGTTTCTCATTTTATACCAGTAGCCTGTGGGTACATTTTACGTACAGTGCCCTTTGCGTTCAGAATATTTCAGTATAATAATGCTTTCAGGGTGTTGATGGGGCTGCCTCCCTTCTGTAGCGCATCAGGGATGTTTGCGGAAATGCGTATTGATTGATTTTATGAATTAATGCGTAAAAAATATGGGTCCTTGGTTCGCAGGGTGATGTGAGCCAGTTCCAATAGTATCCTGGGCATGCTCCCTGACAGGCTGGACTGCTGTATTATGAGTCATTGCTTTAGCATCTCAGCTGGGATGCTGCAGCAGTGATTATTTTGTTGTGTGTGTTCATGTTGTTGTTGTTGTAATTGTATCACTAATATACTTTTAAGTTTTCTATATGAGTCATCGTCAATCGGAATAAATAATTTAATAATGAATAATAACACTAATTTACGTAGCCTCGACACGCATCCTCGCACATCTCTGTTGAAAAGGCAGCTTAACACGGAACTTTTGTTCAGTGAGCCCAACTTAGGGCGGCCGCATAGGTACTTACGGTTTCCTGATTAGGTTTTCCAGTGATTCGGTTCGGAATTCCGAAACACTTTCGATTTTCCGTTCTTCTGACCTGAACACACAGTTTGTTTTTGAAAGGAACGTCAGATTTTTTACCATTTAGAAAATAAACAAACGTGTGCGCTTAGTTGAATATTTTGTATTCTAGGTTAGCAGTCAGGTCTCCAAATCAGAATAACGTATCAGGAAACTCAATAAGGAAAACGTATCTACGTTAGCGGCCGCCTTTGCGAAGTGGCAAGCTTTCCGAGTAAAAATTTTTACTTTTGGATGTACAGAGTTAAACAATCCTATTAAAACTTTTTTTTTTAATAAAATGTTCATCTATTAACGTAACCTTGTAGAATACGCATAAAACCTTCTTTTACTTAATATTATAATAAAATACTTACCTGAGTGGTAGTATAAGCATCTCCGTTCCTGTATCGCGTGACTTGCCGCTTACGCCGCACGTAATGGTAGCATATTGCCTTCCACCTGCAAAGACGATCACATTTCATATTTTGAATACATTATGTAGTCACACGACGTTCTCACAATCAGCGAAGACGTGTGGTATCTTTGTTGGGAAGGAGTTTAATTCGATTTTTATGTCTTGTCTTTTTGACAGTGTTCTTAGCGCTGCTGCCAACTGCAACGGTGCCGAGGATATCGATTCCCATGTTCTCTAGACAAAGTTTCATTATATCATCGAATACGATTGTCGAAAATCCAATATATTAGGAATTGATCACGTGACATTTCGACAGCGCTTGTCAATCCCATATGTTTTGACGTTTTGACAGTCGCCTTCGCTACGCTACTAAATATTAGGAATTGTTCACGTGACATTTCGACAGCGCTTGTCAATCCCATATTTTTTGACGTTTTGACAGTCGCCTTCGCTACGCTACTATATATTAGGAATTGCTCACGTGACATTTCGACAGCGCTTGTCAATCCCATATTTTTAGGGTTCCGTAGCCAAATAGCAAAAACGGAACCCTTATAGATTCGTCATGTATTTCCGTCTATCTGTCTGTCTGTCCGTCCGTCCGTATGTTACAGCCACTTTTCTCCGAAACCTTAAGAGCTAGGCTGTTAAAATTTGGTAAGTAGATGTATTTCGTGAACCGCATAAAGATTTTCACACAAAAATAGGAAAAAAACAATAAGTTTTTGGCTCCCCATACTTAGAACTGAAACTAAAAAAAAAATTATCATCGTACCCATACGTGTGGGGTATCTATGGATAGCTCTTCAAAAATGATATTGAGGTTTCTAAGATCATTTCTAAACTGAACAGTTTGCACGAGAGACACTTCCAAAGTGGTAAAATGTGTGTCCCCCCCCCCTTAACTTCTAAAACAAGAGAATGATAAAACTAAAAAAAAATGTATGATGTACATTACCATGTAAACTACCAGCGAAAATTGGTTTGAACGAGATATAGTAAGTAGTTTTTTTTAATACGTCATAAATCGTAAATCGCAACTTCTGCTTACGGAACCCTCAGTGCGCGAGTACGACTCGCACTTGGCCAGTTTTTTGACGTTTTGACAGTCGCCTTCGCTACGCTACCGCTGACGGAATGTCACTTGTCTAGAGCTATCAGCGACATGAAGACGTTTCTTTTGGATTAAATTGTCATCGCTGATATTGCATCAGCGATGATGACTGCAAAACTATTCGCTCCACAGATCAACTAGATAGCGGATATATAGTTGATCAGTGGCGCGAATAGGTGGTAGTAACGAATTCTTCTCTTGCGACAAGAAAAAGAAATTTTGAAGTCCAAATTATATGGAATTCAATAATAAGAGCTACCTAGAGCACGGACTAGAGCTTAGACTTCTGGCAATTGTAATCGATGATTAAATTACACAGGATTTACAAGCGCTTTATCGTTAAAAACTTAAAACAAAGCAACGATTTAATAAGATCGTTTTGATATTTGAAACAAGAGCTTTCATCCCTTTTCTTTTTCTTTTTAACCGACTTCCCAAAAAGGAGGAGGTTATCAATTCGGTTGTTTTTTTTTTTATTTTTTTTTATGTTTGTTACCTCATAACTCCGACAATTATGAACCGATTTGAAAAAATCTTGTTTTATCTGAAAGGATATACTTGCAGATTGGTCCCATTTAATTCATATCAAAATCGGTTACGAACTTTGGATTTTAAATCGAAATACCTGGAATTTGACTATTTAGATGATTCTTTGATAATCGAAATTGCGTATGTTGCTTTTCTGCGATTTTGCAGTGGTGTTGTTAGGTGTGGGGCACCACTAAAAAGTGAAAAATAAAAAACTTTTTACAAAAAAATACAACCGACTTCCAAAAAAAAAACACTACAAAGTAAAAAATAACTTTAATTTCGGAAGTCGGTGTCAAAATACGAAGAAAGTAACAAAAACACCGACTTCCGAAATTAAAGTTATTTTTTACTTTGTAGTGTTTTTTTTTGGAAGTCGGTTGTATTTTTTTGTAAAAAGTTTTTTAATATTGATAGTCATACGTTTGACTTAAAGATTCCCAGGTTGTAGCTATCAGGAAACACAGACTCAGGCAGGGAATTCCACTCCTTAGCTGTACGCACAATGAATGTATTCCCAAAACGTTTTGTGCGTATAGGTGGGATGTCCACCATGTACCGGTGGCACATCGCCGTACGTCTTGTGGTCCGATGGTGGAACGGGATTGGCGGAATTAAGTTATGCAATTCCGTCGCACACTCCCCAAAATGTAACCGATAGAAAACCGACAGGCCAGCAACTCGGCATCGATGCTCAAGACTTTGGAGCTTCGATTCGACGAGTTTATCATCACCGATGATCCTCTTGGTCCTTAGTAAAGAAGAGGAGGAGGTGAGGCTGGCGTAAGAACGTGAGGATTGGCACAAGAAAAGAGAGGCCTATGCCCAGCAGTTGGTGAAGTGCCGAGCTCTGGTTGATGAAGGAAGAAAATATTACAAAAAAACTTCACACAAAAGAGATGAAAAATTCCACATACACATACCTTCACGATAAGCCAGAAAGCATGTTTATCATAGTCTCAAATTCCAAATGGATTAGGCAAGTACTCAACTAAATTGATCGACAAGGGTATATTGCCTTCAAATTCGAGCCTACACATTACACTTGTGAGATATTAACACGTTACTGATATTAATAGGTAAATATGGCTTCAAAGGATTTTAACACGATGGGAGTCTGTTTGAGTGAAATGGATGTAAGTAAAGGTGAGGAGCCAGGGTTACATTTTGAATTAGAGAAATAAATACGACTGAAGCAGAAAGCAATATAAATTAGCTAATTTGGTTGTCAGCTAATTGGTCTGGCACAGTATTTTCGTTAAGCAGCAATACTGTATTCCGGTGAGACAGGAATTGAAAAAATACTATCTAAGGATATCGTAAGGATTTTTCTTCGGATTTTGGGTGGAATTGCAGGCACTTGAAAACCTTTAGAATTGTTTTTCGTGGTAACTAGTAAGTATATTTATCTCTCTGGATCTCGAAATTTTTGTAGAATACAAAGAAAAAATATCTGCATCTGTCAGTTTGTTTGCCTGCTTTGGCTTTCACTGATAAAAAGAGCTATACTCGAAGAGGTTTGTATAATACTGAAAAAATTGTACCCGTGCGATGCAGGGGCGTTTCGCTAACTCGTTAGAACATAATAAAAATACTTTCTTTTCCTATAAATTGCTTATTTATTATGGATACATATTTAATTTATCCGCATTATATGGTTTTTCAATCGTCAGTAATTCTAAAAACAAAATAAAAGACTTTTACTAATCCTTCACAACAAATTCTATTCAGCCAATAAAACGTCTTCCCTGAACCGTGACATTCTCGGACTTGGATTGATATACGACGAACAGTTATCGATGAAACGTCTCCGGAATCAATCAGATACACAACGGTTGATTGAGCAACGGGGACCGATTTACTTTAGGAAGGATCTTTCGGATTGTAAATGTATTTTCCCGAGATTTTTTAAATCCGAACTTCTTGAAAATCAAAGCCTCTGATGTCGTGCGAGTTGCTGGAAGAACAGCATCCAGTAGAAGAAATTCATAGAGGATGTGGTCAGGACCCACCTTATCAAGGAATCAATGTGAGAAAGATGTATTTTCTAGCCGTTTTTATTTTTTGATTCTTATTACTAATATGTCTTTTTAGGGTTCCGTAGCCAAATGGCAAAAACGGAACCCTTATAGATTCGTCATGTTTGTCTGTCTGTCTGTCTGTCTGTCAGTCCGTATTTCACAGCCACTTTTCTCCGAAACTATAAGAACTATGTTGTTGAAATTTGGTAAGTAGATGTATTCCGTGAACCGCATAAAGATTTTCACACAAGAATAGAAAAAAAAAATATTAGGGGTCCCCATAATTAGATAAAACTGAAACTCAAAAAAAATCTATGGATAGGTCTTCAAAAATGATATTGAGGTTTCTAATATCATTTTTCTCTAAACTGAATAATTTGCGCGAGAGACACTTCCAAAGTGGTAAAATGTGCCCCCCCCCCCCTTAACTTCTAAAGTAAGAGATGATAAAACTAAAAAAAATTATGATATACATTACATGTAAACTACCAGCGAAAATTGGCTTGAACGAGATCTAGTAAGTAGTTTTTTTTAATACGTCATAAATCGTAAATCGCAACTTCTGCTTATAATTGAATACTTACTGGTTTGTACGGAACCCTCGGTGCGCGAGTCCGACTCGCACTTGGCCGGTTTTTATTTTCATTTTTTTGATTTTGCTCGTGACTATAGTCTAGGTCCTAGGTGACAGAAACAAAGTCAAAGATGGAGTGAGCTTACTCAGAAGAAGCCTTGTAGAGTTCCACTCCTTTGCTGTGCGCATTATAAAAATCGTTTGGAAACCTGCAATCTCTCAGAACATATAATCGAACATGTTTGGAATTGACAACGTCGATAGTAATCATTTCTATAACGAGTGTTAAAATCCCGTAAATTTTGGTCTATTTGATACTCGCTACCAGTGACAAAGTGTCTCTTTGCTTAGCTATAAACTAATAACTGAGATAATCTAACATAGCCTAGTTATTGCTCTACGAATAAATTCACCCCAAAAACAAGTTTAAGCAGATTATAAACCCATATTCAGACAGTCTATATTCAGGTTTATTTATAGCCCCGGCGGGGGCGTAGACGTGGGTCGTATAACATTTGATTAAAAGGGTAACGATTACCCGGTACAAACAGTTGCTGTACTAAAGTTTTTGATGAGCTGTCGTAAAGGTAATGCTGTGTTTTATGACCTTATGGGAGATTTGAATGAAGACAAAATTTGTTAAGGCAAGAGACTATTTAATCAGACTGCCAATTCTGCTAATTTTTATATTCCGTTTGCATTCTCATGTAAAAAAAAAAAACCGGCCAAGTGCGAGTCAGACTCGCGCACCGAGGGTTCCGTACAAACCTGTAGGTATATAAGTAAAAGTTATGGTATTTTTATTGCTAAATGAAATCCATAACATAACAATGTGGAAAGCTGACGGTACCTTGTCAATACATATATGAAAACATTATGTATGTTCGGAAAAATCTTCATCTCTTTAAGAAGAGAAGTGATAGACATAATTTTAATACTAGAAATAGGCACAATTTGGATCAATTGGATCTCGTAGGGCCGGGCCCCTGGTTCAGACCATGGTGTGGAGCGAGAGGGAATGGGAAGCAAAATTCTCGTGTCGCGGTGTTTGTTTCCAAACTCCTCCGAAATGGCTGAACCAATTTGCATGAAATTTTGTGTGCATATCGGGTAGGTCTGAGAATCGGCCAAAATCTATTTTTTTATTTTTTTTTGTTAATCGCATAACAACGTTTGCTGGGTCAGCAAGTCTAATATATAAAATTCTCGTGTTGCGGTGTTTGTTTCCAAACTCCTCCGAAACGGCTGAACCGATTTGCATGAAATTTTGTGTGCATATCGGGTAGGTCTGAGAATCGGCCAACATCTGTTTTTTTTTTTTAATCGCTGAACAACGTTTGCTGGGTCAGCTAGTAAGTTTATGATTATTAAAAAAAATATACTATGTGATGTAACTAAAAATTTAAGATTTTCGGAATTTTTCCTATATGTGTACTTTATAACGTTGCTTCATGCCAAATTTCAAGATTCCAGGTCGTCTGGAAGTATCCTTTAGGTTTTGATTCCCTTGCGAGTAGTTGCGAGTTTCAAAATATGCGGCTTTAATTGCTGTATCTTTTGATTGCGTTGACGTAGAAGTTTGATTTTGTTACAGCTTAAAGATATTATAGACTTGAGTATTTGTTAAGAATTTCAATATAATACCACTACGCGTTCATGAGTAAAGGGGTAATAAGTTTCAATTATTAAAAATATTTTTATTATATGATGTAACTAAAAATTTATGCTTTTCGCAATTTTTCCTTTATCTGTGTTATAAGACGTTGCTTCGTACCAAATTTCAAGATTCTGAGTTCACGGGAAGTACCCTGTAGGTTTTGATTCCCTTGCGAGTGTCGAAAATTTGCGGCATAAACGGGAGTATCTTTTGATCGCGTTGACTTAGAAGTTTGATTTTTTCACAGCTCCAAGAGACCATAGACTTGAGTATTTGATATGAATTTCAGCTTGATACCTCCACGCGTTCCTGAGAAAAAAGGTCTTGACAGACAGACAGACAGACAGACGGACAACAAAGTGATCCTATAAGGGTTCCGTTTTTACCTTTTGAGGTACGGAACCCTAAAAAGTAGAAAAGTAAGTAAAACTAAAAGTTTATTTCGGAACAATAACACAAGATAAGCATTACAAGTAAAACGATGGTAGCTGCAACAGTATAAACTGTAGTGCAGCTAACAACGCCCTTTCCCAAAAACATAATGGAATGATGTTCCATGCAAACAGTGCTAAGCAGGTAATATATCTTTTTATGTTAGTTGCAATCTGCCAAAAATGTTTGGAAATACTAATTGGCTTTTTTGACAGATTGCGAATAACATGCGAATGCGACAGTTTTCTAAAAAGTTGTAGGATTGCCCCTCAAAAGTTTATTATTCGGTATGGTCTCTTCAGAGCTAAACGTTCTTTTTTTTTGCAAATATATTGACAGATCAATTCGTTTCGAACGAAACATTCTGATCATGCAGATTTTTACCTCGACATAAATGTAGTGTAAATGATAGACTATTCTTAGCTATGCCATAGACATAGCTAGATGTATGGACTGACTAATTCCTACACGAAATTTACTATTCCGTGAAATATACAAATCGACTGTGCTGGTTCTTTTAGGATTTAGTGGCGGAGGTGACACTGCAAGACTATGGTGTAACCCAATCACAATTGTAGAAAACAACGCTGTCGGATTTTTCTTTGTAACTGAACATTTGGTCTTAATAAAATTACTGATCAACTTACGTTTTTGATAGATTATTTATTAGCAAATCACCATCATCTGCCTAGCCTTTTCCCAACTAAATTGGGGTCAGCTTCCAGTCAAACCGGATTCAGCTGAATACCAGTATTTTACGTGGAGCGGCTGCCTACCAAACCGCCACAACCCATGCATTAACTGGGTAACACGGTACTCCTTGGCAAGACTGCTGTCAGATTTTCTGGCTTCTGACTATCCGCAACGACTGCCAAAGATCTTCAAATGACAGCCGGGACCAACAGCTTAACATGATTTCCGAGGCACGGAGGAAACTCGATATATTAAGATAGTCACCCATCCACAGACCAACCTTGACAAGCGTTGCTTATCCTTAAAGATCGACCTGTGCGGCTGTTTATTATTTATTAGTAAATGAAGGTGAAATAAAAAAAATCTGCCAATATTCCAAATGATTC
Organism: Ceramica pisi; assembly: GCA_963859965.1. NCBI lineage: Eukaryota > Metazoa > Arthropoda > Insecta > Lepidoptera > Noctuidae > Ceramica > Ceramica pisi. Next base: position 15,760,568 of record OY982539.1, on the reverse strand, counting down.
TTTGAGATTTACATACCATGAATATTTGTAACAAATATTGCTTTCTAAATTGACGAATGTTATACAAAAAACCCATAGAACGTCAAATTCATTCGTCGTTAACCGATGTGTAAAATTTCTAATTAGAGAAATAAATTGCTTCGGGACACGTGCCAATTTAATAGACGCGGTATCACGTTGTATCAAAACACGTCAAATAAGGGCAAGATCACAGAGAGACACGACACGACAGCGCGACTATGCTCGAAGAGGCAAGAGCTGCTTCTTAGCAAAGTATTATTCAATCAGCGATTATAATTGTCCAAACGTATGTATATTATGTATGGTCCTCCTGATATTTCGCTCGAAGTGATCATCCTTAACGGCAACTAGCCATCGGCACGAGATACATATATTATAGTGCACAAGTGTGTGCGCAAGCGCACTTCCATTATTTTTATATTCCGATGGGACGGCAACCCATCACGACCGGAGAGAGATCTAGCGCTGGACCAACGACTTCGTGCTTTCCTAGGCACGGAGGTGTCATCATCAACCGGGCGAGGAATTGAAATGCGCTATCGCAATATGACGTAGTCCTTCGAGAGTAGTAGCTGTAGCCAGCTTTTTGACAATCACTGTTACCGTATACCCAGATACTGGGTTGTGGAGGTGAGATAGGCAATCGTTCCATTTAAAATTCTTTTACTCAGTTGCATCCGGTTCTGGAAGCCGACCCCATAATAGTAAGAAAAAGAATAATCAGGTTGATTGACAATCGCTGTAGCCGATAAAATGACACTTTGTCTGGAACCCCAGTTATTTCAGCTGCGAGGCGCATTGTAAAGCAGCGGGCGTTTGCGAATTCGCCGCCGCTGCGTCGTGCGGTACACGTTTCTGCAATACGAGGCACGCATCAGCACAGTATTATGGAATTCAACATCACATGGTGCTTTTTCTTTTGCTTCCTCTCTGAAATTTGTACCCTTCTTGTGTAGAAAATAAAGTTCCACATTGTATCATTTATTGGGTCTTAAAAAGTGCGTGCTGTGTTACGACGCGCATCGCGTCACGTCGCAGTGCGAGCTGATCCTAAAGTAGCTATTGGGAAACGTATACATAGGAAATGTAAATAAAACTTTGCTAATAATTCTGTATAATTTGTCTTCAACATCTGAATTTACATCCGTAATTTGGTGGTGTACGCAATGTTGTATAATTTGGTTTAGTTAATATTCTGCTTGAGGTAGGAGTTTACCGAGTCTATTTACCTGCCAAAAGAGAAACTTTGTGAAACATTACATAAATATGTAAAGGGTGACCTAGCAAAACCATGTAGGGATGGTGCAACACTTGATAGGGTGTTGACATGTTTTATCTATAATTTGCAACATTCGTAAGAAATTAAAATTCGAATTTTAAGCTGTTTTCTTCAATACAGTTGTTATAGGATTCTTTAATTATTATACTTTTTAACATTATATTGTTATAGACCAAAGTAGTTGATTGTAAAGTGATGGCCTGAAACACAGGTTTAAATTAACCTAGATCGGGATGGTCTTTACCTAACATTGCAATTCCGAACAACCATCACTTTCACCTAGATTAATAATAGTTTTAGTTATTTTAAGGCACTACAATTGTATGTTTAACATATTACTGTTAGTTAAATGTATTGTAAATGTCTTTAATTGAAAAAAAAAAATATTAATTATAATAATGATAGGAATCATTATTATAATCATTATTGAACTTCGAAAGTGTATTATTCTCTCTTGGTCGAGATATTGTGAACTGACATAAACTGGCGACCAAACAGGTCTAGGTAAAATTTGATCTTAATTGCAAATATGCTCCTTATTGGTCGGTATTGGTGGCAGCAGTTACACTGTTCACATCCTACGATGTAAATGTTTTCGATAAATCTGACATCTAACTTAAAAGTTGCTGAACTGCCGAATCTCTGAATGCGTGAATCAATGACATCATCTGTCCCGGTGTTTAAGTGCAAATAAAATGTTGGTGAAATTGGACGTTTTATTCACTGCTTTCCACTGGAATTCCGTTACCAGTACCAATTCCAAATGGCTACATGAAATTGGAATCAGAACTGCGAAACTGGAGGATAAATTCTTAAAAATGTAGCTATTGTCATTATTAAGTTTCGGCTGATAATGTTCCAGAAAATTGCCAGTCTTTTTATAAGTATTTAATTATATTTTATATTATTTATTCAGGGGCAACAAACAGCTACAATATTTGTGTTGGAACAGAGAAAAACATTTAAACATATTTACAATATTGCAGCCCACTATATTATCCGCATATTGACAGAAAAAAATATGATAATGAGTGCCACTAGAAAGGTAATAATAACAATAAAATCACATTAATAATAATTATTTAGGTACATCATGCAAAATGTAGATACCGATTTCTTGGCAAGTATGTATGGGATGTCATGACCGAGCTTAATACAATTTCGAACCGTGAATGACGGGGCACGAAAATGCACCAGCCTGCAGAAGCATCCCATTTTACGGGTCAAACGGAATTTCAAGAAATAAATTTTGGCTCTGAATATGAATCTATACTAATATTATAAAGCAGAAGAGTTTGTTTGTTTGTTTGTTTGATTGTTTGTTTGTTTGGTTGAACGGCTAAATATCATCACGCTAAGAGAAATAGGAGCGGAGCAGTAATGGAAAATGTGACGCAGACGAAGTTGCGCGGGTCAGCTAGTTTGGGAATAAAACACGTCTGGCTGGATTCCATGAGGCACTTTATATTAGGCGGCCCCGGTATGAGCAGATGGTAAGTCGAAATGTTATACAATTTCATCGCCCGTATTTTATGATTTCATTTTGCCATTTCTCGGAATATGCGGCGTAGGTAGATCATATGGCAAGCTGCTCGTATATAGCTCATTACCATAAAAGCTGTACCTATGTAAGTAATTCGAAGTTTAATCAGTGAAGCGAAATTAATTTAAGAAAGTGTACCTTCTATTCTATATGCTGTACGTGCTCTATGTAGGTACTTTGTAATTTATTTGCAATTCTGAGTAAAGATGGTAAACTTCGCTGCTAAACATATAAAGTAGTAACGTATAATTTATTACAGATTTTGAAGATGTTAACAATAGGTAGAACATAGTTGCCTTATCAATATAATTCATAATCATACAATTATTATTCTTAAATATCACTTTACATGTTGTATCACAATCGTTTTAATATTCAAGAATATTTTTTCTTCAAAGAGTTCTTTTACAGAGATGCCTTTTTAACCGACTTCAAAAAATGAGGAGGTTCTTAATTCGGTTATATATATTTTTTTTATGTGTGTTACCTCGTAACGCCGTCATTTATGAACCAACTTAAATAAATCTTGTTTTGCGTGAAAGGTAAAGGTGAAAAAATACTTTCCGATTAGTCCTATAGAATTTTTTATCAAAATCGGTCGAGTAGTTTGGCTTTTAAATCAAAATAGTTGGAAATCGTTTACGAAATTGCGTATTTCTTTCCAGTGGTGTTGTTAGGTGTACACTGTATATGCCATTTTATCATTAGGCGGAGATACCACTTAAAAGATTTTAATCAGGAAATCTTTTAGCTTCCTTTTAAAAACACCAATTGAATGTTGGTTCATATCATCATCTCTAGAATACGCCAGCACTTCCTACTATTATAAATACTAGCTTCTGCCAATGGCTTCGCCCGCGTGATCCCTAGGGAAAATATTCCCGGGATGAAAAGTAGCTTATGTGGTAGTCCAGACTATAATCTATCATTGCTCTAAATTTCATTAAGATCCGTTAAGCCGTTCTGGCGTGATTGAGTAACAAACAACCAAACTTTTCACATTTATAATATTACTCGTTTGGTGTAAAGCGAAATTATATCCATCTTCCCCTCGACATTATAATTATTAAAGGATATTGCAAACTGTCGTAAGCCGTTTTCCGAAGCTACTCGCTATAAGCTACTCGCTATACGCTCTATGGATTATTTTTGTGGTCGCGTTCTCGACCACAAAAATAATCCATAGAGCATGATTTAGTATTCACGCGCGATGGCTTATTATTAGCGTTTTTCATGTATAGCTTTGGTGTTTCTATACCGATTTCTATGATTCTTTTTTTATGGAATAGTTAATAATGTTAACTTTTATTAATGTTAATTAGGGACGACTGAGAGTTTTATACACGTAAGAGTAGACAAATACAATCTTCGAAAGAAAGCTTCGAACTGCTAAGCTATCGGGAGTTAAACGTGATATTTTTCGTCAATCATAAAAGATAGACATATGCTGTCGTTGGATATTTTTTATATAATTTTAAGGAGAACATTTCCGTCATACATGATTTCTGTGTAGCTTTCACCATTTAGGTTGCACACGCGGGAGTAACTCCTCCCGTTTTCTCAACATTTCCCTTCACTACTCTGCTCCTATTGATTGTAGCGTGATGAAAAGTATACTATAACCTGCCCAGGAGTATGAATAATAAATGTACCAAGTTTCATTAAAATCCGTCGAGTAGTTTTTGTTTCTATAACGGTTATACAGACAGACAGACAGACAGACAGACAAAAATTGTACTGATTGCTTTTTTGGCATCAGTATCGATCCCTAATCACCCCCTGATAGTTATTTTGGAAATATATTTCATGTACAGTATTGACCTCTCTACAGATTTATTATAAGTATAGATATAGATAGAGAACCTTTACCTAACTCTAGGCGATCGATGGGAGTTTACTATACTTGTTGGAGCGCCTGATCGTTACAGCATAGCAGCAACTCACTTGATGAGCAATTACCAACAATTGCAATGCGTAATGTCGTTTGTTCTTTCGTCATCTGCTAGATTTAACCCTTAAAGTTAACACCGAGATATAGCAATTATTTTTTACACTGAGTATCCTGCAGTTATTAAATCAGCAAACCCGCTTAATCCCCGTACATGGTCCGTAACGAGCCGGTTAACGTATTATATATAAAGAACATCAGCGATCAGAATCAAGGAATTAAGGATTGATTATATCCACGTGCCGTGGAGGCTAATTGTCGTGAATTCATCTCGAGCAAGCTATAAGCGGTGTACGGCGTTAATGAACCCTTGTGCTGACTGCGACTACGTCCACCCTCCTCGCCAGCTGTATCCTGGCGGTAATGTGGTAGCATTCCAGCGGGTACACTAGATACAGTAACAGGATGAACGCAATAGGGATGGCCTGCCTCATAACTGCGCTAGCACTATCAGCTCTCATAAAAAAGAAAGCTCTTACCAAACTCTTGGCGAAGCGTTCCTCATGGCATGAACCCTGGCACTGACTGCGGCCACATCCACCCTCCTCGCCAGCTGTATCCTGGCGGTGCTGTGATAGCATTCTACCAGGTAGACGAGGTACAGGAGCAGGACGAACGCGATGGGGATGTAGGCGTACCCCACGTCGCAGGGTGACTCGCGTACCGTCCGCTTGATGGGGTGCCTGACGGACACAAAACTGATTTAGTGGTTAGTTCTGCTGTAAAATTCAGATTATTAACTTAAAATAAATTTTCAACTTAAAATAAAACTATGTCAGTCTTTAGATTTGGTGTAACGAAACGTGTTTTGCATTTGACTTGTATCGCGTGATTTTAAATTTTATGTAGGTGATGCAAAATGAAGGTGACATTCAATAACAAAATACAATTTTTTTCCTCCTAAATAGAAACTACAGAAGGCCTCCTGCTACGAAATCAACGTGCACCTTTTGCTTCGTTTACGTTTATGTATCAGAAGCGGTATTCTATAGAGAACTCACCGTAAAAATAAGGTGAAGTGAGCTTGCAGTTGATTCCAATCAATCCAATCAAGGTGAATTAACAGTTCACTTTACGGAAGTTTGCACGGTTCTGAGTTCACAGAATAGACCGGCTTGTCATACTGCCACGCCAGTTGCGTTGCGAGCACTACATATCTGGCCTTTCTGAAGGATATTACCAATAAGATTTGTGTTGATCTTTCTAGGGCCTTCCCTTTCGGCATTACCACTCACGTTAGCAATTTTTGAACATTAACGTGAGTGGTAATTCACGTTAGCCTTCAAAAATGTCATCTCACCAAATTAAAAATCAGCATAAAATGTGATGCTCAAATAAATAGTATATTGACGAATTTCTATCAACTTCATTAACCTTCTTTTAATTAAAATGTTGATAGTAAAATACCTACTTTATAAAGTTTCATAACATTTATCGACCGACTTTCGTTCACTTCAATTTTAAACATTATTCTTTATGTCAACTCGCAAAACGTTAAAATAAATAAATACCAGGAATTCTGAATAATAAAATATTTCCTATGGCAACAATCCCGTTTGTTTGAAGAGACAAATGAAATGCGTTCGAATATTAAAACGTCAATTTAACGGTATGTTCAAATTAAGTTGCATTTAAAATTGGAACTGTCGTAATTGATAGCTCGAGTTCGAAGCAATCAGGATGGAGCGGGCTTTTCAAATAAATGTTTAATTATTTCATTTACTTATTGCTTAATAAAAACAGGTATAAAAGGAACGTGAGACTATACCTACATTATATTGCCTACAGCTAAGGACGATTTATTATATAGTAGTAACAGTTAGGCATGCTGATGCAAATGCAATTCGTGCAAATAATACATTTTATTTTAGAGGTTTTCCATTATTGGTGATCTTACACATTTGCAAGTAAATGTAGGTTCATTTCTTTTATTTTTACCATTAGAAAGGTGTCGAGACTCCTTTGAAAATATTCAATTACATACGATGGAATGCATTTGCTGTAGAGTAAAGACGACCCATTGACCTATGTCCTTGAATTGTTATCATTCTTTTCAATTCTGCATACAAAATAGCCAGACGTCAATTCAAAAACTGTTCTAAATTTGATAAAAACTTAACTTAATTCAAGACTTAATTTCAGCTAACACTCACTTGCTAAAATCGATGAGGTCCCGATCAATCTCGGCGGTGTTGCACCAGGCCACGGACCCGAGGCAGCCGGCGATCATCAGCGTCAACATGAAGCATTTCCAGTTGCCTTCGCGCCGGAGGACCCCGCCCAAGCTCTGCTGCCTTGGCCGCTGAGGATAAAAGGGAAAAAGAAGTTAGTACACAAAAAAGAATATTGTCGTGTAAACCAGTAACTTTTTTTTTATGCTAAACGGGGAAACTCTTGGCCCAAATCTCACCTGATGGAAAGTGATGATTAGGCCGAAGATGGAAGCAAGTTTCACCCGGAATCCTCTTACATAGAGGAACTGGCTATCATACCTCTAACTGCCGGAACACAACAATGCTGTTAACATTGTTGTTATGGCGACAGACTTAGACATGATGGTGGTAGCTTGCCAGGCGGACTTAGAACAAGTCCTACCACCAACCAAACCGAGCAAAAAATTTGCCCCCGCTGGGAATTGAACCCGGGACCTCTGGGTCTGAATCAGGTGGTTTAACCACTAGACCACGGAGGCGGTTAGTGTCACCTGTTTAGCACCACCCGGGTACCACGTGTAGGGATTCGCTGAAGGGTATTCTCCTACGGACGCGGGTGACTCGGCCCCCAAACTGACTGAGTTGTAATGGCCATAATTATGGATAAATATGCTATTTGAAAATAAAACAAAATAATAAAGTGTCTCCAGGTACATCTTTGAGGTAAACCGTCGATTACTGAGGTCGTTCCGAGGATGGATGGCTATCCAATAATCCTCCGGGCTTCGGAAAGCAGGCTTAGCTGTTGGTCTCTGTTGATTTTTGAAGATGTTTACGTTATAGATAGCCAGAAGCCAGAAAAACTGAAACCATATCGTATTATCCAGGGTGGTTGTGGTGTGTATATTGCAGTCGTTCCATGTCAAATTCTGGTATTCACTTGGATCCGCATTAGACTGGAAGCTGACCCCAATAACTGATGTTGGGTAGTAATCAACCTATAAAGTTTCCATTGGCGTGGCACACGCAGCTCACTTCATGTTAACTTCACCTAAGCTTACACGGTGACATGTTTACAGAAACGTTCTGCTCATCCGAATATAGTTTTGAAAAGACTACGCACATGATGTCATCTGCCTTGCCATTTCCCAAAATACCCGTGTTTTACGTGGAGCGGCTGCTTCCCAGACCTCCACAACCCATTACCTGGATAACACGGTACTTCATGGCAAGACTGGAGTCAGATTAACTGGCTTCTGAGTTTCTGACAATCCGTAACGACTGCCAAAGATCTTCAAATGACAGCAAGGACCGACGGCTTAACGTGCTTTCCGAGGCACGGAGGAAACTCGGTATGTTAATATGGTCACCCATCCACAGACCAACCTTGGCAAGCATTGCTTATCCTTAAAGATCGACCCGTGCGGCTTTTATAATTTAGCCACGAGCTCCTCATTCATATCGTTCATTCCAGATTCATTGTAGATAACTATAATTTAAATAGGCCTGAAATACGTATTATACATAAATACTTCGTGTGTAAACGTAAACAAACTATAATAACAGCGCGCAGAAGCGATTGTAATCGCCTCTATAGTTCCGTGAAAATTGAATTGCTCTTGATTCAGTTTACGCGAGCTCATGAGCTGTTTGCAGTTCCACGAACCGAAGGCCACAAATTCCAATGATGTTTATTTTGTTTGACAACATACTCGGAACTACTGAATGCAAAGCATACAGTTGCGAAATAGCTAGGCAGATGATACATTTTCGTTAAAAACGTAAAAACGATGATGCATCATCATCTACCTTGACGTTTTCCAACTATATTGGGGTCGGATTCCACTCAAATGGGATTCAACTGAATACCAGAATTTTGCTTGGAGCGGCTGCCTACCAGACATTCACAACCCATAAACTGGGTAATACGGAAGTTCTTGAATGTAAATCTCAAATAGATGTTTAGGGAGGTAAGGTGCTTGGTTTTGTAAATATTGATTAACAATTGTGCACCTTTCTGCTCTCGTTTGTTTTAAAGGCGACAGACTTTGACCGAAGCGGAAAAAGGCAAACTGACGAACGTCATGTGGATACACTAGCATTCACACCTAGAACTACATAATATTACGTTGTGGCCATATCATTGAATTGACCATTTTATGAGGGTTAGGTTGGTTTTAAGGAACTAAAGGCAATCTGAAGCGGATTGGTAAAGTGGAAGCTAGTGTGAAGACCGAACTAATTTCCCGTAGATTCCCGGGATTGGTTGGTTTGGAATAACCATTGCTGCCTGTCCATTTACGTGGAGTGGGGCAGCGGAGTGGAGAATCGGATTAATGAGGAGCAGAGTTGCGGACTGTGTCTGTCCATTGACGTGGCTTGAGGCAGCGGAGCGATGTAGTAGAGCGGTTGCGGGCTGTGCGGAGCTAGTCTGCGTTCTCGTGTAATTTAAGTGGGTGGCCGGCAGTTTTTTCCGTTTTCCCACTTCGCTTCCCGACTCCGCTGCCTCACTCTGCTTCCCGGTTTTGTATGAATTTTTGAACTAGTTCGCAAATTCCTGTCCACTGAGGCCGAGCGGCTATTTTATGCAATTCCATTGATTAATATCTCTCCGCTCCTTTCTGCTTCAGCGGACAATCGGCCTTAGGGAGGTAATAGGATATGTCACCATGGGTAGTAATATCCTACTGTGTTCCAACATTGAGAACTAATCAACCTCCTGCTTTGATCAACGCCTGCTGCGTGATAATGGGAATCCCATTGTCCACACCTACCCAACAGATAAGCATTGTTCTTACAATACGACAATAGGTATCTCAACTTATCTATCAATCTAGCCTTTTACAAACTACTAGCCTTCCTCGATTAATGGGCTATCTAACACTGAAAGAATTTTTCAAATCGGACCAGTAGTTCCTGAGATTAGCGCGTTCAACCAAACAAACAAACGAACTCTTCTGCTTTATAATATTAGTATATTTATACTAGGGTTTCGAATTCGTACGCGCATATTATAACGTTTTTCCTCATGAATGTGGATATCGTTTACAAAAAGATTTTTACAAATCCGTTTGGTAGTTCCAGAGATTAGCGCGCTCAAACAAACAAACTCTTCAGCTTTTTTACGTGTTTTATTAGTTTAGAATGAACTCTGTTTATCTAGCTTCTGGCTAGATAAACACACCTTACCGTACCATTGCCGAATTTATATTTTTTATGAGTGTAGGCCACTTTATTTCCGCCGCCCCATGTGCCTTTCTAAAATAATAATCTTCCATATTTAATTTTTTAAATTCTTATAATAAGGAAGGCACTAAAGTTAAAAAAAAATGAATTAGTCATTAGGAAAGAGCGTTAAAAAACGAGAATTACAATTTTTACGGGACTTTTTAATAGCAAAATCATCTATAAAATCATACTTTATGGTGTTCTTTATCTCTATTCTATGTAGAGAAGTGCTAGAGAGTTATTTTTTTTCTTGAAACAATGAAGACCTTAACTGAACACGAGATACCCATATCTCAACGAATAAAGTGATAAAATTTATCCCCTTTACAAGTAGTGATCACTTTTATAAAAGTACATTATCGCCGATTGTTATAGAGAAAAAAATACATTTTCATCGCAATAGATTCCTTTGACGACTGTTTTATTCAATACGTATTTGAAGTATGGAATATTAAGACTTAAATTCACAAAATGAAATTCATTACACGAGCTTTCAAGCTTTTTCAGACATGCATCACAATAAAGAGATAATTTCTGAAATTCTTTTGTTTTTTTAACCGACTTCCCAAAAAGGAGGTTTTTTTTTTTTTTTTTTATGTTTGTTACCTCATAACTCCGACAATTATGAACCGATTTGAAAAATTTTTGTTTCATCTGAAAGGATATGCTTGCAGATTGGTCCCATTTAAATTATATCGAAATCGGTTACGAACTTTGGATTTTAAATCGAAATAGCTGGAATTTGACTATTTAGATGATTCTTTGATAATCGAAATTGCGTTTTTGCTTTTCTGCGATTTGGCAGTGGTGTTGGTAGGTGTGGGGCACCACTAAAAAGTGAAAAATAAAAAACTTTTTACAAAAAAATACAACCGACTTCCAAAAAAAAACACTACAAAGTAAAAAATAACTTTAATTTCGGAAGTCGGTGTCAAAATACGAAGAAACTAACAAAAACACCGACTTCCGAAATTAAAGTTATTTTTTACTTTGTAGTGTTTTTTTTTGGAAGTCGGTTGTATTTTTTTGTAAAAAGTTTTTTTCATTAAAAAGACAATCGCTTATTTGGCAAGAGCGAAGCTCTATTCAGGCTAATATTTTGAATTTATATTTGACAAGGCGTCATAACTCAGACTTTTAAAATGAAATTATTTAATAAATCAGGCTTCTAAAAGGTCTTCAAAAGGTCATAACAAATATTTAAGATTTCAGCTGTCTATTAGATAGGACATAACCTCACGAAAGCAACGGAATGTTTGCACAAACCGATGAATATGTTGGGACAACCCTGGAAACCCAATTGCGAAGAATCACCCTTTATTTACATTGACCTAATAACTTTGCTCCTGGATCCCTAAGGGTCGCGATCAAATATTTTTTTGGGAAAATGAAAGATTTTTCTGTTCAAAACAGTTTTGCTCGAAAAGTGCTGAGAGAAAAATCTATTATGACTAAAAATGTTGTTACTGGTTAAAAAGAAAAACTTCACAAAAAAATTGCGTTCGAATCAAACAATTTAGGAGCTGCACTAACAACTCGCTTGTTCCCAAACGGTTTAAATCAAACGTAAATTACCCCGGCCAAATAAACAAAACTACCCAATACACAATTACAGGTGGAATCATTAATTATAGCCGCTGAGCATCAGGTCGGACCTGCGAGGCTTAACAATAAGCCAAGCCGCAATGTCGTCAATCAGAGCCACTTGTTTGGATAGACTGCGAATCCCTCGTATTGATTGGATCACTCGAATGGCTGATAAACAGCTTTATTGCTTGCTCATGCCTCGATGACAAGGGACTTGGCCGCACAGCCAACATTCCCACGCGACATCTCACCAGCAATTGTTTTCCCGAATGAGATTGTTCGGCTAAACGTTTGTGTTGCCAAGTATTTCATATTGCATTTTTTTCGTGTGGCAATAAATTTACGGTTTTGTTTTTCGAATGTGTGCGTTGAATATTAAAAAGGTCGGGTAAATGTTGTTCGTAGAAAAACATTTTGTTTCGTTTTTTATTTTACTTTTTGTTTTGTTCGGTAAATTACAGGTTTTGATGGATGAATAATTTTGTAGGTTGATTGGGTATTTGAGTGTATGGATAAAATTCAATCGGGATAAAAGCTTCCGTTTTCAGTGAAATTCTTGAAGTTTTCCAAACTTCAAGAATTTCATAAACAAAAATTATTATTTTTTAATCCATTTTTTGTTCTTACACGTTGTAGCGTCGAAAAAACTTAGGTATTTTGCAACTGACATGCGAATGTTTCTAAAATATTAGTAAAATTGACCTTCAGTTCTTTGAATGCGTGTATACATGTAACACAAGTTCATATTTTTGGATGATTTAATGTGTGTTTGATTAAACCTACGAGTACCTGAAACCAAGAATCTATTTGTGACCGGAATCTCAGTAGGTGTAGTCGTATTATGTTTGTGTCACAATAGCTATCGGTTGGGTATGTCAAACAACTGTTCAGGCTATGGTTTACCCTCTAATGATGTTATTCCAAACCCTGTTATTTACAAACCTACCAACATAGTATTTGGAGACTTATTTTTATTTAAAGATTGCTGACCCGTGCAACGTCGTCTGCGTAACATTTTTCATTACTGCTCCGCTCCTATTGGTCTTAGCGTGATGATATATAGCCTATAGCCTTCCTCGATAAATGGGCTATCTAACACTGAAATTAGAATATCTTTTAAATTAGAATTGAATTTTTCAAATCGGACCAGCAATTCCTGAGATTAGCGCGTTCAACCAAACAAACAAACAAACAAACTCTTCTGCTTTATAATATTAGTATAGATTTGTATCTAAGAAAATAAATAGGTATATTAAAAGATAAATTTTGACGACGATTTTATTTCGGCATTCACCATCATCACACCAGCCGAAAGACGTCCACTGCTGGGCATCGACGTACCCCAAGTATCCTTACAACAGCCGGTCTTGTGCATCTCGCAACCATCGGTTACCTGCGACCCTCACCAGGTCCTTGGTCCACCTTGTGGAGACCTTCCAACGCAGCTACCTTACTACCGTTTTGGCATTTGTAGGTAAATAAATCAAGGGTTTCAATTTGTGCCTAAAATTATATATATTTGTGAAATGACAGACCTACCCTCTAGACCCAGTTTTCGCTTTTACTAAACCAATTAATCCTCTAGACAATAGAATTCAATCAAGTTCTACGTCTTAATTTCAGCCAATTAGGTTGTCTAGTTAAGTATCTACATTTAATAAAATAAATATAAATCTTTATAACATTTCAAGGTTGACTTACTTCGGTAAAGAAAACAAATTTCAAAATGTGGAATCGATTTGCTGTATAAAAATTGAACCTTTAAGTGAATTGGTGGGTCTTCGAGACAGATGTTCAATAAATTAAGTCATCAAACTCCCGTTTTTTCCTCACTTTTCTGCGTTGGGTATTCTATAAATAATAGTTCATAACCAGTAGTTCAAGATGACCTAATGTAGGCAGCAGGAATTTGTTGAACGCGAGCCTGATATAACTAGTCAATGTGACGAAACTTGGGGGAGGCCTATGTCCAGCGGTGGACTTCTGTTGGCTGGAATGATACTGATGTTTTCATAAACATCAGTATACACATACATAGTCTAACAAATTCCGCAACCCTGGCAGGCGACCATAGCGGGCCCCGTCTACTATGCTGACATCTCTTTGAGGCGAGCGTGGAACACAGCGCGCCGTCGACCCGGGCCTAGTTCTGATTATGTGGCGAGCGACCCAATGCTCGCCGTCCGCAGGCCCTGCTTTCCCATTTTAAGATACAAACTTAGGAGACGACTGCAGGCAGCAGCAACAGACGAGCGCAACGTGTCGCCGCACAGCACTGATTTCTTAGTATTTTTATGAAACAGCGGCAGGCAAAGGTAACGTATCGCTAGCTACGTAAGGTATTTCATAGAAATACATAGCAACCAGTAGTAATGTGGTGACACGTCGCCTGCTGCAGTGCTGCAGTCTGCTATGATCTGTAACTTACGTGGAGTTTGCGTTAAACTTTTATTCTACCATTCTTTTCTCTATGTCAATTTTCATTCCATTTACTCATCATCTTGCATCATCCTTAATTGAAAATAGTGAACTACAGTTTTACTAAAACAACGCTGCAGGTCTAGAAAATCAGACAACTAGCCCAAATTGATATCAGTACTTCAAAGTAGTTGGGTTTCGGTCGTTAGATTCCAGCCGCCCACAACAATTCTGATGTTGACCCCAAATAGTTGGATGAAATTATTAAAGACTAACTTTTGCCAGCGGATTTGCCCGCTTGAATATTGGAAGATAATTTTAGGGAACTTACAATAGAGTAAAAGAGATAAATTATGTGCTAATTCAAGTTATGGACTATGCTTGATGATGAACAAACATCGAAACATGGATTTCCACATTGATATAAAATTGAAGATGTAACGAATCAACATTATTGGGAATTATACAATTGAGTTGGGTTGAAACACTAAGGCTTAGGGCCCAATTAATAAACGAGTTTTCGTGTCATTAGTTAGCCACCTTATTTATTTATCCACCAGAAGGCTGGCCTTTTTTCCGGCCAAAGAAAGTGTTACCGTTAAACGTGGCAATGCTGCCATTGTTTTTGGCATTTTTCCTATTGACAGCGAACTGGAAACTTCCTTGATACCTAATAAGTTGTATTTTTGTATTTTTTTAGTAGTTATATGTTATTCAATAGTCTTCAAAATCCTATCGTAGTGCACCCCTACACTCCCCTAGGAACATACATGCCAAATTTCAGCTTTCTATGAAGAGAAGCTGCTTAAATATCGAACAGAGCGACCGGGTAATAAACACTGAAATTAGCAGCAAGACTAAAGTCACCGATGCTCTCGCTTTTTCACACAGCCTTAAATGGAGGTGGGCTGGGCATGCTCCAAGGTATTGTGACGATCGATGGACTTTGAAGACAGCCAAATAGAAAGGACCTAAAAGTTCCAAAAGCAGAGGCCAGCTGTGCGCCCGATGGCAAGAAGAGATTGTGGAGAATGTTGGTCATTACTGGGTTATCACCGCATTAGATAGAAAGACGCGGAATTCTTTGGAGGAGGCTTTTACCCGTAAGGAAGAAGCCACAAGGTGCGGTGCGGTCGCGGCACGGCGCCGGAGCGATTTCGCTGCGGCGGCCTGCATATAAATATCAATGATATGCCAGAAGGTGCGTTCCGGCGCCGCACCGCAGGCACACCGCACTCCGATAATCTCCGCCACTGTTTCTTAACGCGATTATTGGACTGACCCAATATCGTCTGATTCTACGTTTTCGGCGGTGGCGTAGTAGTAGAAGCAGCAAAACAAGTCTATTCCGATCCATTTTCCATTTTGCACTGGGACTGGCTAGGTCCCCGCTCCGCATACTACGGCGCCGCAACGGTGCCGTATTGCGGCGCCGAATACCACATGAGTACAGAGATGCGGCAAAATGTTTGCGGTGCGACGCCGCACCGCACCGTGTGGCTTCTCCCTGGGATCCACACTAAACCGATCTCAAATTACTTAAATAATTAGGAATGATTAAATCTGTTTAATTTCATTTATGTTCAGTAAGTAAATAAACATACTGATTGGAATTGATTTTAATCATTATCATTTCATTTAATTCATATTATTAACCAACTATTGTTGTTATGTAATTATAATCTACTAGCTGACCCGCGCAACTTCGTTTGCGTCACATTTTCCATGACTGCTCCGCTCCTATTTGTCTTAGCGTGATGATATATAGCCTATAACCTTCCTCGATAAATGGGCTATCTAACACTGAAATAATTTTTTAAATTGGACCAGGAGTTCCTGAGATTACCCCCTACATACAAACTTACAAACATTTTTACCTCTTTATAATATTATTATATTACTAGCTTCTGCCAGCGGCTTCGCCCGCGTGATCCCTAGGGAACATATTCCCGGGATTAAAAGTAGCTTATGTGCTATTCCAAACTATAATCTATCTTTGTTCTAAATTTCATTTAGATCCGTTAAGCCGTTCTGGCGTGATTGAGTAACAAACAACCAAACTTTCACTTTTATAATATTACTCGTTTGGTGTAAAGCGAAATTATAACCATCTTCCCCTCGACATTATAATTATTAAAGGATATTGCAAACTGTCGTAAGCCGTTTTCCGAAGCTACTCGCTAGCCTCTAGGCGCCAATCTAGCCGCCTGCCTGTGCGTTCGCGACCACAAAAATAATCCTTATAGCATGATTCAGTATTCGCGCGCGATGGCTTATTATTAGCGTTTTTCATGTATAACTTTGGTGTTTCTATACCGATTTCTATGATTCTTTTTTTATGGAATAGTTAATAATGTTAACTTTTATTAATATTAAATTAGGGACGACTGTAAGTTTTATAAACGTAAGAAGCTTCGAACTGCTAAGCTATCGGGAGTTACACGTGTTATTGTGCGTCAATCATAAAAGATAGACATATGCTGTTGTTGGATATTTTTTATATAATTTTACGGAGAACATTTCCGTCATACATGATTTCTGTGTAGCTTTCACCATTAAGGTTGCACACGCGACGGAAGCTTAAAAAATGGAGTAACTTCTCCCGTTTTCCCAACATTTCCCTTCACTGCTCTGCTCCTATTGATTGTGGCGTGATGAAAAGTATACTATAACCTGCTCAGGAGTATGAATAATAATTGTACCAAGTTTCATTAAAATCCGTCGAATAGTTTTTGTTTCTATAACGGTTATACAGACAGACAGACAGACAGACCGACAGACAGACAGACAGACAGACAAAAATTGTACTGATTGCATTTTTGGCATCAGTATCGATCCCTAATCACCCCCTGATAGTTATTTTGGAAATATATTTCATGTACAGAATTGACCTCTCTACAGATTTATTATAAGTATAGAAGAAGATATAGATAGAAAGAATAGAAAGAAAGAAAGAATAGAAAGAAAGAAAGAATAGAAAGAAAGAATAGAAGAAGAAGATAGAAGAAGAAGAAGAAGATAGATATTATATAGTATAGATGAATCAATTCTATTTCAATTATTGCAAGCATCTCTTTTTTTGCAATGCATGTAATTTTATCTTTAATTCTTATTTTAATCGTTATTTCCAATTCTTGTTTTTATTTTTGTGTTTTAAATTGTGTGGAATTAATAAAGCTTTTTTACTTGTTTTGTTTTATTTACGACCATTTGATTCGGCTGTGCGTTGTCTGTCAGTCACTCAATCAATAAGTAACGGAATAATTTTATATTTTGCTGATAAATAAGCTTGAGTATCTTACACAAAATGATGGAATTAGGATAGAAAATCACTGATAAGTCCATGAAAATCACAACTCAAATCAATCAACACACCAACCAGCCAAACAACCAACCAACTAACGAGTCAAGCTTAGTCTAAAGCTTCATGTAACGTTATAATTTAGGCCTAAGCCTGTTCTGCATCAAAAACCACATGCTACGCTCACAATACACGATTACAACTAGGTGGTACCTCCATTATGTTAGCACATCAAAAGGTAAGCCCCTCACACGCGAACACAGGCTCCCAATCCACTCTGTATGAGCTTTGTGGTTTGACCAGTATCAAAGCAGTTTCCATCAAGATTTGTAGCCGAAAGTGAATTGACTTTTGATAGCAGGATAATAAATCCGGCCAAGTGCGAATCGTAGTCTAACGCGAAGGGTTCCGTGCCATAAACTGAAAAACCACTTTTGCTGAATGGAAGCCCCTATCATTTTTAATGTATTTTTTATGTCTGTGAATATTTCAACTGTCTACCTATTTTCTTGAGATATCGCGCGCTGATAGACAGGCAGACGGACGGACGGACAGCGGAGGCTTAGTAATAGGATTTCGTTGTTTACCCTTTAGGTACGGAACCCTATTAAAGAAATATGTATTCAAATAGTCGTTCTTAATAGCCCTAAATCGTCTCAACCAAAAATCAAAGGATGTCAATTTAGAATAGTTGAATGTTTCAGGCAGTTTTAACTGACCAATAAAGGAGGCGGTTCTCAATTCGACCTGTAGACATTATGTAATTTTTATGTGTTGTATTAAAAGTAAACTATCGCAGCAGAAGAAAAGATAAACTATATCATAAGAAAGTACCTACATTATATCTCTCAATGTGTTATTGCGTAAAGCCTTCCTAGGTTCCTGAATTATCTATTGAGTTTCAAAAAGTTCCGTATGCAGAGGGACTAACCCTCTGCATAATTAAATGTACCTTACCTACTTTTCCGTCCTTCAGGACAGTCAATAATTAAATAAGTTTAGCATTGGCATTATTAAGGGCCAATAAACTAATTTAATTATTTACTGTATTTATACAATAGAATAGAATATAATAGAATACTCTTTATTATATACACCATATAAGTTACAGAAAAAATAGATGAAGAAAACATTACATAGGGTGACACAATGGGCGGCCTTATCGATAATACATTTCTCAAAGGTACATTGGATTTAGAAGAAAAGCTGCACAAATAGTGCCTGAAAAACCCTGCCTCCTAAACTAGGGGACCCTGTGACTTAGCTGCTTAGGAGTCAGTGTTCTACTGTAACATCGTGTACCAAAATAACACTTAATTATGTGTCTATGAAAACGAATGTGTAAGAATGTGTGTTAAGAGACGGGTGGCTGTGTGAGTGGGATGGTGTGGTGTGGTGTAAGCCTTTCGATGAACATCAGTGAAATATCTCACATTGATGTACACAAACACCACGTCAAAAAAAAACTATCAACTTGTTTTTTTTTACTGTTCAGACGAATCGGACATTCCACTTCGTTATGCCCCGCATGAAAAAAAACATAATTTTAATTGAGGTAAAAGTTTCGGTGCGCTCTAAATTATATTTTTGCTGTAACCTTTTTTAAAGGGCCCTTTTTTAAATTACGGCGGCATTGGTATCTCAATGTTTAATTAAACCCATGTCACTGAAGTTACGACTTTTTACAGGCTGTAGATTTTAATTTGATCGTGTTTGAATATGTAATTACGTTTTATTTTTGGTCCCCTTCGTATTTAGTTCCTCTAGGGTTCCGCATTCAAAGGGTCACCAACGGAACTTCTATGACTAAACCTTCGCTGTCCATCCTTCCGTCCGTCTGTCTGCAGCGGGCTGTATCTCAAGAACGGTAACAGGTAGACGCTTGAAATTTGCACAGATTATGTATTTCTATTGCCGCTATAACAACTAAAAATAAAAATAAGGTTTTTGGTACGGAATCGTTTGTGTGCGAGTCCGAATCGCACTTGGCCGGTTTTCTTTTATATTATAGAGGTAATTCATGTGCGTGTGGATTGAGTGATCTTTCTTAAAGTTCGCCTAATCTCTACAATTTGAAGGGTTTTACTAAAAATTATAAAAACTTGATGGTGAAGTAAACAAAAATTAAAACTTCATGTTAAAAAGTTATGGTCAAATAGTTACTTGACCATAACTTTTGACTTCACTTCATCCACACCCCTCACGAAAATGCCATGACACATATTTTCAAATACTCAGCCTTCCCGGTCTTCATTTAAAATTTTAGTAAAGAATTTGTAAAAGCTTTTTAATATTCAGTCGTGGTTTTCTCTCCCTTCGCATCATAGTATGTATTTTCAAAATTATTTGAACCTTAAGATAAAAAGTAAATGGTGCGATATGACGGCTCTCACATACCTAACCATAGATTTTTATTATCTCTGTTTCTCTATTCCACTGCCCCGTTCTGCTATAATGGACAGGCACCCTAAATTCGCTTTTGTACATCATTTTTAACCAGTGCATTAAGTTTTACTAATTAATAAAATAAAAGATCGCTTTTATTAACTTTATTCAAATTCAACGATACAACAATGAGAACTTACAGCAATACCACTAATTTACTTCAACGGGAAAACTTCTTCGCACCACACACAACAAAACTTGTAATTATTTTATCCATACAATGCATGGCACTTGAATATTTTTCAGCCGGTCGATTCTGTAAACCCGTAAAGTTATGGCTTGGGTGAAGTGATCTCGAAGTGAGCTGAGTCCGATTCTGTAAAAATATCTAAGTGACAACTGAGGTAAAGTGAACGACAAGTGAGCTGTCAAATCCTACAAACAAGATGAAACGACAACTCATTAATATGCCGAGACGTCGACAGACCGACAATAGACCGATGTCATTTTATCTTGATTACATGGATTGACAGCTTCGTGATCAGTTCACCCAAGCCTTCACTTCGATATGTTTACAGAATCGAACTCAGTACAGTAGTTTGTTTCATGTCGAAAACAGTCAATATTTCGAGGCTGAACAAAATTCTTCGATCGACGCGTGGGGAATTGAAAATGTAATGTGAAACTGAAATTGATAGAACGTCGTTCAATATTTTCGTTGAAAGGAAATAAAAGTGGTTTTTGTTCAAAGCGTTTTTTAAATAAATTGGTTTTGCAGAATGGTACCAAAGGCTTACGGTATTTATTAACAACTAGCTGTGCCCCGCGGCTTCGATCCCGTCAACTACCCATTTTTTTTTTGCTTTTAAACCTTCCCTGTATTCTGGCGAACTAAACAAAAACAGAATTACCGAAATCGGCCCTGCCATTCTCGAGTTTTAGCGAGACTTACGAACAGCAATTCATTTTTATACAGGGAAATTGAAAAAATACCCGAAACCTCTTAGGCAGTGAAAGTACACATGATTATAAGCAACTTTTGTTTTGGTAAAACTCCGAAATCTCGAAAAAAATATCAGCTGTTTCATACATTTTCATTGGCTAAATACTGCATTTTGTATGAAACAGCTGATATTTTTTTCGAGATTTCGGAGTTTTACCAAAACAAAAGTTGCTTATAATCATGTGTACTTTCACTGCCTAAGAGGTTTCGGGTATTTTTTCAATTTCCCTGTATATAAGAGAAGATGAAAATTTGTCGTGATGTGTGAACGATAAGCGATCATAAAGACAGACAGAGGTGGAATACCACATTCGACAACATTCGGCTAATTTGTTTTCTAAAGATAGAACAACTTCTATAAAACAGAGTTGTCGTATTATCACGAAGAGCCTACCTGCCGGTTCCTTAAATATTCACACACATGGTATAACTCATGCTTGGTTCTAATTAATTATTTTATTTGTCTTTAAGTTTACAAACGCTTCGCAAATAGCACTAAGCAACATCTCAAAACTATAAGCTATTTATTTTAAGTACTACATGATTCTCAATATGGACATCTATATAATAACCATCTCTCTTCACAAACACTAACATAAATAGTAATCCTGGGACTAATACTATCCAAACATCACCAAAATCTGATATAGCTACTACAGAAACAGTTTAGACAGAAATTAATTTCCATCTAGCGTGATTCGAAACCACGTGAACGGCTTCAGTGGTAACTCTCACGGTACAAAAGCAACTACCTACTCAAATGTCCGGGAAGCGTTATTGTGTTTCCCAATACTCTACGTCCCCTTTGAACAGACAAGTACTGAAAAATGTAACTGTTATCTCAATAAATCAAACCGCACTTGCATTGAGTATATATCTGTGCTCGCGTGCACACTTGTGCACTGTAATGGGTTCCACGCCGATGACTAGTCTCCGTTGAGAGTGACATAGTTATTTGAAGAAAATAGGACTGATTACATTTAAAACAGGCTTGCCTTGACTGGGAAATCAAAGTCAAAGTCCTTTATGCTATTCCATTGAATGTAAGGTACTTTAAAGGTATGCGGTAAAGAAAGTGAAGTCCCGCATACTTCCATTGAATAAGGAAAATCCTCCACCTAAGCGGTTGTTGTGCCTGGGGGGCTACTGCCCTTTTTTTTAGGGATGGGAAATCATCAAATGACTTCTCCCGCTCTGGGTGGAGCGGGAGGGAGTGTCAGACTTCTACTGGCTAAAACCGATCCATGTTCCTTCATTGCCCTTTGTGTTCCGGAGCCGCGGTATCTCTTTCGAAAAGTCCAGCCACTCCGGCAGGCGTCGGCCCTTTCGGGCCCCTCTGTGTGCTGACTTTCTTTGAGGCGCGCGTGGAACACGAACGCGCCGTCGACACGGCCTGTCGTCATGAGACGGACGGACAGGGAGCTACCCATAGCTCTGCCCTATACTTCAAATTTGGGCTGATGTATACGTTCAAATCGCACGGTAAATTCTGCTTGCGCGATGTAGGATATTCAATTCGCCGCCAGTTGAAAAGATGGCGTTTCGGTTATTTTTGTTGCGATCTGGAATTGCTCCATTAGTTTTTCTTGTGGCGCCATTACAGTACAAGTGTGTTTGTGGAATAAACGCCTCGCGCCGAGTCTTGCCTGCAACAGAGGTTAATTCCTAGAGTAGAGTGGGTTTTTCGCACCCTCCACTGTAACACGCATAGTCATCTGCCACTGTGATGTAAATAGTATAAATGATATGTACCCAAATTTTATTTTTCTGAATAAATTTCAATTGAAAATAATTAATACCTATACCTATTAGTAAATTATTTACATTCAAATTACAAAATAATATTGAGGACGTTATTAATGTAATTATTTGTGATCTAATATCCTATGAATCTTATATCGTCATTATGTTACTTCTGGGAAGTAGAGCATTCGTGAAATCAATTACGCATTCAGGATTGTCGGAAATACGGATTTAGGATAATTTATCCGTTTCAGAAACTTTTACTGATTATTTTTACTTTTACTGGTGTTAAGGTCACGCTTTTTAAAGCGTACTGCACGTCCCTATATACGTGTAGCCTGTGGGCTGACTATAGTGAAAGGGCATACAGTGCCCTCCGAGTCCAGTACAACAACGCGTTCCGGGCTGTGTTGGGGCTGCCCCGTTTCTGTAGTGCATCAGGGATGTTCGCGATGGCGCGAACAGATTGCTTCCACGCATCTATGCGTAAGCGGTGCGCGTCCCTGGTGCGTCGCGTGCGGGCCAGTCCCAACGCTATCCTGGCAATGATCGCCAACAGGCTGGACTGCCCTTATATACGGCATTGTTGTGGCAGACATGTTGCTGTTCCAGTGCCGGTTAGGAAATTTTAATTATTGTGTTTATTTTATGTTTTATTTTGTGAAAGTAAAATCTATAATGTCCGTTAAATATAATAAAGATTGTGCGCAATAATAAATTATTATTACTATTAAATGTTACAATATGTTGTGTACGGCTGTACGTTTTCAAAAGTTGCTTTCCACGTACGAGTTCTTGTGCTTTGTCGTTTTTGCTTGTAATGTCTACATGAGATAAGATTTTATCTTGGAAAAATAATATTCCAGCATAAGACCCGTTAATATCATCATGCACCTTGCTATGATGATGTGATCCGACCGTTAAAATACTGTAACCAGGGTGTACCTATAAATGCAAAAACGGATGTTTACCCTTTGATAAGAAATATAAGTAACGGAAGAATTCTATATACTACAATTTATATCCTAATATATAAAATTCTTCCGATACTGAGCGAGTGACTGACAGACAACGCATAACCGAAATTACTGGTTGTAGAAAATTAGCATGTTAACCAACATGCTAATTTTCTACAACCAGTAATTTGGGAAGAACCTTGGGAAGTGTAAGGTAGCACTAAGAGAGGATTTACCGAAATTCCTACGGGAAAAAACGGGTTATGCGTTTAAAGAATAAGCCTGTCTATAAATCCTACTAATATTAAAAATGCGAAAGTTTGTGAGGATGGATGTATGTGTATGTGTATGTATGTTTGTTACCCTTTCACGAAAAAACTACTGGACGGATTACGATGAAATTTGGTACGTAGGTAGCTGAAGACCCAGAATAACACATAGGCTACTTTTTATCCCGGAATTCCCGAGGGATCGGGATTTACATGGGAATAACGAGAATTTATACGCGGACGAAGTCGCGGGCGGCCTCTAGTAATGAATAAATTTAAGTTAACTGTGATTCATCTTGACTGGATAGATTGAAAGCTACTTCATTTTCACTTTACCAAGCTTGCACGGTGAGAATATTATAAAATAGCACCGCTTTTGTCGACCTACAGCTACGTCAAGCATGATCAAAGTAGGTAAGTCAAAAAACGTGACGTCACACCTAAGTGCAAAGTGCTTGTTTAGTGGAACCGTGGCTTCAGACAATAAACTTTGGTGTAAAACGTAAACCTTGAATTACACTGTGAGTGCGACACTAT
Organism: Ceramica pisi; assembly: GCA_963859965.1. NCBI lineage: Eukaryota > Metazoa > Arthropoda > Insecta > Lepidoptera > Noctuidae > Ceramica > Ceramica pisi. The sequence goes on along the minus strand of OY982539.1, from coordinate 15,736,197 downwards.
TCACTCAGCGTGTACTCTTGTTTGCGTTAACAAATGTATCTGTTTACGTTAATTTATTCTAGTGAGAGCTAGGAAACAAATTGCTGCAGAAGTGTACCAATTTGAGCTTGAAAGGATATCACTATATCGTTTGAATTATACAAGGTATAAAATAACATAACGCAAAACTTAAAAAAGGGATCGCTGCTCTTTTCATTAAAAACAAATGATACTTTAAGTCCAACTCGAAAATAAGTTAATCTCATCTGTTCAAGTAGGTATATTTTGTCGTGTTATGCTTACATAAATGTATGGAGTAGTTGTTTTTAGGGTTCCGTACCCAAAAGGTAACCAATGGAACCCTATTCAGTCTATCAGTCCGTCCGTTCGCTCTTCCGTCCGTCTGTCTGTCAATGAGCTCTATCTCAAGAACTGATTGTATATTTCTATTGCCACTACAACAACAAATGATAAAAATTAAGGTTTATGGTACGGAACCCTTCGTAGGCAAGTCATTCTCGCATTTGGCCAGTTTTTTTCTCGATATCACGGTTGGTTCCATGGTGAAAAATATTCATAATATTAAGTATCATTTTACTTATTATTTTGAACACCCTTTTTCAAGTTTTGCGTTATTACTGTTACCTATGTATTTAAAAGAAACATTTCTCATAGAAGTTGGATCGATGATCTAATGAGGACCGCTCAAATACGAAAGAAGAAAGGATCAGACGATCGATGTGACGACGCTTGGTAGAAGCATAATTATGACAGCAGTGAACGCCATTCGGCTGAAATGATCATATTATTATTTATTAATTCATACATAATTAGGTATCTATGCACTGTTTAAAAGCGATTCCCGCTCATCTGTGCCATAAACCAATTAAAATTATCCGTAATTAATCTGTGCTGCGTATTTTGATATAAATTCATCAGGTGAATTGAGGATTAAATTCCACGAATTCAGCCATTGTTTCCGCAGCCTCTACGTGCAACGTACAGTGTCAAAAACAAAGCGAGGCTATTCACACAGACTGAAATCAGAACACATAGATAGATTCACGGAATTTTTCACAATTTCGAAGCTTTCAAAACGAATTGTTTTCGAGGTTTTAATATAGTATCAAGCTTTATCTTTTGCTATGACCTGAATTTTTGACAGATAAATGATTTCTTTCTGCGACGTAACCTTCCCTTTCATGGTTGTTTTGGAGATTTTCCCCTATTACTAAGCATTGATTACCGATCCAACTGTCAACGGGATAGACAAACAGTTGCCATTTTCTTTTTTCGCAGAGTGTGTATTTCTATTGTCGCATTAACAACAAATAACAAAAAAAAAGTCAAAATTAAAGGCAGCACCATTCCAACATTACCGTATCCTAGGGATTTACTGGCCCGAGACAATCTCTAACGTAGAGCTGTTGGAGAAATGCTACGAGAGCCCGATTAACCGTCAAATCAAGCATCCTAAGTGGAGGTGGATTGGTCACACGCTCTGGAGGGATCCCGATCATATTCCCAAACGGGCCTTGGATTGGAATCCTGAAGGGAAAAGGAAGCGTGACCGTCCTCGTCAAACTAGGTGACCTCGCCAATACGGTGTTGGCAGAAGCGACGAGTATGATATGGAGGAGCAATGACGTGGAGTGAAGTGAAGCGTGAAGTTCGTGCCCCAGCTAGGGGACATAGGACCTGAAGTCAAGCCCATTCCAACATTCTTTCACTGATAGAAGGCTACTTAATAAATACTACTGTGTGAGTGCTTGTATCGTATTCAAGTTACATCTGGAGTAGTTTACTATACGAACCTTGTAGAAACCAGAACAAATTTCCGTGCGTTCAAGCGATTTTGGCATACCTATTGTTACGAGCTTGGGGTTCGTGACAGTAAAAACAGCCGATTAATTAACCAAAAATGACACTTTAATAATCATCACTAATTATCACTTTAAACGCACTAATTATAACACACAATCGCACTATTAAACACTTCACTTCACTTAATTCGCAGTTGAAGATCGCTTCCGATGTATCGCTTGTATCGCCAATTCAATACTGACCCAGTCACGAGCGATGCGCACCTTATATAGTCCCACAGTAATTTCCAGAACCTTCGAGAATGGAAATATCTAGAAAGTTCGGGAACATACCGGTCCCGACTGACTAGGTGTCGAAACATCGAGAATGTTCTAGCATCGAAAATTCTAGAAAGATCGTGACCCAATTAGTTCCACTACTCGATACTAGATGGCGTTAGTAGTACGTTGTGAACCCGGCATTAATTCTGGCGCGTAACACTGCCCCCTCCTAAGACATGCGCGTCCCGAGCATCGGTCCCATAATAACGCGCCAGTCGATCCACATGGACGATCTTAGGTGCACTTCTCGTACCTTTCTGGATACGGTAGGTCACGTCATTGATTTTTGTGACAATCCGGTACGGCCCGTCCCATTTAGCTTGAAGCTTAGGAGATTTCCCTTTACTGCGAACTGGATTGTGCAACCACACTAGTGAATCTTCGTCGAAACCTTTATTTTTCATTTTGCGGTCATAACGAGTTTTCATCTTTTCAGACATTTGCTGGCCCAATTGTCTGATGTGCTCATAAATGTCGTTCATTTTGTTCCGCAAGTCATTCGCATAATCGGTTATACTGCGTGGGGCATCAGGTGGTATTCCGGTGATCAGGTCTGCAAGCAGCCGTAATTCTCTACCAAAGTTTGCGGAAGCTGGTGTCACCGATGTGCTTTCGTGAACAGCACTTCGGTATGACAGCAAAAACGGTTGTATATGCTTGTCCCAATCGCGTTGCCGGTTTTCCACAACTTAAGCCAGGTATCTCTCCTATGTCTGATAATCGTTCCACCATTCCATCCGATTGTGGGTGGTAAGAAGTTGTTCTTGTTTTATGAGTACCCATAACTCGACAAGTTTCCTGGAATATTTGTGACTCAAAATTCCGTCCTTGATCGCTGTGAATCTCCAAAGGTACTCCAAAACGACAGAAGACTTCATGAACGAGTTTATCTGCAACTGTTGAAGCTTCTTGATTCGGAATGGCGAAGACTTCCGGCCACTTGGTGAAGTAATCCATTACAACCATGAAATACTTGTTACCACTTATTGGAATTAGAACATAAACCTAATAAACAAAACGCATCAATGCATTGCCGCGTTTCGTTATTCTACGAGCGATCCGAGCGCCTCTAGTGTTCATAAAACTGTACTATCTGTCAGCTGATGTCGTTCTGTATCTTGTAACGTTTTTCCTAATATAAATCAGTTAATTACTTTAAATCTAGTTTTTCATCACAATAGGTTATGGGCATATGACCCGTTAGTCATAAAAAGTAAAGTAAACTCCGTTAGTTTAAAGTACAGTAAAGTTCCGCGAGTGATTTCTGATTTTTAGGTAGCCACCGTTACAAAGCATTTTTCGAATTAGCTCCGGTAAAAATGGCTATGTCTAATGTACAAATAGACAAATTACTCGGAAGAGATAACTATTGCACATGGAAATTTGCCGTACAAACATATTTACAACACGAAGACCTGTGGGACTGTGTTGAACCTGCCGATGATAAAGCAGTAAATGCGAAGCAAGACCTGAAGGCGAAGTCTAAAATAATCTTGCTTGTGGACCCAATAAACTACATACATGTCCAAGATGCAAAGAGTGCTAAAGAGGTCTGGCAAAATTTACGAAATGCCTTTGAAGATTCAGGTTTAACTAGAAAAGTGGGGTTACTCCGAGACTTGGTGAATACCACATTAGATGGATGTTCAAACATTGAGGAATATGTGAATAAAATAGTAACCACCGCCCACAAACTAAGAAATGTAGGTTTCCACGTCGATGATGAATGGTTGGGAACACTAATGTTAGCTGGTTTGCCAGAACAATACAAACCAATGATCATGGGACTGGAAAGCTCCGGTGTAAAGATAAGTACAGACTTAATAAAAACTAAACTTTTGCAAGAGGTTAATGAGTCAAATGTCTCCGTTCTTTACACAAAGCATAAATCTACCCTCCGACAAAATGTTAATAATAATCAGCATAAAAAACCACAAGGACCGCGTTGCTACAACTGCAATAAGTATGGACACATGAGTAAGTTCTGCAACAAGAAGAAAACTGAAAATAAAGGTTTTGCAGCAGTTTTTTCAGCGGCACATGAAAACATTGACAGTATGGTATGTGGATTCCGGAGCATCTTTACATATGACCAACTTATCTGACTGTATGTATGATGTCCGCTCACCACCGATACAACATATTAAGGTTGCCAACAACACATCCGTCTCCGTAGAAAAAATGGGTAATGTAAACTTGGACTTAATTGGAGAAAATGGTGAGATCAATCACATACAGGTGAGAGATATTTTATATGTACCACAATTGAGCACCAACTTATTGTCAGTAAGTCAGTTAACAAAAAATGGCTGTCAAGTAATATTCAATAAAACTGGTTGTGAAATATACAATACCAAGAAACAATTAATTGCAACAGCAAGGCTAATTAATAACATGTATAAGTTAAATATTGCGAAAGGAAATGCATTCATGTCCACTGTAGATAGCCAAAACATCAATGTGTGGCATCGTAGAATGGGACATTTAAATTACAATGATGTTAGTAGACTACCATTATGTACTGAAGGTGTCAAATTATCAAATACAGAAACATTGAATAATAATTGCATTTCATGTTTGCAAGGCAAACAGACAAGGTTTCCCTTTAAGAATATTGGCTCACGGGCCACTGCACCACTGGAACTGATACACTCAGACTTGTGTGGTCCTATGGAGACGCCATCTATGGGAGGAGCCAGGTATTTCATCACTTTTATAGATGATTACTCTAGAAAGGTGTCTGTTTATTTCCTGAAAAATAAAATGAATATCAAAGAAGTATTTGACATGTACAAGAAGGAGATGGAGAATCAATTGGATTGTAAAATAAAAATTCTACGCACCGATAATGGCTTAGAATATATTAATAATCAATTGTCTCAATATTTGGCAGGAACAGGTATCAAGCATCAAACGACTGCACCTTACACGCCCGAGCAAAACGGACTTGCCGAGCGCATGAGATGCATGCTGTTCGATGCTGGACTTTCAAAACAGTATTGGGCAGAGGCAGTGGAGACAGCTGCGCACATAGTAAATCGCTCTCCGAGTCGAGTTCTTGACTACGTGACACCACTCCAAAAATTAACAGGTATTAAACCAAACATATCACACCTTAGAATATTTGGTTGTAAAGCCATGTTTCACGTATCGAAAGAAAAGAGACTAAAGTGGGATCCAAAATCTACTGAAATGATATTTCTTGGATACTGTGAAAATACCAAAGCATATAGATTATTGAATCCAAATACAAAGAAGATTACTAAAAGTAGAAATGTCACATTTTTAGAAGACTGCCACTGTAATGAAAGTTTAAGCACAAAAAATATTAACAATAATAATAAATTACAGATACCTGTGCCATTAACAGAGACTGTAGAAACTCCAACTAATGAAGAAAACTCCGGCTCCGTACACAATGGCCAGAACATAGAGATAAGCTGTTCAAAACCTATATCAGATGAGAGTTATATGGATCCATGTAATCAGGATACAACTTATGAACCTAGCACTGAATGCTCATTTGAATCTCCAGACCGATTTATAAACCTGAGACCACGTAGAAGGCAGCCTGATTTGGAAGATGAAGAAAATGTACATGCTGCATGTTTGGCTCTAAGTCAGGATCCTGTAACAATTGAGGAAGCAATGTCCTGCTCAGAATCCAGTCATTGGAAGAAAGCCATGGAGGAAGAGTATAAGTCGTTAATGAAAAATCACACTTGGCTTTTAGGTGACTTGCCGACTGGGAAGAAGGCTATACCTTGCAAATGGGTTTTTAAGACAAAAAGAGATGAGAAAGGAAACATAGCAAAATATAAGGCGAGATTAGTAATTAAAGGATGCGCTCAGAAGAAAGGAATGGATTACAATGAAGTATATTCACCGGTAATCAGATATTCATCCCTCCGCTATTTGTTCGCATTGGCAGTAAAATATAATTTGGATATTGATCAAATGGATGCTGTGTCTGCCTTTCTACAGGGTGATGTAGAAGAAAATATTTATATGAAACAGCCCCCAAGCTTTGAAGAAAATAATACACAAGTGTGCTTATTGAAAAAGTCACTTTATGGATTAAAGCAAGCCAGTAGACAATGGAACAAGAAATTAGATAACAAATTGAAAGAAATTGGTTTGACACAGTCATTGCTTGATCCCTGTATTTATTACAGAATAGAAAAAGAAAACATAACATTCTTAGCTGTATACGTAGATGATTTATTATTATTTACAAGTTCCATGGAAACGAAAAAGTACATTAAGGAAAAATTATTTTCTAACTTTGAAATGAAAGACTTGGGAGAGTTAAAATACTGTTTGGGTTTGCATGTACATAGAGACAGGAAAAATGGCATTCTATATATAAATCAAAAGCAATATATTCGGGACATACTGAGTAAATATGGAATGTCAAATTGTAAAGGTGTGAAAACGCCTATTGATCCGAAGACTAAGTTTAATACGAGTCAGACTCAGACTACTATTGACGTGACTTCATATCAGGAAATGATTGGATCATTACTGTATTTATCACAAGGAACCCGCCCAGATATAGCATATTATGCTGTGAATACTTTAAGTAGGTTTAACTCAAGACCGGAAATGCAGCATTTGTTGGCGCTGAAACGAGTTCTAAGATATTTGAATTATACTGAAAATTATGCATTAACTTATAAACAAAATAAAGAAGAAAATTCAATACATGGCTATTGTGATGCTGATTGGGCTAGCAATGAAGATGACCGAAGATCATGTACCGGCTATGTATTTATATTTCAGGGTGGCGCAATTACGTGGAACTCACGCCGACAACAAACAGTTGCGCTATCCACAACTGAAGCTGAATACATGTCACTCTCTAGCTGTACTCAAGAGGCGATGTGGCTTAGGCAAATGCAAGAAGAGTTCTGGCCACACTTGGCCAGTATACCTGTCACCATTTTATGTGATAACCAAAGTGCTATTAAACTTGCAGGTACTGAAAACTATCATTCCAGGTCTAAGCACATAGATATACGACACCACTTTGTACGTGACAAAGTGCAATTGAAGAAGATTGTCATTGAGTACATCCAGTCTAGTGAGATGGTGGCGGACTCGCTGACTAAAGGGACTCCGCAGTTGAAGAAGGACTACTGCTCTGCACAAATGGGTTTATGTCCAAGGGAGGATATTGGAATTAGAACATAAACCTAATAAACAAAACGCATCAATGCATTGCCGCGTTTCGTTATTCTACGAGCGATCCGCGCGCCTCTAGTGTTCATAAAACTGTACTATCTGTCAGCTGATGTCGTTCTGTATCTTGTAACGTTTTTCCTAATATAAATCAGTTAATTACTGTTCGCGCCGCTACATTGGCGCTCCTTTATTTTAGGTATAGTTTTCATTCTACCCGCTTTTTACTTTATATTTTTGATTTTCGCTGCTTGGTTTTGCACTGAGGTCAGATGGACGACCGACACCGCCGCCGCCGGTTGGTCGTGTCCGTGCCGCTTCATTTCTTGTACATCCAGCATCAACAATTTTGGATTAAACCGCTTTGAGGTCGTTTCGCGCCGTGCACGACCCTCATATCGTCCTAACATCAAGAAGACCGAGAAGAGCGCATCAAGGTCACAGCAGCGTTGGCACGTGGAGCGAGGCCCTGAACCGGACCGCCCACCGTGGTGCTAAGGTTAGTCAACTTTCTTTCCTTTGTTGCGAGACCAGCAGCTTTTCTCAATCTTATGTTCTTTTGCCTTTTTCTGTTTTGAATAAAACCTATGGAGATACAACCACTAGCCAGCTAGTACCCACCCGCGCACACAATTACTTTAAATCTAGTTTTTCTTCACAATACCACTGTCACTTTCCGGAAACGGTCCCGCAACATCCAGGGCTATCCTTTCCCAAGGTGCACCAACATTGTATAATTTCAGCGCACCTCTGCTACGAGTCTGAGGTCCTTTAACAGCCGCACAACTTGTACATTTGCGACACCAGTCCTCGACATCGTCACGACAGTGTACCCAGTAAAAACGTTCCCGTATCTTCAGTACAGTCCGTTTCACTCCCATATGGCCTCCTGAACATGCATCATGGTACAGCTGTAGAACATCCGGTATTTTCGCTTTAGGGACAACCATTTGCAAATGACAGCTGTCTCCCCGAGCATTCTCCCATTTACGGCACAGGACTCCATCCTGAATCACTAAGCTGTCCCATTGTGCCCAATAGCTTTTTGTGATCGAACTCATCGCTGAGACGTCGCTCCACGTAGGCTTAGGTGCACTGGTCCTTTTCCAGTCCAGAAACGGCTTGACGTCCGAATCTTCCTGCTGTGCACGTTGTAAACTTTCCTTCCACTCGTTGCTGAGGTCTGTCTTAAGCATTCTCAAAGGTACAAATTCTTTGTCCTCTTGCCTAAAACAATGCTTGCAGTCTTCGGGGCAAGGTCTTCTTGACAATGCATCTGCATTGCCATGAGATCTCTCGCTGCAATGTGCCACCAACAAGTCGTTCTCCTGCAGCCACTGGTCGCTGTCGTTAGCCGCCCTACCTTCAAGAGATAGGCTATTTTCCCTTCCTGCATTTCGCTTAGGGCAACTGGATCTAAGGTGGCCCCTTTCACCACAGCCGTAGCATCTAGGGCTGTATCCTTTAAAACGGTCACTAATTGCAACTGCTGCAATCTCCTTGGTTCGGTGAGATCGATAATCCTGCCGCAAAGCTTCCTTTTCTGTAGTTCGCTTAGGGCAACTAAGTCGAAGGTGACCTCTTTCACCACAGCCGTAGCACCTAGGGCTATATCCTTTAAACCGGTCGTGAAACGTTACTGCAGCAACCTCCTTAACGCTTTAGGGACGATAATCCTGCCGCGCAGCTTCCACTTCCAGTGCATGTGCCAAAGCGTCCTTAAGTGTCCCGTGGTGCCCGAGCCTCACTGCAGAACTTCAAGGTCGCGGATACCGTCAATGAAGGCCTGGACCAGGTTCCCTTCAATAAGCGCAGGTACAGACTGGTATGCCTTCCGCACAAGCTTCTCCACTTCAAGGGCCCACTGCTGCAGGTTTTCACCACTACGCTGTACACGATCCCTTAGTTGCGCACGAAACACGTGCTCCAGATGGGCGTCACCATACCGGGATTCCAGTGCTTCAAGGAGCTGCTCGTAAGTTACTTCTTTACCGAGAGCTTCCAATACAGTTAAGGCCTGGTCGCGCAGGCCTAAGGTGAGGGCAGTCATGGCTTGATTTTTACTCCAACCGTTCGCCTTCATGACGGCCTCAAACTGAATTTTGTAGGCCGACCAAGAAGACGTCCCATCGAACGGCGGCACTTTGAATCCACGTAGTGAAGGTGTAGTATAGTTACGGGAGCTGCAATCCCATCTCCAAGTTTAAGGTTACCCAACTCCTTCTTCACATCAGCAATAACGTCATAAAATTTGCTGAACTGTGTTTCAGCATCTGACAGGCGGTTGTCACACTGAGCAACCTTATCCTTCACTTCCTTCATGTCTTTCCCAAAAGACGCGTGCAGTTCTTTCATGAGGAGCATCTGTTCTTCCTGTCGGCGCGCCTGCTCCTCCTTGTCAAGCTTGAGCTGTTCTTCCAAGCGACGGGCCTGCTCCTCTTGTCGGCGGGCCTGTTCCTCCTGTCGTCGGGCCTGTTCCTCCTGTCTTCGGGCCTGTTCCTCCTGTCGTCGGGCCTGCTCCGCCTTGTCATGCTGCAGCTGTTCTTCCAACCGACGGGCCTGTTCCTCCTGTCGGCGAGCCTGCTCCTGCAGCATCATCATCAGAGCAGCAAAGTCTGGCGGTAATGATGCCGGAGCTGCTGTGGACGGGCCGTCCTCCATGGTCGGTAGCTGAATTTCCGACGTCTGCGGCGTTGCACCACCAAAACGCCTCTGATCCGTCTCCTGCTGGCGTTGACTACGGGTACGGATACCCTCCGTAGTGTCGTCCTTTGGCAGAATCGGCATAATTATCCACTCTTCTGACACCAATTGTTACGAGCTTGGGGTTCGTGACAATAAAAACAGCCGATTAATTAACCAAAAATGACACTTTAATAATCATCACTAATTATCACTTTAAACGCACTAATTATAACACACAATCGCACTATTAAACACTTCACTTCACTTAATTCGCAGTTGAAGATCGCTTCCGATGTATCGCTTGTATCGCCAATTCAATACTGACCCAGTCGCGAGCGATGCGCACCTTATATAGTCCCACAGTAATTTCCAAAACCTTCGAGAATGGAAATATCTAGAAAGTTCGGGACGTTACCGGTCCCGACTGACTAGGTGTCGAAACATCGAGAATGTTCTAGCATCGAAAATTCTAGAAAGATCGTGACCCAATTAGTTCCACTACTCGATACTAGATGGCGTTAGTAGTACGTTGTGAACCCGGCATTAATTCTGGCGCGTAACACTATTACTGGAATCAAAAGTAGCTCATAATATAGGACTCATTAGTTTCAGTGTTAATGTATAATCCGTGGGTTTAACCCAGTTGCATATGTCCCTTGGTGTCTATTGGCCTAGCCAGAATAGATTCTGTCTCCTGCTCGATAGGAGGGAAGTGGAAATTGTATTTTTTTTCTACTCTTTCGCGGTACTTTTCTTATTAATTTAGTTGCGGGATCCAAGACAGTCGAATCGTTTCTCCGGGACTCGTCGAGCTTCATTAGCTCAGCGTTTCTCTGGTGGTCACCACTGTTGATTCTGACATACAGGAGTTGCAGTGGTTGGGAATGTGTGGCGGAAAAGCGATCCTTTCGTGTTTAGACAACACGAAAGGATACAACCCATTACAGATTAATATTGTGGATATAATTTGTACTCGGCTGCAATTCGCCTATAACGGTCTAGTCCCGATATCGCGCACAGGTTTTGTCTAACTAACAAATTAGTATCTATTTCTGTCCCGTGTAAATAATGAGCTGGACCAGAGCTCTGGCCCAAACCCTCCAGCAGTGTATTGAAAAAATTGAGGGCTAAACAAAACTATCTAAACTGTGCCACTTTCGTCCCACTTTACCCGGTCTTCTGTAGTTATATTGGATTTTAAAAATTGCCTCAGACTTGATGTTGTTGTTATTGTTGGTTGATGTCATCAATCTGAAACTGAACGCCATCAACATTATGAACCATATGTTTACGAGTCGTCAGTGTCAATATTCCATAGAAAACAATGACACTGACAGCTCGTAAACGACTGAGAACGTTAGTGAATGAAACCGTAGCGGTAGAAAACTTGTACCTGCCATGTAAACACGAAGGGGTAAACCCGGTTACAGGAATAATTTCACTGTGGATATAATTTGTGCCCGGCTGCGATACGCTTGTCACGCTCTAGTCGCGGTGTCGCGCACAGCTTTTGTCTAACCATCTAATTAATGGTGGTATTTCTGGCCCGGGTAAATAATGAGCAGGACCAGCGGGTGAAAATTGCATGTAATGTTTCAAATATACCGGTTTGTAATTTGAAACAGCTGAAGTATGGAAATATTTTAATCAATGGAATTTCATAAAATCTCCTCACTACGTGAGTATTCTATTTTTCTCCGCTCCGCTGTAAAAGACAGGCACCCCGAAGCTGTTATATATTTCAGTGTGTGACCTAATACGGTTCATGAGATAGGTATAACCCGCTGATAGACAGACAGCGGCCCTTAAAATCACCTGAAAATCATATTTTTTAATGACTTTTCTTCAGTAGAATATTTTCCCTTTGGCTAACCTTAATATAATTATAATGAGTGCAACGGGTCAGGTCCACCTTGACTCAGTATCGACCACCCGTCACGGTGACATGGTCGGGCTATTTTTAACAGAGGACGTTATAGAATGATATGGTCCCCGTTTTGAATAAAAATAATAAAATAAAAAAACAATGGATCCACCGTGAACTGATAACAGCAATTAGTTGTATAATTTATGGTTACTACCGATTCTATTTATTTCTGGTAGGTATTCACGAATCGATTTTAATCTGAAAAATACTACGAACATACCCTTAGTTTTTCCGAACATTCCAATATGCGTTCACGTAAGCATTTTCTGGAATGGCTTATGATAGGTATTAGGCTCAAGGTAGAGCATGCAATTAAAAGGCCTATTACAAAAAAACGCGAAAATGTAAGAATTCATCGTTGAAACTGCATCGTTTTCGTTGGTTAATATGCCATCTATTAAATAATGAATACTTGAAAAAAATAGATTGTTTCCTCTTCTAAAGTATTACAAGAACCAAATTCTGGAAAATTATGTATTTAATTCGTATTCTTCATTTTCCCGAAGCATTGTTTAGAAAAATCGCGCCGAGACCTGTTTTGTAAGCTCAAATTTGAGAATTGCATCGAATAAAATCCATTTAATTTAGGGCAGTTGGAGGAAGCGTGTACCCAGCTGAACACTACAGAAGACAGCATAACTTGGAGACGCGATGTGGTTGCTATTCTCATCAATGAGAGAAAGTCGCAGAAAGAAGAAGAAAATTATTAGGAGAAAATAGGAAAAATTATTAGGAGAAAATAGGAAAGTTTCGAAGTCATTAACTTTCCCAGTACCTGTCCGTTTTTAGGATTCAGTACCCAAACGGTAACCTCTTTCCGCCCGATCGTCCATCCGTCTTTCTGTCAGCAGCCTGTATCTCATGAATCGTAATAGGTAGACAGTTAAAAATTGTCACAGAGTATGTACAGTCGCCAGCACGTCAAAGCTACAACAATCTGTCAAATTTCTGCAATAGATTTTCAACTTCATCACCTAAGTTTTAAGATTCAAGATTGATTGGAAAAATTTGACAGTTTCGTGTAGCTTGATGTGCTGGCGACTGTACTTTTGTTGCCGCTATAACAATTAATAATAAAAATTGGAATAAAAGGGGGCCCCATAGGTACAAAAAAAGTTTTTTTTGGCATGCAGCATGATACACTTGGCCGGTGTTTGCGTATAGTTCTCCTTAAGCGATTATATGCTAAGCTTTAAGAAATAAATTACATAATTATAACCTGTATCTGCCAAGCTTTTTTGCAACCGTATTGAGGTCGTCTTCCAGTCTGTCCAGACGCAGTTGATTGGGAATATTTAAATAGCTGTCTATCTGATCTCCAAAACCCAATTACTGGTAAACACGACCGATAGCCAAGCCGAGAAGCACAACCCAGTCATCGTCTTTTTTTTTTCTTGGGAAATCCTCATTGACTTCCTCCACCCGGGCGAGCGGAGGGGTCCGTCAGACTCTTCCACCCTGCCCCGGTGTTCCATCTCTCACCTACGCTGGGGGAACTTATACAACTTCCATAAACCTTGAAGATCGACCAGTACAGCTCTTATCATGAAGCTACTTACTTTATAAACTCTTACAAAATAAAGGTATAATTTACCTTAAACAATACGTAATACCGACCTATCTTAAGCAGGATAGGTCGATAGAGGGTCGGGTAGACTTTCACTAATCTTACGACTTCGACTTCCAAAAGTAGCTCCAGGATTATCTTATGTCGAACGTGGGAGTTAGGAGTTTCCAAAAGCGTCTTCATTGTTATATTTGTGTAGATAAGTACGGCCTTCTCTTCAAAGTTGAAATGTAGGGTAGTCGTGTGGAACTGTGTGTTACCGCTTGAGAGTTATATTTGGGCTCAATGTATAACATTCATAGGTAGCTAACTAACAATAACATTCCGAAATCTGTGTCTTGAAATTTTTGATAAGCTATTTTGGGTAAAGCATGGAAAACTTCAGGGATTTCTCAAGCATTATTTTACTTCAACAACCATCCATATCTGAGCTTGACCAAAACGTATACCTAAAATTTCACGGTTTACATTAACTCTGTCTAGCACATAATCTGTGGCACACAATGTTATCCCAATACAAATATGGATACTATGGACTGTAAAGCTACAGCTGCGGTCGTGGGTTGAATTCCCGGCAGGCTACAATACATTTGTCACTGTATGCTTCAGAGACTCAGATTGTGTGCCAGCTGATGGCAAACTGACAGTCCGCAGTGCACAAGAGTGTTAACACTGGAAATAGTGGTGTTTTGTGTATTGTTGGTAGAATAATGACTTCTTTTTAGAGGATACGCTGTTGCAACTATAAAAAGGCTTGTTTTTGCGATTTAGCCAAGATTTCATCCGACTTGGAGGACCATTTGTAAATCTAAACCTAAGCTTGCGTCACTATAACACGTGCCAATTCTTCTAATTTTTACATTCGCATCGCAAACTGTCAAAAATGTATAAAAATTAAATATTTTTTGATAGTTTGCGATTGACATGCGAATGCGAAAGTTGTTTAAAAAATAGTAGAATTGGCCCTCTTGTTGATCGAGTTCCAAAATCAAACTGACTTTATTCTCCCATTTATCTATGGCCGCGGTCAAACTATTTTAGTGACTTATAATTTTAATACAAAAGTCATTTGTCGACCTCAAACCGACCTACGAATGACAACGGTAACACAAATTTCAACACTAAAAACACAATTCATTCAAGACTTTAGCGACTCTAGCACAATCCTCGTTGACACTGGCTTATTGAAAACACCGTTGGTTTGTAATAAATCGCTATCGATTGTAAACTCTTTCTTCTCGATGAAACATATCTGTGACAGAAAAACATATTTTTTCACAAAGACTAGTAAAACGGGAGCGAAAAGCAAAGCGGGAAGAATTACCGGATATGTATTCATATTTTTACCCGTTCTCGTAGGAATTTCGAGATATCCGCTCTCAGTGCTTCCCTACGGAAAGTAGGAAAGCCTTTTTTTATGGATGGAAAATCATCAAATGACTCCTCCCACTTTGGGCGAAGCAGAAGGGAGTGTCAGACTCTTACTGACCAAAACGTCTCCATGTTCCTCCTAGTGCCCTTTGCGTTCCAGGGTCACGGTGACTCTTACGAACAAATTCCGCAAACCTAGCAGGCACAGGCTCTAGCGGGCCCCGTCTACTACGCTGACATCTCAAAGTAGTCTCACATCTGAAAGTAGGGAAGCTACAAGCCAAATGTCAACTTTCTACCACCATAAGTATCGGCTGTACGTTGTCTGCCAGTCACTCAGGGCGGGTTGTTTCACGTTCACTTAACGCATGCGTAAACGTTAAAAATGGTGCTAACTATCGTTAAATCAAAAAATTGGGTTGTTTCACAAAATGTCAGCGTTAACGCACGTAAAATATAACGTTTACGTTAACAGATGGTCTGAGCACTGGTTAACGTTACTTTAGTTGCGTCAAATAGAACAATGTTGTGAAATTTCTTTTGAATTCCTCAATACCAGTTCTTTTGATGACACAAATAAGTGGTGGAATGCAAAAAAAGCTATGTAGGTAGGACCTGTGTCAATAACTTAGCTATTGGGATGAGAAGGAATTTATACCAGAATGTTTTGAAACAACGCTTCTTATTTAACGAACGTTAAAGATCTTCCGTAATTGTTACTTTTTGACGTACGTATGTTACGTTAACCAACCATTTGATACAACCCGCCCTTAGTCACTCAATCGGTCAGTAACGGAAGAATTTTATATAATATAATGATGTAGTCAGGTTTTAATATAATCTTACGTTATGTGTATAATTTAAGTTTTACAAAAATTGTACCAGTTTTTATACAGAAAATTTCTGCGGAATGTGCTCCATGTTAACTAATGAAAGTGAGCTGATACTAAATTAACTAAACATAAATACGAGTATCTAGTTTTCAAATATTATTACTTTTATCTTAAATTCTTTTAAATCTAATTTCCTTTTGAAATATTTAAAAAGTATTCATTATTTATTCTTTATCTATACTAATCTATACTATCTATACTAATATTATAAAGAGGTAACATTTGTTTGTAAGTTTGTATGTTTGTATGTATGTAGGGGGTAATCTCAGGAAAAAATCTTTCAGTGTTAGATAGCCCATTTATCGAGGAAGGTTATAGGCTATATATCATCACGCTAAGACAAATAGGAGCGGAGCATTAATGGAAAATGTGACGCAAACGAAGTTGCACGGGACAGCTAGTGAGATATATGTAGGTAAAAGACCTATCAGCTACATTTTATTTTGTTTTCTCTTAACCTAATAAAAAGTCGGTCATACGTTACGAACTCTAATTAATTTATCTACCAAAACAACGTTACAAAAAATAAAATTCAGCCATTCGTAGCCTCAATCCGTTTATTTTAGAGCTCGTTACCAAATTTTATTAAAAACTTTAGTACAGAATATAATTTTAAATGAATATTTTGTTATTTTTTCGCTATGTATTATAAACATTGTTTTGAATGCGAAATTATGTATGCACGTTGTATGAAATTTGTTTATCTGTTGTCGCTATAACAAAAAACAACTTCACTTTTCGGTTTATGGTACAGAAGTTAACGGACCTTTCGTGTGCCAGTCCGACTCGCATTTTGCTGGATTTTCTTTCATTTTGCGTTTTACTCAGTTGCGCCCTTTCAGCTTATGGCAGCAGAAGACTGCTTCAAAGGTACACTTCAACGTCTTTACGTCCAAAGGGCGGGTTTGGGTACAAACATAACCCTCAGATAAACAAGGTGTAGTGCCCTGAAGAGAAAAGGGTATTCTTCAAAGTGGATAAGTTGGGCGTGGTTCCTGAAGATCCGCGACCCCAAACAACTGAAGTACCTACATATTTTTCATACAAATATTACGTGAACCCTTCTTAAGAGTACTGGCCCGAAATAGGCACGCAATTGATTAAAGTTTGGTTGTTATCCAAATTGATTTAGATATCTATAACATGGTTTTACTCGACATTATACCTACTTGGTTTTTGGGAATTTTAATTAAATTGGCTAGTAGACCCCGGCTTTACAAGAAACCACATAATTATACTAGAGCCGTTTCAGTCATAGTGTCATGGCGTTAACGATTGTCAAAAAACCCAAATGTTTGAGTTACTAAATAAATTTTCTACTAATAATATTATAAATGCAGAAGTTTGTGAGGATGGCTGGATGAATGTTTGTTACTCTTACACGTAGAAAAAAAACCTCCGTTTCTCCGCTTCCCTGCATCGCTCCACTGTAATAGGCAGGAACCCTAAGCGTCTGACACTCCCATCTGCTCCGCCTAGAGCTAGAAAAAAAAACTGTCGCACCTATTATACTATTTATCCCTGTAACAAAAACCACTACATTCGATTCAGCGTGAAAGCATAAGATAAAGTCAGTTTCACGTTTATAATATTACTTAAGACAATCACTAGTTTGCTTTACAGCTTATTATGCAATAATTTTAATTTAGTTCGGACTAACCCTACAAACGCTATTACAATCTAGGGCTTGTTGACGTAATAAAGTTGCAATGATGACGTTGTGCTCTTATTTGCGTGTGCTTTACGTAAGCGGTTTTAATGACGTTAAACTTGTTTAATTAAAATATATTAACTGGTGTTTTAAATAGATATCTCCATCTAAGTTTGAGTCTTCGATTTTTTTGCACACAATACATATGCGAACGATTCATTGTAAGATATTGCGTAAAATTGTGAACTCAACTTTCTTAATAAGACACGGATTTCCTGGCAACTCTTTATTTGGACGAGATTTATTATAATTTGATTTATTCAAAATTACATGTTCACGATTATCGTGACATTATAAAGATTTATGTATTACAAGTAAAGCTCAGAACCTAAAGAATCGCTTTGGTTACCTAGCCTCGCTCAGCAAAAGTTTTCCATTGGTTCTCGCTACGCATCCTCTCACATCCCTGGTGGAAACGCAGCCTAACACTATAAATATAGTCTCAATAGAAACGTCTGTGTCGCATACGGATCACGTCCAAGCATAGACAATACAGACTAGATAAGCTCAAAATTTCTGCCCTGTCCTTTGATACTCGTAGTTGCCACGATAATTAATTAATTTTCCAAGTATTTATCGATTCATGGCGCTGACTGAGTGAGATGTTCATTAAGCTATTACTATCTACCTTATATCAAGAAATACATACCTAGCAAATTAGAATGGAAATTATGGCTGTTTTTGCGATTGCGTTGTTAAAAATTAGTAGCCTTTAGAAATTAAGATAAATTTCCTTCCTATCAGCGATAATGATTGTCAGAAACTCCATAATATAATAAATGAGTTTAACTTTAGCGCATGACGTGTGATAGGTCACTCCTGTATACCTACTACGCAGATTGATGTTTCCTGCCAAGATTGCCGATTCCCACCCGCACCGCCGAGAGAGTGTAAAAAAAATTGTGACGATTGTCACGTGAACTCTAGTAACACGGAAAGTTGACGATAGAAAACAAACTGAAGAAAAATCTTGCACTAACACAATAGTCTGCCAACATAATAAATGCTTCACATATTCTTATGAACTAATACTTTGAAACATAAGTTTGCTTTTAACTTTTAGATCGCCCATTTTTACACCCTTTATTTTGAAGCACTTATCGTAATTTGTTATGGTGTACGATACAAAGTTTATGTATCGACTAGCTACTCCCCACGACTTTGTCTGTGCAGATTTTTTTCATTTTTACCCCCACAACAGTTGATTTGACAAAAATCCATTCACCTGTACACCGAAAACCTAGATCCCATAAGTTTCGGCTGTACGTTGAAATGTCAGTCAGTCAGTTTTCATTAATACATCGTAGATCAACTACAGAATCCTAAAATCGATCTCAGGAAGCAAAACGCTATCCATTTTAACGAGAGAAAATTAAAAAAAAAGCTTTTAAAAGTAGCTAAAGCGTATTCATATTTAATTAGGGAACGAGTTTGTGTTGTTCATTGTCTTCAAGACTAAGCTGGAAAGGCGTTAATTATATTCACAATGGAATAAATAACTCTCCGGTAATGAAGGAAATTTAAAACTGGGGCGTCGGTTTGCGAATTTTGATGGTATTGTAGTATTGTACATCATAATAGCATTATGTTTTGAAATGTGAGCTGAGTGTTTATATTTTTGTGATGTTGAAGGTATAAGCTAAGATGAATGAATTGTGTATGACTAGAAAAGGCAGGAGCAGGCAGGGCAGGAGAGGAGGCAGAGTAATATAACATGAAATCTATACTAATATTATAAAGCAGAAGAGTTTGTTTGTTTGTTTGTTTGTTTGTTTGGTTGGTTGAACGCGCTAATCTCAGGAACTACTGGTCCGATTTGAAAAATTCATTCGGTATTAGATAGCCTATTTATCGAGGAAGGCTATAGGCTATATATCATCACGCTAAGACCAATAGGAGCGTATCAGTAATGAAAAATGTTACGCAGACGGCGTTGCACGGGTCAGCTAGTGTATTATATGTACGTTCTTGAACTAATAATTTTATTTCAACTTGCGAAAAGTAATAAATCTTTTAGTTACATTCTTCCAAATCCACCACCAGACCCTCGAATTTAGTGGTAAACACCCAATCATCCCCTATATTGTACACTTAGGGGTGGAATTTTATATAAAAATGGGGCAAATTTCAAAACACATAAATAATAAAAAATAGATGAACAATATTGGTCTTTCTTTTTTTTTAACGATTATAAAATTTAAATCGCGACTTTTTTGCGATTTCATTCCGCATTTGAAAATCGAAACGATTTCGAACTACGTGCTCAGCCTAAAACGCTTCCGTAAACTGAATCCAACCTGCTTAAACAGCTAAAAATCCTAATACTATCAACGATATCGTTACAGTCGATAGTACAACATTTATAATCGAAATTTATTACAATCGGATGGGCAAAAGCCTCTACCTGGCAAGTGATAAAATCTTACTACTATCTCGAAACCCATTTGCCAAATGATAACGATAATATCTCCTGAAGACTGATCGTTATTACTATGTATGAAGACTCTGTATAATGGACACTTTCAGGAATGATGAATAGGGTGTAATGAGGCGAAGGGAGAGGAGAATGTCGAGGGCTGTTGTATTGGAACGTAAGTCTGAAGGTCTTAGATAAGATAATAATATACGTTACTGTAACGTACTACATCAAAAATAGTTACACGAATTTTATACACAAACTATTTTTATTTTATAAATAGGTTATAAATACACTTTTACACGACAAATAATCTTTCAGCCAGTTGAACGAGCTTTTTGACATTATATGCGGCTGATGTTTGTGGCTACTCTGAGAAGAAGAAACACCTCAAATCGGGAATGTGACATAAAGGGAAGTAGCCATATAAACGCAGGTCTTACCACTACAGAGTTATCTCACCCGACAGGGGGTACCCTGCGATGTCTGCTGTCTTTTTTAGGGTTCCGTAGCCAAATGGCAAAAATGGAACCCTTACAGATTCGTCATGTCTGTCTGTCTGTCCGTCCGTATGTCACAGCCACTTTTTTCCGAAACTATATAAGCACTATGCTGTTGAAACTTTGTAAGACAAGTAGATGTATACTGTGAACCGCATTAAGATTTTCACACAAAAATAGAAAAAATTACAATAAATTTTGGGGGTTCCCCATACTTGGAACTGAAACTCAATTTTTTTTTATCAATCCTATACGTGTGGGGTATCTATGGATAGGTCTTCAAAAATTATATTGAGGTTTATTATATCATTTTTTATAAACTGAATAGTTTGCGCGAGAGACACTTCCAAAGTGGTAAAATGTGTGTCCCCCTCTGTAACTTCTATACTTGGAACTGAAACTCAATTTTTTTTTATCAATCCTATACGTGTGGGGTATCTATGGATAGGTCTTCAAAAATTATATTGAGGTTTATTATATCATTTTTTATAAACTGAATAGTTTGCGCGAGAGACACTTCCAAAGTGGTAAAATGTGTGTCCCCCTCTGTAACTTCTAAAATAAGAGAATTTAATGATAAAACTAAAAAAAATATATGATGTACATTACCATATAAACTTCCACCGAAAATTGGTTTGAGCGAGATCTAGTAAGTAGTTTTTTTTAATACGTCAAAAAGCGTAAACCACAACTTTTGCTTATAAAATAAACCTACAGGTTTGTACGGAACCCTCGGTGTGCGAGTCCGGCTCGCTTGGCCGCTGGTTTTTTTAGGATGGGAAATCATCAAATCACTCCTTCCGTTCTTGTCGGAGCGGAAGGGAGTCTCAGACTCTTACTGTTACTGACTACAGGTGTATCAAGGTGCTTTTGGGGTTGCCGTGGCGATGTAGCGCGTCAGGGATGTTTGCGGAGGCCTGCGTTGACGGGTTCGCCGCGATCATGCGGAAAATATGCGCTTCCATGATGGCGCGCTTGCGCTCCTTTGGCATTCTGAATGTGTTTTCAGATAGGTGGGACTCTCCCCTTTTGCGAAGGTGGATAAGAGTCCAAACACACTTGTCCGGGTGAACTGGTTTACCATTGCACCTTTCGTTCAATGGTGCACCGGTTTATTTGGATGGGTGTGTTTATTATAATTAATTTTATTTTCTTACTAACATTAGCTTAAGTCATACATCTACTAACATGGTATGGATTTTATTTTATATCTGAAATAAATTATTGAAATTGAAATTTTATCCACACCGCAGCTACTTTTTGTGGAACAACGTTTCCAAGTGTTCGTAGGCAACATCCGATAACAAAAAGGTGTTATTGTGTTGCATTCTGTTACTCCACAAAAAGTAACTGCGGTGTGGATGCACATTAAAACCCATCCGTGTTCCTGCTAATGCACTTTGCGTTCCAGGGCCGTGGTGACTCTTTCGAACAAATTCCGCTACTGGGAACAGGACCTTCTATTCCCGGTAGCGGGAACAGGGGAACAGTGCGGTCTCTGCTGTCTTACCTACAATATTTTCGGTGAAAGTGAAGTTTACCCAAATCTATTAAACGCCTTTTGACAGTTTCATTAATGACGACCCTGAATATTCTTAAACATTTGATCGCTGACAGAATAATTACCTACTCTAATTTAAAATCCTCTAAAGCTTTGTCAAAACATTTCCATGATCAAGAAATCGTGTAGTAAATAACAAAACATCTTACAGAATACCAAAATATTCCATTTTATATCTAATTATTTAATAAAACTTTGTAAGACAAACTGCCTTTAAATAAATAATAAATAAAAAGTGTTTATTTCTCACCACAAGCCAAAAAATACAAACAATTTTAACAGAAATGAAAAGCTAATTATTTTGGTTGTGGATCGCTGGTGCCTGTGGTAGGTAGTAACACCTGTAATACAGGTCACCAGGTCCCCACCTATTCATTTTTACATATTTGATTGCTTAAATCACATAGTATCATAGCAGTAACAAAAATTTTAAACAATAAGTGAGCTCGTTAAACAAACACAATAAACAATGAAGTAAAAATAAAATTGGGAGGTTTTTTGTGTGTGATTGTAAGTTTGTGTGTAATGGTGTGTTGGTACGTGTGTGTGTGTGTGTGTGTTTGAGTATGATTAGACTAATACGTCAAAGAGAGCTTCTGTGGCGGTATATGTTTGGCTTTGTAACCATGCTTGTAAAGCGATTTTAAAATTATGTTTGTTCATTGAGTGTAGGGAAAGAATTCTATTTAATTTATTGTAGAGAAATGGTCCAAGGAAAACAAAGAATCTATGACTAAAATAAGTTTTAAGAGGAGTAGCCACGGCAGGTAGATGGTTACGGCGATTGGTTTGATGAGAATAGCTACAAATAGCGTGTTGTTTAATAGCAGTGGCCAGTACAAACAATTGCCTTACCGTAAGGACTTGACAATATTCATAGAGCTTGACGGTGGGATAAAGTCTTGGCTTGAAACAGCAGACCTTAAGAACCGCTCTCTGCGCGCGTTCAATCTGAATAAAGTGGGACTTGGCTGCCCCGCCCCAGGACGAGATACAATAAACCAAAATAGATTGACACAGTGCCTGATAAGTCATTTTCATAACAGCAGCATCTGCTGATTGGCGTAGTAGTTTAAAGATGTACATTAGCTTGCGGACCCTATTTGATAGATGTATTATGTACTCTTTGAATGTAAGGTTGCCGTCAATCACTATGCCAAGATACTTTATCGACGTGACTTTTTCAATGTTACAGTGATTATGGGTGCCACTGCCGTCGTTACTACAATTAGACTGTGTCAACTGAGCGCCAACGTTAAGTGAGCTTGTAACTGGCACATTGGTATTTCGAATCGAAAAATTTATTATTTTCGTTTTCGATATGTTCAGGGTCAGCAAGTTGTCCTTAAGCCATTCACTGACTATATTGAAACCGTTCTGAGCAAGGCGATATACATCTTCCCAGTTGTCCGATGCAAATACAAGTGCTGTATCGTCCGCATAAGAAAATATTGCACCGCTTTCAAGGCTGAGGCTACACAGGTCATTCATATAAATTAAGAATAGACTGGGGCCGAGAATACTGCCCTGTGGCACACCAAAAGCTATATTTAAATCGGAGCTGGAGTAGCTTCCAATTTTGACATTCTGTGTTCTATTTGTAAGGTAGCTCCGAAACAAGGATAGCTGGTTACCACGTATACCCAGGCATTCGAGCTTAGATAGTAAGATGGGAATCGAAACCGTGTCGAATGCCTTCGCGAGATCCAGGAACAAAGCAACACATTTCTTACCGCTGTCAAGTTTCTGAGCTATATGGTTTACCAGTTTGTGAACAGCATCAGCAGTAGATCGATTTTTTCGAAAGCCAAATTGGTTTATCGACAAAAGATTGTGTGCCTCTAAATACTCAACCAGTCTTGCATTTATCAGTTTTTCCAGTATCTTGGACATCGCAGGCAGAACTGATATGGGCCTATAGTTTTCGACACGGTCACGATCTCCAGATTTCAAAATAGGGTGAAGAATAGCCTTTTTGAACCAGTTAGGAAAGACACCAGAGTCAAGGCACAGGTTGCAAACATGTGTCAGCGGTGGTACAATAATGTTTTTATGTCGTTTTAGAAAACTAGAAGAAATACCGTCCCATCCTACTGCACAATCACTCTTTAGTGAAAGGATTAGACGTTCCACCTCTTGCTCATTTGTTCCAAGCAGCACAAAAGATTCCCTCTGGGGTTCAGGTAGCGAACTAGATCGAGAGTCTCTATGTATTTTATCAGCTAGACGTCTCCCGACATTTGCGAAATAGTCATTAATTTGATTTATAGTGCCCTGTTTATCGTGATTATTCGCTATGAGATCATGAGCTGAAGACTTCACTTGACCTATGTTTGTGACATTTTTAATAACACGCCATAGCTGCTTAGAATTTCTACCCGCTTTTTCAAATTCTAGTCTCTCATAATCTGTTTTTGCTTTTCGTAGCCGATTTGTACAAAAATTACGGTATCTTCTATAGGACACCACTAGGACTTCATTAGACGGATCTGTTCTAAGCTTTTTATACAAATAGTCTCTGTAGCGCATACACTTGAGTAATCCTTGAGAAATCCAGGGTTTGATCGGCCTGCGTCTACGTGAAGTTGAGATAGTTTTAGTATTTCTAGTTATAGCTAGGAGAAGAGGTTCCATTAAATATTTAGTAGCCAAATTGGGATCTTTCGTTGTATAGACGGCATCAAAATTTATGTTGTGAATGTCATTAGTAAGCTCTTCTTCATTTATTTTTGTGATTTGGCGTGAGTCTATAGTTTTAATTCTATTTGATGACAAACAGAGTAAAACTGCAAAGTGATCGGTGACTGTGGATTCTAGCACCATGACTGTGCTAGAGAAAGAAGTCTTTATGTTGGCATGGTCAAGACATGTAGATCCATGTGTTTTCAATACATGCCCTGGAAAAAGCCCGTGGTGTGCTAATAAGTCCAAATAGTCCACTGAGTATGCATCTTTATTATTGCGGGAGATATCAATGTTTATGTCTCCCATAATTATAACGTTTCTAAATGATTTAAGCTCACATAGAACACTGTCCATAGAGTGTATAAATTTTGAGGGATCTTTAAAAGCGTAGGGCCTGTACATAGCAATTATGGCTATATCAGTTCCAATTGTGACTGTCAAACAGTTCGCTTCGGATACGACGGGTTCTTTAACCTTCACATTAGCTAACAAACTATTGACATACACGATTACTCCGTCATTCTGATTAAAGGATTTTGATGTCTTATGAGAAATATATCCTTCTAGAATCGGAATGACGGGGTTGCGAGAGAGCCAACATTCTGATAGGATAATAACGTCACTAGGTATCATAATTCTTTGTAGTAGAGTTAAAAGCCCCGCATAATTAGCATTTACGCTGCGAATGTTTTGAGATAAAATAGTCAAACTCGAGTTAGAGGGCAAAAGCTTAGTGCAATCATCAGGGTCACAAGTTATCGCATTTGAAAAAGAAACGTTATCCAAACTTTCTAACATAACATTTAAATTATTTGAATTATCGAATGGTACGGCTTAAAACAAAGCGGACAAAGTAAAGAATTCTTAATTGTTTTGTTTTTTCAGTTACATGTGAGCCACGCCGGTAATCAAAGGATATGCAAGAGCCGAATCTAAAATCTATTATCGGTTTTGATCTAAAATTTGAAAATTTTTCAAATATTGTGTGTACGTACAGTGTAAGATGGTGTGTATTAATGTGACAGTGTGATTGTATGAAAGTGAGTGTGCGGTTAAGTGTTTTATAAAAACCATGAAATATCAAGATTAAATAACAAAATTCAATGACATAGTAAAAATTAGGTATGCTGCGTATTTTTGAGGCAATAAGTAAATAATAAAAATAGGAATAACAACAATTAATAAAAGTAGGCATGCAATTTTTTATAATAACATAATCACCCCATAGTCAGGATTGAGTTAACTTGGCTAAGTCTTTTTCAGAGTTCACTATGACACGTTGCGCTCCGTCTTCTTTGCGTAAGTAAACTTTACCAAATGCTGACCAGCAGTGCTTATATTTATGCTGAGCGGCAAAATCTCTTGCTAGAAAGAATATCTTTCGGGTTTTTGATGGTAGGTGGTCGGATATATAAATAGGCAACTTGGGGCCGTCAACTCGTAGGTGCGTTGTATTTAATTTGTTGTCGTTGTTTTTGTTGAAGGTCCTGACCGAATTAATTAATTTTGATTTGAGCAAAACGGTAGTAAAATCGACAATGATGGTGTTATTCATTGGGCCTTTAGAGTTTATTCTGTATACATTTTTGATATCGGATTGCACAATAGTGGTATCAAGGATATTGCCAATATTTCTCACTGCGTTTGTTAAATCAATTTTCGATTCATCAGCCTTTTTTGGCACATTTTTAATTTCAAGACTAGTTATTTTTGATTGTTTTTCCAGGTGGTCGATTCTTTCTTCAAGTCTACATATATAATCCCGATTTTCCTTTCTCTCGACCTCATATTGCTGCATTTTTGCCAGCATCTCATCATATTTGGTAACAGAAAAATCAACGAAATCCTGAAGTTTGCTACACTGGGTTTTAATTTCCAGTAGCGTTGTTGCAATCTCTGAGCGAAATAATGTTTGCTCTTTTCTTAAGTCCTTAAAAATGTTCGATATTTCGTCCCTGAACTCAGTCATGCTGACAAGATTATCGTGATCGTCCCGTTTCCGTTTATTACGCCAGGTTATATTTGTATCCATGCAAGCTGCACTCGATTCCGCCAGCACACTAATGTTAGGCTCAGATTGATGAAGAACAGGAGGCTGCCCACTTATTACGGCCGGTGATGATGGTGGAGTGCGTCGTAGCGGCATCCTTGATTTATAAAAGTTGTTTTTTTTTTATTTAAAGTATACTGTTTTATCTTTAATAAAATTAAGATGTTTAGAACTATATTGAAATAATCCAAAAAGCAAAAAGTTCATCCACACGGGTCTTGGATTCGAACCCGGAACACTGTTATTACCGAGTGGCGGCCTACACCGCAATGCTACGACAGCAGTTACTTTAGTAGTCGAAAAATATGATATGTAGCGAAGCGCAAGGTGTTTCTTATAATACGGTGTACGGTAGCTTGTATCCTTTGTGTACACTAATGAGTTCAGAGTCCAAAAACGTGCACTATTTTAGAATTTTGTTGTCTGTTGTAACGATTCTGAATGTCTTTTGGAGGTGATAGAATTGATATTTCACAACAATTTTTTCACAGTTTGTCACTTATTTACTTGGGTTTATGATGGTGTATTTTTTGAGTAAGAGTAATCACTTTTGCACTGGTTTAAAATTTTAAATACCATTTTGTTTTGTGTTCGGGTCGTCATTACCGGTTTGAAATTAATTGGGAAAGGGGTGGAATGGCTTTGCTTTTTGAAGGTTGAAAGTTTTGGGGTTTATCTTGTACGAGCTTCTGTCAGTGGCTTTGACAGCTTGAAAGTCGGATTTTAGCCCAAGGGAACATAATTATTCCCGGGACAACAAGTAGGCAATGTTCTATTCCAGACTATAATCTACTTCTGTAACGATATAGATTCGTGCAGTTGTTCTGGCGTAATTGAGTAACATTTTTTTTTAGCTGTCGCCTTTATAACAGACTAGCACTTCTCACGCAACTTCGTCCGCGCTGCAATTATCTTAAATGTTTCTTAAGGATGTTGCTTATGTTCTTCCTGATAATTTAGTTTTCTGTTGGTAAAACATGGTTAAAGTCGGTTCAATAACTTCAGGGCCTATTCGGTACAAACAAATAAATAAACAATCTTTCCTCTTTGTAATAATAGTAGTAGATACTCGTAGAAGTAAGTAGTGTGATTGAGAATGATATGACCAGAAATGAAGTAACTATTAAACTTTATTTATTTATTTATTTATTTATTTATGTACACACAAGAAACTTAAAAAAAAGAAAAAGTATACAGAGAATAGAGCACAAAGGTACTGCTTATAACTAAGGTACTTTGAGATGAATACAAATATTAAAAGCATTTGCAGCTTTCTAAAATAACTACAAATCCTGGTAATTAAATTCAGTCTCCAACTATGTACAGTTACCACTGGCTCCAACTTGTCACGTTCAAAGCGTTGCATGTATTCTAGCCAGCGTGTTTGCAGGACACACTGAGTGAAACAGTTTCAAATAAATCAACACAAGTTTTTACTCACGACTGCGTACGCATGGATTGCGGAACTACTGGATTGTAGGATTTTCTCACTCACTGTTTTCTCTTAGTTAATATTTGTCAAGCATAGTATCGTCCAAAAAGCGAGCATGGAGAATATTAAAATTAAAATGCCTAGCTACGAGTAAGAGCAGAAATCAGAAAAATGAACAGTTTTACAAGTCTCCTTTGCCGATTTTTAAAAGTTCCATGTTACCTGATTATTAATTGTAAAGGCTGAAGGCCAATAATAATGACAGATATTGAAGAAAAGACGGAACTTATTTTAATGTATTCTAATTTGAACTCTTTTGGGAGCTAGCATAGGCCCACGCCGCCATTGATTTGATTCTTTATTCGAAGTTGCGGCGAGCGAACTAACATGCATATGGGTAGAGGACAATTCAACAAACAAAAAATGTTAGCAACATGGTACCTGAGTGTCACGTTGCCGAGATATTTGAAGGTAAAGTCGCGTACATTTGTTTTTTTTTTAAGTTGCCACAATGGTTCTATGCCCTATAGTTCCCTCCTAGAATCCTTAAACGAAGAAAACAAAGTGAAATGCATGTAAGACATGTTGGTTATCCAGAACTTTTTACAAGAATTGTCTGATTTAAATCTCTAATCTCCCCGACCATTATAGTTGGAACATCCGAGAGCCCTTAATGAACGTGGTACCGTCGCCACGGCTGAAGCTTGTCACGTAATTGTATTACACGCCTTCTAGCTAGCGTGTTTGCTGGACATGCTTCCACTGAAACACGTTTAGGTGAATTAATGTTGAAAAGGGTATCAAGAATGTGTATAGGAATATTCTTGTGAGCAAGTCAGAATTATTTGCTGAAATATGCTTTGACTGGTTCTGCGAAATGTGGGCGGTGTATTGAAAGTGAAATGTTTCAGTTGCAGATTGATGGATATTTTATGTTGTATTTGTAGGCAGTGGTTCTGAATAATTTAATTATTCAGAAGGGCAACCTTTGTCGTTTCAGCCGAAGCATAATTGATGGCCGAGCCGTAGGCGACGTTTTTATAGAGAAGAGAAACTGCGATGACAAATGCATATCAAACGACGATTATACTCGAAATTTAAAAATCGATACAAACCGATTCCAATTATAACAATACAAATAAAGAGCACTATCATGAGTTCGAACATCAAAAACATCAGTTATATCACGAAATCAACTTCTGATTTAATATAAATATTATTTACCTCCGGCAATTGGCTTCCAACGCCTGGCATACGTGATAATTACACCAATTAACTCGATTTAATACTCTGGAGAGGGGATTTGCTACTCTGGAATTATCGTTTACAATATCATGTTTTCACTACGTAGGTATTTATATTTATGAAATAGGTAAACCAAACTCTAAATTATGTTAAACAACAGCCGCTGTTATATTTGAGTTGCAGAAACATTGGGCAGAAATCACATAGTTATGGTAAACAAAAATAGGAAGATAACTTTATAAAGAAATAAAAGAAGCGACGGATATAAACTAATGCCAAGACAAAATGTAAGGCTGATTTCTGTTAAATCAGCGATTTGATCAGATAATAGCGAAAAGACCGTATTTTTTATAAATAGTGAAGCAAGTAAGTCTTTATTATTTTCCTCTAGAGATAAAATTGTTCTTTTGTAAAGGTCATCTTTAAAACTGGTCCGATTACAACCCTGTTCGAAAAAGTCATTTGGAGCAAAGGGGCAGTCGTAGTCCGGTTGGGTTTAAGTCAATAAGAGTCTGATGATTCCTTCTGCTCCGCCGGAGGAGTCATTTCATGATTTTCCATAAATAAGCACTATTGGTAACGGGCAGCGCTTCATCAATATTCCGAGTAAAAATCTTCAAGATCACTTGGCATTCGTAATGAAAAAGTTTGTAAGTCCGTGGCCCATCGCGGCCTCTCGGTGGATTAGCGACCAATCTCCGAGCGACCGACGATACCTAACTTTAATTAGCCGGCCGTCTTAAGGTTATGGCACACTGTAACAGCATCGCAATGGCACCGCTCCAGCCCAGCAATTATCTTGTCATTCAAATTAGTCCTTAATTCGTGTGTCGTATAATACATTTTATAATGTCAATGTCAAAAAGCCAACGGCAGGCAGTTAGCGTGTTAACCGCTTCAATACAACTTGACTCGCAGCCTGCGTGCTTACAGCGCGCCGTCCGCGTGTTTACTGCGCGCCAATTTCGATTCGCCAGTCCTAGGCGTGTTCAATGACAAATGCCAACTAAAATTGTGTTTGCGGTGACAGCAAGCTTGCACCTCGCGGCTGGTGCGCGGACTGCGAGCAGACGACGTGTAGCCGGGTAGCCGTAGCTTAAATACGAGGCGACGCCGTGCTGCAGCTGTGCAGTTGCGGTGCCGGTACAATGTGCCATGACCTTTAGACATCTGTTTTCATAATTTGCAAGGCAAATATGGCCGCCGTATTTAGCTTGGCTGTCATATTGTTTTTGGCAAAGGAGCATTCACATAGGATAAAGTTGTGAATAAGTAAGTTTATTAATTGGTGGAAATTAAATAAAGTGAAATCCTCTGAAAGAGTAACTCTACCTACCAACCTACTCATCATGATTAACATTTTCAATTTATACTTGATACTTATATTATAAAGTTACAGTTTGTGAGGTTGTAGGGGGTAATTTCTGGATCTGCTGAATCAATTCAAGAAATTCTTTTACCAAAATTTACCAAAAAGAAAGCCACGTTATTTGTGAGTGGCTATACCAAAGAAGTGGGCATGGGTCAGCTAATTTGAATTAAAACCTGAAATTTGAAACAAAATATTCACGCAGAAAAACGCTGCATGCCGATTCAATTTATAAAAGAGGTAAAATCAACTTTTATAAAATTAAACTTACGGAAAGGACATTGTTCATCGCCCATACATCGTTCGCCTAAGAACCAACAGAGACGTGAATTTACTATCTGTGTTTTAAATAATGCATATGTTCGACTGAAACTAAATTAAAATCACGGACACTTTTCAGAACTGTAAAATATCCAAAATGATTTCGGATTTTGAGGTTATAAAACATACCAAACAATAGAAACATACCAAATGGACTAAGATCCCAGAGCTGCCAGACTTTTTATCTCACCAAAAAATGGTGTAGAGTAGTGTTACTATGTTCTTCTGACATACGAAAGCGTGGTAACTTAGGTCGACGGCCGATTCCCTGATATCAGGTGCAAAATGCATTACTTAAATCAAAGTGTCAACTGTCATTTCATCGACTGTCAGAGTCAATAGTGTTCGTGTCATACAGTGCTTTAGTCGCTTTATTCTTTTTGTAGGTAACTAAAAATCTTACAGCGCTGAGACCGCTTTGTTTCATTTTAAAATAATGGCGCCGGGTTATAAAACCCAAGTGAGTTACTTTTTAAAAAGGTTTCGTAATTAAAAAGTGTCCGTTCTATTCTAATCATTAAAATGTAATTTAAAAAAAAAAACTAGGAATAATGGTTAAGGTTTCGCATGTGTTGATTCATAGGCCACTTTATACCATGTCCTTTCCATGCAATCGTGTATAATGCAGCAAAATTGTTTTTAATTAATTCGTAAAAAAAGCGAAACTCACTTGAACACGCTCGTTGACATAACCTTAGAGTCTTTTACTGATTTACAAACAAGAAAATTGAAAAATCTATACTAATATTATAAAGCAGAAGAGTTTGTTTGTTTGCTTGTTTGTTTGGTTGAACGCGCTAATCTCAGGAACTACTGGTCTTATTTGAAAAATTCTTTCAGTGTTAGATATCCTATTTATCGAGGAAGGCTATAGGCTATATATCATCACGCTAAGACCAATAGGAGCGGAACAGTAATGGAAAATGTGACGCAGACGAATTTGCGCGGGTCAGCTAGTTCTAAGATAAAATTTCTGTTTGAAATTATTAACCCCGTCTACGTTAATCATCCCGCCTCTCAAATATCTCCGAGTATTTCAAGTAATTAAGTTAGTTGAAAGTGTTGCCAACATTGATCGTTAGTGGCTATTAGCCAATTCTCCAACCATTCTCTTTACTATTAAACTGGTCCGACTTGTTATTTTAGTATAACCAACTACTTAGTTAATTCAACTTCGATTGGGCTGTCTGTTCGTTTATTTAGTCTGTGGTTATAACCAGACGCTTTTGAACAAAGCATCAGTGCCTTATTGGTTTTGTGAACTCAAATGGTGAATAGATAGGGCTAATTTTGAAGGAATAGGATAACTTGTCCGAGAAATTAACTATCACGTAAGAAGACTGTCAAAAAGTGCAACACCACGCAATTATCATCTGCCTAGCATTTTCCTAAGCATATTGGGGTCGAATTCAAGTCAAACCGGATTCAGCTGAATACCAGTATTTTATGTGGAGGAAAAGCCTATCTGACGTCTATCCAGAGCCCATTAACATTGGTGATTGCTATGTGAAAGTACTGTGTTATCCATAACACAGTACTTTCACATAGCAATCACCACCACAGCAAATAAACTGCATTGTTCTGAAAACTGCGCTTTGCTTGGTCTGTTCCTTCCTGCCCTATAGAGTCATACTAACTAGATTTCTAAATGTTGCATCCGAATCATTGAATTATACTGACATGCAGCATGAAATAGTGGTATGGAAGGTGTGAGTAAATGTTTCATATCAAGTTTCAATAACGTAGGGTAGGTGTATTCAAGAATTCGTGACGTCAAGTCTTGAAAGAAAACATTTACTTATTCCATAAAATAAGTAAGTAGGCACGTGATGTCTGCCACTCAATAAAATCTCTTGATATTCCAAGCCTGAATGTACTCAGAAATAAAAATAAATGATGGTACTTACTTTTAAAAGTATTTTTTAGCACGTTCTCCTTGTTATTTGATTTCGTACATTTTTACAGCATTCACGACAACACGCTTCAGGGATCCAAATTTCAATATCTTGATTGATCATGCAAACAGATTTTATTTTGGGAAAAATCATAGAATTATGGTGGCAAGTGGGAAGTAGCGTTATTGGGGTGGTGTGTGTTGATGTGTGTACTTTAAAATTACTGTCAGTTTTACCTAATCTGCGTTTTCGTGAATTATTTGCACCATTTAAATCTCTTCTGTCTCTCCATCGAGTCGAGTTAAAGGCAGCCGTACCATGATTTGTGTATGTGATGTATTTCGTTGTGGCTACAGCTAGAAGCTTGAATGTTCAGCCACTTAGATGGTATTGCATAATTAATCATATTGCCAAATCACCTCCAATTTGTGGGGCAGAACTATTGCTAATCAATGTTTTTTTTTTTTTCATTTTGTCACTCACTCAGTAATCATTAAAATTCATAGGTACTTTTAGCAGACATTGTTTTCATATTTGCATCAAAGTGTACCATTATAGTTTTGAATGATGAACATTCGATAGTCAAAAACTTTTTCTTGTTACTTACGAAATATAATGTTTTGTACAATTTACCATTAACATAATGTTTAATAATAATGTAAAATAATTCGAACAATGATTTAAGGCTCTCAGTAGGCTAATTCACGTAACTAAATAAGTGCATCATTGAAATTTAATCAATTATATTCGATTATTTAGTGAGTAATATTATTCTCTCCACCGTAAGTAAGTTTTGTAGAGTTTGGATGTCGTGCAGTTGACGTGCAGTTCACGCGCAGCTTACGCGCAGTTCAAAGATTACAAGAATACCGTTTATGTTGCGGAATTTGTTCAAGGAACACGGATAGGTTTTAGTCAGTAGGAGTCTGGCACTCCCTCCTGCTTTACCCAGAGCGGGAGGAGTCATTTGATGATTTCCCATCCTAAAAAAAAAAAACCTTTTATCACTCTAACTTAAACTTATCTGCAACTGCACTTAAACTTAATCGGCGCGTCAGAAGATTACGTGAATTAGCCCTCTGGGCTCATAAGCGTGACGAGAAAATGGTATAACGATAAGACAAACTTTTTTATTTTTTTCTTATTGCAATCATCTATGAGATCTTTGAAAGTCGTTACTGATTGTTAGAAACCAGTAAAATCTGACTCCAGTCTTGCCAAGAAGTACTGTGTTACCCTGTTTTGTTGTGGAGGTCTGGTAGGCAGCCGTTCGACGTAAAACACTGGTATTCAATAAAAATACCCCAATATATGTAGTTGGGAAAAGGCTAGGCAGAAGATGAATCATTGCGACTGTCTGCAAGAGCCATAAGTAACAGTAAGTGTAGAGTCGCATTTTTAATTTAATTTGTTTCGTAGAACCTATTTAGAAGGTCTTACTAGCTAACGCAAACACCACGGGTGGCCTGAAATTAATTTTCTAGGCCCGTACCACAAGAAAATATTATACAATATGTCTGTCATGAAACAATATACTTTTTATTATTGGTGGAATCGACCTTTCGACCCTTGCTTGGTTTAATTTATATTAAACTAGCTGACCCGCGCAACTTCGTCTGCGTCACATTTTCCATTACTGCTCCGCTCCTGTTTGTCTTAGCGTGATGATATGTAGCTTATAACCTTCCTCGATAAATGGGTTATCTAACACTGAAAGAATTTTTCAAATCGGATCAGTAGTTCCTGAGATTAGCGCGTTCAACCAAACAAACAAACAAACTCTTCTGCTTTATAATATAGTATAGATTTTCAGCAGAGCTTTTCGTTCTCAGAATAGTATTCTATCCAAACTAATATTACAAATGCGAGAGTGTATTTGTTTGCTACGGCCAAAGCTAGCTATGAAAATTAAAATGACCACTTTTGTGTTAAAGATTGGTATTTTTTTCTGAAAATTGCTTGCATAGTTTTCAACAAAGTCATCATCATTATTTTTCACGTCCACTGCTGATTGTTCGGTCCTGTGCATGCAGCAGACTCCCGTCACGGTCCTCATCAGGTGATAGGTCCACTTTGACAGGGCCTCGCAACGCAGTGAAATCCTATCCTAACTAATATTAAATTCGTTAATGCGAATTTATCTTTGTTACTTCTTCACATCTAAACGTATTTGGATAAAACTTAGCACACCGATAGACCATTTCCTCGCATAGGATAATATATGAGACTTCATTTTACGATCTTTTTATTCCAAGACTATAAATAAATAAAATGGTGGTGCTGGCGGCTGGTGAAAGCTAGTACATAACGAAACAAAAATACATTTTCAGATAACACAAAAGCTGGAACTGGTGACCAACAAGTATTTTCGCTATGTTTAAAATTCAACGTATCCGTGTGGCATATGCATTCCGAGAAAACATTTCACACGTTTAACATTACATTACATTTTTCTGACATATCAGTGTGTGAAATAAAATGTATGTGATACGAGTGTGAATTCAAATCGGATACATATTTTAGCCTTTAAATGTGATTATTTTATGGATGGGCCTTTTTGTCAGTAGGTCAAATGGTTCTTATAATACTTAGGACTTTATGAATATGATACGTAAGGAGTATGAAATATTTCGGTGTTTTTTTGATAAATCATGTCGATTCAACGAATAAAAGGATAATCCAAATATATATATAGTAATTGAATAAGTCCTGGATTAACACCAAAACTGCAACATACAATTAGAAGCAGTAAATGGGACTCAAGCCGTGAACACGAGATTGTGAAGCAATGGTCACATTTCGGATACATTTATTTTCTCTCTCAAAGAACAAATAACTGTCCACTTAGACTCTTAGATAGAAACTTAACTTGATTTACAATTAAGTACAATAAGTAGATACATATACAGGGAAATTGAAAAAATACCCGAAACCTCTTAGGCAGTGAAAGTACACATGATTATAAGCAACTTTTGTTTTGGTAAAACTCCGAAATCTCGAAAAAAATATCAGCTGTTTCATACAAAATGCAGTATTTAGCCAATGAAAATGTATGAAACAGCTGATATTTTTTTCGAGATTTCGGAGTTTTACCAAAACAAAAGTTGCTTATAATCATGTGTACTTTCACTGCCTAAGAGGTTTCGGGTATTTTTTCAATTTCCCTGTATAACTAAATTCAAGCTATTTAAGTGGATGAATTTGTCATAGTTTAACATAAGCATTTATTAGATCAAAAACCTCATGTGTGCCTTATATAAAATAATGACCTTTTTTACATGTTAGTATGCTAATACACCGTCTTATATTTTAATTAGTTTATTGCCATTGAGTGTAGATCTAGTAGTTTTCATCCAGCTCTTAATTGATATCTGTCTGTTTTGTGCGAGATCCCCAAATAAACATCTTTCTTTCTTATCTTTATGTCGACATTAAATAACACAAAAAACGAATCGAAAACCCTCTTTACATTTGCTATTTATTAGACATACATTACAACCCGGTACACGTATCTATACCTTCAAACCTGTTGTATATAAACTACACTAGAACCTATAAAACTCGTTGATAGAACAACGTTTTCGCCCCTCTACCTTGTCTTGTGTAAATTACAACGTATTTACGGTGTTCGGTTAGTTTATCAATATGCGTACTGTGTAATGAAGTTAGGTTGGTACCCTTGAGAGAACGGAGTCAATTTCAACAAGCAACATACTAAAACAAGTTTAAGGGGTTATCTAATATTAATGTATTGTTAGGTATAGGTACTTCGTTTTTGTTGTGAATTTCATTATTGATGTTTTATGTATTTTCGTTAGTCGTTATTTGAACTGGCAGTGGGCAGGGTACATTGATCGCAAAACAGATGGTCGATGGGGCTGAAAATTTACCGGAAGTCGCAGCGTTGGAAGGCCTCTCACAAGGTGGACCGAGGACCTGGTGAGGGTCGCGGGTAGCCGATGGATGTGAGATGCACAGGACTGGTTGTAGTGGTGACACAGGGGGAGACTTACGTCCAGCAGTCTTTGTCTTTCGACTGATGTGATGATGATGATTCGTTATTTTTTAACCGACTTCCCAAAAACGAGGAGGTTATCAATTCGGTTGTTTTTTTTTTTCATGTTTGTTACCTCTTAACTCCGTCAATTATGAACCGATTCGAAAAAATCTTGTTATCTGAAAGGATATACTTGCGGATTGGTCTCATTTAAAATTTATCAAAATCGGTTACGAAGTTTGGATTTTAAATTGAAATAGCGAGAATTCGTTTACTTGGATGATAGTTTTTTGTCATCCAAGTACTTAATCGAAATTGCGTATTTTGCTTTTCTGCGATTTTGCAGTGGTGTTGTCAAAACACTACAAAGTGTGAACTCGGTGTCAAAATACGAAGAAACTAACATAAACACCGACTTCCGAAATTAAAGTTATTTTCTACTTTGTAGTGTTTTTTTTTTGGAAGTCGGTTGTATTTTTTTGTAAAAAGTTTTTTTTTTATAGAAAAGATCGTGAAGACGTTAGCAAATTGGTACATGCGTTTATTGTATTGAATTTTAAAGTGGAACGAATAAGCACACACATTTGATACGAGGTACTTACGCAAAATACTTATCTAAAAGAGAAAATAACAATTTCAGGTAGAAGAGCACAAAGGTGCAGCTTGTTTTTTTTATTTCTAATTTGATTCAGAGGTGACAGAGACAGAGTTGACGTTGCAGTAAGCTTACCCAGAAGAATATTGTACACTCTAACTTCGAAGAAATTAGGGTTGAATGTGTTCGGAAACACAGATGCAGGTAAAGAAGTCCACTTTGTTTAAAAAATAAAAGTTTTAGTGGACTTTAAGTTAAAAATACATTCATCATTGGAAATGGCCTCAAACTTAATCTTAAGCTTATAAATGTTAAAAAAATATACTGAACAACTTAGGGTACTAAACACACGCTGACAAATTATTTTAATACGGTTCCGAAATACGATAGTCTCGTGTCAATCTAAATACATTTATTCAACTCCCAGAAGCATAAAAGTGTTATCAAGACTATGGTAGGCGCCAGATAAACGAGCAATAAAGTATATTGACCTTTCTCTAACATCACGTCGTAGATATCTGACCAATAAATTATTTTCATTACTAGAGAACATAAAGGATCACGATAGAAATCGATTCAGGGCAACTTTATGTCATTTTTTCTATTTTTTATATTAAGAAAATCAATAAATGTATGAAGTTCAATCACCGCTATTCCACAAGTATCTGACGTCTACCATAGTAGAGGAAGCTTTTAAGTATTTATTCAAAGCATTTCCAGGTAACTCAAATTAGAAAGTGCAAGTTATCCTTGGGAACCTCCTTTGAGAGTGAAGAAGATTCCCTCCCCGAGAGAGTTATATCACGATACTATGTTTAAGTTAAGTAAGTTATGCTAGAAGTTATAGGTAAGTTCGTAATATTGTTGCTTTTCATTTCACGGAATGTTAAGAACTTATAAGTGGATAGGTACAGGCTTCTGTCAGCGACTTCGAATTCTTGAAAGCCGGAAATATTCGCAAAGGAACGTACTCTCGAGAAATTTAGTACAAAATAAAATATTATTAGTGTTACTCCCGGTTGGTGGATGTGGAGAGATTACAAACAGACAGAGCTATTTTTGCAGTTATAAAACATTTGTTATGGGACAAGCTCACTACACATTTCTAATCACTGCAACTCTTGAAAGCCAGAATCAACAGTGGCGACAACCAGCACAACGTCAAGCTAATGAAGCTCGTCGAGCCCCGGAGAAACTATTCAACTGTCTCAAATTCTGCAACAAAATTATGGGGTAGTCGGAAAAAATATGATTTCCACTTCCCCCCTTATCAAGCAGAAGACAGAAACTAACGCTAAACTACTTACCTATATATAAAATTGCTATGTGTTTACATTAAATAACTTTAAAAGAACTGAAAACTGCTCTCAATGCGGCTTAGTGAATAAACTTTGAGACAGGCATTACTCAATGTTAAACACAGGCCAAAAAGTTTAGGCAGTAAGGAGACTAACGGCTTCAACTTGCTTCGGCTGCCTTTGGTTGGATGGTGCAATCTTTTTGGAAGGCCATATTATTCAGTTTTACTTAACTTTCTGATTGTATGTTACATGGCTATATAGCAAGAGCCAGTCAACAAAGCTATTTGGTATGCAGGCAGCTAACTTGCAACTACTTTTAAACAACGTTGTGTGTTGAGTAGACAATTTTTACACACCACACTCGTCTATGTCATAAGCTTAAAAAGATATAATGTGTCCATTAGAAATAAATATTGATTATATTTATAATGATTCAAATGAAAGAAGCAGTACCTTTGGGCTCTATTCTCTGTATACTTTTTCTTTTTTAAGTTTCTTGAGTGTACATTAATAAATAAATAAATATATTATTATCACAACTTCCAAGACAAGATGAAGGTTGCGGTAACTACAAGGTGACGTTTTTTTTTTTTTTTTTTTTTTATGCAAAACGGGGAAACTCTGGCCTAAATCTCACCTGATGGAAAGTGATGATTAGGCCGAAGATGGAAGCGAGTTTCACCCGGAATCCTCTTACACAGAGGAACTGGCTATCATACCTCTAACTGCCGGAACACAACAATGCTGTTAACATTGTTGTTATGGCGACAGACTTAGACATGATGGTGGTAGCTTGCCAGGCGGACTTAGAACAAGTCCTACCACCAACCAAACCGAGCAAAAAATTTGCCCCCGCTGTGAATCGAACCCGGGACCTCTGGGTCTGAATCAGGTGGTATAACCACGAGAACACGGAGGCGGTTAGTGTCACCTGTTTAGCACCACCCAGGGACCACGTGTAGGGATTCGCTGAAGGGTATTCTCCTACGGACGCGGGTGACTCGGCCCCCAAGCGTTACGTCCAAGCGTTTTCAGTTTCCTCGCCCTACTTCGTCATAGAAAGTATTTCCTACCTTTCTTTTCCCGTAATTAGTACCTACCAAGGGTCCAGGTTCAGCCTTCCCATCCATCTGGCATGACCTTGCCTACTCATTAGCATTTAGCATTAGTAATACCGCAATTTGTAACTGCGAACCCGACCTCGCTTGTCAAGCTCATGAATAAGAACTTCGGACAAGATTGTTATTAGTCGCGTATCTTCGGAAACGAGCCTAAAGCGACTTTGGAGTGTAATTTTAACTAATAAGTAATTTATTTAACTTGTGACTGGCATGAAACTGTGAGATTGGCCAATTATTAGCGTTTCCTAATTATGGTGTATTAATATGCGAGACTGTCGACTGGAGTGGAGAAGGGAGGAGCGGAGAAATATATACCAATGGAATTGCATAAAATCTCCACTTCACGTCTGGCCCTGAGATTTTATATTATAAGATCTATTTCTCTGTTTTTAGATAGGCACTTTTATGAAAATTTAATTATTATACAATTTTGGGTAGTTGTGAAACATACCCTTTTTTTTAGAGATGGGAAATCATCAAACGTTTTCTCCCGGTCTGGGCGGAGCGGAAGGGAGTGTCAGACTTTTACTAAAGCCCATCCATTTCATTGCCCTTTGTGTTCCGGAGCCGCGTTATCTCTTTCGAATAGTCCCGCAACTCCGGCAGGCGTCGGCCCTTTTCGGGACCCTCTGTGTGCTGACTCTCTTTAACGCGCGCGTGGAACACGAACGCGCCGTCGACACGGCCTGTCGTCATAAGACGGACGGACGGCGAGCTACGCATAGCTCACCGTCCACAGTCCCGCGAGCTACGCATAGCTCACCGTCCACAGGCCCGCGCCTTTACTATACGGACCTTGTAGAAACCAGAACAAATTTCCGTGCGTTCACCATTACTGGAATCAAAAGTAGCTCACAATTTAGGACCCATCATTTCAGTGTTAATTTATAATCCGTGGTGCTTGGCAACTGGGCTTAACCCAGTTGTATATGTCCCTTGGTGCCTATTGGCCTAACTCAAATCTGTCTCCTGCTTGATAAGGAGGGAAGTGGAAATTATATTTCTTTTTTCCTACTCCTCCTCTGTACTTTCTGATTAATTTCGATGCGGGATCCAAGACAGTTGAATCGTTTCTCCGGGACTCGTCGGGCTTCATTAGCTCGGTGTTTTTCTGGTGGTCGCCACTGTTGATTCTGGCTTTCAGGAGTTGCAGTTGGTTGGGAATGTGTGGCGGGCTTGTCCCAAAAAAAAAAAGGCCCGCGCCTACGGTGGCCTCCGACGCCCGCGGCGTCTCCCGCGGCGGCCGGGACGACTGGTTCTCTCCCTCTCCCATTCCGCCATCTCCTTCGCTAGCATGACTGCTTCGCAGAAGGAGGGTGAAACATACCCTAAGTTTTATTTGCCGCGAACAGGAAACGTTCTTGACAAATAGAAGTGTGGCTTACCTAATCTATCCGTAAATGGGTCAGATTACAATTACTCTAGCGGAATTATAGTGTACTGAGTGATAATCATAAATGGCTAGTCAGCTGCATAAATCTTAAGCTTGTATTCGTCCTTAAAAAAATGAAGTACCGCATTTCTGTCTTGTACCGTTCATTATGTAACTCGTCTCGTCTATTCCTCATACCGAAACACGTCTTCAATTTAAATTATATATTCTCTCAGTCTTCAGCGTGAGCTCTAATAACTTGTATCTTAAGTATAAACCTCGCACGTTGAATACGATAGTTAAGCGCTAGTACTCGCAGATTGCGCGAGAATTAGCTTTAAATGTCGAAATTATGGTGAAAAGCGAGTTCGGTACATTCATCAACATTTTAGAATGTTGAGCTTGTGGTATTTAAGATTATATTTTGGGGAGTATTTTCACCAAATTGTCGTTACAGTATGTACTTGTCTGTAAATCAGTGACATCGGCGACGGAAATACATAGTAAGGAAACAAAGATTCCAAGAATTTTCTTGCAAAATTTAGTTTGAGAGATAACCTTTTCCATAATTTATTCAATACTGCCTGCCTTCTGGGCATATTTCCAATGACAGCAATGTCGAGTACTTCAACATCTTAATTTATTTTATTTTCTGTATACATAGCTATCTAGCGCTTATAGGTTTGACTAGTCAATCCTCAGGTCTGACTTAAGGTCTTAGTCAAAGCCCAAATAAATGACGTTTTCGACACATTGGCTCAAAAAATGCATTTACGAAGCCTGTATACATTGTTCGAAAGTTCAAAATTACGGACCATACAATGGAGCGTGCGGTAAAGTAGGTACTCGCACCTAAGTACCTACTTTACCGCACGCTCCGATGTATGGCACCGTGCGTATTCTTTACGGTATTTTTTTAAATTTCCATAAACAATATAATTATAAGAGTTCAATCCGTTTGCATCCGTCAGCAAAAACGCTTCCGTCTGCGTCTGCGTACATACGCTGTCAAGCGTTTTTTTAGCGAAGAACTTTTTGCTCAGAAGGTTTGTCGCACTTTAATATTGAAGAAAAAATGAGACAATAGATGTAGTTTTTAATTACCCGACTGTTACACTTATGTTTTTTTCGAGTGTATTTACCTTTATATGATGTATATTTCTTTGGCACACTCTGTAGTCTAACCCTGTGGCTTGATAGATTTTAGCTTGAGAGGTTTCGTTAGATTCGTCTAAATAGTGAGAATGATACTGGATAGCTATATAAAATTTAAAATATCTGAGCTTCGGTGCCATTTTAATGACTTCAACTTTTTTTAACCTATCGAGTGGGGTATATCAATATAAACGGCTCGAGGAGACAATTTAAAAAATGTAACTTTCTAAAATGTAGGAATTA
Source organism: Ceramica pisi (assembly GCA_963859965.1). Lineage (NCBI taxonomy): Eukaryota > Metazoa > Arthropoda > Insecta > Lepidoptera > Noctuidae > Ceramica > Ceramica pisi. Next base: position 15,693,481 of record OY982539.1, on the reverse strand, counting down.
AATAAATGATTTTGTCAAAAAAAACCGACCGGTACAATATATTATACAATTTATTTACAATATGTATAATTCTACTAAAATTTACAAAAAAAAAACAAAAAAGTATGTTTCACGCAGACGCAGACACAAAAAGAAGCGCGTTCTTATTTTAAAATTGCACACGTTTCCCCATTTGCAAATTCGCGCCATTTTCAATTAGAAACGTCAAAGATAGTTGCGACTTTTAATTATAATATTAATTAGAATATGTGTTCAAGCGAGGAATCAGATATAAATATGGAATCTACTTCACCTGATTTCTTGAATGAGGTTCCAATTAGAGAAAAAGGTCTCTTGCCGCCAAAATCGCGAGAACGCTATTTAGGTTCAACAATAATTTGTAATGGGTAACGAAAAAGTTTGTTTCATTATCTATTATATATAATATGTCGAAAAACGTTGTATGACACACGAGCGGGTATTGGTATTTATAAACTCGTGACTATGGTAAACCCTCGACTTCGTCTCGGGCTTACATTTGTCTACTCGTTTGTAAAGACCTACTTACCGCTCTTGTATCATAAATAACTATTTCCGGTCTTATACTAAAGAACTTGAAGACTGACCAGTCAAACTTCAATTAGGTATCAGAATGTCATAGTTTTTTTGATTAGGTATTTATAACGTCATTTTTTAAATTTTAATGTTTAATATTTTAATACTGTCGTAATTAAATAAAAAATAGTATTTATTCTCACATGGTGAGGCATTATGACGACGACGAGAATTGCACAATACTTTAGATCTTTTACATTATTACATAATTTTGAAGAGATTTTTTAATTTAGTGGCAATTAATAAAGCCTTGTCTCCGAATAAGACAATGTCCAGATTGGCCCTGTACAATAAAAGTATCGGGCATACACGATCATTAATTGTCTATTTTAATATATTAGTTGCAAATAATTTTGTAAGACGGACTAGCTTCATGCCAAAATGAACATTAAAAGTATTTTACGCGACTTATAACATTAAACGCCGCCATTTTTGCGAAACGTCATGTAGTTTGAGTTTGCATGAAAATAAATCTGTGTTTTATTTCTTATTCTAGCATAGGTAATAAGTTAATGTAGGACTGTAGGTTTAAAAAAATAACTTACTAACTAATCGGTAAGACTGGTTTCATAGTCACGCGTTAGAACAGCGCCGTGCCTGTCCAGAAGAATTTGTTTGCAAATGCACTACTTAGATGGAAGTCGCGTTTATACTCACGCAGTTCAAACGCACGCCGTTTCTATTTTTACATAAATACACACACGTTCTATCTCATTCCAAAACCAATGCTAAGAATACAGGTACTTAAGTTAATTAGATTCTACGCATTTAAACGTTACACTTACATACACTTAGGCTTTACAAAAAAACTACATAGGTACCTAATGATCAAGATAGATATTTAAAATAGCTAAATGAATTATGATATTGTTTTCAGTTTCACTCAGAGCTATGAAAAACTATACTACCTATAATATTCCTTAATTATGGTTCGGTTTTTATAACCTCAAAGTCTGATACTTTTTTTGAAATATATCTATTCTGCAGCTAGTCCGCTGTAATAATAATAGGAGTTTACTAATGATCGACAATACAACAAATAAGTTTCCGATGCTCTAGGTTCCAGGGCGAACAATGTATGGACGCAGAGCAATGTCCTTGAGAATCATTTGTACTAATTTCTCTTAGAGATAGTCTTAGATTGTCGGAGTGGACACATCTTCGAAATTAAGAAAATTCTTTATTTTTCAACAAGATTGAACATGATACCGATAACAGACCGACGTTTGACCGAGACTGCCAGTCGCTTCTAGTGTCGACTAGGCAAATCCCGAAATTTATTTTTCTTTCGATGTTTGATTGAAAAGTTAGGAACTTCTGGGTTTGACTAAAAATACTTCAGTGAATGGCTGAAAATGGAATTTATTTTGGGGTTTGCCCATTGGCTTTGGTTAAACCTAGGATAAACTAGTTATACCGGGAAGAGTCTCCATGTCGAACTTTGACTATAACGACAGTAAACTCGTATTTTTTTTATTCAAAAGTACTATATTAATTAAAGCGATAATATCTTTTAATATTTTAGGAGGCAATCACAATGTATTTGTCATGGTGAGTTTAATGTTTTTGTGACTAATCATTATAAACTTTTCAAAGGAAAAATGGTAAACAGTTTTACGGCGCCTACACGGACATTTATTAAAGCTGAAAACAAAAACAAGTCTTTATATCTTTTCTTAATAAATTAACACAAAAGCCAAGCTGTGGAACGTATTCTATGTCATAGCTCATGTTAAAAAAAATATAGGTATTCTCCTTTATACAACAGGGAAAAATAAAACTGAATAAAAAATACAACCGACGTGAATAAATCTGGTTGGTAATGTTGGTATAGAACGAAAGTGAGCTCCATTTGATATGAGGTGGAACGAAATGTAGACGCATGCTTGAGATGCCACGCCACACGATGATAAAATAACGTTCGACGATGTTACTTGAACGAATATCCTACGAATTTAAATATCCTACAGCTATTGCAAAATGAAATAGGCACTACAGTGTTGCAAGGATGCCTTGGCACTTAAAGATAGTACTTGATTGTAAGAGAGCTTTGTAAATAAACATTTGCTCAACAACAACATTTTATTTTATCTGCGGTAATAAAGGCTTCCAGTAAAATTTATGCCACCAGTTGGCGTCACATAGGCGAGAGGTCCTCTTCATTGAAAAATTGATTTAGACGTTAACGTCAATTTAACAATTTTTAGAAAATATTAACGTTTTGACAGGATCTGGACCTGATGCCTCAGCGCTACCACCTGGTGCCCGTCATTTTAACACAACAATTAAGATAGCGGTATTAGGTCCTATTTTGCCAACATGCTAAAAGATACTAGTTGGTACTATGGTATGCGCCAAATAAATGTGCAATAATGGTCATTAGGTCACTCGACATTTATGTACGTTATCTAGTCATGAAAAACGGTTCATAATTTCAGTTCAGTTATCTACGAAGAGGTATTAGGAAAATTACCAAGTACCGTATTGCAAGTTTTTCTGGCACCTACCATAGCAAGTTATCCCTTTTTCTATTTTTCATAAACGCAAATAAAATTGTCTAAAACTTTCTTTTGGTATTTAAACCGAACTATCGCCACCATCAGTCAAATAGTTAAAAAACTATTCGTGGACAAAGCAAAAGAGAACGAAGTGCCATAACAATAAGGGGTAGGGTTACTTTACCTAGAACTGCTCAAAGATAAATATTCGCGGGTGGAAGCGACTTATTAGCAGCACAGCCGTTATAAACGAGGCCCATTTAGGGGGAAGTTGGGGTTGTTCATACAGGTCACGTTTCCCCTGACCTGTGTCGATCGATATCTACTGAATAAATAACTTTACTTATGTTTGTTTGTTTGTAACCTTGTGTTCCGACCTCTGAGAGGCGAATTGAATTTCCTCTCACAATCAATTTTTTATGATATTCTGCTACAATTTTATTTATTGTGTTTGCTTCTGCGGGTTTTGTTTATTTCAGTAAACTTTCAAGTTATCTTTTCGTTGTGGTGATGTTCATACCAACTGAAAATGTTACTGACTTGTGTGTTTTAGAAATATTGTAGCCAGCTGGTATTTAAAACTTTATTCGAATGACAACTTCTAAGTCTAGATCGAATTGAAGGAAGGTTGACTGGTAGAGAATGCTTTGTTGCAATAAGTCCGCCTTTGCATCACTGTTATCATCATAAAGTTTAGGTAACTAATGAAATATAATTGTTTAGATACAATGATCTGCCAGGGCTGCGGAATTTGTTCGAAAGAGTTACTGGACCACAAAGGATGAGTTAGTATTCATTTGATAATTTCCATCATCTGCCTAGCCTTTTCCCAACTATATTGGGGTCGGCTTCCAGTCAAACCAGATTCAGCTGAATACCAGTATTTTACGTTGAGCGGCTGCCTACCAGACCTACACAACCCATTAACTGGGGTAACACGGCACTCCTTGGCAAGATTGATGTCAGATTTTCTGGCTTCTGACTTTCCGTAACGACTGCCAAAGATCTCCAAATGACAGCCGGGACCAACAGCTTAACGTGCTTTCCGAGGCACGGAGGAAACTCGGTATGTTAAGATGGTCACCCATCCACAGACCAACCTCGGCAAGCGTTGCTTAACCTTGAAGATCGACCTGTACGGCTGTTATTATTTAGCCACGAGCTCCTACCAATTTCCCATCCTTAAAAAATGTAGGATGCAATGAATTTTCGCAACGAATGTTGTGTTATAATTTCCTAGCCATTTTAATTTTATTACTAGCTCAAGACTGCTGCTTCGCCCGCCTGACAAATAATATATTAAAACCTTCCTTGAGAACTACACTATCCATTGCTGAAAACAACATGAAAATCGGTGCAGTAATTTTTGAGTTTATCGCGAACAGACAGACGCGGCGGAAGACTTTGTTTTATAATATTATGTACCTAGTAATAGTGATATAAGGGAAATCATCAAAGGACGCGTCCCGCTCTAGGTACTGTGAGAAGGAGTTTCAGACTCTTAATTTATTATTTTCACTTACTTATTTCATAGCCTTTTTTTTCTCTGGGTGTAGCGGGAGGAAGTATCAGACTTCTACTGATTAAAACCCATCCATGTTCCTTCACTGCCCTTTGTGTTCCGGAGCCACGGTATCTCTTTCAAATAGTCCCGCGACTCCGGCAGGAACTTACTTCATAGCCTATGACTGTGTTTAATAGAAACTGCTTTTAATAGTTTGTGGTAATAACGAACATTAAAGCAAAATCAAAAAAATAATGTTGACTAAATTCAAATCAGGAAACATCTAAAATACATAAATAATGTTTCATCTATAACCGTGTCCTGATCCCCATATAAAAGCAAGCCGATATTAAATTTGACCTGTACGGGTACCCTTTTACTCACAAAGGCCATAGGTCAAAGGTTTGGCAACTCTGATTTGAATATAACTCCAACTTAATACCTAACTCGCTTTTGGCAAGTACTGGAACAACAAAACAACAAACAAATGAGCTTTATGAAATCCAAGAGTATCGCGTGACCTGTGACCGTTATCTCCTAGGTAGATACCCTTTGGCATTGTACTGGGTTATAAATGACACCTTTTGTCAGACCTTCTCAAAACAGAAGGTTTAGGATAAAGTGGTAGAATTATGTTTAAGCAGTTTTAAGTTTATATACTCAGAAGACGTGTCTGGGATTTTCGAAAGAAAAGAAAAAACGTTTTGATAGAAAATATTTTTCCTTACTTAAAAAACTAAATATTAGGTCCTTACATATGAAATTATCGTTTTGTCGTACTGACCACTTTGATCTGAAATATCTCCTCTTTGGTTAAGAATTCCAAATTCATAAATTCATTTAGCTGGTACATTTGAGTTTTGAAAACAAACATTCATTTGTTTGTTCCTCATTATTATTATTTTTCGTCGGCTTTGAGTGTAAACCTGCTAAATCCATTTTTTTTTTTTTGACGTTTTTTGTACCATTCTAAAGTTTAACAAGGAATACACAGCCTAGAATAACAGCTACAGTCAGTTTTCTTTTAAAATTGACAAAAACGCGTGATGAGTAAACCTGTCAAATCCATAACTTCAAAAGTTCGCGGCTAACTCCATGTAATCCGCAACATAACGTGTACAAATAATGCACAAATAATGAATGTTCAAATTTTTTTTTTTTGAATATTTTTTGTCTCTCCTGAAAATTTACCTGATATGCAGTTAGCAGGTTTACACTCAAAGCTGACGAAATTCATTTAGCTGGTACATTTGAGTTTTGAAAACAGTAATTCATTTGTTTGTTCCTCATTATTATTATTTTTGGAGTCGCTTAGTACCGCACAACGGAAAACCCGCTGCTGCAGAAACAGCTCGAAGGATTAATGATGTGTACGGCGCTGGTGTCGCAAAAGAAAGCACGGTACGTTTTTGGTTTCAACGTCTTCGTACTGAAAATTTCGACCTTCAGAACCAAACCCGTGGACGGCTGGAGACCAAAGTGGAAAATGCAGAATTAAAGGCTATTGTGGAAGCTGATCCATCACAAAGCGCTTCAGAGATAGCTGCAGACTGCGGGGTAAGTGATAAAACTGTATTAATCCACTTGAAGCAAATCGGAAAAGTAAAAAAAACTTGAACGATGGGTACCTCATGAATTGAGTAAATCGAATTTGCAAACACGCGTCGACTGCTGTGTTACTTTGCTCAACCGACACAATAATGAAGGGATTTTAAATCGAATCATTACTTGTGATGAAAAGTGGATACTGTACGATATTCGGAAGCGCTCTTCGAAATGGATGAACCTTGGAGACCCAGCCAAATCCTGCTTTCCATTCCAGCAAAATTGTCAGCAACTGCAAACCATGAAGGAAGAACTAGCTGCTAAACAACCGAGATTGGTCAATCGCTCCAGGCCACTGCTGCTTCACGACAACGCAAGACCACACACTGCACAACAAACAACCACTAAGTTAGATGGGCTACAATTGGAATGTCTGTCATCCACCTTACTCCCCGGACCTTGCTCCAACAGATTACTATTTATTCCGGAATTTGGACAACTTCTTACAAGGAAAAAAAATCTACTCCGATGCGGCAGTCCAAACCGCCATCAAAGAGTTTATTGATTTTCGCCTCCATGGTTTTTTTTGTAAAGGGATCAATGAACTACCTATGAGATGGCAAAAGTGCATAGATAACAACGGTGCACACTTTGATTAATTAAATATATTTTACAAAAAAAAAAAAACTTTATATTCCTCCCGTACAAAACGCCAATTTCATATGTAAGGACCTAATACTATGTCTACGTCCCTGTTGCGTCGTGTGCGTGGCAGCGGTAACAGTCGCTTATGCGTTGTTGCCAGCAAAACTGAGGGACACCTGATGGGACACTTGTGTGGGAGACACTTGTTAAAGTTAAAGTTATAATGCATAAATAAAAACAAAAACGTTGACACACTACGCAACGTGCTCCTATCGAAAAGCGTAAAAGTGTTCTTCTTTATGTTTTTCTCAAGTACTGGCTTTAGCTGGTGGCTTGTTCGCATTAATATAGCTCATAATCATTGCCAATTTTCCATCCATCTCTGAACTATCAGGTTCTCTGTATCAAGTTCATATTCGGTTTACGCAAATATGACCATGTTTCCGAATGTCGTCTGAAGCTCAAGTGGTTGCCAATTCGCCTTCGCCGGAATGCTCATATTCTTTCCCTATTATACAATGTTCTTTTTTCCTCTTTCACCCCTCTTTATCTTAAGAAACGTTTTCAGTTTCTTTGCGATTCTCACACTAGATTTCTGAGGTCATCAGATAACTTACGACTGAGGATGCCAATGCATTCCATAAGTTTCCTGGATAAATCTTTTACTGTTCAGGCTGCCCGTCTGTGGAATGCTTTGCCAGTTTTAGTAAGACGCGCTCAGTCGTTACCTGCCTTTAAAAAACTTGTTAAGGAATATTACTTGTTATGTTTCTATTATTTAGCGTATTATGTATGTATCTGTGTATCTATCATGTTATATTATATTTTTTTTTTTCTGTTTTTCTTTGTCGCACCATAACAGCCCCAATTTCATGTCCAGTCAAATACTGTCTCCATCCCAGGTTGCCTGGAAGAGATCTCGAAATGCGATAAGGCCGCCAATTGTATGTATTTAAGTTCTAAGTTTCCTATTGTATTTCATTTTTGGTGTACAATAAAGTATAATAATAAATAAATAAAACTAAAATTTATCAAAATCGGTACGGCCATATAGTCGTGAAACCGTAACAAGCAAACGAACTCACTTTCGCTTTTACTAGTATAATATCAGTATTTATTCGTAAAGATTTATTCACCGCTCCATATTGACCGACGGCTAAACTACGCCTACTTTGTCATGTATGAAAATTTGCTTAGGCGGGTTCCCCCAGTACGACCCAGGCCACGGCTATTCTACGCACGAATGCGTGAATTTGCAAACAAATCAGCTTCTCAGCTAACGTGGCAAACCTCTGCGTACATGTTCTACATAGCATTAGACGGTTGACTACAGTAGTCGTCCATTGTGCTTAATTAGACTCAACCGCAATCGAAGTGTTCCTATGATAGAGACACATGAGCAACGAAAACGAAATCTTTTATTTTCCTTTAGAACTCCGTACAGAGATAGTCAATCCTTGCTCATGCACACCAATATCACTGTTGGTGTGCATGAGCAAGGAAAGGTAGGTCTTAAAGGTAGGTTTGAAGCAAACTGCCAGATGGTGGTCTTATACATATATAAGACCACCATCTGGCAGCTTGCTTCAAACATGTAGCTGAAAACCGAACGCAAACCGGAGTAAGAAAGAAAGAAAAAGAATTTATTTAATACAACACAAGGCACAACACAATATATGGGTAACACAAAAAGAAGCAAATAAATAAATGTACATTTGTGTGCCTCAAAGCTGCACCAAAATTGGTCCAGTTCAGCATGTATGCCAGACCACTAGTGCCTGACGCTGGTTTTCAACTGAACCTGCGGTACATGACAGCTAAGCTACTGAATAGTGCTGTCTTGTTTTTCATCGATATTTCATCGTTAGGAATATCAGGAGGTCCTCTCTTAATGCTCCTCTATACTACCCAAAGAACCTACATGCCAAATTTCAGTTTCTACGACCAGTAGTTACAGCTGTGTTTTGTCTGTCAGTCACTCCGTAACGGAAGAATTTTATTTATTAAGGAAGGATAATCAGGCTGTAAATGTAGTCGTAAAAACGACTACTTACCATCTCTTTGAAATATTAGGGCTACAGCCTACTTAAATTCACCTCTGTATGCCTTAACCTAGAAAACAAAGAAACTTGTCTGACCCCTCATCAAGTCAATTTTGTTTAGGTTGACGACTACCAATTGACTTACCTACCTTTTACAAAGTTCAGCTTGATACGATGTCATCAAGCTAATAATAGAATCGTATACCTACTGCCCATTCAAGCCATTAACCTTTGTTGTTATTCAAACGTGTGTGTGGGCGACAAAGGCCTTGTTCACAGTCAGAACGCGTTGACAAAGGCGAGAGCGAGAGCGATTAAGTAGCCACCATAGAAATATTAAACACAGAACAAATGGCACGGGCCCGTGTCTATGTCCGCGCGTCATGATCACACTGCTTAGTTCTTAGGATGCGTTTGCACCAGAGAAATGCGTGGATGCATATCCACGGGTATGTTTGTTAAGAACCAATAGAATCGCTTGCGCTGAGCGAAACTGAGTAAATGAAGCTCCCTCTGTTGGAAACGCAGCCTTAGGCAAATGGCCGTCTCCACAAACTAGCGCGCTTTCAAGACCAATCATGATAAGTGTATCGTGATAAGTGAACCACTGAACAACACGGTAGTGTTATAGACTATACCTTCTTATTCAGTGATTCTTGTAAAAACCGAAGCGCATAACAAAAAGAAAACTTCTATTTAAGGTAGCCACAATGTTAGTTAGCACTCGCGGAAGCTCCTTACCCTGGCCAAGAACTAACATTTTCAGTCAATCGTGTTCGACAAACAACGCAGCTATCCTTTGTACAGATTCTTACTTAATAAGATCTTGAATCTCATTATTTAGATACCAAAGTTTAAAGGGACGCTAAATATAAAAGGGCGTCCCTTTGAATTTGAGTGACCGTTAAAGTTCGAACCAGCTTTGGAAAGTTTATTTTTGAACTTAATGATTGTGAGGAAGTTTATCGCTTTCAATAGAATCAGTGTTAGAAGTGTGCGTCTTTCCAATAGGACAATGCCAATAGATAAATAAATAAAAAACAAAAATTATAACTTTGAATTCTTCAGACAAGTCGCAAATTTATCTGAAAATATTTTCACGAATCACATTTTTTTACACTCATGACTTAAGATAGTGTAGGTTTAACCACTAAATAACACGGTTGTAACTGGAACAACCAACTTCTATACATCGATCCACCATCATACATGTCTGATAACTCTATTTGTTTCACTTAGGCAAAAATCCAATTACCAAGGAACATTGAACTCAAAGGAGTCACGGTAAGTCATTCTGCCTGCGTGTGGGCAAATTGAATACTTCACTTACGAGAGCTCATTTGCGTTCTATTCAAACATTAATAGAATAACTGGATTGGAATAAACATGTCTAGTTAGCGTTACAGAAAGTTCGGCTTTGAAGGCGGCTGAGCGAGTGAGCACGGGTTAAAGCGGCCTCACTTTGACCTCCATCGTTTTCTTCACCGAACTTTGTCTGAACTGGTCTAGAGACTAAGATAGTGAGAACGGTTGAATGTTCACTCGAAAGAGATAACTAGTTCTGTAAGTCATTTTCACGCCTCCTTGTGAAACCTCATTTAAAAATGTCGAGGTTTATACAACAAACATTCCCTCGACACAGATTGAATGAGGCAAATATAAGAGCCTCGTGAACGTAACAAAAAACAACACTTCTCTAATCGGCTCAAGACTGTACGAAGCTTTTACAAAAAGACACTTTTGACGAAATCCCAAGGACGAGGTCACTCTTAAAGCAATTATTTTCGAGGAGGTTACAAACGGTACAGTATGATAGAATAACCAGGAAAGAGAGTGGGCACTCACAATAAAAGGGCAAAGTTTGCGAGTGTGTGGTAGGTGCGTAAATTGCCTATAAATTTTCTCGTCCCTTTTTGTAAGGAAAAATATTTCAACGGTTTTGCAGAAGCTTTTATAGATCTTATAATTTGGAAGCTAGATTCAGTGGCCCGTGGCAACGAGACAGATTTATTTGAACTGTGAATTATTTGGTATAAAATCTTGTTGGAGATTTTGCTTGGTACAGTGGAGAACAAAGACGTTTTTGTCGTAGTTCAACCTTTTGTCCTAAATACGCTCACCCGGTTGATCGTAACCATATAAGTAAGTAATTTTAAAAACAATTAGATCGTATAAAGAGCCGTTAGTACTTAGAAATGAGACATTAGTACCTTAAACTCTCAGTTTTATATAAATAACCAAAGTAATATGCTTTTTAGGTTCCACACCCAAACGGGAAAAAAGGGACCCTATTAAGCCTAAGACTTGGCTGTCTGTCTGTATGTCACCAATTTGTATCTCAAGAACCGCGATAGCTAGACAGTTGAAATTTTCATAGATGATGTATTTATGTTTCCGCTATAACAACAAATACTAGAAAACAGAATAAAATAAATATTTAAGGGGGCTCCCATACAACAAACTTGATTTTTTGCCAATTTTATAGATAATGGTATGGAACCCTTCGTGCGCGAGTCCGTCTCGCACTTTTTAATTATATAGGTACGTGTATGATTATTCTGTACGCGTCACTAAAATCCTCCTAAACGTCTATGCCGATTTCGATGAAAATTTTTGTATGAGTTTTGAGACCCTGGTTGGCTTAGATTCACAATTGGACACGGTAGATGGCGCTACAATCGGGTTCTAGTTTTTTTTTTTTTTCATACTTCAAGCCAGCGTTCGGACAAGACGACGTCTGTTGGGTCCACTATTTTGTTTATATGTTTGTAAAACGAAATTTGTACTTATATGATTATGAAAACCCTTACACTGATTAAGAGCTTAACTACAGCTGTATGCCGCTTCTTTTTATCCTGACTACGGCAGCGAAGTCAAGGGGAAAAGGTAGTGAAATGTAAGTAGGTAACATTGTTAGTGTTGTCACAACCAGAACTTGTTACATTCCGATAAAAATCTTGACTTAATAGAAAGGCTTGTTTCAACAAAGATCAGCGAGTGTACTTAGCGAACGTTGAAAATTCTCGCAGTGACGGCACCTCGGCGCTTGAGGAAGAAGTTGTGTGTACTTGGCAGAGAAGGGCCACCGCTATGCCAAGTGGCGACAATTTGTTTTACATGAGTCTTTTATTTTTAACCGAATTATTCAAAAAGGAGGAGGTTCTGTATTCGGCTGTATGTATTGATTTTTGTGTATGATCACCGATTTCTCCCCCAACTGTAGCCCGATTTAATTATTATGTGATAACTGACATGTGATAAATATTTTTTTTTGTGTCATGAATTAATTTTACTTCACTTTGCATACTAATTACTGTAAAATTGTAGTTCCTAAAACGTAACAGACAATTGTATTGCTGGGGAGTTTGTTGGTAACTTCTCCTCCACAGCTAAAACACTAGGAAGTGGTGACGGGCGAGCGTTTTGGGGGACTGTCTTTTGTAAAACTTGACGTTCAGAAAGTGCTGGCTCTCAGCCTAATTTGATTGTCTTTTGATTTTTTTTTTTTTTTTTTGTATTCGAAAGCAGACTCCTTAGGTGGTCCAATTGTCACCAAGTAATTTTATAGGCACACGCAATGTTTTTCATGTACTTTCTAACGCTACTCAGATATTTGTGCTTGGTAAACATCATCTACTTTTTGAGCTGATGCTGGAAGGTATAAGCCAGAATCTGGTGAAAGGGATCCCATGAAAAATGTTTGTCCAGTGATATTTTCGCCAATTGAAAACCGATTACTTTCTTATTGTAGATTTTCCGTGCTTAGCCGTTTTGAAAATTATATTTTTTGCCAATGCACATGTAATACGTACCAAACCCAATTTGTACCGAGGGATTGAAACTGTGTCTCCTAAACACTGGCTATTTTGTAGCCTAGCTAGCAGGACAGAGCTTCACCCACCCCGCTTGAGGAACGAAAGAGACTATAGTATTCAAAAAAAATTTTGGAGTAAATATACCAAAGGGACTGTAGTATTCTTTGACGTTTGATCGCGACCCGTCACAAATTATGTCCATTTCTGTCTAACACCCGGTATTTTAATCATTTTGCTCTTTTCCACTCGATTTTTTGACATTTCATACATGCTAAAAATACGAAACACGCCACGGGCGAGTCCATTTTTAAAAAGAAATTAAATTTTTAGTCAGTCTGTGCTATGACGCGAGTTGCGCAATGACGTAGCTGTCGAATAAACTTGTTTATTATGTTGTTTGTGAGTGAATTAGTGTTAAGTAATGTTTTATGGGTGCATTGTGATGTGATTAATGTGTGTGCAAGTGAAAATAAACATGTTGGTAAGTATTAGCATGTTTTTTTATGATTTTCCTATCCCTTGTTACACAAGGCGTCCATGTTGTCAGAACGCTATCGTAATTGATTAATTATTAAGTCTAGCTACTTGTTCTGACTAAAAAGTAATTATTATCGCATTTTATGTTTACTGGGCAATAGATTTCAGCCAAAACATGAACAAAACAAACGAAATTTACGTTATGATTAGAATTTTTGTTCCGTGGGTCGGAAGGTAAAAAACGCAAAATGGCGGGAAATGGCTAATGTTTGGTGATGAATGGTGGCGATTTTTTTTTTTATATATGTTTTTGTACGGTGGAGTATGTTGTTTGTTATTTATCGTTTTTAGATATAACCCAGCTACCCATACAAGTCATAAAATATATATGTTATCGATTTACTTTTTAAATTATTCCTGTTCAAAGTTCACATAATGTGTTTTTTCACCAATATTCAATGTTTACAAATTAGTTAAAAAATATAGAAACTAACCGTTATCATACACTTAACGTAACTATAAGGAGCCGTTTCTCAGCTATACAAATAACAATACACTTGAGTGGTAGCTGTAATAGGAGGCCACTAAAAAATGTTTATGTAAACATAAACATCTGGCGTGCAGCTGCCCGCGCTTTGATATTTGGCGCCTGTGCGCTCGACGTCATCACGTGACTCATGCTCGCCGGTGGCCAAGCGGTTATTGTAGAATACAATTCTGTGTTACCTGTTATTATTTCTGTTTATTAAATAAATATTATAAACTAGCTGTCCCCCGCGGCTTCGCTCCCGACAACTGGCAACTTTTTCTTACATAAAAACCTTCTCTTGATGATAACAAACACAACATAAAAAGAATTGGCCAAATTGGTCCAGGCGTTGTTGAGTTATGCGCTTACCAACACATTTAGCGATTCATTTTTATATTATAGAAGATTATGATTAGGATGATTCTTTTTTGCTTGAAAGAGTATTTTCCCAGGCCATTTCCATTTTAATTTTGTGATAATCTGATGAAGAACTTCGGAGGTTAGCAACGGAACTCTTCAATTAATGATGGCAAATGGATCGGGATTGCTGAAATCGCATTTCTGTTAATGTGTTTACACTAGTTGATAACACTAGTGTTCATAAAGGTGTAGGTACGCAGGTACCACTCAAAAGTGAAATATAAAAAAAAACTGTTTTACAAAAAAAAAATACAATCGAATTCCTAAAACTGTTTGTCAGATAAATATGCAATACAAGTCATTGACCCACTTTCAAAAACAGAAATAAAGATATAATGCTGTCCTTCTCTTGTGATCTTTTACGTTCAAAAACGGTTCATAATTTATTGTTCGGGTTTCTACAAAGGGATATTAGGGAAAAGTCAATTTACTCTATTTCAAGTTTATCAGATGTCTCTGAGTGCACATTGCACTGCCTTACTAAGGTGCTTTCATAAACCCAGGCAAGATTCCAAATCCAATGAATCCATGGATTAACTCAATGCGGGAAATACTTATCGTTAGTGTTAAACTGTAAACATCGTCCAAGTCTAGCTTTGCAGTTTACATAGAGAAGAAAAAGAGCCAACGCTGCTAAAGCAATCTACTCCACTATGGATTAATTAATATTGAGCCAGTAATTTAATTTCCCAGTAATGTAGCTTCGAGTATTGCTAGAAGTACTCTATAAAAATTACTACCGTTACAGGTGAGTTTCCAATTAATTTCTAGTCAAGAAAGCTGTCAACACAAAACTTACTTTGGTCATGTTTTTTATAGTGATTAAGTAGAGTTGACCTCGTAATTGTTGACCGCTGGTGACTACAAATTCCCAGAAACTTGAAACTTCACCTTATCGGTTTATAAGGTGCAAGTAAAATTCACCGTTATCACCTTTTTCACTTTTAATTAAAATATTTTGGTCCTTATTTTATATTCTGTCGACATCTCACCGTGTTCACTTAGGTGGAGTGAACGACAAGTGAGCTGTCATTCCATCTTGTTTGTATGGTTTGACAGCTCACTTCGTGATCACTTCACCCACGCCTTCACTTCGACATGTTTACAGAATCGACCGGCTGGTTACAATAAGATAATTATTATCACACACACCACTCTGGGTTTATCCACTAGTCTTTCTTTGTCCAAGCGATTTTCCTTTTCCAGCCAGTTGTTCTTTAAGGTAAAGGCACGTGAGCACATTCGCAAGAAGTTGGTAAAGTCGTTATAGGGTTAATTATAGGATTTTAATTATAAGCCATTATAGGCTTCGTTTTTTCTTAACGATGTTATTTTTACGTGACCTCTAAAGACGCGACTATAAAAACCATAAACAATTGAAACTCTATATATTATCATTAAAGACTTAATGCGATAAATCATAACCAAACAAATCAAAAAGCAGGCCGTACTATAATTAAAAAAAAAACGTCGCAATAAGACGTCAGGTGGGGAAGTGGGCGCAGGGGGTCATTTATAATACAAGTAGGTCACACGTACCGGTTGTGACCTTAATGTATTCTTCAAGGAGAACCTTCGTAGTATCAGACCAATGCTACCACCCTCAGGTATAAACCTGCCTTTTCAGGGTTATAAAATATTTTAATCTCGCATTTGGTTTGGCAAGTATCTCACTGGTTTTTATTGATAGATTGTGTTTAAAAACATTGTATATCCTTTTGGGATTTTTATCATCTGTAAAAAACGGAACTCTTATAGGATCACTCAAGTGTCTGTCTGTCAGTCTGTCACAGCTAGTTTTATCCGGATCTCCTGGACCGATCCTGTTAAAATTTAGTTCACATAAGGATTTCTGTGATTTTAACACGGACGCGTTACGTCAATAAATATTTGTTTTTAGTATGGGGATCACTTTCGGCTGTCAAACTAGAAAATTAAACAAACAAGTTTTTTAAACAGTATTGTGTGACATCACTACATAGTATAAATCAAAGTCGCTTTCTCTGTCCCTATATCCCTAAGTATGCTTAAATCTTTAAAACTACGCAACGGGTTTTGATGCGGTTTTTTTAATAGATAAAGTGATTAAAGAGGAAGGTTCAATTCAACATCACAATTTTTCTGTAGTGAATTTAGTATCAGCATTGCACCCGTGCGAAGCCGGGGCGGGTCGCTAGGAAATTAAATGAAGCGGCTTACTGTGAGGGTTTCAATTATATTTGTTTCATAATTTCAAATTAATAGTTTTGAAGTTATTCAAGCAATTAAATGAAAAATGTCCATTCCCCCAACCGCCTTATCTCCAAAACTACAGAGCCTAGAATTGTGAAAACAATTCAGATAACAGGTCTTTAACTAAAAATTACAAGAAGTTGAATTGAAGAAATTGATTCGAAACCCTTCACACTCGAGTCCGACTCGCACTTGGCCAGTTTTTGAATTTTACTACCGAGTAAAACTGTTTTTGTAAGGATGGAAAATCATCAAATGCAGCTTCTTTGGGCGGGGTGGAAGGGAGTGTCAGACACTAACTGATTAAAACCCAACCTTGATCCTTCAATTTCTTTTTGCGTTCAAGGGCCACGGTAACTTTTTCGAACTAGCTCGTAACCCTGTGGAACTAAATATAACCTTCATTCTATGTCGGTATTGTATGGAAGCATATCTATTTTGCACGTAACTGCGTAACTGTTTCGCGCTATACAGCGAGGTAGGTATAAATCTAAAACGAGATTTTCCGGAAAAACAACTGAACAGTCACCGACATAGTGTGCAATATTACCAGGCAATAGTATTGTGGGTCAGCCATATTTGTTGAAGAACTGATAGACTGTGAAGCAGATGAGTCTTTGAGTAGAGAATGCGTATGGATAAGCGTAGCTTGGGACAACATCCAACTCGGTGGCCAGACGAGCTTTAAAATAGGGAAATATTTAATGAAAATGATGGAAGACTGAGTTCTGTAGCTTGGAAGAGGCTTAGTTTTATCCATCAGTGGACTGCAGTCTGCTGAACAAAGCTAGGCAGGCCAACCTGCAGATTGGCCTGAAGGAGTTCCAAAACCTTATCCCACGTTGAAATGAATACGTGCCTTAAAACAATTTTCTGACTAACGTATTAACACAGCAGAAACTACTACATGTAATACAAAATTCTGGAAAGGCTTCCTTTTACTTATTAAACTTGACCTTTAAAAAATATCGCGAACGAATTGCAAACTATTTTTACCCCATTCAAAAATAAATCTCCTCCCTCTAAACATAAAGTTATGAATAAAATTTACATGTAACCGACATTATTGTACATCATCATCTGCCTAGCCTTTTCCCAACTATAAAGGGGTCGGCTTCCAGTCAAACCGGATTCAGCTGAATACCAGTATTTTACGTGGAGCGGCTGCCTACCAGACATCCACAACCCATTAACTCGGTAACACGGTACTCCTTGGCAAGACTGCTGTCAGATTTTCTGGCTTCTGACTATCCGTAACGACTGCCAAAGATCTCCAAATGACAGCCGGGACCAACAACTTAACGTGCTTTCCAAGGCACGGAGGAAACTCGGTATGTTAAAATGGTCACCCATCCACAGACCAAACTTGGCAAGCGTTGCTTAACCGTGAAGATCGACCTATGCGGCTGCTATTATTTAGCCACGAGCTCCTCTTACCGACATTATTGTACAAATAACAAATTAATAGGGCTAGGATAAAGTATGTCGGCCACAAGTGCGGTTATCGGGTTCTGACGTAACAGCGTGCAATGTGCTGACTAACAATTAAATTACCTTGAGTGCTTCTCTATTGAAACAAACTGAGCGCCCGATGAGGTTTTCCATCGGTAAAAACTACGAAGATTTTTTTATTCGGTTGTGATGGTTACTTTATGCAGTCGTACAATACTAGAACGCAGTAGTTTGGTTAGACTGAAAGCCAACTTCAAGATATTTGGAAAGGGTAGGCAAGCAGGGTTTATTAAAATAAATGTAGGTAC
Organism: Ceramica pisi; assembly: GCA_963859965.1. NCBI lineage: Eukaryota > Metazoa > Arthropoda > Insecta > Lepidoptera > Noctuidae > Ceramica > Ceramica pisi. The sequence continues at coordinate 15,675,420 of OY982539.1, read as the reverse complement.
ACGATATATGTCAGTCCAAGTGTATTACAAATAATTAGTATTTTACACGTTAATATTATCACATTCCTAAAATGACCGCAAAAAGAAAATAAATATTTGCACACACCAACTTTACTACCTAATAGGTAAAAACCCTGTCTAACCCATCTAGGCGATGCGTTATAAAACTCCTTCCCCAATTCTTTCTTTTGTTACGTAAGGAACTCTTCAACTCAAATAATTTGGTTCAGAGCCACTCATTCTTTTGTAGGGGTACGAAAAATTCCAAGTCTTGTTTATTTATTTCATTCGATTGAAATTCAAATTTTGTATCTGAATACATTAATTTTCTTTGCTTCTGTTTCAAATATTTCACTCGGTTGTCGAATAAAACTGGTTTGATGGCGGACAGTTTGGAATAATTCATTCGGGGAATTTTAAAAGCTTCGTTTAAAAATACATCGATCAAAGGCAAACACACAAAAACACTACTTTTAAATTTTACACTGAAAACGTGAAAAAACATAGTTTTAAAATGTAACAGAATATTTTTTTACGTTCTGTAAACTTAATATATTTTTATCGTGACGTAAATTTTATATTGCTACGCTGCTACGAAAAGTGCTACGAGATGGCTACGAGGCTACGCGACGCATTTATTTCGTAGACTCGTTTTCTGCTTGATACGGAGAATTTCTACTTTTGCATTTGTTGGCAGCTGATGAAAAAATAATGTGCTGCTAACGTATTATTAGTGAGAATACGCTGAAGCGATTATGCGGAAACCAAAAATTTCTCATTTACTCTAGGAAACCCTGGTGTTACCCAAGAGAGCATTTAGTTATCCGCTTGTTTTCATAATGTCTACTAAATAACTGGAAATGACAGTGACTTATTTTTAACCGAACAAAATCTAATCCCATACTCGTGACATAAATAACTATTAATTTTGTCCGCATTTTCTTGTCCGTTTCGACTTGTCTTTGTAACATAATATTAAAAAAACTACTTAGCTATGGGTCCAAGTCATATAAGAACGAACATTTTCAAATATTTTTAGTCATTACCCGTAGCAAGATCGTAACAATAGGGAATATGTGTGAAAAATATATTTATTATCTATACATTTTATCTAAAAACATACCAAAATATGATACTAACAGGGAAAATACTCGAAAAACAAACGAAATATAAATATTTTAAACAAATATATCCGTCCCTCTCGCGAAAACGTTGGTTTCTATGGCAGCTATACACAGGCGTCATGAACTTTGACGTCACAGTCCATATCAAACTTCTCGTTCTAATTGCAATCTTTGAAGCTTTATAACTTCATCACAATTGATGATATTTAAAAAAATATTTCATGATTGTTTATTAGAGTTTATAAGTATTTCTTTTTGCAAAAAATAAAACAAAATCGCGTGCGTATTCCCTATTTTACGACCACGGAGTTACCATTACCTACATTTAATTAACTACGTATGAAATAGAAGATAAATGACAAGCTTTACATAAAAACCTTTTTTAAGCCACTTGCACGATACGTCACTCTCGTCCCAGCTTAAAGTGAGCTCAGTAAATTGCTTAACGGGTACGGTTGAAGCCGCACGGGAACGTAGAATAGGTACTGGAGTAGCGAACGATACTGATATCCAAGGATTTTAACACCGATTACGGATTAGTGGGGTTTTCACGCTCTTTTCACGAGTGATGAAACACCTCAATGTTTCATTACTTTGAGTAATTTCTCAAACCAATAAAAATCGTAAAGGGTTTGAAATCGGAGAGTTTCTTAAAGGCAATATATTGTAAGACAGTTTTATTGATAGGGCTTGTTATGTGGGTTTCAATTATTTTGAAACCCACTGCGTGTTTTGCGTTTTTGGAGTTATTTAAGAAAATTGGTCATACCGCAGCCTTATCTCTGGAACTACTGAGCCTTTTATATTATAAAATATAATACAATCAATAGTTTTTACTAAACGATAATAGGAAATCCCACAAAAGTCCAAGATTTTAAAGTAACATCTCATAAGATATGAATCTTTCCGAAACTGCGCGCGATTTGGACACGCATTTGGCTAGTTTTTTTTGAAAAGTGATACACACTGACCTGCCTGGAAATATATTGATTACTAAAGCAAACTTTTGTAAAATCGAAGGAAACCACATAAACCGAATTTTCCGGTGAGCCAACCTTTATCAAGTCCAATTTGCCAAAACTTTACACTGCTTTGTATTGACAGTTCATTTGTTCTCATATAGACTGAGATCCCAAAGCTGCCAGACCTCTCTTACTTTCTCACTAACAAAATATATGGGATAGAGTAGTGTTAGTATGTACTTTTGGCATACACGAGTATACCTGCTAGTTTAGAACGACGGCCATAGTATATTTCAGTTGTGAAGGAGGTAGTTTTGTATCCTCCCAAATCCTGTCAGACTTTAGTTTTCGTTATTTGCACCCACTGAATAAACTATACCCAAATTTCAGCTTTGTGAAAAAGATTCACTCGAGGTGGCGACCAGCTCTTAGACTATTATTTATTTATTTAACAATTTATGTACACACACACACAAATAGATAACAATAAAAGAGACAGAAAAATAGGTACAAAGGTGATGCTTATTTCTAATGAAATCTCTGCGAAAGGAGAGCCAAAAAAAGAGAGAGAAAAAATAACAACAAATAACAATGACTAATCAGTCATATTCTGTAGAACATCAATGAAAATCAGCAATAAACCGGACACCTGATTCCTGGAATCGGCCGCCGGCCAAAGCTAATAGGTATGCGCATGTTAAAAGTACATACTAACACTATTTAATCCCGCACATTTTGTTAGCGAGAAAATAAGGGAAGTCTAGCAGTTCTTAGATCTTAGTCAAATACTGTAAGCATCCTTATTCTTATCACGTGATATTCCCGAGCCGAAACCGGTACTTGTCTGTTTATCTTAACGGCCTAAACTCGTTCTCGAATAAATGTTCAGTGTTGTTCAGCGAGTGAACACTCGCTCTCGTGGAACGGAAACTGCTTTGGTACATCCTATATCTACCGCCAAAGTACCATGTAAGAAGCATTTAGTCGTTTACATTTTGTACTATACGTACGTATTGAGGGAATGCTGAGTGTGTGTGTGTATTATTTACTGGCTGACCCGTGCAACGTCGTCTGCGTAACATGTTTTCATTACTGCTCCGCTCCTATTGATCTTAGCGTGATAGCCTTCCTCGATAAATGGGCTATCTAAAAAGAAAGAAATTTTCAAATCGGACCAGTAGTTCCTGAGATTAGCGCGTTCAACCAAACAAACATACAAACTCTTCTGCTATATAATATTGGTATAGATTACATCAAATTGAATGTTTTGTTAACATTTTTTTTTTATCAAACAAGCGAGAACAAGATTATTATTGACCAAACGGGAGCCAATGTAGGTTTTAATTATGGAAAGCTAGGATGTGGTCGGCGATGGAGCACGCTTGTTTGGAAGCAATCTGTTTTCTTCTAATATATAAGAACTAGCTGACCCGGCAAAAATGGTTTTGCCTTATATAAAACAGCCTACGACCTATTCTCAGACGTACCCGATTTATACAAAAAAAAAATCATTATAATCGTTCAAGCCGCTTCGGAGGAGTTCGATAACAAACACCGTGACACAAGATTTTTATATATCAGAAGATCTCGTGTGCTTGACCGATCTTTATGATTTTTTTGTGTATATTTGATAGGTCTGAGAATAGATAGATTGTAGAGTATTCTTTTTTTTTTTGTATAGTAAAACAACGTTTTCCCAGTCAGCTAGTAGCTATAATATATTATTGTAAAATATTTATTTTATATTGCAAAGAATTAAAAAAGTTTAATTGGAGTAAAAAAAAATTGTTTTTAAATTGACACCTTAGCAAGTGTGTTCTTTTCGTACTCAACTACGAGTAGGTACTCACCATCTCAAACCCAACGCAGCAACGCACCCTTACTAATATTTAACGACTTCGCAGAATTGTGGTTTAATCAAACAAATCTAGAAATATGAAAATTGTAAATGTTTAGAATGACAACAAAGAAAAGAGACCTTATTTATTCAAAACACGTTTTGTTTTGAAGCGCTCTAGGGAAGCAATTTCGACGGATAGAAAAGTTCTCCCTGTCTCACACTTTCATCTAACTTGGAGAGAGGTTCCAAAACTTAGATTGATAATTTTGCTCAACCAATGTCTTGTCATATTTCCGTAACCTCTCTTTTTCGGTTACCTGATCTTTCCGCATTGCATAAACGGATACCCTTTTAAATATTGGGCCGCTCTTTGTCTCTTTTTCTGGTAAAATTATGGCTAACTTGTGCCGACCCGGAAACGATAACGTATGTATATTGCCAACCCTTTTACGATTCAGGTTTCCATTACTTGGATATTATTTTGGATGCTTAGATATTCTTGTGGAATCGATATAAAAAATGAGTGTACATTTTAAACCAAAGCATCAATCCTACATGAATGAAAGATAATTATGCAAAATAATGTCCGTCGTGCGTATACGACGGTCATAAATCTTGTTGTCTAACTGCTCTACGTTTCCTACCTCGCTGCGCTCCGCAAAAATATGGCGTTGTAATCTCAGCTGCCTTTAAAGGCTCAACTTTTCTAATGACCATAAAGAGGATAAACAGTAGATGTGTGTGTTTTGCCTCTATCACAAAAGTTTCCTAGCCAGAGTTATGAACAGGTGAACGTTGAGAGAGAACGCCGTACCCAACAATGCGGGGCCACTTTACAAGGTAGGTACCCCCGTATCATTGTGGCCCCGGGACTTATGTCCCCACTCACACGTAATGTGCACTTCCGACTACCCAAGTAATGAGTCTCAACTTTGAATTTGAAGCCACATTAAACCAAGTTTAAATGGTTTCCGCTGTTTCACTGGCTTTTGTGAGATTAGACTGTTAAACTTGCCATTCTGCCAACTTAATGGTACGTAGATTCATTTCATTAAATTCAATGTGTTATAAAGTCGTAACTTCGTCGAGATAAAGATATTTTTGGATTTTATAATCCAGCTGTTTAGTATGTATTCGTGGAAATAATGAGAGAATTAACCGACCGAGACGTTATGATGGAAAATGAGCAGAAAGTTTTTCTTTTTATTACTTCAATCTTGATAAAAGGTCTCTGTGAAAAAGTCTTTGAATAAAACAAACGGGAGTTGAGTGACTTTGACGCCGCTTGTTCGGCTCGATAAACTGTGGTAACGACACTCAATAAAGGGCGGCTATCATGCTATGAATAAATGAAGATAGAATCGCGAAATGCAATTGCATTGTCCGTGTTATGTAACCCATTTTTATATAATAACACACTTAAGAATCGCGTACCTATCATAGTTTAGTCTCACTAAACCAAATTTACTGGTAGGAAATGTCTTGTTGTTTTAATTCCGTTCAACTATCTGACCACAAGATGTACGGCGACGCGCCACTATACATTCATTTGCGTACAGCTAAGGAGTGAGCTTTAAGTCAAGAGTGAGTAGGTTACTTCTAGGCAAGCGTGCTCCACCTTAGACCGCATCATCGCTTAACATCAGGTAAGATAGTGGTCAAACGTATGCCTATCAATAGTAAAGAAATAAATAAATTTGTTCTACCTATATTTCACTGCTGTACCGTACCTATATGAAACTTAACTTCTTAAATAATTTTTTTTTTCATTTTTACTAAACTATTTAAAAATGCTCTTACTTGAAGGCTTCTAGGTATCTTTCATGATTCCTTAATTCCCATAAGAAATGTCTACTATTTTTGAATAACTTTATTTTTTCCTAAAATGAATAGATATCTAATTACCTACCCAAAAAGGTTGTGCCTTTAGACGGTAAGATTACACTTTTGGACATTATAATGATATTTGGCTGTCGCAAAAATTATCAGCGCTGCATTATCACCAAAGGGTCAGCTACACCAAAAGGTCGTTACATGTCTTGCGCGTCCAGTACAATAATGTTTTTAGGATATTGTTGAAACTGCCCCGTTCATATAGCTTGGAGATTTTGACTCAGAATCGAACTGATGGCTTCATTAAAGTAATTCGTATAAGTCGCTTCACTGTATGTGTATAGTACGCGGGACAATGACAATAGCATTCTGAAAACAGTTGTGAATAGTCCAGTCACATTTTCTGAGGCACTATGTGGGGAGAAAGGTCATGTAGCTTATTCCTCACTATATCGTTCTCTGCACATCCTGCCTCAGAAACCTAATTTGTTGTTTATCTTTATTTGTTTACAACGAACACTAGTTGTCAGATATTTTATTAACGAAACTGAAAATTAAATTATATTAAAAAAAACGCAGTACCCATATTCGGTATATGTTGAGATAAGAACCTTTTTGGCCTTGAGCCATTTATGTGTATTTAATGACATGTTTTTTAACGATATTATATTGTTTTAAACTTTCATGGTCACTAACATTATAATAGTAAATAACGGGATTGCTACCATGTACCTTTTTATTTTAAACTCGCAAATAAAAAGGTACATGGTAGCAATCCCATTATTAACTATCCTAATGTTTTTTAACTTTAATTTCCTGTTGGTATCCAAATCTTCTGTACTAATATTAATGTTTTTATCAGTGATAATAACCCGTAAGTAAATATTATTTTCAGATGTAAAAAAGATAACAGAATAACTGCATTAAAAATTCAGCAAAAAAGTACTTTCAATTTATTTGAGCATCTCATCTCGCACTGCAGGCACTCGAAACTTTATGTAACAGCAGTCGCAGCTATTCTTGGAACGGTTCCAAAACTCAAGGATATCCTGTTACATAACTATAACAGATACTCACCAAGTCCTCGTCGTCATCGGAGAAAATGTTGCTGCGCTCCTGGGCCGTCATGTCGCCGTCTCACAAAATACAATACAATATTCATCCATGGTTCACATACACAACACCAGATGCATCACTGCTAAACACTGTAACTGCATCCAAAACTCCTTCGAAAAGCCTCCTTTGAACATTTTGGAATTTCAAACTACACACTAAATAAAAGAATAAGTTTCTATTTTCAGAATTCGATATTCAATTATGTTCGCAAAACAAGTGAAACATCGACAGATATACGGGAGGTGCCGGCACACCCTCTCTGTGCGAGGGCTGGGCGCTTACTGCGGAGGAGGGCGGGCAGAGAAAGCACTGCAGCGTCTCGTAACCATGGCAACAGCGAGGCTTCCACGCCACCGCAGCGGAGCGTATGCATTGTAGACAGTCACAGTCACGAGGAAAGTCAATTACAGGCATTTTATAGATTTCTGCAGTTAGCTAATGAAAAGCCAGATTCATGTCTCGTTACATTCATAGACGTTTTACTGAAACCTTTTTGTAATTTTTTTTATTCGTTTAGAAAATAATATTCATGTATTATAGAATCAAATACTACGTATATGAAAAAGATACCATCAGAAAAAATTGGGAACTTTCGCCGTAAAAATGAAGATTTTTATTTTTGAGACTGGCAAAAGCTTTAAATCAATAGTATAACAAAGCATTGTTCATTTCATTTAGTCTCATAATAATGTTACCTACTGAAAAAATAGTCTACACTCCCGAAACTAAAGTGCAGTAACAGCAAAATCACTGAAATTATAGATTTAAGAAGCCTTTTTCAGACTTAAAACTGTTCGTGTAAACAGCAGCTTTCACCCTGAACTTTTCGCAATCGGAAAAAACCTTCACGAAAAAGGTCTATTATATACCACAACAAAAGTTACTTCAGTCGCTCACCTTGGCTTTGAAGTAAATACCTAGTATTTATACATACCTATTGCCCACAATCAATAGGCCATGGTGTGCACTATGAGGGTTTTGAAGGCTCTCACAGCCTCTAGTACGCAACCAATATAGACTCGACGTAAACGCTGACGTTGAATTACGATAATGGAATATGTCATACTACGATTTCGGCAAATGGTACCTACTTGTAATTTTTCGATAAAGCTGCATATTTTTATAATATTAAGAATATTTTTGAGATAGTCTGAGTACCTAGCGTAAATTTATATTGGCAATTATTTTAAAGCAAATTATGACGTAAATACTAATCGATTGATATTTAGCGAGTACGATTCATTAATATAGGCGCTAATACATATTATGTATTAAATAGACTGCTTAAATCAATATCGTTTATGTTTATGGTCAGCTTTTTGTGACGTGATACTTCACTATGGCAGTGCCATAGTGAAGTAAACATCACAATCACGTCACAAAAAGCTGACCATAAACATAAACGATATAATCTGATTAATTGGGTTGCGAAAAAACAATACAGTTGTATCGTTTCCCCGAGGCTCGCCGAGCTTCATTGTCTCAGCGTTTTCTTGGTGGTCCACACTGTTGATTCTGGCTCTCAGGAGTTACAGTGGTTGGGAAGAGTGTGGCGGGCTTTTGAAAATAAGTACTGACCATAGTACACACTGTAGGGGCATCTATACTGCCACATACAAACTACACAACTGACGTTGTAGCGACATCTACACCAACTGATGTGAACTAAAGACTTGACGTCACACAAATCCTGCATCGTGGTATCAAAGTTTTCCGATATGAACATATACAACAGTCCAAATATCAACTATAGGACAGTTGCCCACTAGACACAAGTAGTGTTAAAGAAGGTTTGTGGAACCTCACACCCTGTTCCGCATTCCTCAATAAAATTATTTCAAAATAATGCCGGGTCGTCAGATTCATAGCTCCGCGAAGTTAATTAACCCTACACTCTCAATAACAGATGAGCTGTGAGTGTAGCTCCAATTTTGCATGCAGCTTTCACGCTCACCTTAATTGATGTTTTTTTTTTTATTAATTGATGTTATTTTTCGGCTGCCTACAATGACGTTTATTTGACACTAGCTGACCCGTGCTCATTTTGTTGGGCGGTATTTGTCAAGACATTGCTAGTCATTTTCTGGAAAACGAGTCCATTGTTGCCTTCAGGTAGGAATTAGCAACGACGGTACTTCATTTAGTTTTGTTCTTTTATTTCATAGCAATTTTATACAAATTTTGAAAGTTGGTGGGGGTCGAAAACATTGCGTTTTATATTGCTCAAGGTCGTAAAAATACGCGTGCATAATATGATGACGACACTTTTTTAACCTAAATTTAATTTACAACTGCTAAACTACTAGCATTTGCTGTTAAAAAATCTTTAAACTAGGAAAATCTGACAGCTCTAATATGCAAAAGGTGACAAGGTTCCTGCTCCACGGAGCATCTGAAGAACTGAACAAACGAAAGAGATGCAAATACATTTGCAACGCAAGAGATGAGATGACGATAATAAGAGTGTAGCTCGAAATAAAAAAACGTGGGTGCCAAAATAAATTTTCGGATTTGATAACTTAAAAGTATTAAATCGAAATTCATTCAGTTGAAACCTCGTTAATGCTATTTAATGTTTTGAAGAAATTTTCATAGGACAATCTAAAGCGTTGCATCTTGTAGTTAAAAAAAGTAAAAAGATATTTCGAACTTTGTGATTTTATTCCATCGAGATTTTTTTTTCGTATCGTGTATTTCTTCAGTAGGATACTAGATCATATAGTCAAAAAGCATATATACCGCATTCTCACATTCCTGTTTCAGGTACCTAACAAGATACGCTAAAATGAGAAACGGCCTTACCTATTTATTATTAATTCATTTATTTCGGAAGAATATACATTATACACCATTAAAATAATTAAACTGCGAAAATACTATTAAATAATTAAAATTTCAAAGATAGAATAAAATCATTACAAAAATTAAACCAGAAAACTTGTACTTAACTAGCTGACCCGCGCAACTTCGTATGCGTCACTTTTTCCATTATTACTCCGCTCCTATTTGTCTTAGCGTGATGATGTATAGCCTATGACCATCCTCGATAAATGGGTTTTTTTTTTGGGACAAGCCCGCCACACATTCCCAACCACTGCAACTCCTGAAGAATCAACAGTGGCGACCACCACAAAAAAGCCGAGCTAATGAAGCCCGACGAGTCCCGGAGAAACGATTCAACTGACTTGGATCCCGCATCGAAATTAATCAGAAGAGGACAGCGGAGGAGTACGAAAAAATAAATAAAATTTTCACTTCCCTCCTTATCAAGCAGGAGACAGATTTGAGTTATGCCAATAGGCACCAAGGGATATATACAACTGGGTTAAGCCCAGTTGCCAAGCACCACGGATTATATTTTAACACTGAAATTAATGGGTCCTAAATTGAGAGCTACTTTTGATTCCAGTAATAAGTATGGCAAAAACGCCTGAAAAATCGATAAATGGGCTATCTAACAGTGAAACAATTTTTCAAATCGGACCAGTAGTTCCTGAGATTAGCGCGTTCAACCAAACAAACAAACTCTTCTGTTTTACAATATTAGTATAGATGTACCCCCTTCATAATATAGCCTATGACACTCAAAAATAGTGTGGCTAGCTATTGATAAAAGAATTTTCAAAATCGTTTCAGTAAATCCAGTGACTACCCCCTACAACCTCACACACTCACATTAGTAAAGTTATACACTAGCTTCTACTAGCGGCTTCGACCGAAGATTATCCCAGAGGAACATATCCCTAGGATAAAAAGTATGTTTGCTTTTCCAGACTACTTATACTACCGCGTGTATCTGACATCGACGCACAAACGATTTCCATGGGTCCAGGGCATGATTCTGGACACCCCAGTGTTGGAATTTTTCGTCGATTCTTTTCTCATTTTTTCATTTTTTTCAAGAGTACCACAAATAGGTATCAGCTCAGCTGAGCTGATATCTATCTGTGGTTTTGTTCAGATTGCTCTTTTTAGTGAAGGTACCTAGTTAATTAATTATTTTTTTATTAAAAATCTCATTGGGTTAGGTCAGAATAACGATTATGAGCAGTCTAAAGTAAAAAACCCCTTGAAAAAAAATGAGAAAAAAGCCGGCGAAAAATTCTAAGTCTAGGGTGTCCAGAACCATGTCCTGGACCCATGGAAATCGTTAGTGCGTCGATGTCAGATACACGCGGTATATCTTTGTGCCAAATTTTATCAAGATCCGTTCAGCCGTTCTGACGTGATTGAGTAACAAACGTCCATCCAAAGATTCGCATTTATACTATTGATATGATAGTAAGTTTTTTGTCTTTGTTGTTGTATTTCAAAATAAGAAAGGCAAGTAGGTCCAAATTCAAGTAGGTCCGTGGCGTAATTAATTTTTTAAATATCGCAATTGTGTTTTCGCTATTGTATGTAACTGGTGGGCTATTCTCTAAACCCGAAGTCCAAAGTTTCGGGCTTAGTTGCGGGCGTAGTCTACTCCGTATCACATACCTACGGATTAATGATAGGTCCCGAACCCGAACTTAGAATGAATGACATCACGATTTGACAGTAACTTATTAATCTTGTTATCATTAATTAATTCTTAGAGGTTAGGAGATACGGAGTAAGACACTACCCGCAACTAAGCCCGAAACTACGGACTTTGGGCTTAGAGAGTAGCCCCCCTGTCATTCCATCTTGATGGTATTGGATTGATAGCGCACTTCATGTTCCCTTTACCTAAGTTCACAATGAATCACACTACTGGGTTAGGAGCCTTATCGGTCTGGCACAGATTTATTTTTTGTTGTTATTACTTGGTTTAGTCATTATTTTATTTTACTTTGTTGTTTGTAGGGCCAAATAATCAACAAAGTTTTATTTAATCTGCTTGCCTAATGTAACCGAGCACCTCAGATCTTCGGTTACAGTTACGCCACATAGCAATTAAAATAATTAGGCAAAACGCGTGTTCATTAAACATCGGATAATGATTCAGAGTTCATGAATACAAACGGTTACGTCGAGGGCCGTCACTAATGACGGCACGCGGGTGCGTCTCACTTTGCACCAATCTTTAGTTTTCTAAGGGCCTATTGCACAAACCAGAGAGCTATTTTTTAACTCCGAGTTATTTGAAAAAAAAAATATACATATAGTGCTAGCTTTAGTCCGCGACTTCGTACGCAGTTATCCCACTTTACACCCGTTCCCGTAGGAATTTCGGAAAATCCAACGTGCTAAATTTCAGCTTTCTACTGCCAGTAGTTTCAGCTATGCGTTGTCTGTTATTCACTCAGTAACGGAAGAGTTGTATATAAATTTCAGCTTTCTACTGCCAGTAGTTTCAGCTATGCGTTGTCTGTTATTCACTCAGTAACGGAAGAGTTGTATATAAATTTCAGCTTTCTACTGCCAGTAGTTTCAGCTATGCGTTGTCTGTTATTCACTCAGTAACGGAAGAGCTGTATATAAATTTCAGCTTTCTACTGCCAGTAGTTTCAGCTATGCGTTGTCTGTTATTCACTCAGTAACGGAAGAGTTGTATATAAATTTCAGCTTTCTACTGCCAGTAGTTTCAGCTATGCGTTGTCTGTTATTCACTCAGTAACGGAAGAGTTGTATATAAATTTCAGCTTTCTACTGCCAGTAGTTTCAGCTATGCGTGGTCTGTTATTCACTCAGTAACGGAAGAGTTGTATACAAATTGAAATCAATTTGTATACAACTCTTCCGTTACTGAGCTCAAATATTTTGCCCTTTCAAATCGATAGTAAACATTGATAAAGCGTTTCAATGTTCAAATGTTCACGCTGGTGACGTCACGTTTTAGTAAAGTTAAATTTTAACTTGAATAAAAACAAGTTTTCAATGTTTTCATTTGATTTTTACGTGAAAAAAGAAAAAAAAACGTTTTAAGTATTTAATTACAATATTATCTGCGGACTTATTAGTTTTTTTTTTAGGAAAATACCCTACTAATAACAGAGCATACAATTTTTTTCATAAAAAAAAACATGCTAGTAAGTTAATTCATTAGGTTAACGATCTGCACAAATCTTCACGGCTCATGACTCACGGCTAAAGTCGCCATTTTCATTTGCGTGCAGACAGCCGCCGACTCCATCGTAATGACCGAAACGACCGGAATTACGAGCTGCCCATAATACGGTCAACTTATAACGATGATATAGACCGAGAGATTCAGCTCATTCGAATTTCTGACGCATTCGAACCAAAAGTATAGCATAGCACACGCTGTGACCATCATTATCTAACCTACTTGATTATTAGCGAATAATAGTTAAGTGGGTTAGATAATGTTAGTCATAGACCTTTAGTGTACATACCCTTAATGTTTTGAGATCAAATAAATATTTTTGTATTTGTAAATTAAACTCGTATGTTGTGTGCTTTATGCTTTTTTAACCGACTTCTTCAAAAGGAGAAGGTTCTATGTTCAGCTACAAGTTTTTTTTTTTTTCAACAAAGAATTGAAGTTTGCTGATGGGATTAACCATAAATAAAACCGTTTCCGTAGTAGGTTCCTCTACCGTGAAATGTGCATAAAAAATCGCGTAGGTTATGCGATAGTGCCGTCCATTGTCTTTTATAGTTTTCTTTTAAATAAATCACTGGCCTCCCGTTTCTAAAAATCAGTGATTTGAAGGTTCCCATCTTGAATATTGTTGATTATTCTATGGCACAATCATGGGTTTTATTTTTGGATCTATTTCATTTAAAATACTTAAATCATTTTCAATGGAATTCGTACGACACTTTTACTTTTTCTTGAAAGAAAATTTTATGAGGTGGTCGAAAATTTACAAATATTTAAAGCTAAAATAGATAGCCATGATTTTCTTCCTTTGAAACTCGTAACATATAGGTACTTCTAACATGCATGCTTTAAGCGCTAGTTCAGACGCCGCGGGAACCGCGCGGTTTCAGAATCGCATGGGAACCGCGCGGTTCCTATTTATGTAGATATTTATTAGATCGTTTAGACGTAATCGCGCGGTTCCCGCGTGTCTGTACGAACACTAGGCTCCCCTTGCTTAGGACACACACACTTGACTTTAACAAAATGTACCACCCAAAAGCTTAATATTGTGCAAAATTTGAAATTAGGCTAAGTGTGTGAAAAAAAGTAGACAATAATGTATACATACATACTCAATCATAAATGACATCAACTGCATCAGAATACTTGAAAAGTTTCTGTTTGCGATTGGGTTTTTGATATAAATCACTTTTATAACGATGAGAATATTGGCTTTGGTATGGTGATTCACATAGACTGATATAAAGCTTCACAAATAATATGGTCATCATCTGCCTAGCCTTTTCCCAACTATGTATTGGGGTTGGCTTCCAGTCAAACCGGATTCAGCTGAATACCAGTATTTTACGTTGGGCGGCTGCCTACCAGACCTCGTCAACTCATTAACTGGATAACACGATACTTCTTGGCAAGATTAGAGTCAGATTTACTGGCAAATAAATCAATCGACTGAAATATGTTAGCAATTTTCTGTATCCCTATCCAAAATACTGCTGAATTGATGTTCAATCTCCATCTTATACCTACTATAAACTAAATAGACAATATTTGCAAAATTATCTAAGTTATCAAACTTAAACTCAATTTAAAGGATTAAGGCCGAGTTTAAAGGCAATTTCCTTGCTTCTAATTGCGTTACAGTCTTGACCCAGTTATAGCAAAAACAAATTATATAGTCGACCGTCCGCTTTGCTTGTTCACTTCCATCTGCGTTTAATTGCTTTACTCGTACTGCAAAAATAATTTTACTTTTTTTTATTTAATCGAGTTCAGCCAAACCGCATACCGGAAGACGCAGCGTTGAAAGACCTAAAGGATGGACCGACGACCTGCTTTTGTGTATCTCAAAAATCGCAACGTCATTTACAATCGAACATTCATAATAGGGAATATGCATGAAAAAAATATTTACTATGTACACAGTTTATCTAAAAATATACAAAATTGTAATACTAACAGTGAAAATAGAATCAAAATCACTCGAAAAACAAACGAGTTATCATTATTTTAAACAAATATATCTGTCCCTCTCGCGAAAACGCTGTAATGTATAGGCGTCATGGAATCTGACGTCAAATTTCATATCAGACTTCTTTTTCTAATTGTAATCTTTGAAGCTTTATAAGTTCATCAGTGATGGAGATATTTAAAAAACAATTTTGTGATTGTGTTATAGAGCTAAAAAGTATTTCATTTCGCAAATAAAAAAATGCATGCATATTCCTTAATCCCATTTGATAAAAAATAGTGTGATACGGTTACAATGTAAAAATTAAAGTTGCGGCCGATGATATACATTTTTGTATCACAATATTAGGCTGCTGGTAAAGCCCGCGGGAATCCGCAGGATGTGGCCACACTTGGGGGAGGCTTTCATCCAGAAGTAAACGTCTTTCGGCTGTGATAGTGCAGTATGATACCACGACTGACATGATTAAACAAAATTCAAAGTGTATCTGCTTAGTCGTTTCCCAGTTGTGTTGGCGTCAGCTTTCAATGAAATCGGATGTAACTGAATACATATTGGATTCCCACAACCCAGTAGGTATCTTGGCAACATCATAGGTAAACTTTGGCGAGATTTGTGTCAGATTTTCGAGCTTCAGACTACTCATAACTGACTGTCAGAGATCAACAAATAACAGTCTGGACGAACGTCTTGGCATGTTATCCGAGACAAGGAGGATTTTCGGTTATGTAGCTGATACTCGTAGTAACCCAACCACAGAACGACTTCTGTCATCATCTTTCTGCCCTTATTCCATGTCACTTGCTATCCTTCGTTTTTTTCTCCCATTCTGTTCTATCAGATCTACTTCTGTAACCGATGCTTATCCTAAAGTCCACTCCTGCAACCCAAGTGCTCCTTCAAGTAGGTACATACTCACCACGGCCCTGGAACGCAAAGGTCATTTGGCGGAACATGGGATTGATTGGGATTTGATTTTCCATCCGTAAGAAAACGAGGTACAAATATTATTATGTTTTTTGACACAACGCGACATCAGCAGATTACATCAGGGGAAGCATGAAAAAATGACAAGTCCGTAATAAAATCAGCCTCCTTTGTTGGGGATGAACGCAATAACACAGCGTTCTTGTGGTGTGGGGGTTGGCGCCAAGTAGTCGCGTCTTAGCGGCGCCATCGCAAGCATTAGACGCTTTCTTTGTGAAAACTATCTCGGATTGAATGCTTTAGTTTTACTATTTTTTTGATATTTTAGACTGTGATAAAAAAATGTAGCTGATATTAATACCAACCTATGTAGAATTGGAGTTCTCAGTGCTGTCGAAAATCAACTTAACATTTTTGTAAACAGAAACATTAGTAGGGATAAAAGGTTTGCGGAGAAGTGTATTAATATACCATGGTTTGGGTTAGGATATGTTTATCCCAGTAGGTACCTACTTGTGCTTGAACAATTTTCATCCTTGTACTAGCCTTTTCCCAACTACATTGGGGTCGACTTCCAGTTAATGCGAATTCAACTGAATACAGTACCTATTTATTCTGAATACAGTACGTAAAGCGACTGCCTTTCTACCTCTGCAACCAGATTTTCAGCCAAATGACAGCTGGGGAAAAAAGCTTTAACGTGCTTCCCAAAGCGCGGTGGATTCTGGATGTGTCTTCCACACTCCTCCACAGACCGACTACGGCAAGCGTTGCTTAACCAAGTAAATCGTCCCGTGCAGCTGTTATAATTCAACTACAAGCTCCTCTCATCTAAACTTTAAAGAAAGGAAAAATAATGAAAACCTTTTATTTTAGCACAATCACAAAGGCACACATCAAGTTTTAAGACAATAATTCGTAGCATTATTAGAATATGAAAAAAAAATACGTTAATACTGAAATCTACGTAAGCATGGTGCATTACTATAGCGGGTATGACTCAGCGCCCCGATATCGACTAGCGCGGGTTGCCAAACATTCAAGGCCACCCCATACGCTATGCAGACGCTACACTTTTATTGGCAAAAGCAAAATTGCGGGTCAATGTTAACCTAGCCATATTTTAAACTGTTCCTTTTCGTTTTACCGACCGCATTACGGCATCGGCAGATAAATTCTGATTGTACATGCAGCCGACGTGATTGTACATGCCGCCGACCGACGTTGAAATTTTCCGCATTTTTATATGGAATGAGGGTGAAAAGTGTGAAATTCTCGCATTTGTTGCATATTTTGCGGCATCCGTTTAGTTGTAATTTTGGTATTGCAAATTGAAATAGTCATTTGCTTGTTTTTTAGTAATAGCCCATCAGTCTCACTTAAATTTCTTCAAAATAAGTTTTAACCACATACCTAGAGGTGTATGTGGTTAGGTTAACGTGCATATACGAAGCTATTTCTTCATAGTTACGTTATTCGAGGGTTGTGATCCGTTGCTTAAACAACCGGGTTGTGTGAAGTGGAGAAGGAAATATCTAAGTTTCCGTATGCAGACCGTATAATTATCCTTTATTTTTACAGTCTTGATAATATTTGTTTGTTTCATAATATTCGTGGGGAGGAACCTTACGCCAACTGACATCTTTGGGACTGGAAGGGTTCCTTGTACTCGCCACTACATATGGCCAAAACTATCTTGGCACCCAATAATAGGTACCCATTTTTTAGTTAAGGTTAAAGTAACGTTAAGGTACAGCATCCTCTATCAGCACACGGTCGATAAGAGATAAAGATAACGCCGCCATGGTACCCCTAGAATTAAGAACTATTATTGGTGTACAATGAAAAGTTTTAAATTGTGCAATTGAGTGTAGGTTTATTCATTATAATCATATATCCCTACTAATATTATAAATGCGAAAGTTACTCTGTCTGTCTGTCTATCTCTTCTTTATGCCTAAACCACTGAACTGATTTGGATGTGTACAAGATAGTTTGAAACCCGAGAAAGGCCATAGGATAGTTTTTATCCCGGAAATCCCACGGGAACGGGAACTATGAGGGTAAATATGTTATACTAGCTAACCCGCCCAACTTCGTCTGCGTCACATTTTCCATTATTGCGCGGCTCCTATTTGTCTTAGCGTGGTGATATATAGCCTATAACCTTCCTCGATAAATGGGCTATCTTACACTGAAATAATTTTTCAAATCGGACCGGAATCGTTCCTGAGATTAGCGCGTTCAACCAAACAAACAAACAAACTGTTCTGCTTTATAATACTAATAATAGTATAGATGTATTCCAGGACTACGTTCCCTAAGGATCACGCGTGCGAAGCCACTGGCACACGCTAGTTTAAAATAAATAATATCCTGGCAAGCATTTCTCAATAATCCTAATGCGTAGCACGTATCACTATCAGATTGATCGTTCGTACGCTGCGGACGCACTGTGCGGACCGATTCGGCCAATTTGTTGAAACGACAGTGGCTAATGGCCGCTGGTTCAGACCCATAAGATTGATTGACCGCATGAAAATGGCCACCAATTTAGACGCCTCACAAAATGGTAGAATTTTTGTAAAAAATATGTAATTTTGTATACTCGCACAATCTATAAAGATATAAAGAGATATTATTTATTACCCCAGAACTGACATGAATGCAAAATTATAAATATACACTGAAAATCCTTAATTATAGTATTAGTAGTATTTAATATAGTTGAAAATAAAATATAAAATTTAAGTTATTTCCAATAAACTTCGTTTCAATCATCTTCTCTAGCAGGTTATGGGCCCAGGCATATGATCTTGTCGTGATTAATTTAATCAAAAAACATTGTTCTTTTTGAACTTCCACAAATCAAAAACGCATGTACACGTAAAATATGGCCGAGTGGCATTGCCAACCAACACAGAGATACCAAACCAAATTATATATACCTACATATATTTCGCGACTTAGCAAATGCTGATCCTCGCGAATCCATTAATATCGTCTGCTTGATTGAAGTGACTGTCTTAAGAACCATTCATCACTTCCGCAAATTGCAATCGACATGAAGAGTCTATACTATCACGTTCATTCGTCAGGCAATCAATGCAACTCCAATCAATTTATCAGTAGTGTTAACTACTCGAATCGGCGAATTCATTATAGGCAGTCAACGTTGAGTGACGAATGAATTCAATCTGTATTCTGAGGTGCGATTGTGTAAGCTAATCGTATTCATTTGACAACCTAAAACGTATGATTTCATATGTCAAACGGTTAATTCGAATTGTGTATGAAGTTCATGGACGGTATACGATCGAAATCGTTATTTTAAACGATGAGTGAATGATTTTTAATTTTTCGTAGGGTTTTGACAATTACTTCGAATTGTCTAAGTTCTATGAGTTCATTGCTAATGTCAAATGATTACGGCGAGTCTCGGCTTATGACGATCGTATAACGCTGAAGTTTTGTTGTATCGCGAAAATGGCGTACGCATACATGCTGGGCCTTATAGAACGTGAGCGGCGCATGAGACGCTCGCAGATGAGGAGAGCTCAACTCCGACAAGAGTCGGTCCCCTGGTATATCCCGGAGGGTGAATTTATTGCCAACTACAGGTTATCCCTAGGTGTATTTCAGAATCTAGTTGACGAACTCCGGCCCTTTATGGCGCCGAGGCAGAGATCTACAGGTATCTCTATTAAGCACAAAGTACTAGTCAATTTTGTGGTTGTTATTAACTTTTCTGGGAAAGATATATGTATACGGCCAAGTTTACTTACTTTTAGTATGCTACCGCTTGACCGTCCGACAGTCCACTTTCGGACCAATTCTCAATGTGACGTAGACCGCCCACCCGTCCAAAAATGGACTGTCGTGGAAACAACGAGAGGAAAGTATAGTGTTCTTTGTTAAAAACTATTAGTGCTAAAAAAAATATAAAATTCTTTACGAACCACAACATCACAGACTACAAAGATGACAGATTTAATGTCAATCTTCGTCTTGTCACTTGTCCTCTTGACAGCCACAGAATATAAAAAGCTTGCAATTACAGCCCACAAACGCCACCCAGTGTCGAGTAGTACAAAACTTATGTCGCCACCTAGGGCCGAGTAGCCGAAGCTCTCTTTCATTCGTTCTTTTGCGTTTGGTTACTTGAGTTGCAACATTTGCATATACATATTTTTCATTATAATTCAATGTTTATAACAACCAAAAAGTTATTGTTGAGATGTAAATAAAAAAAAAAAAGATAAAATAGAGGGTTTTTTCAAAATATTAGATATTATAATAATCATTAAAAATAAAGATTTTCTGAATGTTTTACATAATAAAACGCAACTTTATGATACGTTTGTATACGATCCAATACGATCGGTCACTCATTGGATGGACAGTTTTACACAATTCGAATTTGGTATTTACGATTAATGACTATCGTATTCATTAACCATCATGAACTAAAGTTAGACAATCGCACTGCTGGACTGTAAAATTCAACGACGAAGCGTCGTTGGGTTTCACAACCGAGATTCACATTAACAGGGTGGCCAAAGCAAATGTATATGTCATTGGTAAGTGTAAAAGGCCTGTGCCCCTGTATTAAAACCTTCCTCGAGAATCACTCTATTCATTGGTGAAAACAGCATGAAAATCGGTGCAGTAGTTTTTGAGTTTATCGCGAACAGACAGACAGACGCGGCGGAGGACTTTTTTATAATATGTAGTGATGATATTGTTATGCAGAAAAATTACTAATATTAACAGCGAGCGTACACTGCAGGGAACAGAGAAAGACTAAGCAAAATATAAAATTATGACACTGAGAAGGAACCTCTGACACACTCAAAATCGAAGAAAATATCATAAGCAAGGAAGCGACCAATTTGTTTACCTCATTTACTCTCAACCAGTGGAGTTCAACCGAGTGAACGTATCTAATGGACTGTAAAATGAAATCACTCACGTTGAAACAACTCCAGGCAAACGCTCTGAGGTATTCAACACCTTGTTTCGAAGACCATAAACATTTCATTTCCAAGCAAATCAACTTATGTGTAAAAAAACATTTTTACTTATCAACTGCGGTGTTGGCAATTTCCTTTCGGAACTCAACAAGTAGATAGCAGTCCGACGAAGAAAATTGAGCTTATTCATTGTACCTATACCTGTGACACTCAAAACAAATACATATTTTTGCAAAATACTTAATAGTCTGACTCGTGAGAATTTTATCGTCAAGAAATCCAAAAAGTACGTGGTTAATATACAGAGTGTTTCGGAAATGCGTGGTCCTACTTCTTAGTACAAATAAATCAACCCAACAACCGAACAATACAAAGCTTTGTGCTATTATTATGCACTAATGCTGGTTAGACTAAGTTTTACTTTTAACATTTTTGTTAAAAATAACGATTTACGTATTGTTCTAATATTTGTATGCAAGTAAAAGGCGAAACATGTCAGATCTTCCTATATTTAATAAGACCTAATATGCCTACCATGTTTTATACAAATAAAATATTCTTATTCATAACTAGCTGAACCACGCAACTTCGTTTGCGTCACATTTTCCATTAATGCTCGGCTCCTTTTAGTCTTAGCGTGATGATATGTAGTGCATGCCTTCCTCGATAAATGGGCTATCTAATACTGAAAGATTTATTATTACCTAGACTATTTTATTACTTACTAGCTTCTGCCAGCGGCTTCACCCGCGTGATCCCTAGGGAACATGTTCCCGGGATTAAAAGTAGCTTATGTGCTATTCCAGACTATAATCTATCTTTGTTCTAAATTTCATTAAGATTCGTTAAGCCGTTCTGGCGTGATTGAGTAACAAACAACCAAACTTCCAAAAATTTTTTTTTTTTTTCATTTTTGTATTGATTGTAGCGTGATGAAAAGTATACTATAACCTGCTCAGGAGTATGAATAATAATTGTACCAAGTTTCGTTAAAATCCGTCGAGTAGTTTTTGTTTCTATAACGGTTATACAGACAGACAGACAAAAATTTTACTGATTGCATTTTTGGCACCAGTATCGATCCCTAATCACCCCCTGATAGTTATTTTGGAAATATATTTCATGTACAGAATTGACCTCTCTACAGATTTATTATAAGTATAGATAGCTATAGAAGATAGATAATGCCTACCAAGCGCCTACGCATTTGATATGAGCAGCAACTAATACGAATACCGCATGCAGCGATAACTTTGCATTCGTACATACGTGGCTTGCTCGAATAAGGCGGTCACATAGCTCAACGCTGTCAACGCCATGCATACTGTGCATGTGGTACCTGGCTATGTATTTCATTCTCAAGGTACATAATCACAAACCAAATTACCTAATGCCTACAATATGATAAACGCGAATATAACTGTGTCTGTATTTCTATTTGTTGTCTTGTCACGCCTTAACAGCTGAACGGGTTGGTATAAAAACTTTACACATGGATGGACGACTACTTTGTTATAGACACGGAAAGGAACTTGTTGTCGGGATAAGAAATAAATCTTATTCTTAATCTTACAAGTTCCTTTGGGATAAACTTGACGACGGGGCCAGAAGCTAGTCTAATGATATTCAATAGCTACAAACAATCAATTATGTAAACGAGTAGCTCTACCTAATACTTTCAGTTGGCAGATCAATCAATGTCACCCGTTTTACGGCATCGGCTGCCAATTTTCCTGCAGGGAAATTATAAATTATTTTTCCCTTACCCTGACAGACTGCTGAGATTACCCGCTTTTCCCCGTGACGAAATGGCGAGTTGTTTTATAACAATATAACTTCTTGGAATTCTAATCAAAGGAGAGGAACTCAGTTTTCTGTTTGGGAAATAATAAAACTTATTTAGTTCGCGCGGTTCCGATTTTTCGTTGTCACTGAAGTACGTAAATCTACTTTTACTCTTATATAAGGGATTAACTTTTAAAACTGAAACTGCAAAAAGTCGGCGGGCCACAGATAAAGAACAGCAACAGTTGAGCAACTCAAGCTCTGAAGATACACTTCAGTCATTATATGCCTTTATATGTTCGTGGGGATACGAGGGAACAAGTGCACTCATCCACTAACAAACTCATCCGTGTTCCGCAGTTCTTGTTACTCAAAGCCACTTGGCATTCAGCGAGATTTCAGGCCAGTGTGTGTGTGTGTCGGTCCTTTGTGTAAATGTTGGCAAGAAGTGGTTAATTTCTGGTTTAGAAGTTTTGCAGTATTTGACGGTGGTTTAGTGGGCAGTTGTTTTTAAAGATGACATTTCACAATTATGCCTGAAAGATGATATTTATTACATTTTTAAATTTTTAATTACATTTTTTTAAGTTTATGAAGATCCTGAACACAAATTAAGCTAAAAAATTGTATCCATTTACATTTTAGTATAATTCAGTGTAGTGTGATCAGAAAGAGCTTGATATAATATCAGCCAAGTGAAATAAATTACTAATGCTGCTGCTATAAAGACTTGGCATAAAGATAGTAAGTACTTTATAGAACAGGGTCGATAATGAAACCCATTGGAAAAGGAAAAAATTATAACAAAAATGAAAGGGAAAATAATTTACGGGCGAATTTGGTGACAACTTACCTTTTATGTCCCCAACAACTGTATTTTTTTAATATTTTAACATAACAACCCAAATAATTAAATAATATTTTAGTAAAAGATTAAAACAAAATAATTTTGTTTGTTTTGCACAAAAAAAAATATGTATTACACCTTATTTTGACTTTCAAAAAGTCAAAATAAGGTGAAAAAAATAAATAGTACTTAGTGTGTTGTTTTTTGTTAGAATTTGTACAGTCCCGTAGTAAAATTTGTTCATGAATTATGATGAGCGCAAAGGGGGTCACCCATTTTCAGGTTTTGCGTTTTTTTATTACACCTGTATTTAAAAAACCAGCACTTGGCTCGCCGCTTTTTGAAATTAATAATATATAATTATATTATAACCTATGTTATTCAGTGACAATAAAGCTTTCTACTGATGTAAAAATCGATGCAGTTATTTTTTAGGGTAACGTACCCAAAGGGTAAAAACGGGACCCCATTACTAAGACTTCGCTGTCTGTCTGTCTGCCTGTCACCAGGCTGTATCTCAAGAACCGCGATAGCTAGACAGTTGAATTTAGGTATTTCTGTTGCCGCTATAACAACAAATACTAAAAAACAGAACATAATAAATATTGAAGGGGGCTCCCATACAACAAAATTGTTTTTTGCCGTTTTTATAGATAATGGTACGGAACCCTTCGTGCACGAGTACGACTCGCACTTGGCCGCTGATTTTTATAAACAAACACACCAAAGTGTAAGAGTAGATGTCAATGAAACCGTTATCTGATAAATATTGGCAAAGCAACCTACGCGCTTAAAACAAGGCTGTAGGGAAGTTAAAATATTTAATGGCCTTTTTTTATCGCAATGACGTCACATTGTGAGTAATGGCGTTCCGTATCATGAAGGCGGTTTACGCGCTAGGCTTAAAACCAGACCTCCTCATACTAGCTCAGTGACTGCCGACCTTATCATAATGTCCCCCTAATAAGGCTTAGGCTATATAATGAAAGGTCCGACTTAACGGATTACCCTATCGATGTTTTTTCTATGAGTTTCATACAGACGTTCCCTATATAATCAGTGTGAAAATTTTACGTCTAAATAGCTCAAAAAATTGTTTTGTTTTTTTGTAGTGTTCTGGATTTAGTTCTACTGGATATACTTAATTTTTTTTTTCTTGTCTCCATTACTCAGTATGTTAATGTCATGCATACCTGTTATTTGCATGGTTACTAAAATGCCGATTTCAGATGTTATTTAGTAAGATCTGAAGTGACAGTGCTGTTGGTGTGCTTATTAATAAATAAAAAATTAAATAAATATTATTTTATCACCAAGCAACAATTTAAGACAACATTAGAAAGAAACTGAGTATTTTTTCTTTCTTATAGTGTTTACACTCACAGTCAAGTCAGGTTTTAGGTTAAACGGGCCACGGACCGAGGTTGCTCCATAAAAGTTGATAACGTAAAACATGGACTAGCGCTATTGAAATGCGACGTGGTGAATTTCATCCTGATTGTTTTAGACTTTGACAATAATTATAGGTATCGTTGACAGAATGCCACCATATCTACAGCCCAAATAAAAGAAAATGTCTTCTGACCATCCAAAAACTCGCCAGGTCCTTCTAGAAAGCCGCACTACCTAATAAGATAAGACGGCGTTAACTTCAGACGTGAAGATAAATTATTATCCTTTTACAAAGAACCTGACGTGGAAATAAAAACTAATTAGCACTAAACTTTTCTCAGCACATAAAGCATTATGTCTTTTATCTGGAAAAACACATCCAACTTAATGGCCGCCCTAAATCATAGGTGTTAAAGGTTTCCCCTGACAAGGCAACATAAACCATGATGGATGTCTTTATCTATAGAATATCCACATATTTCTAATACATTCGTGATCGCGAGTTTTGCTGGAGTCAATTTGCTTCTACATAGTCCAACTGAATACAACAGAGTGTCAGTATGTCACATATATTTTTATCAATAAAGAGTCTCTTTTCCGCTCCGACCACAGAAGCCATTAATTTGATGTTTTCCCATCCAAAATCAAACTCGTTGCTTAACCGTGAAGGTCGACCTGCGCGGCTTTTATTAGATACCACGAACTCCTCTGGAGTGTTACGAAAATATATTCTATTCGTTAGATATTGCAGGCTGTAAGTGACATTTTCCTAATATTTTTCCTGTTACGAGAGTCAAAGGAATGAAGCAACAACTTAAATCCATACTAATATTGTACAGGGTAAAATAACTCTGTCTGTCTGTCACCTCTTCTCGTCTTAACGGCTGGGACGGTTTACATGAAATTTGGTACAGAGAAAGATTAGACCTTGGAGAGAGACAAGCTACTCTTTTTGGGAAGATTTTCTGAGTTCTGTTTTTCACGCGGACGCAGCCGCTTGCAGAAGCTAAACTCCGTCTTATTACAATACACGATCTAACTTTAGTACTGGGATTATTTCTAGGTATAAACCATGACTAATAGATTTGTTACTGTATTAACGCTAGTACCAGGTTTAAAATGCGTTCCAATTACCAAACTAAGACTATTCGAGGATCAGTTAGTACCAAAGAAAGTCCATGGTTTGAACTGTGTCCACAGATAAGAAACAAAAGTGGCATTCTTTCATTCGTTTATACAGCCTTTAGTTGAAACAACGTTTCGTTTCTCAAAATATTTTTGTAATAATAAAATTTGTAATGCTTAAATAATTTATTTATCAATGCAAAAATATTTCATAAATTGTTCTTTGTTTATGAAACTATATATTGTACAACACACAACTTATACTTTGACGCTTTTTATGATAAAGTTGTCATCATTTTAACACCTCTTGCGTTAAGAGGAGTGACGACGGGGGTGCACGAGACTCATGTTTACATAGTCATGTTGCATCATTTTTAATAACTAAATGATCTTCTTATTTTTATTGATTTTTCATAGTTTTATGTGGTTTGTATGGGATAAAACTTTATGTAAAATATTTCAAAAACGTTTTGTGAATCTATAATTATTGTATTTAAAATGTACGCCACTCAATTCAAAAGGATTTACACAATGACGAAGTATGTAAGATCACCGAGAGACATCAAAACACACCCAAATCTTGAAATCCATGAAGTCAATTCATATTTTTTAACGATTTTTACATAGAAAGACACACAATATTAGTCAATGCTAAGCTCAAATAAGTAAGTACCGAAGTTAAACTAGGGGTCTCAGCGTACTAGCTTTAGTTCCATAGATAGTTCAGGAACTAGTGATAAACTACATTTTTAACCGACTTCCCAAAAAGGGGGAGGTCCTCAATTCGGTTGTATTTTTTTTTTTATGTTTGTTACCTCATAACTCCGACAATTATGAACCGATTTAAAAAAATCTGTTTTATCTGAAAGAATATACTTGCAGATTGCTCCCATTTAAATTTTATCAAAATCGGTTACGAAATTTGGATTTTAAATCGAAATAGCTGGAAGTCGTCTACTTGTATGATGGTTTTATGTCATCCAAGTAATCGAAATTGCGTATTTTGCTTTTCTGCGATTTTGCAGTGGTGTCGTTAGGTGTGGGGTACCACTAAAAAGTGAAAAATAAAAAAACTTTTTACAAAAAAATACATCCGACTTCCATAAAAAACACTACAAAGTAAAAAATAACTTTAATTTCGGAAGTCGGTGTCAAAATACCGACTCGAAATCAAATAACGTTTTATTTAGTCATGGTATAAACCTACTATTAATCCCAGTACTAAAGTTAGATCGTGGGCGGAGACTTGTTGGTCTTGGTTTAAACCAGAATTTAAGCATTGTTTTGTAATAAGACTAATATAAATGTTTTGAAATAAGTAATCATTAGTTAAGATCGGGAGTACAACATTTATTCACTTGTGTTCCAATAAGTCATCGACTCTCAGCATTATACTAGTTAGCTAAATTATTTGAAGATCGTGCTATAAACTGAGTGAACATAATAAAAAAAAATGCTATATTATTTTCAGATCATGCCGAGAACCCAACAATGCTATACTTTTATTGGGTAGAGGGGAATTCGGGACAACACCTAAATTTTTTTGTGGGGTACTTTGGCACCACAAATAAATTAAACAAAATTATGACTTAGGAAAGTACGGACATCCAAAAAATTTTGGAGCAAGTTTAGATAATAGCAATTGTTGATCATAATTTAGATCAGCGTTTTTGTTAACCATACCTTACTTAATTTTTCTTGTGGTACCAAAGTTACTCAAAAATAATGTAGGTGTAGTCCGAGACCGAGGTCCCGGTCCCCAAAAGCCCTCGACCCACTTTTATTCGAGCTATTGTCTTGTTGTGGAATTATTCGAAAGAGTTACTGCGGCCCTGGAACGCAAAGGGCATTTGAAGGAACACAAATGGATTTTCAAAGGGTATTTGAAGGAAAACAAATGGGTTTTCAAAGGGTATTTGAAGGAACACAAATGAGTTCTAAGTCAGTAGTTGTTCTTACAACTACTGACTTAGAACTCATTTGTGTCGAATCGAATGATGGGAGTGTAGACTCTTGTCTACACTCCCATCATTCGATGAATTCCCATAAATAACTTAAAAAAAAAATAGAAACAGTCCCATGCTTTTTTAACCCATAATTATGTAATATTTGAAACTGAGTAATTGGGACAGCCAATAAATGTTTCACGATTCTTATTATTGTTACATTGCCAATTTGTTTTTCCTCCAGAAATTTCTAAAAGATTTGGCGAAGAAAGGTAATTTACAAATATTTTCAGCATTTTTTTCCTGTTATTAAATTGCAATTTCTTTCACTTTGAGTTATTGGACAAGCGATTGATGATTTGGAGGATGGCCGCGTATTTTTATTGCAAATATTTTGCTATCCTGGTAGTCGGTGACCATCCAAATCACAGGAAAGGGCCACTTAATGCTATATTAAAATGATGCTTCTCTAAATCTCTTCTCGCTCCACTAGTACAAAACTGGCCAAGTGCAAGTCGGACCCGCGTGCATAGGGTTCCGAAGAAATTTCATTTTTGTAACATTTAATTTTAACACTATAAGACTTTTTATTGCTTTTAAAAAATCCTTTTAAAGTAAAACTGCTTTAGTTTTTTCGAAACTTTAGCTCAGTAGTTTCTGAGATAAGGATAGAATGGTCATTTTTTTATCTATTTTGTTAAATAACATCAAAACTATTAATTTTAAAAATGTGAAAAAAAATATTTAAAACCCTCACAGTTAGCCCTTTCATTTAATATGTCACAAAAACCAATTTGTTTTTTTTTATGTTCTACTTTGACCCCTAAAATTGACCCCCATTCACAAAATTTCATAATTTGGGTATTGCGTCCGTGTTTGGGTCACAAAAGTTCACATGTGTACCAAACTTCAACGGAATCGGTCCAGTGGATCCAGAGAAAGCTGGCTGTGACAGACGGACAGACACCCGAGTAATCCTATAGGGTTCCGTTAAGGATGTTCGGAAGCCTAAAAAACAAAGTCGTTTTATACGTCAACCTTTATATCCACTAACTCCGCCACGAATTATGATTCGGTTTTCACCATCAGTTAGATATTTTTGCGGAAGGGTTTTATAAATATTAAAAACTAATTAAGTTGATAAGTATATTTATAAACAAATAAATAAGTAAAGTATAAATAAATAAATAAGTAAAATTTTATAATCTGAGCCATTAACTTCAACGAAAATAATGAGAGGAAAAAAAATACCATCCATCAACCAATGATCCTTTCTATTGCCTCGACTGAGCTATAATGCCGTCAATGCCGTCACCTTTAAAGCATCCTTATATGCAACAACACAGAGCAAAAATAATTTATTTTATGTCATATCATCGAAATGATTCTATGGCTGTTTATGATAACACCATAACGACCCCCATAGCGTTTATGAGCTTCCAAAGGCGAGGCAAGTAGTACATAACAGACATTTATATGTACATAATGAAAGTACTCCAGTACTGACATTAATAGGCTCATTTTCTGTAATAACTTCCAAGATAGAAGTTATAATTTCCATCTTCTAATACTGTTTGGAAATTGTACCTATGTCGTGTTTAAAGTAAATACAAAGTATAATAAGAAGATAAGGGGTCATATTTGAATGATATTTGGTCAAATTTCTTGAATAACTTGGAAACTATTTATTTCAAAATTATGAAAAAAAAATATTTAAGACCCTCACAGTAAGCCGTTTCATTTGAATATGAAATACCAAGTTTAATTAACCTAATATCCTAACTGAGGGCTTACAGACGCCCAATTTTGAGTGTAAGCAATTTTTTGACAGAGAGTAAGTTACCTGTCGCAGCGGTATTGAAACGCTCTTTATGTTCTTTTCTATGACTAGCCATCTATGGTAAGTGCAAAGCCCTCGCAAAGATGGATCAAAATTTAAGAGTTTTTGTCTATATTATTTTCACATTTACATTGCAGTCGCAATCTATCAAAAATATATGAAAATTAAGGCTTTTATGACAGTTTGCGATTGACATGCGAATGTGAACGCTGTTTAAAACTTAGTAGACTTAGCTTTTTGATGTTGAAACGCAGAAATGACGTTTCAGCTACTGATAGTTGGTAATTTGACTGTAATTAAAAAAATTATGAATTTTTTAGCTAATGTCATATTTATTATAACGCTCTATCTATACTCTATTTCTAGTAAAAATTAAGCCTTTCATACTGTTGCTCTCCAAGACAGTTGAATCGATTATCCGGAACTCATCGAGCTTCAATGACTCGGCAGTTTACTAGTCCCACTGTTGATCTTAACTTTTATTGGCGTTTTCATATTCATTCATATTCATATTCATTTATTGCATTTCATGTTGTTTACAGGTTGTTACATTATGATAGTTCCAAACAATGAACCCTGCTAGGGCACAGCAATGTATAGGCGACAGGTTTTAATTAATTTAACATGCTATCATTATTCACATAATTTGTTGATATGGAATAATTAAAAAAAAATAATTACTATTATACATTATGTCATTCTTATAAACTAAATAAGTAAATTATCATTTTCATATTACAATCTCATACTACAATAGAGATTCTTAAATGTCTTTATTATCTCAGTTAATTTAATGTCAATAGATTAAGTCACATTATTAAGTCATACATATATTAAGTCACATTTTCAGATAAAATAAAAAAAAAGAAATAGAAAGTACCTAATCACTAAAAATACAGGAGTGAGGCAGTAGCGGACTGCTGTCTTATAGAGTACCTAGTTATGTATGTGTAATGTGTTCAAGTCGATATTAGTTTATTTATTTCTCAGTTAAAAATTCTTTTAGGCTATAATATGAAAATAATGAATGAAAATGACCTACAAAACTACTTAAACTTAAAAAAGTTTAAGTAGTTTTGTAGGTCATTTTTGAATTTGTTGTTTTTGAGTTAAAAGCATAGAAAAATAACTTCAAAATCGTGCAACATCTTTAATATTATGACGATTTTAATCGCATTAATTGAATGAAATTAACCATTTTTTTTTGATAATGTTTTTTTTTTGTAATCAATACCACATCTTACTCTATAACAACGATTACTATATCTTTTGGCTGTCAATTCGGTCACAGAGCACACCGATCGTGGCAAGTAAACCAGTAAAGATTAGTACAGTCCATCTACACTGACACACATTACAGCAGGAAGTAACAAGTAAGGAATCCGCGTGCTTACTACCATTTGAAGAATGAGGTGATCACTAGTAAATCTACCTCGCAGTAGTGCTCACATGTGTCTAAAGACCCCCCAAGACGAAATGTTTGTACAGTGCGACAGTAATGCAACGCTTTAAGCTGCTTTCAGACTACGTTATAATATAATAGCATAGAGTATATAGCTCATAGCACACCAATATCGCGCACCATACATTGTTATGGACACGTTCACACTGTACAATACTATATATTGTACTATATGTATATTGTACTTGTACTCTAATAGGTATATACTATTGAGAATGTATGGTGCGCGATATTGTTGTGCTGTGAGCTATATACTCTATGCTTTATATTATAGCGTCTGAAAGCAGCTTTATTAGCCGATTTAAAAAAGAGGATAGTTCTCAATTCGGTCGTATCTAAAAAAATTTAGTATCTTAATAAATCTGCCTAGAACTAGGTAAATGATTTTTGGGGTTCTATACCCGTTTAACCTGGATTTTACATGGTGCGACCACCTGTCTGACTTCCACAACCCACTAACTGGTAACGCGATACTGTTTGGTGACACTGGAGTCTGATTGTCTGACTACCCGTAATTTTTACAATAGAACCAGAAAAAAATCTATGAAAATCGCATCATGGCATGTCGCGACGCACCTGTCTGCATTTACCTTAAGTTGGTAGCTATCCCGTCAAGTAGGCCCAGTGACCAGTTTAACCCGTTTCCCTTCGCCCACTCTTACTTGCCTATAACTTGAGCACACGACTTACAAGTAGTGTTTACTTTTAATTATTTTTATGGTCAGTGCAGCAACTAAACGTCCCAAAGTTTAATATTGTGGAAAGTGTTTAGGAAAGCAATGATGACTCTTAAAATGTATGTCATATTAGATGATACAATAATATTAGTCCTCGTGAACGAGTTCGGCTATCTGTGGCCATG
Source organism: Ceramica pisi (assembly GCA_963859965.1). Classification (NCBI taxonomy): domain Eukaryota; kingdom Metazoa; phylum Arthropoda; class Insecta; order Lepidoptera; family Noctuidae; genus Ceramica; species Ceramica pisi. Next base: position 15,643,380 of record OY982539.1, on the reverse strand, counting down.
CCTGCCAATCTCAACAGAGCAACGGAAGACGCTGACAATACCTACTATGGTGCACCAGTGTGTCTGCAATACAATATTTTTATTTTGTCTCTTCTCTTATTACAATCTGTCTCAGAACTAATTGACAATAAGTATTTTTTTGACGTGTTTACACGTCTTGCTCGGACTCGGTATATGTCCTACACATCCTATGTACTTAAATAGCGTATGTAGCTATGTTTATCTGATGAAGTGTTGAGGTATTTTGTACTTAAGCCTTCTGGCCCATGCTCCATCCATAAGGTGGCTTGCCAGGATGTTTGGATCGTCAGATCACGGTGTAGAACCCCATTTGGGGCAAACCATGGCGCGTTTGTGATCATTCTTAGTATCTTATTGTAAAACCGCTGTATGATTTCAATGTTGAAGTGTAATGCTGTTCCCCACAGCTAGATTCCAAAGGCCCAAATAGGCTTGATTATAGTATTGTACTGTTATACAAAACTACTCGTATTATGCAGCTGTGAATTCCGGCCAATTATCCAGTAGTAGTATTCTCCAGTGTTAGTCCAAGTTGTTTGCGTTTCTTGAAAAAGTGATTTTTCCATGTAAAGCGTCTGTCGAGATATAAACCAAGGTATTTAACATGTTCAGCTTGAGGCACTAAAATATTTTTGAGCCGTAACGCATAACACTAGGTCAATCTCGGTTACTCTCATTGCCAATGAGACAGCAATCCAAAATGACGGGAGATTGATCAGTCAAAGGACCATCGGTGTATGTAACCTGCTTCTGAAAACCGCACCTCCAAACGTACGGGGTTGGCACACCATAAACTTCCGAACTCCGGGCAAACTCCTCCACTTTTGACCCGATCGGAAAGTTTTTTCCAAGCAATTATAAGGTCTAAGTTTTTGATATACCTATGCCAGCACATCATGTCTTTTACTTTCATTATTGTGTATTATTCATCATTTCAATAGTCATTATTTTCTAGCCATATCGTCTTTCGCACAATGCTCCTGAGAGTTCCTGTCCACCTCTATGATCATCCATATTCGTACTCAAATTTTCCTCATATCACTTTCCCATTCCTCTGCATCAAATGCCCAATATTCCATGTCAACCAATTTCCACACCACTTTTTATTACACACATTAGTCATGGGTGCCAACTTCTTACACAAAGTTTTTCCAAGACTTTGAAAATTACCTCAAATAAACTGCTTTAATAAAAAAAAATTAAAAAAACAATTTTAAATAATCTTTATTTCGGACAAGCAACATCCATTTGGGTTAGTAAACAAAAAGATAACTTATTCCTATGTTAGTAGACTTATAATCTTTTTCGAGACAAGGATGTTGTTCGAGAGGGGGGGGGGTGGGGTGGTGTTGTGTGTTGTTGTTGTTGTTTTAATGCGAATACGTATAGAAAATCTTGTAAAAACTCCACAGCACCTCTTTGGATTCTGCTGACCGGCACTATTAGTGTGACCGGCACTATTAGTTGAAAAATTTTGCAACATGCCAAAACATCACAGTATCTGCAAAATGTAATTTGCATACGTTACACAGTAGTAATCTATCAATTAGAATAGTTAATAACGGGATTGCTACCATGTACCTTTTTATTTGCGAGTTACCGATATTTCGGCACTGTTGCAACATGATTGTGGAGTTTCTATCAACTATTGGCTTTGTCATACGACTGGTCTCAAATGATTACGTAATGACTGGGGTCATGTAACATGTAGCGTCGTCAGAAGCAATTAAGAAGCGTAACGAAGCCACTAACATAACAATAGCTTCATACAACCGTGAGAGACGAGAGCTATCCTATTGTTTCGTAGTCTATCGCTCAATCTACACGTTTTTCTTTCAGTCTGTCGCTGGCAGACGGAAAGATAGATCTTGTTTGTACGCCAAGTTCAAGAGATACGCTAGAGAAAAGGATGTTACCTCTACAATACAGCACAATGAGCGGGTCTTATCACCGACTGGGATCTGTGTACCCGTATACTTATTATCTATGTACTCTTTGGATCTGTGTCATACAAACCTCAGAATAGACGTGTAAATGAGATAAGAATAGTTTAGTGCGTGTTGTAATAAGCTTTTGTGATAGACATTAGAAACAATAGTCGTATGTTAACCTGTTGAATATCGTCAAACAGACTTACTCCCGCTCATGTCTTATTTTGACCAACTACAACTATGGTTGATTTTTTTCTGTGGCATCACTCCAAAGTCCACCGCCGCGTCTGTCTGTCTGTATGTCTGTCTGTTCGCGATAAATGCAAAAACTACTGCACCGATTTTCATGCTGTTGTCCCCAATTGCAATGTTTTAGTATTAAGTATATAATTTGTCAAGCGGCGAAATCGCGGGCAACAGCTAGTAATCTATAGATTAGTTTTCTGTCAAAGGATAAAAAACTGTTTCAAAACATATGTTCAACTTTTTATTCATATAGATAGATATAATTCATTCATTTGAATCGGTAATCACTTATTATTACAACAAACAATGGATCTTTTCTATATCTACCTACCTCATACAATGGAAACATAAATTGCATTGTCAGCAGTGTGCATTGTCACCCTCCGTTTTTGTGGTACCTGCCAGTACGCAATGACCCCTAACCGTGACACTTTTATGTTCATTCGTTCATGTAAGGACCCCTAGCATTACTAAAGGTTAGTTTACCGATGTATGTGTTTATCACCTTTTAATTAAGGAATATTTAGCTTTTCCTAATTAAAATTTTGTAACAAAAAATTACAAACTGCTTTGAGTTTGCCCTTCGAGATTGACGCAAGTCAGATGCTTCTGACCATTAGGTACTTCGCCTGTTCGCCACCGCCTCCCACTATTATGCAGCCTCTGCAGATGCTGCAGTACACCATAATGCTATAAAGTCTTCGAGACTATTGTAGTTTCTACACTCTATAATGAAGAGTTTTGTAGACTAGTGTAGATCATCATTGTACTTCAAAACACTATCGTCCTCGCCCTTGATACACACCATGACACAAGTAATTAATTCTTCAACATGGCGGAACTTTATCAATAAAACTTAAATGGTACATTTTCGACTTGACCTTGTAGGATGACGATTAATTCCCCGATCGGGACAGTCAGTAGGTTGCGTTGGACCGGCCTTGTCGCCATGACGTAACCAACCTGTATGCCTGCGAGTCTCCGAGCGACCGGCGAACGCGCGAGCGCATCTCATTCGAAAATCGAATTTCTTTATACACGCGAAACAAATCGATAAAAAATTAAATCGAAGCAATTAGTGTTAACTGCCAGTGATTCTATGTAGTCCTAGTACTCGGTGATGCAACTGTGATTGTGCTGTTATGATGATATAATTCTGTTGGAAGAACAAGTTGGATTTTGTGAGAAATAGTCAAGATTGCGTGGGACTGAGTAAGTTTGGCTTTTTTGTTTTGGTTTTTAATGCAAGTTGTGAATCTCTGTGAATGCTTGTTCATAGATAATCATTACTTATGTGTACTCGCTTATAGTAAGTTATCTAAGTGCTTAAAATCTGAGAGCATGAGTATTATCATTAGTAAACAAAGAACTACTTAACCGATTCGCGACTAATTATAGTGACTTTACTCTAAGTAAGGACACAATAATAATAAAGATCCAAACATAATCAAGGCAGATAGAAGTTTTAGTATCTTTGAATCCAATATTACCCGAATTTTAGAAGAAATAATACTTTGTCTACATTTCGTAGAAGCGTTACAGATCCTGTTTGTAGATACCTACTTGTTTATGAGCACATCTAGAATAGAATTAATTTATTAAAGATGAAACCAGTTCGTTGCCCCCGTGTTTTGGCTGTTGTCGAGACAAGCGGTACCTAATCAAATGATAATTTTATGATCATTCATAATATTGGCGCCATTTGGCTTGTTCTGAAAGACGGTCGACAGAAAATCTATAAATACCTGCTATCTGTAAGGTACATGTTTAAAATTTACTATGCATACAGAAAAAGCATATACCTAGTAAAAATACGGTCGAAAGAAATGCAGGGGTGAATAAAAATAACTTTGATTTTACGTTATTTAAGCATTATTTGCTGTTGAGGTTTTGTAGCAATAAAGAACTACTACATCTTTGATTATTTTTTATTTGATCTTTGTGACAAACTATTAATATGGTATTGAAGTGAAAATCACAATAAAAGTTGCGTTTTTATTCTCCCCTGCATTTCTATCCACCCCGTTTTATCCGGTACCTACTTCTATTTAAATAAAACTCAAGGCGACAAGTGACAATGTCTCAATGATCTAAGTTTATTTCTATTCGTATTTTGTCGCAAAAACGTGTCAGATTATATATCTAATTTTTTTCACGTTGCCGCGTTGTCGGTTATCATGAATAGGGCCCTGGACTCCAGGACGCTTAAACTTTGTAATTCATACAAGGAGCCGAAACCAGCTCGAGGTCTGTTTTAATTTATTAAATGAAATGAGAGCTTATAGGTACGATAGTACCTATAAGCGATACGTGGTTTTCTGTAGCTCCTGCCCGCGGTGGAAGAAAGCAGGATTAAATTTTCGTATGTCTTTTAGATCATCATCTGCCTAGCCTTTTCCCAAGTATATTGGGGTCGGCTTCCAGTCAAACCGGATTCAGCTGAATACCAGTGTTGTACGTGGATCGGCTGCCTACCAGACCTCCACAACTCATTAACTGGGTAACACGTACTTCTTGGCAAGACTGGATTCAGATTTATTGACTTCTGACAATCCGTAAGGACTGCCAAAGATCTACAAATGACAGCTGGAACCACGTTCTTTCCGAGGCACGGAGGAAACTCGGTATGTTAAGATGGTCACCCATCCACATACCAACCTTGGCAAGCATTGCTTAACCTTAAAGTTCGACCCGTACGGCTGTTATTATTAAGCCACGAGCTCCTCTATGTATTTTAGATATTTTACCCAAATAAAAATACATAGGTACTTTTTTTTTCGTCGAAAGCTTGAAATCTATCTAAATTTTTTACACAAAAAATATTATTATAATGTTTTGCCGTATTTAGTGTTTGACGCTTTTTTATCGCGGTGCTGACATTCTAGCTAAAAAATGATGTCACTTATCTATTTTCCTCGATGAGAATACTGATTTCATACTCATCCGAAGTAACTGTTTGTCTGTCTATCTGTCTATTGCCTTTTCATGTCTGAACGCCTGAACAGATTCGAATGAAACTCGGCACAGGGGAGACCATTTCCAGGAATAGGACATAATACGACTTTTCATCCTAGAAGAATTATCCTTTGCCATTTTATTAATTAAACTCGGCTTCTTATCATCATCATCTGGATGATAAAAAACCCAAAAATGGCTTTTTTGGTATAGGTTGACTAGCAATAGACTATTTGCATTGATTAGGTGCTTAGCGTCGAAATTGGGTTGTTTTCAAGTTATCGAACGATGTTAATTTAAAGATGAAGTGAAGGCTTAATGAAGTAATCAAGATGGAATGATAGCTCACTCCGTGATCACTTGGCTTGGGGCCTTCACTTTGACATGTTTGCAGAATCGACAGGCTTTGATATTTTAGGAATCTTTTCCATTATGGATAATAGACTGATTGATACTTTTCTGTTAGCTCATAAAAGCTTGATTTAAAATGTTGATGTGAATGCGTTATTTAATTACTGGAACTGTTTTCTAGTCAAACACTGGTCCGTCGAAACATTGTTTTAATTAATTATGTCGTTGAAAGGTCTCACAAGAATTAAACCGATTACGAAAATAATTCTCGTTTCAGGTTTTGCATTTTATTTGTTACACCTGTACACTGTAAATTTAAATATTAAGTTTATATTAGAATTTCTTCACTACTTTCATCATAAAATGGATTTTATGTTCTGTTCAGAAATGTTTCCGACTTACCGTAGATATTCTTACACCCACAGTCGATACTAAAAGTAGTTACGATGCAGGTCGTAATATGGAAAAAATATCGATCCTGTAATGTAATAATAACAACTTGCTGCTCATAAATATCGCAGAAAATGGAGTTCCAGTAAATAGCATACTTAGCAGGTATTTTCTTTACATGTTTTCATTGCGTTGAACGAATTTACTTGTGAAGTGTGGGTGAAAGCTACTACTAAGGTAGCATCTCTGCCTTACCCATAGAGTATATAACCACTTAATAGTCTTTGGCCTTACCCTACTGGGATTGCAGGTATGAGTTAACTTCAATCACATTTACATAGCGCGTGTATCTGACATCGACGCACAAACGATTTCCATGGGTCCAGGGCACGATTCTGGACACCCCAGAGTTGGAATTTTTCGTCGGCATTTTTCTCATGTTTTCATTTTTTTCAAGATTACCATAAATAGGTATCAGCTCAGCTGAGCTGAAACCTATTTATGGTTTTATTTAGATTGCTCTTTTTAGTGAAAGTAGTTAATTAATAATGTTTCTATTAAAAATCTCATTGGGTTAGGTCATAATAACGATTATGAGCAGTCTAAAGTAAAAAAACTCTTGAAAAAAAAAATAAAAAAATGAGTAAAAAGCCGACGAAAAATTCCAACTCTGGGGTGTCCAGAAGCATGCCCTGGACCCATGGAAATCGTTTGTGCGTCGATGTCAGATACACGCGGTATATTATAATAATAAGGAGGTTAATTAAACTGTATGTTTGTTTATTTATATGTTTGAATTAATTTTTGCCCGCGACTTCGTACGCGCATCTTCCGTTTTTCCCGTTCCCGTGGGAATTTCGGGAAATTCTCTCTTAGTACTCCCCAAGGAACCTATTTGCCGAATTTCAGGTCTCTACGACCAGTAGTTTCAGCTGTGCGTTGTCTGTCAGTCACGCAGTAACGAAATAATATTGATTGATTGTTTATATACCTCCACTATCCCTAATTTCCCTACATTTTGATAGATTGCGAGTGACATACGAGAATTGGCACTTTGGCTTTGGTCCAACTACATGTAGGTATCTCTTCTACCATATATGGAATTATGGTTGGGCTATTCATCATCTGAAAATAGTGTAATAGATAATATTTTTTGTAATGAATACTCCGCGTCCACAATACCCAAATGTTGCCATTTAGTACACAATAGGCGGTTGTGCACACGCGACTAAGTAACATAATAACAAGATACGCCTCGGATACACGGAGCACTAAACTTAAATGCAGTAGGTAACATAATTACTGGCAACACTATGTGTACAGTCAAACCCACTTGAACGACAAAAGCCATCCTTACGGCTACAAAATAAAGACGATTAGTTTTATTTTACCACAGTTTTTGCTTTTTATCGTGGCTATAGCGGCCATTGTCCAACGATGGACTTAATTCATAATTTTCAAAAACGGAATAATGATAAAACGATATCTTGAATTTATTCAAGATATCGTTTTGTCATTATTCATCTATCATTATCCTACACAAAATTAACCTTTTTTTTTAAAAACCTCGCATTGCTTTTTCGTGTCGTAAAAAAAGTATGATTACGTAATAGTTATGTACGAGTATATAGGACATTGGACATGCAGTTGATCGTACAAAACCGCCATTACCGACATCTGTTGCGCCTTGTGTTAAAATTATACAAAACCTTCAGACGCCGCGTACAAGTTGCTCTTGACCGGCTAATACTGAAAACGGACGGTATTCTGTGTCTGACCATCAGCTAGTGCTGGGCAATTGACAAGAAAATGTCGATGAATATATCGATTCGATATTGACAAACAGTGGGTATAGATATTCATCGGCAAAAAAAATACCGATAAATGTGAGTCGTGAGTTGCGTAAAATGAGTCGGCGGAATTAGTCCAACTCATTTTGCGTCGCCGTGGGGCTCAAACAGGACTTTATTTTGAAACCGAATAAAGCGTAATTTCCGCCGACTCATTCATCATAATCATCACAACTCATAAAATTGCGTTACTGTGGCCTCGCCCTTAAAATTAAGTAATCATATAAAATGTAGAAAACTGTAAGTTTAATATTTTTTTTCGACATTCAAATATCGACGATGAATTATTTTAGAAATGAAAAGCATCGATGCTTTGACCAAACCTATCATCAGGTGCATATTGTGATGCAAATGATAGCAGCAGCTGCACTATGCAAGGTGCGTCACTTAGGTACTAAATGTAGGTAGGTAGGAATATATTATGCATTCTGTGGGCATCATAGTCCCAGTGGTACGACTGTGAATCATTAATTACTGTATGCCATTGATTTGTGGACAGCAAGCCGACGTTTCCAGTTTGTTTTCCTGTTAGTATCCTAATAAACAGATAGACAAATTGTCATATTAGTTAGTAGATGGCGCCAAAAGCTTTTGGAGAACGACTGCGTAGACGCTGAGTTGGAAGACCTTCCACGAGAAGGACCGATGATCTGGTGCAGGCCTTGGGAAAGCTGGGTGCGAGACGCACAGAACCAGTAGATGTGACGACGCTTGGGAGAGGCACATTTTCAACAGTGGTCATCTTTCAGCCGAAATAATGTTGTTAATTAAGAGGTTGTATTCCGTCCACTAGCGCCGCCAATCGTTTTTTATTAATTGTGGTAAATTTAAGACACGTAGATAAAAAACCGCTCTGTAGTGTTCTGAAGAAATGTATTTATTATTTTTTGAGAGTTATGTTTTGTACTTTAGAACATAAATAGTTGCCAAAGTCGATATTTTTGCTAAAAGTGGCCACTTTTAGCAATAATTGCCGTTTTGGCTATTTAGCCATGAGTTATGTATTAAAAATAGGTCTCAAAAAATAATAGATACATTTCTTCAGAACACTACAGAGCGGTTTTTTATCTACGTGTCTTAAATTTACCACAATTAATAAAAAACGATTGGCGGCGCTAGTGGACGGAATACACCCTCTTAAGGTGAATGCTCCAACCAGCCAGCTCCGTTTTTTTGCAATTTACAGGCCAGTGCTAGGTTGTATGTTGATTAAAATATTATTCGCGGCTGTAAGACGTATGTAGTTACAGAATTATAATCATCGTAATCACCAATACAACCCTCCAAGTTCATAAAGGCCTAGGAACAAAAAAAAACCAGAAAAAGACATTCCACAAAGATTTTGATGATTATAATTCTGTAACTACAAATGTCTTACAGCCGCGAATAATATTTTAATCACCTGTATGTTGATTAAAATATTATTACACATTACACATTATAAGACACCTAGCACAGGCCTGCAAATTGCAAAAAACTGAATTTCGCGGGCTGGTTGGAGCATTCACCTTAAGCATATCAATAAAAGCGATTTTACGTCTCGACGCTGTCTTCTTTTATTCAGGAACGCGGCTTACTCTTTTTACCTCGGCGGGTAATACCTACATACCCGTGGAAATAAACTAGGTATAATCGCTCAAGCTAGTGTATAATTTTACTCGATATCTTGCACTTTATCTCCGTTTTAACGATTACTATTACCTGATTATTAACCAAACTATACTAAAATTCTGAACGGTTAAAAGTAGTAAGGTACTCACTAAATGGCCCGTCAACGGTTATATTACAGGCTGGAATTATAATAGGCCTTAAACCACAGAACAAGGAAATGCCTCGCCGGCCACTGCTAGTGACGGCAATGCCAAAACTTTTCGTACAAACCTAACGTGTACGTGAGCCCTTTATTCATATAAATTGAAGAACCGTGACAATCCAAACTGGATATTCAGCCAAAACTTGTGATCCGCACTCATTACGTAGATACAAATTTAAGTAGAAACTAACTGTTGTCAGCGTCTTCGTCCGAGCAAAACTCGAACATTAATGACAATTAAATAGGATTTTTGCGCAAAACTAGGGTTCTGCGTTAATTTTATAAAATGAAAGTACTCTTTAACATCAGCTATCTTCCGGTACAGCACCGTCAATATTGGTACTGCCGCTTCGGAGGTAAGTTAACATCAAAGCATCAATATAACAAAAATCTGTTAGTTTGACACAACAAATAACACTTCCACTGAATTAACTAAATTATGTGAACATCAGTGGGTGATTTTTTTTCTTCCTTATTTGCACAGATGTTATTTATATACCACCGTCACTGTAGCTGCCAGAACGCTAGTTCCGTGCTCTATGCCTTAGGCCGCGGACACGAACTCAGCGGACAGGGAGCGGCGGAGGCGGCGGTGGCGCGGCGGGCGCGGGCAGTTCCATTGTAAATCTGATGTATTTGAATGCGCTGCGCTGGACGCAAATGCATAGATTTATATCATTGATATATAAAAACGGTTTTTTTTAATATATCAATGATTTATATGGAACTGTCCGCGCCGCCGCTGCCGCCGCCACTGAGTTCGTGTCCGAGGCCTTAAACATCGTAGTTCATAAAATGGCGTCTTTTTCTAACGCGGTTTAATTTTATGACGCAAACGGCTTATCAGACATGTATACTTGTGAACTAAATTGATGTAAATAGACCGAAAAGAATGCCCTGGGTTTTTATGTTACAGGTAGATAAACGTAGTAATCATTTTGTTTGCTGTTTACGGCAGGTTTTTTTTTTAAGTAGTAGTGGTAGTGGCTAAAATATGGTTAAAGTATCATATATGCGTCTTTTTTATCTTTTACAATATTGGTAAAAATAAAAATACATCAGTAGGTGCTACAGCCATCCCAATGCCATCACCGGTTCCGATGCGAGAGTGTGACGGAGCTATACAGGACGGATAAAGCTATTCCTTTTTTACAACAGAAACAAATACATGATGGCAAAAAATATTCTAACTTCGAATACCATCTCAATTTTTATACCATCATATTCTGAACTTATTAGCAACACAGTCACTAATAACAGTCAAAAACAAATCTAATATCCCTACGTTTTGACAAGTTTTTGATATTAATTGTCACTGAGATGATATTGTGACCATCATTTGGACGCTTACTAAGTGGCGCTATGGAGCCGCCTAAATCATATTGTGATGGCTTTTTCTCTAGTTTCTACTAAAAAACTTTTTACAAAAAAAATCGTTTTTATTTTTGGCTTTAAGTGGTGATACTTCGACGAGACGTTATCGTCTACGCAGAAATTGCAATAAGCAAAAATGCTCATAAAATAAAATAAAACTACTGAACCAAACCGAATTAAATTACGTGACCAATCGGCAAGTATGTTGCATTGAACTTAAAAAATAATCACAGAAATCGGATTAGAAACCTCGGAGTACTTAATCGGTTTACATACCTACCTACATTAAAAAAAAATACCCACCGAATTGAGAACCTCTTTCTTGCTGGAAGTCGGTTAAATATTATCGGCACTTTAACTGATAAACGTCAACACAAAAAGAACGGTCCTAAAATAAAAGAAAATCACAACAACATGACCAACTGGACCCAAGACAAAAAATACACACCGAAATAAACAAGACTTGTACTATTCAATCGTGTTCGCGAAACTTCGAAAGACCAAAATACTTAAAGTCCGTTTATTTCTGTTTCGGCCTTTGCTCAACTTTAAAGTCGAAGTCAGTCTTTGTATCGTTAATTCAAAAACATAAATAAACTACAGTTTCAACAGAAATACTGTAAGATCAAAGGGCTAGTTAGAAGTACTTTTGTTAACAGTTTAAAACAAAATGAAAGGCAGGGTAGGGACTTTTGAGAAATAACTTAAGACTATTTTGAGAAATGAAATAAAATATTTTAGTGCCAGCTTTTTTGTGGTTTTGCTTCTCTATTATGGCGTATACCAAAAGAATCGTGCCCAATTGCGGGATAAAAATAAGATTTTTGTTGTAGTTTTTAAGTATGACATCTTACTTAAATGAAAAGTTTTGCCAGGTGTATTGGCTTCTACAGTTCGAAAATACTTAAATCACAATCAGCGGAAATCAATAGTACCTACTTAAGGCTTTTTTATCAGTGCAGGAATTTTAGTAATCGGTATTTACTTAATTAAACACAGTAATAATTAACATTATAATTAGGAGTACAAAAGGATCTGCTTATTTCTTAAGAAATGTCTTTCAGCAAACCTGCTACAGGAGAAATTAAAAAGAAATGTAGACATTAATGTGTAATAATAAGAAGAAAAGAATATGTGAAGCCTCAAAACTCATCATCATCTTCCTAGCCTCTTCCCAACTATATTGGGTTCGGCTTCCGGTCAAACCAGTTAAGCCGAATTCCAGTATTTTAAGTGGAGCGGCTGCCTACCAGACCTCAACAACCCAGTAACTGCTGGGTAACACAGTTCTCCTTAGCAAGACTGGTGTCAGATTTTCTGGCTCCTGACACTGCCAAAGATCTCCAAATGACAGCCGGGACCAACAGCTTAACGTACTTTCCGAGGCACGGAGGAAACTCGGCATGTTAAGATGGTCACCCATCCACAGAACAACCTTGGCAAGCGTTGCTTAACCTCGAAGATCGATCTGTGCGGCTGTTAGTATTTCTCAAAACTAAAGTACGAATAAAATAAAACTAAGATATACTTACGGTATAGGTAGCCGGTCTACTCTATCAAGTGTAGACTTAGATGGGGTGAGCATAAAGTGAACTGTCGTTCCACTTTTTTGTGTGCATTGACAACTCATGTCATGTTCACATCACCGAAGCTTACACGGTTAGAGGTTTATAGAATTCCACTGCAGGACTTCAAGATGACCTTTAACAAATAAAACAACAATTCTTCTTCAACAATCTTTCTAATATCAGTTAAGATTAGAAAGCATTGGAGAGAACTTAGTAATGTGTATCTCAATCACAAGTTTAGCTACAGATTTTACTTCTTCTTCATATCGTGTGGGTAAGAAAGAGGGTAAGTAAGGTCTAACGACCCCACACAACCTAGTATCAGAGTTTGTAAATCGCCTCAAGGGCCTCTCTGACATGGTTTAAAGACCGGACCACCGGCTTTTACATGCGAATCGAACCCACGACCACCGGGTCACAAGGCAAGCGCCTCAACCACTCGACAACGGAGGCTGTTACAGCTATCTACACCTAGTGGCTGCTCCCACTTTAAGAGCGATGCCACTTGATCTGAAATTGGTATTCCGTAAATAGAATGCAAACTCAAACACTTCCCCAGCATGGCAGCCTCAATAGGTGTATGTAACTATGTACTAACGGTTCGACCAGGGATTAAATGTAGGTATGTTGCTAGAACTTTAAATTAAAAGGGCTTAAAAACCTGCTATCGTACCATAACAAAGACACTGTGTATCACTACATCACTACATATTATAAAACAAAGTCCTCGGCGGCGCCGCGTCTAGATAGACGCAGTACAGTAGTTGTTTTACGCGGTGCAGTAGAGACCGATTTTAATGCTGTTTCCACCAATGTATAGAGCGTTTCTCGAGGAAGGTTTTAGTATATAATTAGTTAAGTGGGCGAAGCCGCGGACATCAGCTACTTTGAAATAAAACCTGGTCATGACTAGGTACATTCTTACTACTCACAATGACCCATGAAACAAACAGAAGACGCACGTGTTCATAACCATTTAAGCAGTAGCTACTTACAAACCCAGGTGCCCGAGTTTCCTACAGAATTCTTATCGCATACAAAGTAGAGGAAGGCCACCTTTTAACTAAGTACTTAGCTACCTTTTTATAGACTCCTGACCTTGGCCCGTTCAAACGGACCCTCTCCCTGCAACCTTTACAACGTTCAGCGAACCGTGGAGTCGCTTCCTCCACAACCATTATCAACTAAACCATCAAAGTATTCGAAACCTACCTCGCTAAAGACCTAATTATTTTGGTGATGCAGTGCGACGATTAGGTGTGCTACCTAGGTACCTGAAATAGCACATCGTGTTTTGATAGCGAACGTTTCGGTTGTGTGTTGTGCATAGATAGTTTTGTTTTGGTTTGTTCTGTGAGTGGCGGGGTGAGGGAGCAGTGGATTACGAACAATGAACCTAGGTTTGTTCAATAGACAATAAATTCCATGGACACAGTTTATTCCATACAAATGCTGTTTTCAATGTATTCATGTCTTAATGAGAAAAAACAAATTCGATACTTTGCAATCTTACGGCGTTTGCAGTTATCCCGAGACACATAGGTATAATCGTACACTCACCACACACATTTTTCACATCGACAAGTTTACAACTGTGCGACAAGTGAGCTGTCAAACCATACAAAAAAGATGACATGACAGCGCCCTTGTCGTTCACTCCATCTTAATGTAGATCCACGGTGAGATGTCGACAGAATCGACCGGCAGAATCGCACTACTGCACCACCGAGTCCAGTACAACAACGCGTTCCGGGCTGTGTTGGGGCTGCCCCGTTTCTGTAGTGCATCAGGGATGTTCGCGATGGCGCGAACAGACTGCTTCCACGCATCTATGCGTAAGCGGTGCGCGTCCCTGGTGCGTCGCGTGCGGGCCAGTCCCAACGCTATCCTGGCAATGATCGCCAACAGGCTGGACTGCCCTTATATACGGCATTGTTGTGGCAGACATGTTGCTGTTCCAGTGCCGGTTAGGAAATTTTAATTATTGTGTTTATTGTAAGTTTTATTTTGTGAAAATAAAATCTATAATGTCCGTTAAATATAATAATGATTGTGCGCAATAATAAATTAATTAATGTATGTATCTGAAATTAATGTGAAATTATTAGTTTTCTATGGGTTTGATGGCCTGAAATAAATATATATATATATATATATACTACTGTCATTCCATCTTGTTTGTATGATTTGACAGCTTACTTGTCGTTCACATCGCCTGAGTTTTCACTTTGACATGTTTACAGAATTGCACTGCTGTATGCAGTCAAAGAAAATCAAGCAATATGTGTTAAGTTCAAATACAATTTAATTTTTCTTGACACTGCATTAGGTTACTTAACGGCACTTTCAGTAACGCATCTGATTGATGTTTTTGTTAATCAAATTCCGATTTAAAATTAAAACCGCAGTTGGTAAGTCGGAATGATCACTTATCGCATTTTGTGCCTACTATAATAATATGCTTGGACATTTCACACAACTATACTGGCAACCTGGATAAGAAATCGTTACAAAATCTATCAACCGTGATGTTTTATGAACCTTTTTTCATGAAACATTAATAAAATCGATAAGAATATGTATTTTGATATGTACATTTGCGTACAAAATGCAGTATTTTTATTTGTAAATCGGTTGAATTTAGCTATACTATACTATACTATGCTAATTTAGCTGTACTATATTTCAAAACTGTTATAACTAACTTTTTAGACTTAATTATTCTGCGAAATGCCGTACGTCGTAAACACTCTTCAGTTCCATACCAAAATGGGACAAAAAGCAACCCTTAGGGTGCTTGTCCATCACAGCGGAGCGAGGCAGCAGAGCGGAGAAACGTAGAAATTTTATACAATGGAATTGCATAAAATCTCCGAGCCACGTGAGTCACTGACATTTTGAGCGACTTGATTAGCTAAAATATCTCCGTTTTTTTTTTATTATTTGAGGTGGGTTTGCTCTTGACCTTAGTCTTGTTCAGAAATGACAAAGTCTACGATGGAGAGAGTTTACCCAGAAGGAGCCTGTTTACTCTAACTTTTAAGAGATTAGGGTTGTAAGCGTTCGGAAACACAGACGCAGGCAGAGAGTTCCACTCGTTTGCTGTCCGCATTATAAAAGACGTTTCCGTTTCTCCGCTCCGCTGCCTCGCACCGCTGTAATAGACAGGCTTGAGCGTCTTTCTTTCTAACACAGCTGTTTATTTTTCTATCACATAGCGATCAACCGTTAGCTAACATAATATTACTTTGTATTCTACCTAAATATGTATTTTCATATTTACCTTTTTCCCTTTTCAGGAATACCGATGAGAAGATGACGAGGAAGTTTCTATTTTGCTTCCCCTTAAGGGTGGGGAATATTATATTCGGATACATTGTAATAGTAAGTATTACTTATCCTTATTTACATTTATATGAAAGTGTATTTCATTCTTTTTTTGAGCCACATTAATAAAGAGTTTTGGAAGTAGAGTTACGTTTTGGAAATCTTCAGGAAAACTGTTTAAAAATAGATATAAATAGTACTCATTACAGTGAAGGTAGGTAGTGCATATTTCGGATTATATTGGTTGGATAAAAGTAATGAAAATTGCTTTTAAATGAATTTACTGCACAATATCAAATTTTTTAGACAAAGGCTATATTTTTTTTTATAATGCTACTACCACATCTTGGTAAGCGTTAACGCGTTGGCAATGACCAACCAACTACTCGTTAATTAAGGCATTAAAAATGGACATTGGCTACATTTAGGTAAAGTGCCGTAAGAGGTTTAATCTTCAAGAAGTCACACGTTACACACAAATTGGAGATTAAAGTTAGACACACAATGAAGTTTGAAGCAGCTACACTAGTTGCAAGAAAGAAAGTTATAAATTAATATATTATGCACTAGCTGATGCCAGAAGCTTCACCCGCATGACAAATTGTGTACCTACTAAAACCTTCCTCGATAACCACTCTATCCATTGGCGAAAACAGCATGAAAATCGGTGCAGGAGTTTTTGAGTTGATCGTGAACACAACATACGAGGCGTAATACTTTGTTTTATAACATGTACCTGGTGATTTATGCAGATTAAAAAAAGGAAAAACCCGATTCTTATGCGATTGCAGCTTTCGATTGCAAAGGCACGATTCTGTTCTGAAAAGTCTAAAGTTTTCTGATTCGACCACTTCATTGTCATTCTCGTAAATGCGGTTCCCACCTAAAACAGAGTAGGTACACTCGTCTTTGCTGTGCGCGTGCGTCCCGCGGAATGAGAAGGCGCTGGCGCGGCGTTAATGTAGCTAACATCGCTTAGCGCGCCAATCTACGTGCTAAAACCCTTTCATGTATCAAAAACATCGACACCGTTAAATGCCATTAGTAAGGCTATTTGTAATTTAACACATTGAGCTTCTTAACGCGTAACTAACAACAAGGAAAGTTAAGGTCGCAGCGGGTTGCAATTTATCCTAAACACAATATTTAAAAAAAATCCGTTACTGAATGAATGACTGCCAAACAATGCACAATCGAAACTAATAAATATTGACATCGTCGTTTATGATAAAATATAATTCTAGAGTTAATACTACGTAGATTCCTCAGAAGAACATGTAATTTAATAAGTACAAAAATCTCGTGTCACGGTGTTTGTTATCCAACTCGTCCGCAACGACTTAACCAATTTTTATGAATTTTTTAGTGTAAATTCAGTAGGTCTGAGAATAGGTCGTAGGGCATTTTTTTATTTGGTAAAACAAAGTTTGCCGAGGCAGCTAGTAGTATTACATTATGTGAAACTAGCTGACCCGTGCAACGTCGTCTGCTTAACATTTTTCATTACTGCTCCGCTCCTATTAATCTAAGCGTGATGATATATAGCTTATAGCCTTCCTCGATAAATGGGCTATCTAACACTGAAATAATTTTTCAAATCGGACCCGTAGTTCCTGAGATTAGCGCGTTCAACCAAACAAACAAACTCTTCTGCTATAAAATATTAAGTATAGATTAGGTAAACGCCTAGCGTCGCGCCGTAGCACTCATAGCTTTGTGTTCTTGTTGACGCTTTGCGGTTTTGCCTTAATTATTCCATCAGGCGTTAAACCAACGCTAGTAGTAATTTGCTTGCCAGTGAAATTAAATGACATCAATTTCCAGTCATAATATTATTTCAAAGAGTTATTAGCAAGTAGGTACTTAATTATTATGAGTAGTTAACTTGAATTTAATCAATTCAAGTTCAAGACAAATAATAGTTTACAACTTTTTTTTTTTTTATAGCACTTAGTACCTAGTAGTAGAGTTGTTTGAAATAAAGTTTTCTTGTGCCATTACACGGTTATAATTAATAAAACAAATACATTTCGATGTCTATAGTGCTCAGTGATGACAGGAGATCGATTTTTTCATTTAATCCGTGTATGTACCACTATAAAGTACATTTATAATTGTAATAATTAACAATAATAATACTTTGTTGATACAAGTCCCTACAATAACCAATGTGCTTAAGAGTCCTATTACATTTTTTACGGAAATTCATGATTTTTGACGCTGTAGTTTTCAGCAGCAGTAAGATATTTCAATTATTTGATCCTGAATAACGATAGTGCCAGTCTCTTTCTTGTAAGTTAGAGTTACACATTTTCATTTTTCTTTTCGTGTAATTTACTATAAATATTTTACGGAACTCAGTTTGCAAGATAAAATGTCGGCGATGGAACTTTGACGGTCAAATTCACATTCTTACAATCAATTCTTTTAAAAGCTGAAATTACTAATAGGTCAGTTGAATGATTTACTTGTTTATTGGAGTTCTAGAATTTCTTTAAAGTCCTTGAGTTTTCACGGAAAAAAACGTAAAGAAAGCCTAGTTTAAGCCAGAAATGGCTTGATTCAGCGTCCATTATATTCCAAATAAAAACAATTTTATCAAATAAATTAATATGATATAAAATTTCAATCTACAAGGAATACGTTTCATTAGTTTTCGTTTGTCAATATAATAAAACAAAATTACAATAAATAAAATTGAAGTACTATATATTCTGCGTCAATTCAGCGCGCGCGCTCCTCAGTCTCGCGCGAGCGCCCAAATAAACTATAATCCTATTCAGACTAGTAAGTATCAATTTTTTTTCGCGGACTATAGATGTACTCCCAACGCAGACCAACGTAACTTCGTCTATTGCAAACGAGCATTTACGATTCGTAATAGGACTCTTAATATCTAGCTAATGTTCTCAATCATTGAAAGCCCACAAAAGTTAAAACCCTGACTCAAAACCAGGAATACCTGTGACTTAGGAGTCAGTGATGTACTGCCAGTTTGACACTATAATCCCTTATGGATATAAAGAGCTGGTAATATACAAAAATAATATACGTTGGAAGGCCTCCCACGGCATCGGCACACCTTACCTACCTATGACCAGAGTACCAGTTCTACAAATTTTCACATTCGCATCTCAATCGCAATAAAATGTATGAAAATTAAGGCTTTTTTGAAAGTTTGCGATTGACATGCGAATGCAAAAGTTGTTTAAAAATTGCCCTCTGGTATAAGTCGCGGGTAGTCCGATGGATGCGAGACGCACGGGACCGATTAATATGACGATATTTGGGGGAGGCCTATATCCAGCATTAAAATTTTTCGGTTGATATGATGATTATGTAGACTTGATATAAAGAAAAAATAAATAAAAAATTAAATAGGTGACAATGACCTAAACACAACGTTCTCTTTGTTCCAGCTAATAGCGATAGCAACCCTAGCCTTCCACCTATACCAGCTGGGTCTGAACGTGACCAACAACTATTTCGAGAAAGATGAGAAATTCAGGAACTTCGGGAACTTGGAGAGCATATTCGGATCCACGAAGGACTCCTTGGAGCGGATCATAGTGCTGACGTATTACTTGACGTACATCACTATAGCTATGTTGCTGTTCCTATTTGCTATTATGTTCACTTGTGGTGCTTATAAGGTAAGAGGCTGTTTTCTCAGGCCTTATTTAATAATAGTCAAACAATTCTTATCTGAATAAATACTAACATACATACATAAGTACGAAGAGACAATAGATAACTAGCTATTTGTCATCATATATCATATCATAAAAAAAAACGGAAGAAATTAAGTAAAACAACAATAAGAATAAATATGACGATTTTAAACAATTTTGGTACTTCCACTTACAAACACAAATTATGCGGTAAATACCAGCGGCAATCTGCATCTGCATTACCCCAAGGAGAAAGAACGTTATTTATATTTTAATTGTTTCTTTTTACAATTTATAGGCACACGTTTGACCATAATCTCACTTTTTGAAAAAGAAAATTTGGTCGACAATGGAGCACGCTTGCCTAGCAGCAAATATTCACTTTTGACTTAAAAACCTCACGTTTGCAGCACCATGTTTCTGCTGGGAATTCCAATTCCATTTCTTAGCTGTAAATTATTCCGAAAACGTTCCAACTTCTTGAAATACCTAGTGTTGTCACTGCTCCAATAAATAAATGGTTAAGCATTGTTCTACTTAGCACCTACATAGCAACACAGTATTCCCACTGAGATGCAATCTTCATGTTAGCGTTCACACCACTCGGATGCAGCGCTGATATCGATTTAATTATATTTTATTCAAGACTAGCTTATTTCTCGCGGTTTCACTCCTTTATACCAGGAACGATGCATTTTTCCGGGGTGATAAATAACATTTTGACACTCACGATTTTTCAAGCCAAAGCAACGCTTACTGATGTCGGTCTTTGGATGGGTGACCATTTTAACATACCAAGATTCCTCCGTTCCTCAGAGAACACGTAACGCTGTTGGTCCCGGCTGACATTTTTACATTTCTAACCAGATATTATAGCAGTCGTTACGGGTAGTCAGTAGCCAATAAATCAGCCAGTAGCAACAGTTACCGTCAAACGGCAACCTACATTGGACCTATGCTCACACCTATCTATACTGGCATCGCCTTCCAGCTTACCTGAACATTGCTTATAATTATTATAACTCACACACCACACGACCTCACTATTCACACTCACACCATAGGTACTCACTCACACTCACTCACTCATGACACACATCACACAACACGCGCGATCTGGGCGTTTTCTTCAGAGCCGTTTTTATAATTTTTAATTACCCTTTTATCATTAGTCTTGCATGTTTAGGTACATTGTCTACATTTCAATTGCATGAAATGAAGAATGGAAGTGCGGAGTCTTATAATACAAGCAATTCCTTGCTTAAAAGGTGATCTGAAATAATATGTATATAAAAGCCCATTGTAATTGAAATAAACAATTTAATATTAAAATTTATTTACCGTTAGAGTGAACAAACAGTCTTAAGCTCACTCCGTGGTCGACTTTGGCTCTATTACCTTTGACCTCGGCTATGAATCAAGAACAAAACTCATCTCATTTATAAAAAACTGGCCAAGTGCGAGTCGTACTCACGCACGAAGGGTTCCGTACCATTATCTGTAAAAACGGCAAGAAAACGTTTTTTGTATGAGAGCCCCCTTAAATTTTTATTTTATTCTGTTTTTTAGTATTTTTTGTTATAGCAGCAACAGAAATACATCATCTGTGAAAATTTCAACTGTCTAGCTATCGCGGTTCTCGAGATACAGCCTGGTGACAGACAGACAGACAGACAGCGAAATCTTAGTAATAGGGTCCCGTTTTTACCCTTTGGGTACGGGACCCTAAAAAGTTTCTTATTTTTGGTTTATATTAATGATTTACCTTATTTATTGCAACAAAATCTTGATATGGTGTTGTTTGCTGACGATACCTCTTTAATTTTTAAGATAAATAGAAGGACGAACAATGTTAATGACATAAATAATGCCCTAATGCAAGTCCAAAATTGGTTCACGGCGAATAATTTAGTTCTAAATGAAAAGAAAACAAAGTGCATAAGATTTGCCTTACCTAATGTCAAAAGCAGTGATTGTGACATATTATTGAACAAGGAAAAACTAGAATTCGTCGATAAAACGGTTTTCCTGGGAATTACGCTTGACCCCAGGCTACAATGGGGCCCTCATATAACATCTCTTTCCGGACGGCTAAGTTCAGCAGCATATGCTGTTAGAAAAATCCGCCAACTAACGGATGTCGATACCGCGAGACTGGTATATTTTAGTTACTTTCACAGTATCATGTCTTACGGTATTTTACTATGGGGACGGGCTGCAGACATCGAGTCTATTTTTATTCTGCAGAAAAGAGCCATCAAAGCGATATATAATCTCCGCCGGCGCGATTCTCTCAGGGAACTGTTTAAGAATATTAACATCATGACGGTACCTTGTCAATACATTTACGAAAACATCATGTATGTCAGAAAGAATTTACATCTTTTTAGTAAAAGAGGCGAGAGACATAATTATAGTACTAGAAATAGGGACCAGTTAGTTCAACCAGGCTTCAGACTGGCTAAAGTAGCCTCATCTTTCATGGGGTACTGTTTAAAATGTTATAATAAGATACCTCCCCATATATTAGAACTAAATGAGACGAAATTCAAGTCTTGTATTAAACGCACACTATGCAGGCAAGCATATTATAAGTTGGGGGATTATATTGAAGATAAAAATGCTTGGCTGAATGCTGGTCCTGCTCCACAGCCACTAGAGAGCCCAAACTAATCTGTAAATAGTTCGGAAACATTGTTGGACCGGCTGAAGATTGTAAGAAAAATTTGCATTGTTAGAATCAACTTACTAAGCATTGTATAATTTCAGCCATTAACAGCACATGTGTGAGTACTGTGTACCTTTAACTTTAATAATCAGTTTTAGGTATGTTTTTGACTTGAATGTACCCTGGCGGTTGGGAGTGTCATGCTCACTCAAAAGTCTAGCTGATGGTGGCGTATGCGTTGGATCATTTGGCTCCCTTCAAAATGGTTGAGCCGAATGGTGCTGGCGCATGCGTCATGTTCGTGAACGGGCGCCGTCAGTCGGGACTGGTCATTTCTTAGCTGCCATGGTTAATTTTAATTATTTCTTTGAATTGTTCCTCTTTTATTCCGGACGCTTTTATCCTGCTCGTTTTTTACATCGTTCTCACATGTATGTATAATGTCAACCCGATGTAAATAAATCTTTGTAAAAAAATATTATTTTTAAAAGAGTGTCCGTGGAGTTTCTTGCACGTTCTTCTCCATAGAGATCTACGCTTTGGAACGTGCAAATAGCTTCAACTTTTTGGACCGACCGACCTTGACAATTCAAAAGTGCCTGTAAATGGTTTAATTGAAATAAATGCTTGAATTTTGAGTGATAGAGCTTTCGTATTCGGTTCAGCATTTCTAGAGATTACCTTTTATGTATTCGTAAACATGCTTTATACTGCGACTTTACCTCCTTGACTAACACACACAAACTGGACGATTTCCAGGATAATAAGTAGACTCTTGCCAAGCCATAATGAAGTCTTCTGTCTGTGAAAGAATTACCCACATAAATAAATTATCTTATACAAACATAAAAATCTATCAATTTTACCTGTGTATAGGTTTAGATTCATCGATAAAATTGTATTGAATCGAGAAAGCGACGACCGTTGTTGGTAGACACTCGGTTTCAAGGGCGTGAATTGACACCAAGAATTTATTATAGTTTAATATCTTGAATAGCTTCGAACACTTTTATACGTCAGTGGATTCGAAACTATTATGACATTGCCAGTTTCAGCCTAGTTACACTCAGTGGCGTAGGTATACATTAATATACACCTAATTACAAATAAATTAAAATAAAAATACATTTTTTTAAAGTATTTACATTTTCGTACAACTTCAGAAAAAGTATTTAAACTTAAATAGTTGTTTTTCGATTCCGGCGTGTCGAGTTAACGCGCCAATTTAGATAAACGTTCCATTCCCTGTAAAGCTAATATACTTATGTTCCATCAGAATAATATTAAAAATTATTCTGACTGTTAAATGATTGTGCACCGTCGTAATCATAATAACATTCATATTTTGTTAATTACTCGAATGCTATGCTATGATATATTTTATAAGTTTTTTTTTTTTTAAAACGAATTTCTTAGAAAATAAAAATTATCTTTAAAAACGAAACGAAACGACATGACAGGTTCGACATTCGCCCGCCATTATTTTGTACTCGTTGCGCTGTGCTATTATATTATTATCTTTTCTCCACATCGAGCATTGCTATTATTTAATATCTCATTCAAAAGTTATTCAATGTTGGTTTTTATTTTAACACTGCCATCCTATAAGACACTACCTAACCTTTTATCAAATGTTTTCTATTCTACTATCAAGAGTCTATCCAGTTATACATATCTTGGGTAACTAATGATTCCATTCCTGTCCTACTACTATCACAGGGTTTAGATTACACTTGGCACATTACATCTCTTCAGACAAGAGAGAGGCCTGAATTTCTAACAACGTTTTCCTTCACGGTAAAGAAAATTATTAAACATGATTCCTGAAGTCTTGGTAATTGGCTAAATGGTCATCCATTCATTGATCATGACAAGCGTAGCTTACCCATGCAGAATAATCTGGCTACCACTTAGTTATAAGCCCGAGGAGGTTCATGACCAAGACATGTTTTTGTTAATTTCTAAGAAATCTGAAGTTACTACTACAAATATGAACCTTAAACAATTAATTTTAGAGCATACTAATTTCAAAATAAAGCAAGGTTCGTTAATTTACATGAATTTTTAGATGCTAGGCAGAGTGCCCTAAGTAAATTGGCCATCTCCTTTAAACTAAATAAAAAACCCTCACAGATTCTCCTTTAATTTGATATGTGACAGAATACTTTTAGAAAACTTTTATTTTGAATTTTTCTAGTTTAACTCCCAAAAGTGACGCCCATACTCAAAATTTATTTATTTACGTAACTTGTCCGTGTTTGAGTCACAGAAGTTCATATTATGTGTACCAATTTTCAACAGAATCGGTCCAGTAAATCCGGAGAAAACTGGTTGTGACAGATGGATCCTATATCGTTTTCGTTTCTTACAAATTTTCGGCACTCAGAAAAAAAAATTAAAAGTCCGGGTAAATTCCTTCGCCAAAGACCATTTTTTCTTGGTTTCATTTATTCTGCGAGAACTGAAAACAATTCCAATCGTCATTCAGGCAACAAGTTTCAGCCTATGACGTACATCCATTAGTCCATTCAACTTATTTTTTGTTCCATGACGCGAATCGTGACTGGCTCCGATTCGAGGCAGAGGCACGCTATCATACAGCCATAAACTTCAATCGACGCACGCACCCAACCTCCTTACGTAACTCGATTGCGGGATTAGAGAGGCCTCAATAAATATCAACAAACTAGCTTCTGCAAACGGCTATGTCGAAAATTATCCCAAGGAGTCATACTCCTGGGTCGAAAAGCCTACCTTCTAGCCTTTTTTTTTTAAGGATGGGAAATCATCAAATGATCTCTCCTACTGACTAAAACCCATCCGTGTTCCTCCTAATGCCCTTTGTGTTCCAGGGCCGAATTCCGCAACCCCGGCAGGCAATGGCCCTAGCGAGCCCCATCTGCTTTGCTGACAACTCTGTTAGGCGTGCATGGAACACAGCGCGCGGTCGACCCAGCCCTGATTCTGATCAGATGGCGAGCCACCCAATGCTCGCCGTCCGCAGGCCCACGCCTACGGTGGCCGGGAATCGCCCTGCGACTTCCGACGCCCGGGGTACCTTCTAGTCTAGACTTCCAATCTATCTCTGCGCGAAATATCAATATCTTTTCAGCCGTGCTGATGTGATTGTGTAACAAACATCCATCCAAATTTGCACTTTTATACCAGTAGTAATATTTTTGCCGCATGTCGGACAGTTCTTGGGTGTCAACGCCAATGCGAGTCTCAGAGAAGGTCCAGCGGCAACGCGATTGATCCAAGCGCATGACTATGTGCTATGGCTTGCAATCCGGATATCTGGATATTGTTATTATCCGGATATCCGCCGATTTTCAAATCCGGATTTTACTAGCATCACCATCCAGATTTTTCGGATGTTACGGATAGTTGTATTTCTTCTTTAAATATAAAATAAAAAACTGTCATCTGTAAAGAAAATAACTGTTATTACTTTTAAATAATAAAGAAAGTTAAAAAAGTAGTTAAGATGTTTAAAAAATCACCGACTAAGTCGTGCTTTGTAAGTAAGAGGTGCTTTATAAATACACCACAGAAGGAGAACAAAAGAATGTTCGTCTTATTATTAAAAGTATTCTGTATTCCAAGCATTACTTGATTTTAAATCTGATATATCATTTACTGATACGGAATCACAACATCTTAAAGAATTTTCGGAATCCCTTAACATAATTAAAGCTACGGTAGAAGCGAACTGTGAAGAAGATGCAAACTTACCGACTGCTGAGTCACAGTCATCTATCCATTTAAACTTTCGCATTTATTAAGATTAAATAACAACCACACCAATAAATTAAAAGTAACGAAATTAGTTTTCACAGAACATTTTCTACTATTAAAGCTAGATAATACTTTCGTTCGAGATTGGCGTTACGAAACAAACCTAATCGATGGAGCAATTAGGTATTATAGATACTTTTGTAATCCGAATAGAAAGATGGAAGAGAAATCTGTGAAATGATTTTACGGTCACTCACCTTTTTTGGGTACTTATTATTGTTATATTAGCTGACCCGCGCTACTTCGTCTGCGTCACAGTTTTCAATCATGCTCCGTTTCTATTGGTCGTAGCGAGATGATTTATAGCCTTTCTAGATAAATGGGCTACCCTACACTAAAATCATTTTTCAATTGGAAACAGTAGTTCCTTCCTGAAATTTGCGGGTTCAACCAAACATAGAAACTCAACCGCTTTATAATCATCTATCTATAGAGTATAGTATATGTACTATTTGCAGTATGGATGACGCAATTTTTTACTATTTTATGCCCACGCCTAGCCCACGGTCTTGCGTGAGAGACTGCCGCTCCATATAAAATACCAGTACTCTACTCCATTCGGTTAGACAGGAAACCCACACCAAATTACATTAAATAGGTATTTATAAATGTGCCATTTCTTAAAAAAAAGAATTTATTAGTAAGTGTAGTAGGTGAACCTACAGCATTTTCTGTAGTCATCAAAGTAAGTCGAGATACTTTGGCCCTAGGGTATAACTTTGAACCTATCTCGTTAACCAATAGAAATACATCATACTGTGTTGATATATTTAATTGGTTAAAACTTTGGGCCAAAGTAATACTCCAGGCAGCTCTTGTAGATGTGTTTCCTAAAATAGTTAGCAAACTTATCATCTGCCTCGCCTTTTCCCAACTATATTGGGGTCAGCTTCCAGTCAAATCGGATTTAGCTGCATACCAGTATTGTACATGGAGCGGCTGCCTACCAGACCTCCACAACCCATTAACTGGGTAACGCGGCACTTCTTAGAAAGGCTGCTGCAAGATTTTCTAGCTTCTGACTAACAGTAACGAATACCAAAGAGCTACAAATGACAGCCATGACTAACAGCTTAAAGTGCTTTCCGAGGCACGGAGGAATCTTGGTATGTTAAGACGGTCACCCATTCTCAGACCCACTTCGGCCAGCGTAGCTTAAACTTGCAATTTTACTGATGTTGATTCCTTTTTAATTTCGTTTTCAGGCTAACCACTGTCTAGTGACGACATTCTTCGTGTACAGTTTCTTCCACCTCTTCTTCACGATAATATTAATTGTGTGGGAAGCGTTGTCTGACGGATGGATACAACTTGGATTAATCGCCCTGTCTGATCGTAAGTACATGTTTTAAATTTACTATGGCTTTTTCTCTGGACTGTGCTTCAACCTATCCTACAAAATTCACGAGAACTGTCCACTGCTTTGCTTATCCAAAAAAGTGGATAGAAATGTATGAACCTTTTTTGGTGCGACATGGAAATTATGCCTTCGTCCATCATCACTATAAAGCCAAGTTATCTCCTTATCTTGGTTTTCGTTTGAATTTTTTCGATTCGATTGACGTTTGAACATAGCAGCAGCTGATCGATCTCAATCATATCATAAGTCAGAAGAAGGTAGGAAGGAAAGTAAATGACTACCTAGATCATCAAAAAGTATTTTATTATAAATTTTCCACCTACGATTCTCATTGAAGCAATCGTAAAAAGTCTGCATGTTTAAAGGCTTTTCAATCAATCGCGCCTTGACTTCGGAACGGATTTTAAAGATATTTGCGACAGGAGCCAGACCATAACCTGTATTAGTACGTCAGGTGGGGCTTTTAATTGTGGTACCTGAAGCTATTACATTCCCGTGGATAATAATTGACAGAAAAAAAAACAGGCAAAATATTGACAAATCCTAATAAACAAAATTCTTCCGTTACTGAGTGACATTTCAGCTTCGTCTGTGCGTTGTCTGTCACAACTAGAGGATTCGATCCCGGTCGGTTTTTCTAATCCCGGGATTTCGGGATTGTCTAAAGTTAATCTCGGGATCCCGGTATAGTCCCGAGATTGTATTGGTAATGGAAAGTGGTAACAAAAAGACAGTAAAACATATCAAAATATTTTTTTTATTTATCATTTAGTTTAGGAGGACATGGAATATTTTTTTTTTCTTTGTTCTTTTACATTTTTACACATTGTCATTTTTAGGGTTCCGTAGCCAAATGGCAAAAACGGAACCCTTATAGATTCGTCATGTCTGTCCGTCTGTTTGTCTGTATGTCTGTCTGTCCGTCCGTCCGTATGTCACAGCCACATTTCTCCGAAACTATTAGAACTATGCTGTTGAAATTTGGTAAGTAGATGTATTTCGTGAACCGCATAAAGATTTTCACACAAAAATAGAAAAAAAAAACATAAATTTTGGGGGTCCCCATACTTAGAACTGAAACACTTTTTTTCATCGCACCCATACGTGTGAGGTATTTATGGATAGGTCTTCAAAAATGATATTGAGGTTGCTAAGATATTTTTTTTCTAAACTGAATAGTTTGCGCGACAGACACTTCCAAAGTGGTAAAATGTGTGTCCCCCCTTAACTTCTAAAATAAGAGAATGATAAATCAATAAAAAATATATGATGTACATTACCATGTAAACTACCAGCGAAAATTAGTTTGAACGAGATCTAGTAAGTAGCTTTTTTTAATACGTCATAAATCGTAAATCGCAACTTCTGCTTACGGAACCGCGAGAGTCCGACTCGCACTTGGCCGGTTTTTTATATTCTAATTGATTGTGTACTTTTGACATGGAAGTTTACTTTTTAAAGTAATCTAAATATCTGTATTTTTTTATTTATTATTTTGACATGAATACTCTGTAAAGTATTATTATTATTTTTTACCTTATTTAATTTTTTTTTTAATTTATCTTTATAAATAAAAATCCCGAGATTCGGAATCCCGGGAACGAATCCTCTAGTCAAAACGCACTGACGAAGATGAAAATGTTGACATGTAAGTTCCTTGGGGAGTGTAGGGGAGGACTAAGAGAGGAATTCCCGGGAACAGAAAAAGCGGGATACGCGCGTACGAAGTCGCGGACAAAAGCTAGTAATGTCGTAAAGCTCTAGAACTGCATTTTATTCCGATTGGAATAGGGCTCTTCTTTGAGATGCAATCGTCAGATCCAATTCATTTCCTTTGCGATCTGATTTAAAAATTTCCTATAGTCGCGAGATGAATGGGCTTTATACGTCTACTTTTTCTTATTGAAATCATTACGAAGATATGACCGAACCTTGCGAAATGGGAGCCAAGATGTTTTTGAACCTTCATGTTGGAGACTTGAATAGGTATATTACGGGTGACTAGCTGTTGGGGAATTTTTTCGAAAGAGTCACCGCGGCCCTGGAACGCAAAGGGCATTAGAAGGAACACGGATGGGTTTTAGTCAGTAAGAGTCAGCCATTATCGCATTCCAAAAACTAATGAGTAGCTAGCTTCTGCCAGCGATTACACCCACATGAATGTCGGGAATTATTCCAAGGAAAGTTATCCCCAGGGTAAAAAGTGTCATACTCGTATGTCTTATTCCGGGACATGGTCTACCAGTGTGATGAGTTTCATTCAAATCTGTTCAGCCGTTTGGTCGTGAAGAAGTAACAAACAAACTTGGTAATTTAAAACAACTGCCTCGTTGGTCTAGTGGTCACGAGCGCAATTGCTGAACATAAGATTTTGAGTTAAAAAAATAATAAAAAATAATATTTAAAAAAAAACCCAAATAAACCCCCCCCCCCTCCCTAATATTATTCAGATTTTCCATATGGAATTCAGAGGGCCTAGCACGAATATTTTTGTCGTATTTACCAATAAATACGTCAAAAATTTTACCATAGGCACAAATACTCGTTTCGTACGTACTATTAATTTGAATTAGCAACGTATATTCATATTTTTAAATGATATAAATTGTGTACGTCCCATAAAATTAAACCAAAAATACTATTGGGTTGTTATTTCCGTGGTTATTTCACATTCAAAATTCACTTACGTTAACGTAACTATACGTCAAAATATTCGTGCTGGGGCTAGCACGAATATTTTGACGTATAGTTAGTTACTGGCCGGAATATAGATCTGCACCCGATTAATGGCAATAGGCTCGTCCTTACTCCATGGGACTCAAACGCAACTCATGAAATTTTGGTGCACAGAAGGTACAATTTTAGGTAGAACATGGACCATCAAGGACAAACTCATACTTGACTTGACTCTTACTTGATTTGGTCCAGAATATGATAACTTTTCAAATCAAGTTTGCTCACAAAACGATGAAAAACGAAGACAGAAAATTACATAAAAACCAATAAACTAAAAGCGTAATGTCTATGGATCGTTAGCTTCATTTCTTCCTTGGGTCGAAACTACCGGATACATTGAATAGCTTCGTATTTGTATAATCTAATTACTTATTTCACTATCCAGTTTCTTATAACACAATGGAGTTTTGTATGAGGGGTACTCCATTTCACGCTAGACAGTATGTTATTTCATGGTGTTGTTTTGAACTTTTATTGGCAGAGAAACTTGATAACCTACAAACCTTTTTTAAAGACGAAAAATCTTAAAATGGCTCTGGACGTATCGGAAGGGAATTCAGACTCTTTCTGACTAGAACTCATCCGTGTTCGTCCTAATGCCCTTTGCGTTTCAGGACCGCGGTGACTTTTTCGAACAAATTCCACAACCATGGCAAATAAGCTCGCTATTCAACCTATACTAATATCATAAAGCAGAAGAGTTTGTTTGTGTGTTTGTTTGTTTTTTTTGGTTGAACGCGCTAATCTCAGGAACTACTGGTCCAATTTGCAAAATTATTTCAGTGTTAGATAGCCCATTTATCGAGGAATATATCATCATGCTAAGACAAATAGGAGCGGAGCATTAATGAAAAATGTGACGCAGACGAAGTTGCGTGGGTCAGCTAGTCTTACATAAAATATCTCTCACGATACCATGTAAAGTTGAAAAAGATTGCGCTCAGCTGAATGCGAACTATAGCTCAAAACTTGATACAAGGCACAATATACATTTATGCATACTAGCTTTTGCCTGCGACTTCGTACGTGCATATCCCATTCCCTTAGGAATTTCATGAAATCTTCTCTCAGTGAGGGGACCACACTCCCCAAGGAACCTACAAGCCAATTTTCATCTTTCTACGACCAGTATTTTCGACTGTGCGTTGTCTGTCAGTCACTCAGTAACGGAATAATTTAATTGATTGCTAATGTGTATTGTTTTTCTTTATATTTTTTTTAATTTCTTTATAGTTTTAACAATTTTCCTTATTAATTTCTAAATGTAATTGATAGCCATTAATCTTTGTACCAACTCAAACTTCCAATTGTAAAGCACGAGTGAAACAATTTTATTAATATTTACCTAACTCTTGGTTCCAGTGCTCCTGATAGTTTGCCTGTTCAGCGTCAAATATCTGATGGAAGCGATCCGGACAGGGAACATCTACTGTCGGCCCGGGGAAGTTTACTATAAACATTAATTTATTGTATAACAATTTAGGGTCCTAAGAATTTGATAATGTCACAAAACAATCAGTTTAGATTCTTTAGATCTATGAGTTTGTAACGTGTATATTTCTCTTAGATTATTTTTTTCTTAGATCTGACAATATGTTCTCCGTCCTATTTCTCAAAGAACCAATGAATCTGTGTGAACGAAAAAAGTGAACACTTAGGCGAAGTGAACGACAATTGAGCTGTCAAACCCTAAAAACAAGATGGCTTGACAGCTCACTTTTCGTTCACTCCACCTCACAAGTGATCACGGTGAGATGTCAACTGAATCGACCGGCCTGTTAACAAGGCATGTGTCAGTTATCAAGTTTAGGAAAAATAAACACAGAACTTGTAATTAATAAGTTTTGACACACAAGTAAGGTTTATAATCTCATTTTTCATATTCATGAATATAAATATTTTATAACTTAAAACTTTCTAAGAATAAATCCAGTCAAAATGTACGGCAAGTACATTCGCTCAATTTATGGCCAACCTTTATAACGATTTGCCCAAATGTAGTGTTTTAATATTTCATTAGTTATCTTCTAACTGTAAGATACCGTTAGTAACTCGAAAGTAAAGCGTCTCGATTGATGCTATACCTGGAAACTACGTTGGTATCAATCTATGCCATCTTGCGTCGATGCAATCTAGATTATAATAAGAGAATATCAAGAAATCCAATTTTAGTTACGCAGAATTACTGTTAATTTTAAGAAACGTGCGAATTTTTTATAGCTTTTCAAAATGTTATACAAGGTGCTGTCAGATTTGCTAAATATTGGCGATCAAAGAGTGATCCAACAGCCGATAATTAATTCACAACATCAGCCAAGAAAATAATTGGTGTTTTGATGCTCTAGCAAAATGACAAAAATAATTTACAATATTATGCAAAACTGAGGGCACTGATTATTTAGTTACTAGGTCGATAATAGGTTCAGAAGATTATGAAAGATGTTTATGATTCATTAGTCAAAAACACATTTTATATTAAAAAATAACATAACTCTAGAAATCACAACGACATTATATAATCTAACTGAGATAAGTCGTAAAACATTTTACAAAACAAGTTTAACAGTAAAAATCTCACTATCGCCCAAACATTCCAAATCAATCAATCATTCGAAATAAATTATTTAATAAATAGTCAATAAATAATATTTTACGTAACTAAAAGTCTATCGATATTTATATAACAATAAATGATCTAATTGTGAATCTGCTGGTGTTCTATTTATTTCTCTTCTCCTACGTTTGCCTAGCATCATAGGAACTACCATGGCCATGGTAGCTGGGACCATACCGGCACCTACTGCAGCTAATAACGTTGAGCTATCTGGTGATACATTTGAAACAATTTTCCTTTTAACAAGCCTATTTCTGTTGAGCACGGGCCTAAACTGAGTCATTGCAACATCTAAATCATTCTTCTTGTCCATGTCTCGTTTAGCTTCTTCAACAGTTTGAAAACTCTTTTCTACTTCCAGCAAACCACCATGTGACGTTGTCATGTTGGTGTGAGCTTTATCCACAGGTAGCACTGTTAACGCAACAGCTTGATGTGAAGTCATAGTCGATAAATCTGCACGATCGTCAGCAACAGCTGCAGGATTTAAAGAACGTTGACGCTTCTTGTTCCTGTATCCTTTTGTAGTTGATAACAAAACCCATTGACCATCACCGTGTGGTGGTCTAGAGACACGATCGTTTTCATAGTCTGGGCCTCCAGCGTACACTACCTGAGTAGGTCTTCTAAACGGACGTTTCTGTGATGAACTTTGGGATTGATGAAGAGCTTCATACTCGTAAGGGAAATTAGGGGGTCGATGGTCAGTCACTACAGAATCAGACATGCCGTAGTACATTGCGTCGTCATCAGAATGATTTTCTTGAGTATCACAGTTTGGTTTATGTGGACGCCTTCCTTCATCTGGGGCCCATGATGATGGATAGTTGCTTTGTTGGGGTTTAGTCCATGATGGTTTCGACGGCACTTCAGATTCATATTCTGAAGCTAAGTGTAATTTATTATTGATATAGCCAGGTCGACTAGATGATGGCCTTTTTTGTGGCTTGTAGTTGTAATTAGTTCCGGAATCTTGAGAAGAAGTGAATCTATCATCATTATGGAACCTATCATCGTTGTGGAACCTATCGTCGTTATGGAACCTATCATCGTTATGATACCTATCGTCGTTATGGAACCTATCATCAGTAGGAAATCTATCGTCATTAGGAAATCTGTCGTTACTAGGGAATCGATTGTCATCTTCATTCCAGTGATTCGGTTTTTGTTTTTTGACATTGGGTTTCCATTTTGAAATTTTGCTCGTTGACCAGGCGACAGGCTCTAACGTTACCCACCCGTCTTTGTCATCGTAAGGATGTTTGTGTTGTTTTACTTTCAAACGATTCCAAGTAGTGTAAACCTTGCCACTCCCATCTTCTTCGTTATCTTCACTGTTCATGGAAGTGAATCGATCAGCTTTTATCTTATCCTTTTTAAGTTTTGCAGCCAGAGCAGATATAGCTTGTAAGCGATCCTGGGGAAGGTCACCGTAGTCTTTAAGTTTATCTGCGGTAAGTATGTAATCATCCAATGCCTCCTCTTCCTCGCTATTAAACCCATTTTGACAAGAAGGGCCGTAACATCTAGGGCGGTTTCCATCAAAGTCATGCACTATATGGGTCATAAGATTCTTCACTTCTGCGTCATCCTTATCCTTATTTTCATAAGTTGTATCACCCCATCCATCTTCGGGATTTGTGGAATCACGTGCATTTTCTATAATCGTGATCGGATCCTTTCCAGGCACATCCAGTTGGTATGTTTTAATTTTACTGACGTATTTTTCTATTTGAGTTGGGTCATCGGAGTTCGCAAGCGCAAGGGCAAGAACGCAAAAAACAAATAGTTGCACTGTTATTTTCATTGTGTTTATTTTCACTTTCGTCGGTTCGCGTGTCGGCGCGCGAGCGAGGCGCGCTAGTACTGAGCGCCGGCGACCGCCGCAGCCCACTGATATAGTTTTGATTGTGGATGCACAGTAACCCTCCCTGCGCTCTAATGCAATGCTGATTCAGTTCGGTCACGACGAATGAGCGAGATAATTATGTGGCGATTGTCGTTTGCCGGCGACTATCTTAATTGACTATCGCTACTCTCAGGGCCGTGACCCGAGCGCGAGTGAAACCGTTTTTCATTTTATGGGATATTTTCTCCACGGATAATAGGAAAGTTTCGCGGTTCACACACGACTCGGTGAAATTATGATTCAAATCTCTACGCAAATCACTTACAAAGGCATGCAGGCCTAAGTTTCTAAGTACAATCTTATAATCTCTTTGTTAGTACTTGGGCAAGTAGAATCGTTTCGTGTGTAACGTACAATTAAGTATTAAAATAGCAAAGAAATTATCAGTAATTATTTTCAAACATTTAATCATTATCAGTTTTTCATTTGCTTTATTATGCATGATTCATATCAAAATAGAATGCAATGCCATTTATAAACTCTTACAGACTTTCTACCACAAATCAAAACAACAAAGCAACAATAAAGAACTTAATAAGCTCATGACGCAACAGTTAGAATACAGAAGCTGGGGGAGAAAAAAGTCGACGATTTGAAAACATTCACTTATGCAATCGCAGAGATAGAGCTGTAACAAACACAGATATGATATATTCAATGTCAGGTATCGATAACAGAGCGATGAAATCGATTGATGCGTGCTCCGTTTTTTGTAATATAATCAAGTCGAGGCTTTCAACACTAAGCAGAGGGTGAACTAAAGCGGCTATGGCTCTCTTAGTCTACTTCCTTCGTGTGGTTGGCTCTCTCCATAATAGCGAGGCCACTTATTATCCGTATCTAGATGCTGATCAACTTCGCTCTAATTGTACACTGCACTTTTACCGGCCGGTATTGCTCCCTAGTAACTCGCACGTGGACCGATATTATATATTGTTCGTCATGTATTTTCTCTCTGAGAGATATTGTTGTCATTGTTTTGACGAAGTAGGAGGTAATTTAGAACGAATTAAGAGCAATATCCGGATGACTTTCTGTTTGTGTTTTATTAAGTTTATCGAGGACAGTTTTGTTGTCTTTTGTCATGATTATTGCGTTATTTTCTCGAGGTTTTATCCCTTCACCATAAATAACATTGTCGTGACCGGTCGTGTGTGATTTAAAAACAGAAAAAATAACAAAATTGGTATGTAAAACAGAAAATTGCTCAAACCACTCAGTCATCATCATCACACTTTTGATAATTATGATGACGTTGATATAAAATAACATTAGCAAATTATATCTCGCGTTATTTTTGGACCCAAACTTACATAACCACAATTCGACAGACATATTGCGGAGAAAGGAGATAACTTTGAAGAAATAAATAATAGGACAGTGGTTATTAGAAATTTCTTCGTATATGTCATACATTACGTTCGAACAAAGATCGTTCACGCGAGCGAAGACGTAATTACCCCTGATGGGTCAATGTACAATAATTATACCTTTATTACAAGCGCGCACTGGGGAAGTAAAGTCTTGAATAATAACTGTAATGAATTCATAACAAATTCCTATATAGAAAATGTTTTCTTAAATCACAATTTATATGAGACAATTACGAGTAGGGTAGTTAAAATGTATCTATAGTTCTATACTAATATTATAAAGCAGAAGTTTGTTTGTTTGTTTGGTTGAACGCGCTAATCTCAGGAACTACGGTCCGATTTGAAAAATTATTTCAGTGTTAAATAGCCCATTTATCGAGGAAGGCTATAGGCTATGTATCATTACGCTAAGACAAATAGGAGCGGAGCATTATTGGAAAATGTGACGCAGACGAAGTTGCGCGGGTTAGCTAGTAATATTATACGTTTTTCAGAGTTGGATCCTTTTCAATTTAGCGTAGGTACAGTCGGGAGGAAAGAACACAGAGACATCAAATCAGATTTAGAAATCAAACTGTGGTCCGTTTGTCAGTTGTAGAAAGCATAAAGGAATTGGCTGGCGTTAAATAAGAATGGGAGAAGTGTCGCCTCGGCCGACCGTGACAAGATACCGAGCTGGTACCAGCGTGTCGTGTGGTACCTACTTACACTACCTACCTAGTACCAGAGCTGTGTAGCTACCTCCATTTATTGAGCTTGTTTTTTCAAATCGAAGGATGAGTTTAACACTAATAGGGAATATGCATGCGATTTTTTTATTTGCAAAATAAAATATTTATTAGCTCTAGTAAACAATCATGAAACTATTTTTTAAATACCTGTTAAAAAGCTTCAAAGACTACAGTTAGAAAGAGAAGTCCGATACGTAATGTGACGTCAAATTACACGACGACTATACAGCTGCCATAGAAAACAGCGTTTTCGCGAGAGGGACAGATATATTTGTTTAAAATAATTGTATCTCGTTCGTTTTTCGAACAATTTAGATTATAATTTCACAGTTAGTATTATATTTTCCAATACTTTTAGATAAACTGTTCAGATCATAAATACTTTTTTCAATATTCCCTATTGCCTTTCGCTTTCATTTGTGGAATCAAACTACGATACGAAGTTATATATATTTTGAATTCGATCATTTAATAATAAATTAGGGTCGCTTAAAACTGAGGTGCAGTTCCTGTATTTTATTAAAGTTCGGATTCGCATCCCAGTAAAAATCAATCTGTCAAAAAAGCCTCTTCAATACACTTTTGACAGATTGCGATTAACATGCAAGTGGGAAAGTTGCTTAAAAAATTGTAAAATTCTCACTCTTATCTACACTAATTTTATAAAGCGGAAAGATTTATTTTGTTTGTTTGTTTGAATTGAATAGGCTCCGAAACTACTGGGTCGATTTTAATAATAGGCAATAGAATATTATCAAAAAATATACCAAATAAGCTTCATATATCACGTACTTTGAGGAAACTATTGACAGTAGAGCAAAGTGATGTAGTACAGTTTTATAGAGGACATCAATATCTACAAAAAATCCACGAGGGTATATCTAACTTTTATGGTTAAGTCAAAACCCGGGTGAAATGGAATAATGGCGATTTTATTAGGTATCAAATAATCTTTTTAAATTATTTAATAATTAAGATTGGTTATGTATATGTAAATTACACTTTTAGTTATTCAAATCGGACTTTTCGTTTAAAAGTTACGACGGGTATAAAAATACTCTAACTACAAGTATGAAAATTGTTGCGGTTTGAGCGAACTGCCCTACGTTTATTCTATTAATAAGTAATTTACACGTAACCCTTTATGAGGGTAGAGGGGAGATGAAGTTCGTGGAGTACCAACTAAACCCGCGCAAACGAAGTCGTGGGCGAAGTGCTAGTCTATTTCATTTTGACAATTTTTTTTACAAATTACGGTTTTTTTAAGTACTTACTACATTCTTCGTTTGGTCTCGATACAGCAATAAATACAAAATTATCTAACAGTCTACAATACATCAAATAATAAACAGACAAGGCATTCTCTACCTCTTTCAAAAACAAGAAACTTGTAAATTATTATTATTGACCTTTATTCCTTGACCCATTTCTATTCCGACCTTAGCCGGGTCAGACACAAGTT
Organism: Ceramica pisi; assembly: GCA_963859965.1. Taxonomy (NCBI): domain Eukaryota; kingdom Metazoa; phylum Arthropoda; class Insecta; order Lepidoptera; family Noctuidae; genus Ceramica; species Ceramica pisi. The sequence continues at coordinate 15,605,232 of OY982539.1, read as the reverse complement.
TCAAAACTATTGAATGAGGATAACCCGTCAACAACAAAACTTTGCCCTTCATTTATTAATTAATGAATAATTGATAAATTAACAATTCACAGTGGGTTCAATTAATTTCATAATCTGCTACAAAACACTCTCCAGCAATCTAAACTAATATAACATTTTTCGTCTTGTTCATTTTTCTTCATTAGTTTTCCAAAATTCGCTGAAGATTGTTCGCCAGCCTGGCAATTTTGCCACCTGATGCATATTTCACAACTACGCTACTTGTAAATAAAATAAAAGAAAGCGTTATTGCAGCGAACTGTTTATGTTATACAGCTACCATTGTTGAGTTCGCTTTCTTTAGCAAGTGTAGGAACACAACAGCGGTGTTCAGAATATTTTTGTCTTTCACAAAAGCGCAAAGGTTAGCCCAAGATTAGTGTCTGGTGACGAATGAATCTGAAAGCCTCGTTTTGTCAGGGAATTCCGAAGTGCGAGAATAAAAAGCTGTGTTACTTGAAGCTTCCGTTGAATTTTATTTGAAAAGAGACCTTTAGCTGTGTTTTAAGTTTCAATTAGATCTTCACATAATTACGTGCTCTTTAGCGACTCATTCGTCAGCCAAAATAACAGAATCACCGTGTGATCGAAATGACTGAATGACTACGTCATGTGTGATTCTCTCTTCGTCAAGATTTAATCCCTTAGTTCTTCTTTTGATGTTTGTTCTTCCTTGTTTCTTCACAACCACCTTTCATTTCTTATTGATCTTTCTTTCTCTGTATTCACTTCTTTATAAACTTTTTCGCAACCTGCTACATTTAATCATCGTAAACAAACCGTTGTGCCCCCAGCACAAGCGAACCGTTATTATTACGTATCAGTCGTTACTCCGAGTACAATTGCATCACGGTCGAAAGCGTAATTGCCACCAAATGTTATAAAAGCAAGAAACAAAACACTTTCCACGACTTCGTGAACCAAAATAGTTTTTAATGGATGAATAGGTTAGAGCCGACCGTGGAGTCGAAGATTATTTTAATTTTGGAAATAATTTTGATGAATCCAAATTACCAATCATAGCAATTTGGGATTAGAATACTTAATTACAAGTTATTAGAAAGTTTATTGAATCCTTTCGTGAGATTTATTATTAAATAGGTATGTATGGAGTCAAAATACTGTTTTCTTAAAACTTTTTGAAATAGGAAACTTTATTAATGTATCATATCTTTGTTTGTCTTGTCTTTAACTATAATTTTTATTGGGACAGATCTTCAAACTGATAAATCCTCAAACTTAGATAGTCACAGTGCTATTCCAAACGAGAAAGACGAGTAAATTCTAAAGCTAAACATTCAAAACATTATTCAAAAAGCATAGGTAACCGAAAAAAAAACAACAAAGATGACACTTTTACTTTATAATCCGTTAGATAACAATCGTGTAACTTTGTGGACTTAAGTAAAAATTAACTGGAACTTCTCCCGGGTTCGCTGCGTGACGGTCAAGGCTCGGTGCGGTTTCACTTTCTGATACTTTTCACCGTCCGCTCTCACAGCGGCTGCGCAGTGATTTATAATAATAATAAACGCATTATGGAGCCATGACAACTGCATCGACCATGAAATTAATGACTGTTGAACTTCGAAAGGGTTTAGGTTTGTGTATCTATTTACGTTTTGCTTGTCGCTCTCTCTTTGATGTGAGTTGCTTTTCCTTTGATTACATCTTGGGTAGGTTTGTCAAAGGTTAGAACACATTTAGCTTCATCTACACTGTGTTCTACTTCACCAGCCTTATTGTATTCTGTACTATCATCAACATCAACACGTATGAGGCTGCTGGACAAAAGCTTCTCCCAAATTGGGCCACAACATCCGATCTTCTGTCTTCTCATCCCATCTGTCATAGCTAACTTTTTAAAGTTATGGGTCTATCCAGCTGAGGGAGTGACACGCTAGGCTTGCTGATACGCTGTTTTAAATCTAGCACCGCGGTTCGCTCCGCTATAGCTAGCTCATTATTACTGCCCAACACTGTTAAACATACATAATTATATGGTAATAAGGTCGTGTCATGTGCCGACGGTGTCGAGAGACGAAGTAAACTTAACACAATCTAAATTACTTCTCTGATTGAAGTGTTGCCAACTAGTCGCCTTAGTAACCCAATATCGAGCCAAGATAGATCAAAGTATTTCTAGTTCAGATTAAGTTATGTCGTACTAAACCCCGTTGGGAATATCGCGCGGTCACTTCGTTTGCCACATTTACTTTTCGAACTAACTGTTATATAATTTTTCATCTTATTTTCTGACTTTAGCGAAGAGGACACTTCAACTTTTTCTTCATCACATTTATAGTAAGTCTTAACTGAAACCAAATAATTTCTAGGTCACAGTGGATTAAAATGAATCTTTTCCTCAATACTAAACCATTATCTGCAAAAGTGGTGCAAATAAACCGGAATAACGAATATAATTGCTTTTTTATCCAAATAAATTACTCTCATATGTGAAAGAGTGCATTAGCACTTTCGCGAATAAAATTAAAAACTAAAAGTGGTGCAATTTTAAAATCTGAACATACACCATCTATCGGTATAAATGGAAATCAGTATAAGAATCACTTCATTGAAACAGGCGCGTATAGCGCCATCTGTAGTTATAGTACGAGGGTTGTAGAAAAGAGAGTTCCATGAAATATCACCAGATGTCAGTATTGTCGACTTTTTAAGACCCCTTCCCAGTATTGCAATTTTAATATCCAACGGTGAGGCCGAGGTTTAAAGTTTTATAGGGACACGCAATTTAACCATACAAGATCGTGTGTAGGACTGACTTGAAACTTTCAAGTCTTGAAAGCACATTTTAGTTGAGTTAAAATTATTCACATAATAATGCCAATGGTTCCGGTGGAGCCGGAAAATATTCAAGTAAGTTATCTGGTACCCAGGTAATAAATCTAAAAGTTTAATGAAACATTGGACGGGAGTTCCACCCATACTTGAATCACTTAGCAGTCATAGCTAAAAAGATTTCTCTCATGCTTTGTTATGCCCATTTTACTTACTGTTTCATTGAAAACATCCCATCAATATAGTTAACCAGGCAGAAAATTCTACTTTCCTTGTCTATACTTACTTTCAAGCATTGTATCGTGACTATATCATTATGTCATGTAGGTACTTCTATTGTTAATTGTGAATAGCAAGACTTAAGTCTTAGAGGCACTTCTAAGTGCACTTGGTTGAACTAGTTAAAATTATGCACAGAGCTTGGTACATGTGACAAATAAAATATTGTTATATGTATGGCTAAATATACCGTAGCTAAAAATGACAGCCAATCAACAGATTGGCGGTAATAAAGAATGGTGGATTAAATTAAAACCTATTTTTTTTAAAGCATTTCGTCGGAAACTATCACGCCTGACTGTTAGCAATCATAGTAAGATCGATGGCGGAGCACATGGCTAAAATTAACTTCACATTCACACAACTACCTACCAGGAAAGACAGACGCCGTGGAATTCCACCCTTTAGCAGTACGAACAATGATAGTACCTATTCCCAGAAGTTTCGTGCGAATAAGTAGAACAAGAAAAGAAAAAACTAATATCATAATTATCATGCTCCATTTTCCTCAAATTTCAACAAATACAAAATCAAAAACTATTTATTGTCTTTCTTACGGTGTCTGAACTCTATTATTTTCCTCCTAAACGATGTCAATAGTATCACAGCATCGTCATGACATCCTCATGTCATATTGTTATGTCACACTCGTCCCAAATGTCTGCGTTACGGAACAGAACCAGTGAGGTAAACAAATGTTCCACTAAGTTTAACATGGCCGCCTACTTTTGACACTATTGTAGGTTATGTGCACTTTTGTTTTCTTGCATGGTTATTTTTTATGCTGCGTTTTCCGGAAGAGATAAGGGTAGACATCGCGACTGTGGTACACCTACAGATGGCCGGTAGGCGGTGGTGACCACTTATCTTCAGGGGGCGCAAGCTCCAGATCTCCTATCAGGAGGATCGATGAACCTCAGCCTTATAGTGCAAATATATATTTTGTAACCATCTTCTTCATAATTGCAACAGAAGGACGACCACTGCTGTACACGGGCATCCCCCAAGCGAAGACATATGGACAGGCTGCCACAGGAACTTTGGGATTGGCACAAGAAAAGAGAGGCATGTGTTCTGCAGTGGCCGAATTTAAGCTTTGGATGGTGATAATAACGAAGATAATATTGCACTAGTAGAGCAGAAAACTAATGTGAAATCATTATATATCTCATATCAATTAATAGTGCACAACTAATTCAAAACTTAAACAAAACAAACTGACCCAAATGTCTATGATGGCATCCCAATTCCATGATTCAACAAACAAACCATTATACCAAACGTTATATAAAGTAAGTGAACATACACCTACCCATTCATTCGATTTATTCGTAAAAAATGGCATTTCGCCACTAAGAGCCAACAACAATAGGACCATTACAAGATGTCATCGTGCGTGCAAACAAAAGAAGCCGGGAAGAGATAAAATAACGGAACATGGACAAACCACTTCAAACTATCAGTCACCATCGTGGACACTACCTGGTCCCAGTCGCTTTGCAACCACCGAGCAAAATGGTTACGATCTATTTTTTAATCACCTTAACCGCTGCTTTAGTAACTGCGGAACATACGGGTGCTTACTCCTCACCTCAATACGCGAAAAAGATGTATCCGAAAAAAAGTTACGACACAAATGCATTGCTTCCCCGTGAAAAACCTCCGATAGTTTTCAAAGAGGAGCAAGATGATCCAGAGTCCATCGCAAGATTCGACAATGGTAACGACACAGCTCAATACGGAAGATCCTCGTTCCTGGATGCGGCCGGCAGCTTCCTCAGTGGCACTGGGGGGCAAGTGGTGACAAGCATAGCAAGGGACTTCATCGCACGTTCCACAGGCAGCAGTCAGGTTGGTTTTGACTGCGCTTCCCAGGTTCGTACTTATTGCACTTCCTCATAAAGTTGCACGCATTTTTTGCATGAGTAATTTGCCTGTCTGGAATCTCGAAATTGAATAGTTTTAGTGTGATTCATAGCAAAGGGTAGTTGATGACGTCATCTCCTTTTGAAGTATTTCTTATCTTTTCTTATCGTTTTTTTCTAATCGGGAAGCTTAGTTCAATAGTTGTGTTCGATTCCTATCAGCAGATAATTGTGAATTCAAACCCAACTTAAAAATTACGGGATAAGCTGACGTCATTTCTTTAAAACTAGTCGTTCAAATATAGGAACTAACCTAAAAGTCCTATGATACAAATGATGTGAACATTGAAACTGCAGATGATCATTTTTAGATTATCCAACCCGCTTTGTAATGCTAATACCTATTTAACATGCAGGTCCTAAGCCTAAACTTGACGAACCTAGTGATCCTGATCGTACTGAAGGCGTTGATCTTGGCTGCGGGCTTCTTCGGCGCCGGCGCATGGAAAGGCGCACATTACTACGGCAGGAGTCTCGATGGTAAGTGACACTTTCCACCATGCATGTAGATGAATCAAAATTTGAAAGAGGTGTACAATCTGATTCTATTCAAGATCTGCTTAGCGTTTATTCTATGTTGTGGTCAGCATCTAGTCTAACCGGGCACAGTTGAAGGACCAAAATTTTTGGAGACTATTTAATTTTGAGTCGGTTACACCATCCATCGATCAGTAAGTCATGTCCTGTAAGTTTATCATTAAGTTTACTACTCACACTAGGAATCAAAATCAAATACAATACGATCCTGTAAACATGTCGATGTGAACAACAAATGAGTTGTCAAACCATACAAACAAGATGGAATATGTCGAAGTGAAGGCGTGGGTGAAGTGATCACGAAGTGAGCTGTCAAACCATACAACAAGATTAAATGACAGCTCACTTGGCGTTCACTCCAATTGAGTGTACATGGTGTGCGGAGTGTATATGTCGACAGAATAGAGCGGCAGGTTCTTTTGTAGTCTTCAGCAGCTTAATTTAAAACCAAGTACTAAAATAATTTGTGTTACTTTGTAGATTTTGTCATTTTAATAACTCCATTGTGTAAAACCACCTACGATTATTATTAAAATTAAAAACTCATAAATCATAATTATATCAAAGTCTTTACCGAACACCAATCAGGAAATCATGAGCCAATACATCGTCCATCTGCCGTCCACCTTTCAAGGACGCGAGACAAACAAACCGACGATGACCATAATCCAATAATGCCGGACGATGGGTTTGCCGTGTCCGGTTCGTAATCCCATCGGCACGGGATTATCTCTACAGAGTATAGACCCACCCGCCAAATGACCAGCAAATCGTATCAGCATATGGACAACGCTACTTGAAACTTTCAATTCTAAATACTGTTAAGCCTAAACCCAGTAAGTATGTTCTGTCGTTATGGGAGAAAGCCAATTTAGAATTTAAAATAGGCTTTCAATTATGTGTTCTATGAGCATTGTTATAAATGGAGGCAATTTATTTACTTCTGCGTATTTATGGACTGTTTCGCATGCTCTATCACTCACATACTTTTAATGAACACATCATTACTTACTTAACTGATGACCCATTCTAAACTGGGGACCGAGTTTCCAGACAGCGTTAGGCTTTACGTCTTCTAATATTGAACCATAATGTATCGCAGAAAATGCTGAGTGTAGGTAAGTGCTCGTTTATGGAGACGCGGGGCGTCGAGCGTCTGCCGCCGTAGTAAATACCGTGCAGTGCGGGCAACGCGGCGGCCGACGCAGTTTTACCACGGCGCATGACGCTCAAGTAGTGTTGCCAACGTGTGGAAAATTCTCCAAGCTGCGAGGAATCTCAATTTGATTGGGGATTTATTGGGGATTGGCAAAATGTGGGGAAAATGCGGAAATTTGAATTTCGATAGTTCGGGCCAAGTCGGAACACTTTTTCAAGAAATCTAATTAAACTTTAAACTTGACTTAAGGCGCATACACCCCTCAGTTGATTTAAGAATCGACAAGCCGTTTAGACGTTAAATGACTTGTCGATTCTCATTTGTCATATTTGTTCAAATGTTAAATTAGACTATCTTCTTAATAATTAGATATTTAAAATAAAATAAAAAATTAAGTCATGAATTAATTCAATATTTCAATAGATTTTTTGTCCCCTAATTGGGGAATGTGACTTGGATGTTCGGGGAATTTGATAAATTGGTGTTGGCAACGCTTGTCTGCGGTGGCGGTTTGACTGCCACGGCGTGCGACGCCGCGTGCAACGTCGCGGGCTCGAAATCGCTTCTCCGTGAACACTCTCATACATCGCCATAATTATGTTTGAATTTAGTGCGGGCCGCCACGCCGCACGCGACGCTCGACGACCCGCCTCTCCGTAAACGAACACTTGGTCTTCTCCATTGCACGCCATTTTATTTGTTCAAGGGTAATCCGAGTTTAACTTTACCCTTTACTTGTATGATCTAACACATGTGTGTTCCAAAACTTAGTGGTTTTTGTCTAAGCCAGTGACAATAGCAAATGAGCAGCACTGCTTTCGTGCTAAAAATAATCATTTTAAACTTTCTTCTCCAAACTTTCTACTACTAGATAACAAAAACGCGACCTACATCAGCGAAGACGAAATCCTGCTGTACCTAAGCTACTTGGCCGGCCAGCAGAAAAAGGACTATGGCTGTCTGTACTTGCTATCATGTCAGAGGCCACAGCAAGCAGTTCTGTATTCCTCGGGAGCTGAACTGCTGCTGCAAGGAGTGAAGATGTTGCAAGGGTACGTATGGCGTAAGAATAGAAAAAAAGTCAGAGATATGTCGATTGACATTCGCTCGCGTTAGACATCAGTTCTTCCCCTGTTGGCCCTTCAAGATTTTGCTGTCATCTTCGCAGAATCGTGCACTTTTTCCAGCATAAAAAGAGGTCAATGTCACTCAGCGATAACACTACACTGACTCTAATAAGTGCGAGTTTATTGATCCATCACCCCAAACAATAGTCAATTTTTTAATTTGTGATTAATGCATTTTTCAAGCAATGATTAAAAAAACAACGATCTGGTAAAAAAATTTGCCCTCAGTGGCAAAGACCACTTTCTTTACAGTGAAAAAATAAAAAAATAACGATAAGAAACACACTGAATTGATCTATACCTGAGTACTTTGTTAAAATTACAGAGAGAGTGTAGAACTGGAACCTTATGCTGAAATATCGATGGGCATCAAGCAAGCTGCTGAATGGGGGGAAGGAGGCATGAACTGCGAGACCAGATACAAATGTGGAGAATAAACGAAATGTAGATAGATTTTATGATAAATTTGATGATGCTTTAAGTGAAAATGATCCTCTCAGTGCTTTATATAAAAAAAAGTAAAATTTATCTAATTGAATGTAAAGGAGAAGTTACACTTATTGACAACTTGAGTTCAAATAGTGTATTGTTGAAATGGTATTTAAGCATGAATTTTAAAGACATATTAGACTAAATATATGTAAGTCACAAAGATTAATTTATGTAGATAACATGTAAGGACAACAGTTGTTAACGATGATAAAAACGTCTCTACGTAGTCATAATCATACATAAATTAAATTAATTCGAATGAGTGTTGTCTTTTCAGAAAATTTAGTTTATTTTGAATTCGTATTTCGTAATAATATTAAACTTAATTTGTACAGATTAGCGGATGTATTCATTTAACATTAAAATTTCGTTAAAAGTGTTTTTGGAAATCCAAAAAACAATTCTTTCCCTCCGTTTTATCACACTCTACCAAATTAGCCCAAATCAGTCTAATTCACTTTTACAAGTAATAGGTCCATAATTTCCTAACTAAACTCCTTACAACTTGCCACTAGGGGCCAATTTCACCAATGAAACTGAACGCGATCGGCTAATAGTCTAAAGCAATGATGCTGCTCTTGAACGCATTATAGATCTTGAGCTAGTCGCGTTCAGTTAAATTGGCCCTAAGACTGCTAGTGCACCAGTTTTACGTCTCAGATGTGAAATTTCTTTAGTTCTTTTTTTTTCGGATGGCCATTGTGTCAATTCTTTGAAAATGGTGCCACCGCACTGTATCATAGTTTATATTCAGTGTAGAGCACAAAAGCCTTTATAGGCTTCCTAAGATTAACGCCTTTATTAATATAATCGCAGAATAAAGTGATTACTGACAGCCAGTATGACTACCAATCTTTAGATAAACCAAAAATTTAAATTAATGTAGAGACATTAATTTAAATTTGCAGTTTAGACGACCATGACGACCTTGTAACGGGATTTTCAATCCAGAATGCCAATTCTACTAATTTTCACAATCACATTGCTGTCAAAAATGTACGCAAAATTAGGTTTATATACATATTGCGAATGCGAACGTAGTACAATTGGCATCCAGGGAATAGAAAAAGGTTCATGTTATTTCTACCAGGGCTGATTTTTCAATAGTCAGATAACTTTTACGTGAAGAGTACCTACATAGTTTCGGCGGTTCCAAACATTTCCAAAAAAAAATCTATCAAACCGCCAGTTTTAGTCATCTAAGTAATGAAAAAATGCCCTTAAGTGGCCCTTATGTTTTCTATCACAATTTTTTTTTTAAACTACGGAGTGTTAGCAGCCAGTACTCTGGGCGTTCGTTCCGAAGGGTTGTTAGCTCGAGCCGCTCGGTATTCTGCGTAGGATACATAACCGTCACCATCTTTGTCATCAGACTCCAGGGTACGGTCCACCAAAGCTGAAATTGTAATAACGTTATTTATCTGTATGTTTTATAATATCAGGACAAGAGTGTCTAAACACAGTTATATTAATAAGTAAAACCAATTTTCAAAAAAGGCGCTCATGTACGGAATTCCTAAAAGCGAAATTTCGAATAGACAATCCGTTTAAAGAAATTGATTTTGTAGCTTTGACAATCGCTGTAATAGCGCTAGAGACATAATGAAATATACCTAATAATTTTGCCCGAGGTCAAGGTATAATTTAAGTATGGGAGCAAACTAATTCATTGCGTGTCTCTATTAATATGCTAGTCAAAGATTTCACTGACTGCTTGTCTGTGGTTTATCGCTCTACGATCTTACCAATGTAAGCATCCAGATCATTTGCTTCGGGCTCAATGGATGAATCAGCGTCAGGGTCAGGGGCCTCATGCTCTATTGTGTGGTACACTGCCTGAAATATATTTGATTCAATCAATCAAAAAATGTAATATGAAATATATTAATCATATTTAAAGGAAATAATGTAAAGAACATTAAAAAATAACTTTCAAAAAGTCAAGTTTCCTAAAATTCCTCAAACTAGAACTTTTCTTTCCAATCAAGTCTTCTGATTCAAGGAGTTTCAAGGTTAAAGGCTATGTAATAAAATCATCTTACCTTTAATAACTCCAGGCCGTCCAACATAGAATTTTTATCAAAGTCGTGAGCTGAGAAGTAATGGAACTCCAATTCCTCTGGAGTCATCTTTGACAGCGCTTCTGCCGTAAGAACATGTGTGTCTTCTTCTAAATGTCTGAAACAGAGACAAGGAGTGTGTATTGAGAATCTACTTTCAGGTGTGAAGTGAAAGCTTACGTGTGAAAGAGATAAAATAATCGTGTGGATCGTTCTCTTTTTCTAGGATTCTAATTGAGCCACATCGCAGGCTTGCAAGACAATGAGTTTCATCATCATGGTCAACAGCCTTATTTCGACTATTGCTGGCCATATGTCTCTATTTTCCTATGTTAATTAATCCCCACGCTCCTATGCCACCCTCATGTAACTTCTACCCGCAATGGCAATGATGTCGTCTGCCAGACAACCAACAGTGAATGCATCTACTATTTCTGCACATGTATGGGCTTCACAGTCCGTTCTTTTTACAGAGCTGTCAATTTTGTGAGGGTACTTGGTTGGCTTGCTCAGGTATTCTGTTATGAGAAGAGTCATTGAATAGCACGTTAGTTACACATTTGCTAACAATCTTACGTTCCACGCCGCAGACCAGAACGTCGTCACTATTGTAATCACTTACTTAATCTCGCACAAGAATTGCGTCTTTCTTTTAAACATCATCCAAAACAGGACAGTTACCCTTGGGCTGATACTCAGTTGAGAATGAACAATGGAGATGGTGTGCCCATGATAGACTCCGAATTTCGAAAGTCCGTGTTTCGTTTGCATATTATGTCCTTTATTTATCAAATTCTCTTTGCAACAATATATTTGAAGAAAATTCACATACTCGTTCGTGGCTATGTTACTGTTTTGGATAATTATGTTCTAGCTAAGCTAATGGCAGTCAATATCAAGCCAGTGCAATGTGTCTTCTTCTTGCAAACTACTTTATTATTAGCTTCATTATTTTTCGATTCTTTGCTATTCCCCTAGTAATATAGCGGGCCTAATTTTAATTTTTGACAAGACTATCTTATTCTTCTTCCTCATTCCTGTCCATCCCATGCAATATCATTCTACGTTCAGTCCGTCCATTCGTCGTCTCTTTGACCTTTCTCTTCTTACATCCTCATTCATACCCGTACTTGACTTACTTGGCATCGTGTAACAATTGTACATCTCCTGTAAGTGACTCCGAGCCCCGAGGCTTGTAGTGGTGGTGTCTCTGGTCAACCGGGGTCTGTCCGTGAGGGTGGTGTGGACCCCGACGCATGCCGAACGCCAGGGCGTTCAGCATAAGTATTAGACATGCTGGAACGAGAATCGGATGGGTTATCAAACTGTGGAGCTTAACACAAATTGATAAGGTTTTGAGTCACTCACAATATGGTAGGTATTACATTTACGACGTCATTAAACCAACAAGTCTGGGTATAACATATAAACGTATTAAGTTCTACTATCATTAAAATCTTTATATTTATGTGTTAAGACCGCTGACTGGAGAAAGAGCGCCAAATTAAGATATTTTAATACCGACATCGGCCTCGAAAACAACCGTATGGAACTCTTCATACAATCTAAATCTTTTGACGAAGGCAAAACTGACAGCGATACGAGTGTCAAAACTCACAGATCGCAAACGCTAACTAGCGGCACGCGCAACAAATTCGTCGCATCGGACGCCAAATAACATCATAATAGTGACAAATACTACAACAATCAGAGAACCAACAGTACTTAATACCTGTCTTTAATTTGCACTCATTGTACTTGCAACATAAAGGGTGGCAGCTGGGGCCCCCTCGGTCCGGGCCCCATGCGGTCCGCGGACATCCCGCAGGGACCCAATATTCACACCTCATTTCACAAGAGTCCTACCCATTACATTTGTCATCGCCTAGTCAAAAGCACGTCAAATTGAATATTTGCTGCGATTTTTGTTTGAAATTAGCTGTATTGTAATTTGCGTGTTTATTTAAATTCAAATAGTGTTTTTAATGGGGTAGTTTTATGAGTGGTAAGTATGGAAAAAAATTACGAGCGAGATTTTACGAAATATTGTTTTTCGATTTTGAGAGAGAACTAATTCTAGATTTATAAGATATACGATGCTTAATTTAATATAATGATATATCTAATATTTCAATGAAAATTCTAAGCGTTATATCGACGAAATCGATATTTAACCAGTTATAGCAAGGAGATTTTTAAATAACACAATCTCTGCCTACGCAATGCAAACAAACAAATATTGAAAATTGATTTCGTCATGTTTACCAAAACTGCTTAAATTTTCCACCAACCCCAAATATGAAAACTTGATCCTCTTACAAACATCCATTTAAAACAAAAACGAAACAGGTCCACTGTCACCCTTTGACAAAAAAAAATCTATTACAAAGAACTTTCAATGTATCGAATGCATAATTTATTTTCGCCCTCGATTTCTGAACAGTTGGCATAGAGAAAGACGAGACTGGTCTTTAATCGGACCCCACTTTATTATAGAGCAGTATAGAGCTGTAATGGGGGACAAATTATGCACTCGCCGAGACAAGTGCGCTGTCCATATGTCGGGGTGTCCGTAGCAAGCGATGCTGGGAACATACGGGACTGTAGAATGGCGCACAAGTGAAACTCGTATAAAGTAAGTGAGCGCAGAAATAGAATTAAATGTGATAAAAAGTTCAGTAAAATGGAAATGGAACAGCAGTAACTGGAAGCTTACCAGATTTTTTCTACAAGCTCTGTGTTCACATACTTCTCACTCACTACAACTCATTGTCATTGCCCATTGAGGGCAGAATCACTAACTGTGTACGATTCATATAGATTTATATATTCTTACCAATGACATTTTTTACCACTTTCTTGAATTTTGATTAGGAAAGGAAGACATGGCATACAGTCAAATCATCATTTTGAAAATTCTAGCTTACAAATTCTCTTAATTGAAAGAATCCGCTGTCCAGCGCTCCAGTGTGTCACAAGTATGAATGAACTAGGGTCTCGCGCCTCCATCCCGTCATATTATCGTCTGATAACACCCTAATCCCTTGCGATTACAATAGATCCGTCGCCACGGGTCATAGCCTCCTTTATTTTGTACTGAGCCTTGGTTACATTTTGGTTTTGGTACTACAATGCCGAATAATGGACTAATGAAGTGGGATTTGAGATAGGGATCTTTGGAGCGATAGTAAGCTTATAAAAAGATTTCGTAGTCAGGATGTATACATTGATCAAATATTGAAAAGCCGTGCATTAATTTACGACCACAATAATCATCTTCACAAGTAATTTCTTATGTTATCACTCCTATTGTACGTAAAAGGACACAAATCATAAGATTTATTTCAAGATCTTGAAGAGATTGTGCTAATTAGACATTTTTAGGGTATAAAATCTATTACAACTAAAATCAGATATCTATTGAGAACTGAATCAAAAAGTTAATTCTATGATTTCCACACCGACACAGAGAAAAGTGGTATTTTGAATGGACGAAGGACTCTCAAAGCTAAGATATTATTAAACAAAAATCAATTTCTTACCCTCTACTCTCATGTCTGTTGCATCACTCAGATTCTCACTTGTTCTCCTTTTGAAAACAAAATAACATCACTGTTTCCTACAAACACATTTTCAGGCATCTGTCAAGGGCTGACATTAGAAATCAATTTAACAGCGCACGCGCAAACAGTACAAACGAACTCGTACTTAATTATTAAAGATATAAAGAACATTATTGCTTGTATCCTGGTCACTTTTAGCGCATGTCAACTTTGGCCTTTTGGAGAGTTCAGTATTTTCAAAACCCTCCACTAGATGTCGCCATGAGTCGAGAAGGGGCGAAATCGTAACATGCTTGTATTTTCACTTATCGAAATAGCCGTAGATTGAAAATCACAGAATTTAATTGGTTTTAGGGGAATGGGTCAGTAAGAGAGGTATCAGGAAAGTGGGAAGTGTGGACGCTATGATCTGGACTGAATTGATACTTTGCACTTCATTTAATATTTTGTAACGATATTTACTTATTTTTATGTAACGGTCAGTTTAATTTCCGAGTTAGAGGTCTCGAGTTGTATGATGATATCAGAAGATTTGCTGCAAAGATTATAAAAGTAATTCAATCAATAACAGTATTGAGTTTTTTATTGATCACATTCGTTACCAAGAGGCCAATAATTATATACTTCTTAAAAAAAAATCGTTGTACTTTTATGTAAAAAGTTTTTTATTTATCACTTTTTACTGGTACTCCACACCTAACAACACCACCGCAAAATCGCAGAAAAGCATAATACGCAATTTTGATAACTTGGATAACATAAAACTGTCATCTAAGTAAACGAATGGCAGGTATTTCGATTTAATATCCAAAATTCGTAACCAATTTTGATAAAATTGAAATGGGACCAATCTGCAAGTATATCCTTTCAGATAAAATAAGAATTTTTCAAATCGGGTCATAATTGATGGAGTTATGAGGTAACAAACATAAAACAAAAACTTACAACCGAATTGAGAACCTCCTCCTTTTTGAGAAGTCGGTTAAAAAAACACAAAATGTACCTACTTATTCCCAAAACTTTTTGGTTGGTCATTCGATTGGATGGTTGGTTACCGAATAACGACTGGGCATCGTCGTACATTTATTACTTTACTAGCTATTGCCCGCGACGTCGTACGCACTTGTCCCATTTTTCCCGTTCCCATAGGAATTTCGGGAAATGTTCTCTACGTTCCCCACGAAACCTACATGTCCGTCGTGACTCAATTCAATTATTTAATCCAATTTCGCATTTATAATATAGTTGGACTAGGCACCGGTATCCTGGAATAAAACAGGATATTTTCATCTCGGAAATATCATGCCTTGAAATATTTTTTTAAATAAATAAAAATAAATAAAAAAACAGGATATTTTCATCTCGGAAATATCATGCCTTGAAATATTTTTTTGCTTTCAAGCACGCGAAGTCACTGGCAGAAGCTAGTATTTAACAATTCGAAAGATTCAAGATTTTCGAGATAGAACATTTGAAATTATTTAACGATTTCACTGGGAAACAGTAAGAGGTGTCACTATAACTATGTGACTCTAGTAGAGAAGGGCGAAGATTCATCATCTGACTAGCCTTTTCCCTACTACATATATTGGGGTCGGCTTCCAGTGAAACCGGATTCAGTTGAATACCAGTATTTTACGTGGAGCGGCTGCCTACCAGACCTCCACTACCCATTAAACTGGGTACAACACGGTACTCCTTGGCAAGACTGGTGTCTGAGATTTTCTGGCTTCTGACTATCCGTAACGACTGCCAAAGATCTCCAAATGACAGCCAGGACCAACAGCTTAACGTGCTTTCCGAGGCACGGAGGAAACTCGGTATGTTAATATGGTCACCCATCCACAGAACAACCTCGGCAAGCTTCAAGATTGACCTGTGCTGCTGTTAATTTACTAGCTCAAGAAAGCAGAAAATGATTTTTCATTTCTCATACTCGGAAAGTGGGCCTAAATTTGACTGAAGAGCGGGTTGAAAGTATTTAACGTTTCAGCCCTAGGAACAATTTTCTTCAAATGACAGCTGTCAAATCAATAAAAAAAATATGATGAAAATGTTATGCCTGAATAGCTGGAAAAATAAAACAAATATATAGTGTATTCTTACCAATGCCATTTTTTGCCGGTCACAGAAAAAAAAAACAAATGATCAGGCAATCTGAGTGCCAATTCTACTAATTTTCAGATTCACATCACATTCGCATCTCAATCGCAAGATGTCAAAAATGATGTAATTTTCATACTTTTTTGACAGTTTGCGATTGAGATGCGAATGCGAAAGTTAATCTTTGATCTTCATTTGGTTTTGCGACTTGTAGAGTTTTGTTCATACTATCGTATAGCAGAGATTTGTATTAACACGATGAGTTCATTAGATTCAGATATATTTTTTTTGTTTTAACTTTCCTCTTATTCGTAATTGAAAAGTACAGTATTTACCTCGGGTGAAAGACTTATCTACTATTTGCGCCCTCGCTACGTTCGGGCGATAAACGTCAGCTCGGGACTAAATAAGTTACTTTCAAACCTATAATAATAATGTACTATTTCACTACTCATACTTGGAAAGCAGGCCTGAAGTTGCTTGAGGAGCGGGTTGAAAGTTAAAATTACATTTCAGCCCTAGGGAGAATCGTTTTCAACTGACAGCCGCCAAATAATAAAAAAAAAATGATGAAAATGTTATGGCTGAATAGCAAAATAGGCAGGAAAGCGGCAATCCGATCTTCATTTGTTTTTTCGAGTTGTAGAGGTATGAACAGACCTCTACAACTCGTATAGCAGAAAACTGAATTTACACGATTAGTTCATCAGATTAAGATATGGAATTATTTATTACTCACATAACCAGCCTTTTCAAAATTACATGCTTAAGATAAAATTACAACACGTCGGGTCCTTTCACTAGTCAGTAGTATTACATTTATCTGAGGAATAAAAATTACGGTTTAAAAATTATCCAAATAACAATTTTCGGATTATATTGTACTATCACCCCTAAACAACAATTTTAACATAACTAACTCTTTAATAGATAGCTACATCTCCCTTAAAATCAAAGTATAAATTCCTTCATAAAGGCCTCCATGGGCACTTATTAAGCTATAGAGCATGGTTTGAATATATCGTTTCCCATGGCAAAGAGCCAGTAAGAAACTCCCTCCTTGAACCTTCTAACACAAACAAAGTAGCTACACGTAAAATCCGCAACTCATCATGGTGTTTACAACCCTCTATCTTGGCCAACAACACATACATACCCCATAGTTACACACTTGTCAACAACTGAAAACTCATTGCAACTACCGTCGATAATAACCTTTGAAATTTCTATATACGATTCATTTTCTCTTAACTCCACTTTGAAATAGATCTTTATTCCTTTAAAGATAGGAACAGAATTTGCTGGCACAACAAGGCTTTTGTTCCCGATGAAAACATCTTACGTACACACCCGACCTTACGATCGAAATTGAATCTTTAGAAGATTAATTCAGGGTTGATTTTTGTTTGGCATGGAGTTTTATAGAAGGCTTTTCAGTATGAAAATGTTTATGTTTATAGCGATCTGTTGTGGGAAGTTAAAAAGAGACGGGCGTATGTAAGCGTGTGAGGGATTGTATGATCAATACACGAACAGGCTGCATGTCCTCGGTCCCGAAGGCTCCCTAATGGTCGTTTTCTTACATTTGCATGCTAATTGACTTCTCTCGCTGCGTTCCATTTGTCTCGGCGTGTGTGACGCAAATTGAGACGAATTAGCGTCTTGTTGATGAGCAGTTTAGTGGGACGGGTAATAGTCAGGATATTTAGAAAAAGAGTCGTTTTAAAGCTAATGAGGTTTTAAGTGCCTCAATCGTAAACCAACCTGAAGCTAACATAGATTTATACTCATTGAAGTATCTCGTCTGTTATACATTTCATAAACAAAATAACATCTATTTATAAACCAATAAAATTAAGTCAATCATAAATGAAATAGAATGGTGAAATTGACAAACAGCTATCAAATCAATTCGTTTTTCAAGGGCGATATCACTCAAGGGATTTCGGGATCGACACTGAATTCAAATACCGCCGACGCGTCACAAAACAAAATTATTCCGTAAACTCTTAACATGCCTGAGTTCCCCATTTTAGGCAGATATCAAAACTGATCAAGTTTTATTGACTATAAAAATAAAACAGGAATGAGATAACAATGTTATCGACACTAAGCCCAATAAATGTATCGCAGAAACAGTATTTTGAGAAAATATTTACGTATACATATTCAAGCTCATTTATAGAAAACCTAACCATTATATAATAATTACTTGAAATACAGATTGGCAGATTCTAAATTGCATTTATATATAAAAAATGTGAACAAAGATCCTGCTAATTAATATTTAAACTAAGCATGTACTTAGTTATATTTTTTTATGAATAAGCCTTTTGTCATGCACATAATATCTAAGAATTAGTGCTACGATTTACAGTAACTACATAAAAATCTCTATCGGCAAATTTGTTTTTTAACTAAAACACATCCCAAAATGAATCATAAATCTCTATGTTAGGAACAATAAATTTTCGGTTTTCTGTATCAAACGGAGATTTGCGGCGTAGGGCGGGTATGGGCGGCGTTGCTAGGCAACCGTCACCCCTCTTCCTTCCACCACCCAGCACCCCCTACCCGGATCACTTTTAAACTTTCATGTCGGAAAGTTTTTAAGGTTTGCCTGTGGCTCTCGGATTCGCCATCTTTTTGTTTTAAGCCGCTTTCAGACGAAAACAACATGAATAAGGTACACGTGCCCCTAAAATTTTCTTTAGAAAAATACTCGGAATACCTACCTAATTTATTTAAGCAGATATAAGGAAATTCTTTGACTCGTAAAATGTATATATAAATGTTATATAGAAAGCGAACCAAGCGTCGTCTAATATAATTAGAGAAGCGAAAGAAAAATATTTTGTACTAGCATTGAGAGATGATTTGATTTGTAAATATCGTTATATATTTATTTATTCTGAATTAGGTGAGTACATGCAAAGAGAAAATTTCACCTTATTTTAATGGGAAAGTCTGCTAATAGAATTCAAAACCAAAAAAATAATTAATATCAATCTACCTTTCTGTTCCCAACTAAGTTGGAGTTGATTTACAATTTAACCGCGTGGAACTGAATAGTGTAAGTCTTGTACCTACTAGTATTTTGCATGGAGTGAATACTATAGTTATAATAATAATATTATCCTGGTTCAATCAGGGATTTGTTACATGACCTCACCGATGTAAACAAAAATAAAATCAGTAAAATTAATCTAAAAGGCAACATACCTAGCTAAGTATATTTTCCTGTAAAGTGCTCGACCGGCTTAAAAAAAAAAGAGATAGCGAGTTTTTCCCCGCTCAATTAATTTCGGAAAATGTCGAGACATTTACCTCGCCACTTACCTGCTATATGTGGAGATAATAATGCAGCTTAAACGGTTTTATAAAACTCTAGAAATAATGCTTTCTAAAATATTGAAAACAGTGTTATTAAATGAAGAAAAGTTATTGAATTATATTTATTGAGTTTTATCGTTATATAATGATGAATCTATTGGATTTATATTATTATTATTAAGAATCAGTAAAACAAACAGTTTGACTAAAAATGTTAACGATTTTTTGCTGGTTAACCGTCACGATATAATTTTAACAGCAACATACCTACTCTTGCAGATGTTCTTAAGACTAACCAGATTTTAAATATTTTAAGTGAAGCATTAACATTACACGTAGGTACTAGTAGGTACGGCAGTTTTGTTCAAACATAGATCAACCTTTCTTTTTTTGCAGTTCCAAAACCTCAAATACTTTCAGCTCATTAAAAAAGAAGCCCAACCAACCTCAAATCTGCGTTTTAAGAGAGAACATACCTACAGCTTAGATCACTCACGTGATTCTTTCTATCCAGAATGTAAAGTTTTTAAGTTGCGAGAGAGCTACGTACAAAATTGATGAGGCAACGTAACCACGCGGGCCGCGAAGCTGCCTGGGCTCGAAGGTGCTTTTAGCCAGTAATTGGTAAGCTTTTAAGACTGCCGCGCTTTCGTTTGACGTCGTCCGTGTACTGCCAACGACTAAAACGAATATGGAGCCGTTTTGCCGCGAAAAAATAACTACCAACAAACAAAAAAAAGTCTTGTCAGCCACGTCGCCGTTTGGGTCTGCATAAAAACTCTTTACGCAAAATTTTGGTTGGATTTTCAGAGAAGGATTTTTTTTTACTTTTTGCTGTTGTTGTTTATTGATTATGTTAGTTTTTCTAATATTTATGTAATTTTTCAATTATTATCTACCTAATACTTTCTGTACCTACCACATCGATGGTTAGTTAATTAAGTTTTCCTCAGAATGATATATTTTTAGACCATTTGTATTATTTGTATTAGGATGGTTAATATTGGTAGTATTGGTAGGCACTTACAAAATCCTTTTCTACGTGATTGTACTGACCACCACAAAAATCGAACATCGGAGTAAACATTTCGTCGAATACGGATTAACCTAATTAGCGATCTTAAATTCTTGTTTTACCACCAAATGTATAAAATTCTCACTACAGTTAAGTTCACCTCATTGAACTTACGCTTTCCTAACACAAGATCACACGCGACAACAAAATATGTTTAAAAATATATCAAAACAAAATACAATGGCATCGGCCCAAGCCACGTGGCTGCAATAAAAAGTTAAGAGTTCTAATTTCAAATTAACAGTGGGCGTAAACGAGCGCGCGCGCTAAATTAGGCGGCAATTTTGACAGCGGGGTAACTTAGAATTTTCCTGTCAAAATATTTTTGCAAACAATTGACTTGTTCGCATTCAATAAGACTTTTTTACACCCACTTTTCATATAACAAAACAAAACCACAATTAGCATAATAGTTAGTTGTTACTTTTTATTGTTAGAACACAATACGCTACATAGTGTGTCAGTGTTCCGCCTTTTTTTCTCAACAGGCAAGGTAATAATTTAGAATGAATAGGATGGAAATAATTCATTACCCTAAGTGACCTGCTTGACAAATCTGGATCGTTAAATAAATTATTAATCAGTGAAAATGGTCCAAAAAGGATGAATTATAAAATTATCTCTCAAACGGTTCGCGGCGACCGAAAAGGGTATGCTTTCAAGAGCTACACACGGTGTTTCTGTCTCTTTTTGCGCTCCATGTTGCAGGGCAGGTGAAGGCACCCCTTTCAAGGGTCGCCTACACTCAGTCGTTGGTAAATTCAGCCCCTTCGTAATAAAAGGTTGCCCCATAAATGTATATCAAAATATCAGGCCTGCATTAAAACATATATTTCTGTTTTCTGTAACATTTTCAGAAAATTAATTAAGTATACCTAAGACGAGACAAGAGTGTTGAATGGGAAACTTGTTATACCTACCTCCAAATACAAGAAATAATTACAAATTAAAACTCCCTAAATAAAAGCAATCTCCCTTACATAAAGCACGAGCATCAATAATTTGGCGAAGACAAATCGAAAAGTTAAAGGGTAAGGGGTACATTATAAAGTAAAATTGAAACGTTTCTTGAAACGACAGATAAATCGTGTGTCTACTTTAAATTGGCCTGTGGAGTTAACCTTTCTCTCCCTGTCATCGCCTGAGGAATGGTAAGTGGCGAGAGGGTTAGGGTGTCTAGTTAAGCTGGTTCTAAAAATTGATGTATTCGGGCATGGTTAAACGGCGGGGTCCGCACCGTCACAGCCATTAAAAACTTATTAAACATCATCTCGAGCAATTACCCCTCCCTCCCTGTTGAGTAGACGCGCTACGCAGCGCCCCCACCTGTCGCCCAGCTAGTGTTAGCTGTTAGCTCGACGTAGGATCGAGGACGTATTTTACGCGCGTGCTCTAACTTCGTAAAAAGAATGAGTAGGAAATTCTTGCAAACGTGCTGATGTCTGCTATCTTCAATTGGTGTACCTAAGACTTGCTTTTGTTACAAAAAAATAGTATTTGACAAATTTTTCAATTTGTTAACGCTATGAAATTTAATCAATCAGTAGACATCATCAAAAATGTGATTACATATACCTACCGTGCACATTCCTACTATTCATAATCATGACCAACCAAAAATGTTCCCTTTACAGGGACTACATCCTCCTCCCTGTGTGAAATATAAAACAAGCCTAGCTTTTGGGTATAACCCGTTTACTAGTCATAGATATTCCAATTTTTCTTTCTCGGGACCTGGCTCTTTCCCTTTTCCTTCTACTCCTTATCCTTCTACAAAAGTCTCCTCTAAAGATCTCTCTTGATTCTGGTCTTTGCTTTACGTATGTATTCCGGACCAGTTACTTTCTTGAAATCGACTTCCCATTGCTATTCCCACAATGCATTATCATTTCTTATGAAAGCTTAAAACAAATTCAATCTATATAAATAAAAGGGAAACTGACTGACATAACAACGCTTATCTGAAACTACTGTGACTGGAAAAATAAATTTTCATAACTATTCTACTTCTTCTAAGAAGAGATTTTTGGAAATTCGAAAGAGAAAAAAGAGGTATCTTCGTTTTGTATAAAATAAATCTGCGCAGACGAAGTCGATCTATAAACCTCACGAACGTTTGATCGTTCATCCCGACCGTGTAACCACCATCTATATAAAGCTGTACACACTCGCCTTGCCCGTCGGACACGACGTCGGAAGCCGCGGCTGCCGGGCCCCCGGAAGCAAACACGTCGCCGGCAACGAACCGGAATATATTTCACTATACCAATATAAAATAACGCGAACCGAAGACTATTAGCGTTAAATTAACGGAAGGAATTGATTTTTCGTTGCTGGGTTTTCTTATTTTTGTATTTTTATCCTTTTTATCATTATGGAAAAAGTTTGAAATATAGAAGAGGAAACTTCTTAAGACAATGGGCTTTTGCCACTTGCTCATCACGTCTAAAGTAAGTCTATAAACCTGATTTTAATGATTCCTCATTGCACTACTCACTGGTAAACTGAATAATGATATAAGCATCATATTATATAGGGTCCTATAAAGGTTAGCGTAGCATCGCAGACCAAAGGCCCTCCCTGTTCAGTCACTGTTATTTTTAAATAAATGTAATAATGAACTATGACAAGAATCCGATAGCAAATCAGAATTTTATATACTTTTACTATAAGACATTATGATAATATGACGTTTTCTTCACAGGACGTTTTGATACGCTTAGAACAAAACTAAAACTTATTTGATCTGTTTATTTAAACACGGGAAATAAAGTTGGAAATTTCAAAACAAACTAAACAAAATGTCTGCTACTTTAACATAAAGAAAGCCAAGAACACACTGGCCACGTGTCACCAATAAGTGGACATGAAAGCTATGCAATTTGCCTGCAACCCCTCGGCTCACACAATGCAGTATTTCTATTTGTAGCATATATGACATAGTATTATAGTAAGAGCGGGGGCGGGAATGGGCGTATCCTACACATGGTCACAACAAATGTCACACTTTAAAAAGAAATACAGAAAAATAATTTATTTGATATAGGCAAATGGCTACTGAAAAGGCAGAGAGACCATTAATATCTTCTCTTAATTATTTTATCTTATTCACGTATTGTACACCATAATGCATTGCATAATTTAATTCTGCCAAGCCCGTTCCATCATCGGACCACAAGACGAACGGCGATGGTGGACATCCCACCCACACGCACAAAACGTTTTGGGAACACATTCATAGTGCGTACAGCAAAGGAGTGGAATTTCCTGCCGGAGTCTGTGTTTCCTGATAGCTACAACCTGGGAGTCTTTAAGTCAAGAGTGAATAGGTTACTTCTAAGCAAGCTTACTCCATCTTAGACCGCATCATCGCTTACCATCAGGTGTGATAGTAGTCAAACGCGTGCCTTTCAAAAGTAAAAAAAAAGAGTAAAAAACACAACATAACTTTTGGGAGGCATTAACGCATTCCGCTTTTTCTTTGAAGCAACCTGAGGGCCAATCCTACTAATTTTTAAACAAATTTCGCATTCAAAAAAGACTTAATTTTCATACATTTTTGACAGATTGCGATTGAGATGCGAATGCGATGCGAATGTCAAAACTAATAGAATTGGCACTCTGGAATTAACAGTTATTGCCTGAACCTGTAATGGGGCTGTCAGTAGTGTTAATTTTCTTTTGTCTTGTATTCTGAACTTACTAAAACTGTACCTGTATTTGGGTTAGGTGTCAATATAAGCAAACAAGATGGCATTACAGTGCACTTGTCTCCTCCAAGTCTTCACGGTGCAAGATTTACAAAATAGACCGACTGGTGAGAGTCACAGGAGACAATTGGATGTGGATGTCTTTCAGCTAAAATTATTATGAGTTTGAATCAACGAGTCAACCAATGTCAACTTGTTATTACTGACTTTGGCGTTTCTTTGTGGTGAACTGGACCACCATAAAAACTAATAAATTGGAGGTTTTCATTTTACTACATATCATAAAACGAACTCAAAAACTACTACACCGATTTTCATGATGTTGTCACCAATGGATAGAGTGGTTTTCGTGGAAGGTATATAGGTAAATGGTCAAGCGGGTGAAGCCGCGGGCATCAGCTACTTGGAAATAAAGTCAATAAGCTATTGACACAGGACTCTATGATGTAAAATATCTGTGAAAGATTTCAGTGCCTTCATAACAAACACTCAAGTATATGCAGCAACTGAAATAAAAAATAACTGCTCGAACAATAAATGTTATTTCACGACTTGCTACTTTTATAGAAGACGTGATTTTGAAAAGTAGTTAATGGCCAATAAAAGTTTATATGTATAACTATTTTATCTACTGATGTGACTTTAACGGTGGATTTAAAAATTGTATTAGTCGTTAATTACTTTTGACATAATAAGTAAGGTTCATAGAAATAAAAACGAAATTGGTTCCGCAATTCCACAAAAAACAGTTGAGCTAATTTAGCATCAAAACCATGACATATCAAAATCATGACATTTTTGGGGGCCGAGTCACCCGCGTCCGTAGGAGAATACCCTTCAGCGAATCCCTAAACGTGGTCCCCGGGTGGTGCTAAACAGGTGACACTAACCGCCTCCGTGGTCTAGTGGTTAAACCACCTGATTCAGACCCAGAGGTCCCGGGTTCAATTCCCAGCGGGGGCAAATTTTTTGCTCGGTTTGGTTGGTGGTAAGACTTGTTCTAAGTCCGCCTGGCAAGCTACCACCATCATGTCTAAGTCTGTCGCCATAACAACAATGTTAACAGCATTGTTGTGTTCCGGCAGTTAGAGGTATGATAGCCAGTTCCTCTGTGTAAGAGGATTCCGGGTGAAACTCGCTTCCATCTTCGGCCTAATCATCACTTTCCATCAGGTGAGATTTGGGCCAAGAGTTTCCCCGTTTTGCATAAAAAAAAAAAAAAAATGACAATCTTCGATATACATATTATGTTTTCATACCCTGTTTCCCTTTTGTCTTTTTGTCGTTTATTTTCTGTATCTTCTTTATATTTTCGAAAATCTTGTCGTAGGTCTAATCTTAGTACCATTATCAATCATCAGTATCGAAACATAAAAAACTCTTGCGTTACTGAGTGACAGACATACTAGAAAGCTGAAATTTGACATGCAGGTTCCTTCGTAAGTGTTCCCGTTCCCGAAATTCCTACATAAACGGAATATCGAGATATGCTCGGGATATTTACGAAGTCGTGGACAAGAGCCAGTCCTTAATAAAAAGAATTAGCTCTCAAGAGAACGTGAATGCTTTTATTCTCAGCGGTCAACAAGTGCCTTATGATTTTTTTTTTAAATACGCTCGCATTTGACCACTATCTCATCTAATGTAAAGCTATTCACTCTCGAAGAAATTCCACTCCTTTATACAAAAAACATCTTTTGCAATCAGGCTCATGATTCCATTTGATTTATATAAAGTTTTCATATTCGTTTTTTCCTAGTTCAAATACCTACAGTGAAGGATAACAGTTTATTACAAAAACTCATGGTTTTTAAATCAATTAAAATAAAAAGTAAAAACATTACTAAGCCCAAGGAACCCAAATGCCAAATTAAACAATTCAGTATTTAATTACACGCTTATACAACACGATTTAAACTTATCACTTTAGTTGGTGAAGAGATTGCAGAAGAAATGATTGTACAGTTGGGGGTAATCATTTTTATTTTGGCAATAATTATTTACTTGCAACACATGGTAAGAATTTACTGTTACTGGAGAAGGAGAGGAGTTATTGGACCCATACCCTATCCAGTTGTAGGAAATTATAGAACTGTCATATTTGGAAAGGAATCCGAAGGAGATTTTTTAAAGAAAATATATGAACAGTACCCAAACGAAAATTTTGTTGGACTATACAAGGGAGTGCGGCCTGTGCTTGTTATCAGAGACCCGGATTTAATTAAATGTGTATTAATCAAAGACTACGACTACTTCAGCGACAGGTGCTTAGAAAAACCAATTCAAGTTTTCAACAAAAGTTTATTCATCATGAGAGGCGACCAACGTTGGCAAGCGATGAGACGAACTTTGTCGCCGATGTTCACAGAATCAAAACATGCTAAAATGATTCCATACGTACAAAAGGCTGCTGAGAGTTATTTAAATTTTGTAGACCACTTGGTCAGTAATAACATTGAGCACGAAATACACGATTTAAAAACTAAATATGTAATACAAATAATCGGAAATCTAGTTTTTGGTGTAAATCTGGACCCATTCCACGACAATAATGAATTCCAGCACGCCATGGATGCAATATTGGACCCACAACTACAGTCATCGCCTATACACACCATTGCATACACATGTCCTCTCATAGTGGATATGTTAACGCCTACGATACGACGAGAATTTGATAGACGAGTTTATAGCGCGTTCCGCAATTTTTTGATGCCCTTGATTTACAAGCCAAGAGAAAAAAAAAGCCCTACATTTTTAGAAACTTTGATAGACTTAAAAGAAAGCTCTAAAATAAGGAACGGCCGACTGCAACCAGAGATGGATGACGACGACATTCTACAACAAGTGCTGACACTAAGTTTAGCCACTTACGAGTCACCCGCTACTCTTCTAGCATTCATGATCCACGAGCTGGCGCTCCACCAGGACATTCAGGAGAAATGTAGCGAAGAAGTTGGGAATGTGTTTAAAAAGTATAATGGAGAACTAAGTGCAGAAGCTTTGTTTGAAATGAAGTATTTAGAAATGACAATGAAAGAAACTATGAGGATGCACCCTTTGGCACACTGTGTCGATCGAAGATGTGTGTCTAATTACACATTTCCGGGGACTAATTTTACAATAGACAAAAGAGTCTTTATCTTTATTCCGACGCATGGATTGCAGCGAGACCCCAAGTACTTCGAAAATCCTAATGTCTTTGATCCAGAACGATTCTCGCCCAAAAACAAAGTGCAACCATATGTCTATTTGCCATTTGGAGATGGACCGAGGAAGTGTTTAGGTTTGTACGGCCATTGATTATGTATTTTTAATTTGAACATGCCACAGCTAACAGTGCTTTGAGCGTCTTTGATGAATGATGGACTATTAGGGGTTCATTTGGCTTTTTATAAAATTTTGAATATGATTTTTTTGTAAGTTGAAAAAGTGTAACCTTTTTTCAATGAACTTTGAGCTTATTGAAAAAGGTTCTTTTTCAAAAAGTTTATGGGTGAATATTTCAGAAATTTTTGTATTTATGCCTCCATTTTGTGCATAGGAAGAGTCAAAAAAAAAAACATGTTTCTTTCAAGTAGAATTTTCGTTGAAGGACCTAAAATTATTTCAATATATTAAAGTTGAAGATGGTTGGGGCCAATTAATGGCACTCATAGACACCTACAATAGAAATCTACACGAATTCCTCTTTCAGGAGCTGTGATTGTTAATATGTGCTCATTTCACTATTTTATTGTTTACAGGTATAAAGACAATGAAACTATTTGTAATCCTGTGTATGGCTTCATTTTTGCGAAAGTATAAAGTAACACCTTCTGCAAAGACCAAGCCAGTGAGGTACGACCCGTGCAAACTGCTTGCTTCAGCGGCTCTAGGGGGTCTGTGGGTAAACATAGAACGAAGAAATTGAAATACAAATATTCAAAATGGTAACAGCTAAGTTACTTTTTCAAATGTATTTAATAACATAAAAACAACTACATTATAGTTATATGGGCATTATTTGAGTTTTTTCATTTTTTCAAGAGTAATTCGGCATAGATAATCAGCATTTAAACTAACCATATTCTATCCAATCCTACTATCCTATTAATATCATAAATGCGAAAGTTTGTGAGGATGGTTGGATGATTGTTACTCTTCCACGTCAGGACGCCTGAAAGGATCTCAGGCTCCGAGGAAGATTTTAGTCTGGAATAACACATAGGCTAGCTACTATTTATCCCGAGAGTATGCTCACTAAGAATAACGTAGGCGAAGCCGCTAGCAGAAGCTAGTTATAAGATATACCGAAGGCAACGGTGGAGTGGCGGGGGAAATTAGGAATGTATTACCGGGCATGGATGAAAATGATACACATCATCTGATTAAGTGTTATGATTTCTATTCAGAAGATCTATTTAACTTTGCAAAGGCACTCGACCATTAGTCACATAATTATATCCAACAAAGTGTTTTCTGTTTAGTTTAAAAAAACCGGCCAAGTGCGAGTCGGACTCGCGCACCGAGGGTTCCGTAAAAACCAGTACTTAGGTATTAAATTATAAGCAGAAGTTGCGATTTACGATTTATGGAGTATTAAAAAAAACTACTCACTAGATCTCGTTCAAATCAATTTGAACGAGATCTAGAATGGTAGGTAATGTACATCATATATTTTTTTTTGTTTTATCATTCTCTTATTTTAGAAGTTAAGGGGGCACATTTTACCACTTTGGAAGTGTCGCACAAACTATTCAGTTCTATCGCGTGTTAACAGTGTAGTTAGTATGTGTATATTATTCATTTTAACCGGTGTAGTTAGTATGTATATATTATTCATTTTAACCGGTGTAGTTAGTATGTGTATATTATTCATTTTAGCCGGTTAGATTGGTTCCACCTGACGCAATTAATTTTATAAGTAATTAATTTTTATGTACTTTACTTTATTTTAATACTTTGTATTTGAATAATTTCAATCGCATTTTATTCTCCGTATTACACCTACCACTATTCTCTGCATCACCCAAAAGTTGACTGGTAGAGAATGCCTATATGGCATTTAGTCCGCCTCTGTACTTTTTTGTGTTGAAAGTGTTAAATACATAAATACAAACTAGTATCGCTTTACTAGTTACTGGGACAGCTGTCAGATTCTCTGACTTCTGATTACCGGCAATGACTGACAAAGATGTTCAAATGACAGCTGGGAACAACGGCTCGTGCTTGTCCAGGCACGGGAGAAACTCGGTTTGTAATTGACGGTAACCCATCCAAGGACTGACCTCGGTAAGCGTCGACTTTGTACGCACATATCCCGTTTTTTCCCATTCCCGTAGGAATTTTGAGAAATCCTCTCTTAGTGCACCCCTACGGAGTGTAACAAAGCTACATGCCATAAATTTCAGCTTTCTACGACCAGTAGTTTCAGCTGTGCGTTGATATATAAGTTAGTGAGTCAGGTTTGCCTTTTATATATATGTATATCCGCTCTGTGCACGATTACAGCGCCAACTAGCCTCCACAACTTTGTGGGCTCTGTCGCTTTGACATTTAGATCTTAACATTGTGAAAAAACGAACATTATGGACATATAATCTTGTGTGAAGCGTATTAAACAAATAAACTATTAACATTAAATTAAACTGAATAACGTTCTATGACTCGTGACAACATACTCGTTTTATTAATTTCTAGCATGGTCTGGTCAGCAGTTTGGAGTAATACCTAACTCAAAACAAACAAAATCCATCTCTCCCAGAGCGCTCTCACCTTACAGTAATTCACAGAAACTCACAAGTTCTTATTCTTGGACATGAACGAATCTTGCATTTGCTTATTCAAGTGTCAATAAAACTGGACTAGGTCTAAATATGTAGTTAGTGAAGAACTTTATCGAAAAAGAGAGTGATTTTTCACTTTCTACAGAAAAAAAATAAAGTTTATCTCGCTCTCAACTCTCTTTTTTTATTTACGTTAAAGAAATTACCGTGCCGCGAGAATATAGCGCAGTTAAGTAGATTAATGTATTATGTTAATGATTAATGTATGACCTATTTGCCGCATTTAGCGTAGGTAGAGCAAAATGGCCATAGCGGACGGTACGCGCGACCTAGTGTAGGTACCGCCCTGAAAAAAAAACCCTT
Organism: Ceramica pisi; assembly: GCA_963859965.1. NCBI lineage: Eukaryota > Metazoa > Arthropoda > Insecta > Lepidoptera > Noctuidae > Ceramica > Ceramica pisi. The sequence goes on along the minus strand of OY982539.1, from coordinate 15,574,900 downwards.
GCATTATTTCTTTATTAAGATTCTATAAATAATTCGACCAAGAAACTTCTAAAAATTATGGAGGAGTTAAAATTTTCGCACGTTTTGTATGGAGAATACTTAGGTGTTTAATCAAAGCTAAAGCAAAGACTTATCTTCTCTTGTTAATTACGGTTCAAAGTTTGACAGGTTTTGAGGTAAAAGTATAGTTTGACAAATACAGTGGGCCTGTTCTGTCGACATCTCACCTTGAACGACAAGTGAGCTGTCATTCCATCTTGTTTGTATGGTTTGACCAATGATATATAAAACTATAGATACGTTATCCGCACTCTAAAATGACAACATGAAATGAAGCCAATTGGCCACATCGCGATAAGTTACGCACCAACCTGTCGCGCGAGACTACGTTTGTTTTGATGTCAATTTGACTATTACTTATCCTGTGACGTAACTGAAGATGTATATTTATCTCCCTCTAGCAACAGGCATCCCGCCGTACGGTGACATATTTTCTTTCCCTTTCTTTATGCGTATTAGTAGCTATCAATTATATTCGCCGTTTTTAAGCGCCGCGATATTGGTTTATGACGTGTCTATATATAATACGTCTTTGGGTTTGACAGCTCACTTGTTGTTCACTTCGGCTTGTTAACATAATCGCAGTGCAGATTATCTACTCAACTTCAAAATCTTAGTTTGGTATGCTACTCGATCACAAGAACAATACTATAGAAATGTCAATCTGAGAGCGGATTTCACCAATGAAACTGATCGCCATCAATACACCTAAACTGCGTTCAAGAGCTCTCAGTCTCAATATTCCAGAGAAAAGAATGTCAATGTAAGCTCGTACTTATACGTTGTTCATATGCTGATCGCGTTCAGTTTCATTGATAAAATCCACCCTGAATCTTTATGAGATAAGACAGGCAATGCCTACTACTACCTATGAGATAGATTAACCATGACTTACCATGTTTATGTCACTACTTTTGAAGACAGTATCATATGGCCCTGTGGCGCAATGGATAACGCGTCTGACTACGGATCAGAAGATTCCAGGTTCGAATCCTGGCAGGGTCGCAAAACTTTATTTTATTTTAGTATGATAGTTTTTTTTTTAATTGTATGTGACTTTTATTCTATACATATGACTAAAGATTAAGAGGAGATTATATTCGTGATTACATGAATTTTCCACAGTAAAATGCTTTTGGAGCTCAGATATAGTGGATCTTTCTATCAGTGAAATAATTCTCGTAATCAGGTTCATTTATTAACCGACTTCCCAAAAAGGAGGAGGTTATCAATTCGATTGTATGTTTTTTTTTTATTTATTCGGTTCACAACCAACTGTATACAATACCTAAGCAAATGAACAGAAACAACAAATCAGAATGAACGAAACTAATGAAGTGTCCCAATCACTTACCTACGGACAGGAAAACTCTACATAGGTACCTACCCACAAAACGTTATCCTAACTTACAAAAAAAAATAGGGATCAGCAGTTCCAGAGATTATGTCATCTTTAGTGACATCAGTTTAGATAAAAAGCCTACAGCAATGTTTAGATACTAAACCTTGATTCACTTTGAAAAACTTAAGATATGAGGTATCTATGTTTAAAAGAGCACACCGCCATTAGAGTACGTCAAAGATTACCAACTTTCATATACAACTTACATTACGCAGACAAAAAGCTGATTATAAGTACCTGCTGACACGACCCTACTTTTCCTCTAGATACAAACGCCGTCTTACTTATACATACACAATGTCGTAGCCAGATTGTAGACATGGCCGTTTCTTGATGTGGCTGGCCATATCATTGAATGTGCAACGTTTTGGGATTCTTTCATCGACTCTGTGAGGACTCAGATCAGGATTAAAAGTATGCTGTATGTTAATCAAGGTTATAGACTATAATGTGTGAAACATCCAAATCTGTTCTATTGTTTTTTTCATGAAAGAGTAGGTAGGTACGAAACATTCATCCACCCTCACAAGATTTCGCAATTATTTAGTAGTAGGGTTATTATCACGTACAGTATATCTGTATCTAAAGTGGTAAAATGTCAACAACAAAATGGTGTAATGTAATGTGTGGTAAAATGTCATCAGCGCTGCTAGTGGTGAGTATTATCACTATTTTACGACCTAATCATAGTTACAATGTTGGGCAATACATAATGTTAAGCGTTGAACATTAAATACAATGGCCGACAACTTCATCAAAGAACCAATTCTACAACCTAGCTACGACACATACATACATGAAACTTAGCCAAAGCGCCAAGTCGTACTTCAAGGAGCGGGGAATCAATTAAAACTACTAATAAACTTCTAAGACGTTTCACCCCTCTCCCCCTCCACTCACTTGCTCCCCAAAAAGTTCTCTTCCGCTAGCACTTTGTTCGGGCACGAATTGTTTTGGATGTGAACAAAAACCTTTTGTTGGTAGACTTGAGTTGGGTATACCTACTGATAGAGGTAGGCTTATTAATGGCATGTTTTAAAACGTATGTTTCTATATCTTCTCAAGTTAAAGTAATCAGGCTACTTGAATTGGGTGCCATCAAAGCCTATGTTAAGAAATGTTCTACTGTTTTTGCAGCAACAGCAAAGTATCTTGTCAGAAGAAGCCAAAGAGAAAAAAGTACTTAAAAAAAAGTCTAACTAACTTTGGACGTCAAAAGCCGGACATATCCGGAAGGATGGTAACCCTTGGGAGGTCTACGATAGCAGAAAACTACAAATTAAATAGAAAATTAATAAGTAAGCTAATTTTACCGTGATATGAAACAGTTATGCACGTCTTATCTTGTACAGATAATGCAGAAACATAATGAAATAGATATTGATGTGCTGAAGTAACAAGGTCACCTGTTATCATGCACACTTATCATTCCGAGAGAGAGAGAGAGACAGACCATTAAAACTGCCAGAAAATAATGACAGAAACGAATGTTCTACTATTTAAGTAATTTTGGTAATAACCACACCAATCGATGAATAAATCAATCGAATATAACTCACCAAATATGTCTACCTCACACGACAGATGAGTTGTGGGCTAAGAGAACCACTCATTAGGCCCCGTCAAATGCTAGGCGACATCGCGGCAGACCAAAACGAAGGTGGAGAGATGAAATTGACTCTTACCGGGACATGGGAAAAGGGAGAACGATGGCAATGCGCAGAAATAGGACCTTCATTAGATCAGCTGGTCGATTCCGTAAAAAACTCGAAGTCAAGGCTTAGGCGAAGTGATCACTCGGTGAGCTGTCATCTTGATTACTTGGATTGACAGCTCACTTCGTGATCACTGCACTCGAGCCTTCACTACGACATGTTTACCGAATTGCACTGCTGATCAGTCAACGTCGACCAATGCTATTCTTACTACACTAAATCAAAGCCGAAGCAACCAATTAACATAAATTTTTATGTCATTGGGTGCGGCATCACCCTAAACCTTCTATGTATGCAAATAATCCCATCTAACGGAATAGAAAGCCATCAATCGGGTACAAATCTAGAATCCAAGCTGCTATTGACAATTCCTAATTTAATATTTGAAATTTTGTAGAGATATGTATATAGCTGTGAATTTATTTAGGAACTAAAAACACTCTTCTCTAAAATCTAGATACACGTAATAGCTGTTACAAACACTGTTTAATTTCAGAGAGACGCATCGATAAATCAGTAGTGAATAAAATCAAGCCGCCAGACGCGACCAGAGGCGCCAATCCTTATAATATTCATGTCCACATGCAATTGGATAGCTTTTTTCAACACCTATGGCGGTGTGAAAGTTGGAAGTTATGAGAATCATGGGAATGTGCTGCCAAAACAAAAGTTGTGCCCCAATCCAGGCCGGTTTCATCCAACTCCGGTCAGCGGTAATATTGGCATAGGTAGGTAGAGATTGTCACATTTACGTAGGATAGGACGGCAGAAAGATTATTTGATTAATCGTAATGGGACCAGCGGGCCAAATCTACTATTTTTAAGCAACAATCGCTTTTTTTATAAAAAGACAAACGAATACGAAAAAAATAAGAAAAATAATAGAATTGGCACTCTGATTGCCATGGGCCGTCGTCAGTTTAGTGGGTATTCAGTGATACTCACTGACACGGAAGCTTGCACGGAAAGTGATGACAATTAGGAATATTAAACCGTGGATCACGCCGGGTCTGATACGCTGTATTCGAAATCGAGATAGAATGCACAAAGCATTAAAAAGGGATACCAAAAATATTACACTAAAAATATCATACATTAGATATAGAAATTTCATTAATAAACTACTTAAAAAACACAAAATACAATTTCAGAAAAACTTACTTCTAGATGCAAAAAATAATTCAAAGGCTACTTGGGACGCTATTAAAACTATAACTAACTCCAATAAAAAATCCTCATCTGCTGTTTCGCTTCTTAATATTAAAGAAAATCCAAAATTATCGGTAAATGCGATAAACCATTACTTTACCAACATAGGCAGGGAGCTAGCTACTCAAATTCAGCGGAAACAATCTTCTACCACGTCATCTTCCAACAACTTACCAGTTGCTTCTCAGTGTGACTCTATGGCTCTGATCCAAACCGACGCCGAAGAAGTAGAGCGTCTCATAATAAGTCTACGTAGGGATTGTGCTGTTGGTTTTGACAATATTTCAGCATCTATCTTACAGTCCTCACTTGATGTATTTGTCCCTGTTTTGACGCACATTTGCCAACTATCTCTTTCTACTGGAGTCTTTCCTGATGTCTTTAAGAGAGCCATTGTACACCCCATCCATAAGAGTGGTGATGGAGATGTTGTCAGCAATTATAGGCCTATCTCAGTATTGCCAGCTATGTCCAAAGTCCTTGAAAAACTGCTAAATAATCGATTGACGAATTATCTTGAAGCAAAGGGTATCATCTCACCTAATCAATTTGGATTTCCAAAAAACAAATCGACGGAAGATGCTGTTTTATCATTGGTTAGCAGAATAGTGGACAGTCTGGATAAGAAGGAAAAGTGCCTGGGATTGTTTTTGGACCTCACAAAGGCTTTCGACACCGTCTCCATCCCGATTCTTATCACTAAGCTGGAGAGAATTTGCGTAAGAGGAATGGCGCTCAAATTATTTGAAGATTATCTGACTAGAAGGACGCAGGTGGTAAAGATAGGAGATTGCATCAGTGGGGACGAGAGGCTGGTGTGTGGTGTTCCTCAGGGGAGCATTTTGGGGCCTCCATTGTTCACAATCTATATAAATGACCTCTGTGAGCTAAAATCTCACAACTGTCAAGTATTTGCGTACGCAGACGACACTGCACTTTTTATTTACGGTCCTACATGGACTGATGTGAAAAATCATGCGGAAACTGCTTTGAGTGGGGTCATGTGTTGGTTATCGCGTAACTTACTAACGCTCAACATTAGTAAAACCAACTACATAACTTTCGCATTAAAATCCTCTGCTCTCCCACCACTAAATTCTTTCTTTATAAAGTCTCATACTTGCCAGGAGCCGTCTTCTAACTGTGACTGTGTAATAATATCCCGAGCCACCACTATTAAATACCTTGGAATCAAGATTGACCAATTTTTAAAATGGCAATGTCACATTAATGCCCTAACCTCACGTGTAAGGAAGCTAATCTACGTGTTTAAATTGCTCCGAAATGCTGCTGATTTGGAAACCCTTATGTTGACCTACCTTGCGCTATGCCAATCGCTACTATCTTACTGCATCACGACATGGGGAGGGGCAGCAAAGACTATACTCCTGCCTTTAGAAAGGGCACAAAGAGCGGTTCTCAAGGTTATAACTAAAAAGCCTTTTAGATACCAAACAACTAAGCTTTATACTTACACAGCAGCTCTAACCGTGAGACAGCTCTTTATACAGCAAACGGTAATTAGGAAACACGCAATGCTAACTTATGACCCTACAATTTATAATCGCAAACGTCGCTCGGATATAGTCTGCCCCCCAATCAGACATAGAACGACAATGGCTAAAAGGCATTTCAAAGTTATTAGTTCTTTCCTGTACAATAGAATTAACAAAATCTTAAACCTGTACTCCTTAAAGAAAATGGAATCAAAAAGAAAATTAAAACTTTGGCTTCTAAAACTAAATTACACAGATACTGAGAACCTCCTTAATCAACACTAATCAAACTTTAATTTACCAATCACTGATGGATTCCTAATAATTATGAAAAAGTATAATTAATAAAACAAAAACGCGCCTCATTTCACTAAAATAATAGCCTAATTAAATAAAACCTCATCAATCAAAACGTAACAGTTGCACACTCAGAAATACACTCCCAGCACTTACTTTCTCACACACACATACACAGTACATACAAAAACATATCCTTGCAAGTCGTGAATGTGGCACCTTCATATTTTGTCTACTACCCACCTAATTTTATATGGATTCCCTATATACAGGCATGCCTAATTTGGGAATCCAAACAGTCAATAATTTTTATACTACATATGTCTGAAGTAATGTTTTGTGAGGTGTCGAAGCTACCTCTAGTGACCGTAACACAGATTAATTCCTAGCTCGGGACTGGGGTTTGCTCCGCTATCCACTGTAATATTTGTATCCGTCACTCATGGTGTAGTATCTAAGTTAACCTGTACTCAATCTTTTTGAAGAATAAATATTTCATATTTCAAAAAAAAAAAAAAAAACCATCTCAAGCAACGCCGAAGCAACTTCATTCTCCAAGGCAAAGTACATTCTTAATAAAAGATTGTTGTCAGCAAACGTAGTATCAACCCTCCACAACTCTACTATAACGTGCTTACTTCTCCTGCGTAGTATTGACACTACGGCTGTATAGGGTTAACATTTCAGAAACTGTAGTACTAATTCTTGGAATGGAAAGCGGTTGAATTGAAGAGGATCCTTGATTTGTATGTAAAGGTTGTTTTTGCTTGAAAAGGGATACGTAGAATTTAGTAGCGTTTTCTCCCTGCCAGGTTTGCGGAATTTGTTCGAAACGTCACCCAGTCACAGTTATAGTCAGTAAAAGTCTGGCCCTCGCTTCTACACCGCCCAGAGCGGAAGGAATTTGTTGATTTGCCATAAAAAGGTATCTTACGTATCTACTTTCATTAAAATCTGTTTATTCGTTTGCAAGAAAAATATCTTGAGAATTTGAATGAAAAACCATGAGCTCTTTAAAGCGTGTAATGAAATACATGCAACCCACTTAGATGCATTTACACAAACCATTAAAAACCTTTTACATTCCAAACCAAAGTCACTTTTTATTAGAATCCACAGAATAACCCATGGAATATCATCAATCATTTAGCGGTAGAGCCCTCAAAGTGATCTGAACTGAAATTGAATATCAATTAGATATCTTTCATCTAGTAATGAATCTCTCAAACTTGATAGCGGTAATGTATTCATGACCAATGTGGGGTGGTTGATACGCAAAAGGGTTGTTTTTCGAACACTTGTTCAGAGGAAGATTTGAGGATGATAACATTGTTATTTTTTGGAACCCTTACGTTGGATCTCTATTTACAGGCAGACAATTTTTAACTTATTAATAAATTTAGCTATCTGAAAATATCCTAATATATAAAATTCTTCCGTTACTGACTGAGTGACTGACAGACAACGCACAGCGGAAACCACTGGTTATAGAAAGAAAAAAATTTGCCATTTTTTTTTTTTTTTTTTGCCACTCTCTAAGGAGAGTGTAGAGGAGCACTAAAAGAGGATTTCCCGAAATTCCTACGGGAACGGGATGTATGAAGTCGCGGGCAAAAGCTAGTTTTCTATATAAACGCTGTCTGCCCGCCATTTTTGTTTCTCAGGAAATAACGCTTTGATTCAAAGATTTTACCCTAACAGAGGATAAATAGATACCTTTCCTCAATTTACATAAGTACCTTCAACTTGCTTTATAATAAAAATTTGGATAGGAAATAAACTGTCAAAAAAAAGTGTAGCTTTAATAAAACACATTATGTTGTTGCTTTATTTTACCAGATAATCAGAGCCCAGTTACAGCAAAACAGTAAATAAGTGTAGCACCAAAATTGTTCTTGATATCTGAAAGTGATGTTAAAAGTTTGTTTCTATGCAAAGCTTATAACTGCCTTGTAAATTGTGCTTTTTTCGTGTCTGTCAAAATATGTTGTCACAGATCAAAGAGACGCCGCATAAGTTCACATGTAGCCTGCAGCTAATACCTACATGTAGCCTGCACCTACATGATACTGGTGAGCCTCCTACATAATTGCGTTTGATGTAACAAAGATTTGTCATCGCGTACATCATCGCCGCCGCCGCTACACGTGCAGGCAGACATATAGACACAATCACCGACACAAAGCACTCGCTACATTAAAAGCATCCACCCTTCTCTGTTTCACGTTTTACCTCAAGAACTTCCATACATGATTTTGCGTTTTGTGAAACAAAACATAGTGCAATGCATAAACTTTAAACGCAAGATCGACGAGGAGCCGTGGGGACAATAAAACAAAGAAAAGCGTATCTGGCCCGGAGCGGTGCGGAGCGAGGGGCGGGCGCGGCCGGCGACCAATCAGCGCGCGCGCCCAGCCGCCCCATCGGCCCGCCCCGGCCGGCGAGCGCTCCGTGCCGCGGATGAATGAGACGCAGCATCCCTATAAAGATTTTACATCGATTATGGGGGTATGGGAGCAGGCCGTTTCTGTCTCGCCCGTGGGCGGCGACGTGAGTTCCTCTCGCGCAGTCGCGAACAATTAACGCGCGGGGCGGCGTGGTCGGTGCGGCGCGACGTGCGACGTCACTATAATGTGGTTAGTCAGTGAGCGTCGGGGCCGAGCCGACGGCGACGGCGACGGCACGGACCACGAGCAACGCTCGGGAGAGCCGCGCTGGTCGCTGAGCCAGCGCGCCGGCCACAGCACGGTGGAGTTCAAGAGCGCGGCGTGCGCGGGGGCCGGCGAGCCGCCCGCGCCGCTGTCCGCGCTGCCCGACCCGCAGCAGTTCAACATTTTCCCGGCCTTCTTCAGCCGCCAGCTCAACTTCAGCGGCGGCGGCGGATGCGGCCAGGGCTCCAAGATAATGGAAGAGTTGCGGCCGAACCTGGTCGGAGGTCTGTTGGGTGTGCCGGGGCTGTTGGACGAGCACCAGCAGGATGCGAAGTTCCTGCCTACGGGCGGCGAGAGCAAGTACACGCCGGACAAGGGGCGCAAGTGCAGCAATGCGTCGTCGTCATCCGCGGAGGAATTCGGCGGGCTGTACGGCGGCGAGCACGCTGCCACGCCACCCGCGCCTCCGCTAAGCCGCTCCTTACAGGACAACACAGGTACGTGCTTATCTCAAGATGCGTTTACACCAAATTCCGGCATGGTATGAAACACAAATGATTTAGTATAGACAGTGAGGGCTGAAGTTGTGTTTTCATTTGGCATTAATCCTCATAGTCGCTAGTTAGCGACCGCCACTTAAACGTTTGGTGTGAACGCAGCCTTACTTTTATGTAAAACGTATGTTACGCTTTTTTGGATGGCTAAGGAAAGTGTTCTTGCACTCGCGATCCGGAAATCCTAATGAATTATTTTCGTTTCAAACACAAATGCTGTGTATTTACCTCGTAGAAAATACAAATTAGTTTTATTACAAAGGCAAGAGAATTAAAAAAATCACAAAACACGATGTACTGCAACATTAGCTTCTTCTGCTAGTCATCTATAGATTAGGTACTTATCTACACAGGTCTTACCTATATGCCTAAGTCTCAGCTCTAGGCAGTTTTAGCTCATCATGATAACATAAATTATAAATACTTATTGCAATGATAGTTTTAAGACCTGCAAGGTTACAGTAACATTTGTGTGTTTCTGTAACATTGCAGGTTTTTTTTGGAATTACCTATATCTAAGTATTTTTCCTCTAAATGTCTATTTGAGGTTTTTTCTATTAAAATACGAGAAGGAGTCTTTTAACGGTAGTGCACATGCATTTTTGTGGGCACATATTAATTGCTGTCATGTTTGTTTGTTTACAAAAGTGAATTAGTTAGAGCAATATTGTTTTTCCTTCGGGTCATTTGTTTGTTCGTTTGCCTTGTTTTTATTACCTACTAGCTGACCCGCGCGACTTCGTCTGTGTCACATTTTTCGTTAATGCTCCGCTCTTATTGGTCGTAGCGTAATGTTAAAAACCAGAAGTTCCTGAGATTAGTGCATTCAACCAAACAAACAAACTCTTGAGCTTTATAATATAAAGTATAGATACGGTTGTACCTACAAATAAATGGAGCCGACTTGTAGATTTACAATTATTTATAGAACACCATCAGGCTAAGACAATGTTAGAAAGATTACTTTGGGTAGAAACGAGAAGACTAGATACTGGGTACAGATATGTGAATTGTAACCAATGCAAGTAACAAACTACCTAGGCGAATGTTTTTAAACTAGGTAGGTACATAATATGCTTCATTTAATGTTTCGTCAATCTGTATTCCGAGATTTAGGGTTTAAAAAAGTAGTTACGCCAACCTTCATGAATTGGTGAGGGTGTTCTAGCAGTCTTGCCAAAGGGTTTCGTGTAATTCAGTTAGGTACCAGGTTGTGGAGATCAGATAGACAATCACTCCATGCATCCGAGGGAACTGGAAGCTGACCCAGACATGGCCAACTTAGAAGCGAAAAGGATAGACAGATTGATCGATTAATACTAACAGAGAACCATACAAACTTACTCGTAGGGATATGCAGATAAAAAATACACCATCCTAGTAAGCATATTGTGCTCATAAATATAAAAGCTACTTAACCAAACTGAATTATTTTGTTACCGGACCAAATGGCAAGTATACTGCATCAAACTAAAATTTAATCAGAGAAATCGGATCGGAAACCCCGAGGTGTCCGACCCGATTTCTGTGATTATTTTTTCTCAATTCGGTCTGTGTATTTTTTTTGGATCACACACAACGATTAATCGGTGAACATACACAAAAAATATCCCATGAATTGAGAATCACAAATCCTCCTTTTCGATAGCTTTTTTCAAGTGTGTTACATAGACGGACTGCTGACCTATTTCTTTCTTACAATCCTAGTCACAACATGAAATGAAAACTTGCTTGGTTGATTGACTTACCGAACGTACTAAGGGTGGATTTCATCAATCTGAAAATGAACGCGATCAACATATATATGAACCACGTTTACGAGCTGTCACTGTCATTATTTTCTATGGAATCTTGACACTGACAACTCTAGAACGCAGTTTGATCGCGATCAGTTTCATTGGTGAAATCCGCCCTTATTCTCTAGCTAGTCTTTAGAACAGTTCGGGTTTGTCGTACCTCTATTATGTCAACGTCTCACAGTATAAAACTTAGGTGGAGTGAGTATGAGGTAAACTGCCTATTCACTTCAATACTCACAGATGCATCTTGTTGATTTATTTATTTAATAACAATTTATGTACATACATTTAATAAGAAAATAAGAAGCAGGAAACAGAAAAATAGGTACAAAAGTGATGCTTATTTGTAAAGAAATCTCTTCCAGCATAGGTACCTGCGAAAGGAGAGTAGGTAGAGTAATAAGAGATGTAGACATTGTGAAAAAGCAATTGTGCAAAAGTTATAAATAGCTAAAACAAAAATCGTAAATATTAAATATAACGTAGGTATAATACATAAATAACAAACCAATATACACTTAATAATATTAAAGTATTATAATTGTGTTTTGTATTGTTGTTGTATTGTATTGTGTGTTGTGTTGTGTATTTGTTGTTTGTCTTGTTTGTAGGCATGAATTAACAACTCACCTCATGTTCACTTCACCTACGGTTACACGGTGGGAGAATTGCAGCCGGTCTATTCTATCATCTCACCATGGTGAGGTGAGCTTAAGGTGAACTGTCTTTCGATCTTTTTTGTATGGATTGATACTCATTTCATGATCATTCCACCTAAATTACACGGTGAGACGTTTACGAAATCACACTGCTGGTTTCCGAAAAGGCACATCTACCGGTGCATTGTTTACTAAATCAATGAGGTCCTATACGATCCTCCTATTCTTAAGAATAGGAGCTCGGTTCTTAGAAACTCGGTATGTTAAGATGATCATATATCCACAGACTAACTTTGGCAAGCGTTGCTTAACCTTGAAAATTGACTTTTTTCTTTAGCCACGAGCTCCTCTCGTTTAAATTTAAAATTATTCATTGAATATTTCAGCATCTGTTAAGCAAACTGATTAGCAAAATTCTTTCAGAGATTGGGACTAGTATGCAACATGGAATCTATCAATGAGGTAGTTCTGTACTGCAATGCTTAGACCCACAACTTATTCTTTATTTTCCAGTAAACGTACTGTTATCATGGCATTTTGATTTGATTTAGATCAGTCAGATTTTGGTCAGTCGATCGTATCTTCTAAGCAACCCCTTTTTTCTAGGTATTCCTGAGACACCTCGAACCAGCTCTATTGTCATATGGCTTCTCTCTAGCTCTTTCTGGCATCGTCCATCCTCAGAAACCCATAAAAGACAAAATAATTAGATTAACAATTCAGATTAACATAACTGATCTCCTTTGTAAAACTATGAAACCTTGCTGGTCAGGGGAATGGGTTTGTAAGCTGAGACATCTTGATACAGACTGAAACCAATAAAAGTTAGTACAAATATAAAAAATATTATAATTTGGAAAACTTCAGAGGAGGTCGTGGCTAAATAACAACAGTCACACAGGTCTATCTTCCAAGTTAAGCAACGCTTGCCGAGGTTGGTCTGTGGATGGGTGACCATCTTAACATACCGGGTTAATTCCGTTCCTCGGAAAGCACGTTAAGTTGTTGGTCCCGGCTGTTATTTGAAGATCTTTGGCAGTCGTTACGGATAGTCAGAAGCCAGAAAATCTGACATCAGTCTTGCCAAGGAGTACCGTGTTACCAAGTTAATGGGTTATAGGAAAGTGACAGTGAACAAAAGTTCGAATTTAAAAACTGTTGCTATTGAAAAAAACAACAATGGTCTGATAGGCAGCCGCTCCACGTAAAAAAATACTGGTATTCAGCTGAATCCGGTTTGAAAGCCGATCCCAATAAAGTTGGAAAAAGGCTAGGCAGATGATGATGGTTTCGAAAACTTCATCATGGATGCTCATGTGCTCAGTGTAGGTAATGAGAATGTTGAGTAACAGGTACAGTGTTAGAGGCCATACCTAGTTGGAGAAAAAGCTAGGCAGATTGCTTAAACAACGTACAACCGTAATGCGCTGCATCGGAGAGATCTTGTCTTCCTGGTGTAGCACTTCTGCCGGGGTACCACAGGGTGGCGTTTTGTCTCCTTTAGTTTTCGCAGTGTTTATAAACTCAATTTCCGATTAATTAACTTCATCCTACCACCATTATGCAGCTATTTTCAGATGTTTTCACAAATGCATAGAATGGTTCTCGAATAAGTTTTAAGAAAATAATATTTGTTTAGCGGGCGAAGCTGCGGGAATCAGCTAGTCAAATATATAGGACTCTTATATTTTTTACATTATCAAATCTATGAAAATTCACAAAGAAAACATTCTTAATTTGTTGTTTAAGTTACAGAATAAAAATATACTTATTCATAATTGTTTCGTAATCTTTTTAGGAATTTATACATTTTACGCTAGCCCTAAACCTATTCCCTATTCCCTGCCTAGCCTATTCCCAACTATGCCGGGGTCGGCTTCCAGTCAAACTGGATTCAGCTGAATACCTGTATTTTACGTGGTGCTGCTGCCTACCAGACCTTCACAACCCATTAACTGGGTAACACGGTAGTTCTTGGCAAGACTGGAGTCAAATTTACTGGCTTCTGACAATACGTAACGACTGTCAAAGATCTACAAATGATAGCCGGGGCCAACGGCTTAACGTGTTTTCCGAGGCACGGAGGAAACTCGGTATGTTAAATTCACCATCCATCCTCAGACCAACCTTGGCAAGCGTTGCTTAACCTTGGAGATTGACCCGTGCAACTGTCATTCGTTAGCCACGAGCTCTTCTGGCTTCTTAAGCTAGCCATAAATGATGAATGAAAAATCAGAAAAACAATAAGAAATGTACACGTACCTAAACGTAATTAATTCAGGAGTTCATGGTTTTGAACTGATGCACATATTCCAGTGTGAGAGAGAAAGATGGAGCCATAATACAGAACGAATGGCAAAAGTGGAAACAAAACCAGTAAAATCAACCTTATACTCTTGAAACTCTTAAAAGTCAAAGTGTTACCATAAACGACCAACCGACTGTACTTACTAAAGCATCAATCAGTTGACCCATTCTTCATGTATTTCCTATGAAATATACATATCTAAATAGTATAGCAGCCAGTTACGATTTAAAACAACGATATTCGCCAAATCTAGAACCAAGCACGTAGATAGCCTCTACGCGGGATATGTGCGTATAATTACAATTCCAATTAGAGTAATATTGCAAACAATCGGCCCGTGGGTGACGTCATGAATACGAAATGTCACTAACGACCGTCCTCTCCACCCCGCACCCCACACACCTCACACCCTCCGCGCCCCCGCCGCGAGCGAAGCCTGAATTTTCAAGCGGCTCGGGTTGCTGAGCTGAATATACGCTCTACACGTTAAATGTACGCTGAATAATAATTGTAACATTGACGAAAATGTGCGGCGGTAACGTTGTATGGGAAATGATTACTCAAACTTTGTTTAGTTTAATAGGTTTCAGTTGAAATTATGTCATTTTACATTTAGATCTGCAACTTAGTTCGTCGAAATGTTTAGATTCAATAGACACATCTTAAGCGCTACTAAGATCAATTTTGTAAAATTAACAAGTTCTGGAACTTCTTTTGAACTCTCCATTCTCTAAAAACAATTGATATGATACTCGTACTTCTGCATTGCAGCCATGGTCTCTAACATTTCAAGCAGAGCTTCTCCTTTAGTTGGTAGTAAATGTAAATGCATATATTCATCGGCAGTGGGCAACACGAACATAATAGAAGCAACATCTACGGACAACCAGCTGGTCACGTAGCCAAGCACTAACAATGGTCACAGGAACGTGCCTCATCGCTCGGCTACAAATACGAACGTCGAAAATTCGGTGTCCGTTCGAAATAGTCACTGCAAGTGTGACGAAAACTTTGTCACAACAAAACCAAAGGCTATAAATCCATAATTTAAATTATAGTTGTGAAATTAACTCTGTCTTTCATTATGCGGAAACGTGGACATAATTTCTTCCTCCAATATTAGACCGATGTAAAATAAAATAAATAAATAAAATAGTTTATTTCGTTAACGTATCATTTATAAATTGCAGTGGCTAGAACTACCCAGGAAGCATGTAGTAATGCTTGTGTTGGGTGGTTCTGCTCTTCCCTAGTTTCAACAGATATTTTTATTATTTTAGGTAAAAGTAGATACAAACTATTTTATTAGGTACATATTTACAATGAAGCACAAAAAGAATAAAAAGGTGTTTGCTTGAGCGTGTGTGTGTGTGTGTGTGAATGTGTGTGTGTGTGTGTGAATGTGTGTGTGAGTGTGTGACTGTGCCTTTTCGATGGTCAGGACATCCTGTCACTAGTATAGACCGAGTGAATAGCGCTCCTATTGGGAGATTTCCAGCCCTACGATGTAACGTCTTGGGATCAGTAATTACCACTGGAAATCATCAAAAATATATTTCATAAATAAGAAGGATATATATACCGTGCCCCTATGTTTTCCTTTTCGATGATATATAAAGCACTAGAGCCCTCAAAATATGCTCTAAATTTTGGCAACTATTAATAAATAATGAAAAAAGGAAAACGTAGAGACATACATCCTTCTTATTCAGTTTGTGAAATATATTTTAAATCGGTCCAATATTGGAGGAGGGAACAGACGGGAGCCAAACCTCGATTTATTATTACCGCCCACATTTCCTCTGTTCTTTATCTTTTCACATATTAATTTAGTAGTCCATGTCTTGGCATAGGACATACGATCCTACAATGGGCAAAAGCTTTAGGCTCATTGTAAGATCACACATTATGAAATGTGAATAAAGATATGAACATGAATATGTATATCTTACACAGGATTTTAGACTTTCACACTAAAATCCCGTGTCAATCACTTCGCTGGACGAAGATAGTTAATTATAAAGAGGTAAAATAATTAGAGAAAATAATGAAACTAGGTAAACGAGGCATGACTAGCCATGGAAGTCGGTTTTCTACATATTGCACTTCGGTGGGTGTGCCCATGAACTCTACGACCTAATCCCACCGGCCTCCTTCTACTTACGGACATCCAGATGCACTGCAAGTTCAAGTTACTATCCCTACCTTGATGCTATTCCACCAATTCGCACTAAACGTTTCCAAACGTCTTCTATAATGCACACAGCAAAAGAGTGGAACTCTACCTGCGTCTCTGTTTCCGAATGCACTCAATCCTGTTAGAGTGAACAGGCTTCTTCTAGCTCACTCAACATCCTCGACTTTGTCTTTGTCACCCTTGACCAGGAATAGAGTAAAGAGCAAACCCATCTCAAGTAAAAAAAACCGGCCAAGTGCGAGTCGGACTCGCGTACCGAGGGTTCCGTACGAACCTTTAGGTATACATTATATGCAAAAGTTGCGATTTACGATTTAAAAAGACATATTAAAAAAACTGCTTACTAGATCTCGTTCAAACCAATTTTCGGTGGAAGTTTACATGATAATGTACATCATATATTTTTTTTAGTTTTATCATCCTCTTATATCAAATCTTTGAGACATGTTATGAATACAGAACTACTGAATAAAATCTATATCGCACTGGCCCAATCTGTAATCATAATTAAATTGTATCTCGGTATGGAGCAGCTAAGTCGTATTTTATAGATCTAGAGAGGGCACAGAGATCCTTGATGGACAATTTAGGTTGAAAAACTACCTATTTACTTTCCTTTTTTTTCCAAATTTGGTAATGTTTATTAAAGACTTAAACAATACATTGTGTTTGTGATGCCGTCAACTATAACATATACATTTTTACATGGAAAACGTACACATGGATTCATCACAAACTTCTTTGAACATGCGGTGTTTTTGAGATTTGGGCGAGGTAATCCCCTTAAGGTCATGTACTGTAAGCCCTACAGGTTCCCTAATCCCTACTGAAACTCTATTCGCAAGCACTAAGCTGCTCTCCGTCAGAAAACTCTATATACTACACATGGCACTAAGATATCACAAAATTCGACCCTTTAGTCATGCCAAACTTAAAAAAGACGGTGTGATATAGTAGCCCCTACGTCTCAGCACGTTAAATTTTTGCTAGTCGCCAAAATGTAACTCAAGCTCCACGCGTTTATAATAAAGTAAATCGCATACTTAACATTTACCCTATGCAGCTGTATGAGTGCAAGAAGACATTGACGGATTGGTTCTTCACACTTAATTATGATGCCATGGAAGACATTTTGGCTACGTCATGTATACATACACACACACACTCCAACACACCCCCATTCATACACACACACTCTCCAACACACCTCCACACTCATTCACACATACACACTCCCACTCATACAAACATACACACAAAATATACATTCACACACACACACATAAACACACATTTATACATAACACATTCTAGTTTAACACACTGCCATAAACACGATTTTCATTTTTCTTTTTATTGGTTTTATAAAAAATGTGTAACTTGTACCTAATTAGCACAACGAAACAATAATTGTTAATTAATAAGATTCGCGGTAGAGCGAGGTTTATCCCATCACAAATATCTTCGGATTACTTTCTAGGAAGCCCGGGCAACTTAATTGTATAGATTTAATCAACACATTTTTTTTTTATTCTTATTTTAGGAGTTACGGAGGGGGACACGTTTAACCACTTTGGAAGTGTCTCTCGCGCAAACTATTTAGTTTAGAAAGAAATGATATTAGAAACCTCAATATCATTTTCGAAGACCTATCCATAGATACCCCCACACGTATAGGTTTGACGAAAAAAAAAATTTTGTTTTTTGCCATTTGGCTACGGAACCCTAAATAGAAAGGAAATGATGATGTGGGCAGTAAATGTGATAAAAAGCATTGCAGTAATGCCTCTGCTCGTATAAATATTCTATCACCAACGTTGTTTAACGTTGTCAAATAATGTGAAAGCATAAATTTAAATAAAAACATACAGTCAAGTAAGTACCTACTCACACAAAACTCGCCGACGCGACGAAAGGAAAATCAATAACATAGATGATGCTATTAATTTGATAACAGTTAAATCTAACTTCCACAATAATGTTATGAACGGAAATCGAAATATCTACTGTTAATAATTACGAAACATATTAACGTTAATATTTAATTTAATCGTGGAATGATTAAACAGAAACCCATGATCGAAATATAATCATCGAAACAATCAAACAGCTGTACTTCGATTCTGTATTTCATGTATTCAAACGATATGTTCATCTAAACGTACATTTAAATAAAATACAACGTGTGACAGAATAAACGCAGTACCATTTTTAGTACTTTCGGATCTAAAAGGCCACTTTAGTAGATGTTAACCACAAAACGATCTGTTTAATTTCATTTTCATCTTTATCGCTGACGAATTAGGTTCAAGGTTGATTGGGAAAATTTGACAGTGACGGGTAGCATAAAGTGCTTTCTGATTCTGCTAACGTGGCGGTCTTAGCACCCTGAAAAGAGGTCATTGCACTCATCTTTTTGATCAACTTTTACTATGGCACCAATACCGAAATCGAAAAAAAAGAATCGACTGTACTAATACTAATAGTAGATAGTAAGTAATTCATTTCTGTGCTCATAACTAGACATAATTAACTGAATAGCCGCTATTATTTTGATCCAATAGTAAAGTCCTACTAATATTATAAATGCGAATGTTTGTGAGGATGGATGTATGTGTATGTATGTTTGTTACCCTTTTACGAAAAAACTACTGGACGGATTACGGGATTACGATGAAATTTGGTATGTAGGTAGCTGAAGACCCAGAATAACACATAGGCTACTTTTTATCCCGGAATTCCCGAGGGATCGGGATTTACACGGGAATAACGAGAATTTATACGCGGACGAAGTCGCGGGCAGCCTCTAGTTGTTCATAATTACGAGTACAATGACCTCTTTTGAGGTATTTTGTTTATTCTGTTACACATAGTATATGTTAGGGCTGATTTTTCAAATTTCAATTAACTTTTAACTGAAGAATAAATATGGCGGTTTGACATATTGCCTATACAGAAACTGTAAAACCACCATTTTAACACATTAAAAGTAATTCTACTATTAAAAAAAAACAGTGCTCAGTAGCTAACTAAAGTGTTGTTACAATTATTAGTCAATAAAGTATACAGTTTCATTAGCACTGATTATTTCATCTTCAGGTCTAACCGGTTGCGCTTGATAGTAAAATTTTCTTTTTGTGAGTTTTTTCATGACAGGACTATTGTTATCAATGCTTGCTCTAGGTGTGGTATTAATGAAAAAATGTTCTGGTTTCAATAGCGCATCAATTTCCTCATTGTTATAACTTTTGATTGTCGATGTTTTAGGCGTTGATCCACCGTTTCCAGTATTATCATTCCTGTTAACATTTTTACTGTCATTATCATTTTGAATATGTTTATTCGCTTTATTTTGTTGCTTTAGTTTATTTAGTCTTCTTAACTCATCGAGTAGTTGAACCGCACCAGGGAACTTCTCGGCTACGACTTGGTCGTAATCAATATTCTGTGCTGTAGGCTTCGCTGGTGGTTTGTTGTTTTTAATGGGCCACAAGTCAGTGGCAATCATATTGTCGATTTCTGATGGATTAGGACTATTTGGGTCGTCAGTGCGGAACCTAGACATACCCACAGCAAAATTGGGTAGGTTTGGAATATTTGGGCTAAAAAATGGTAATCCCGAATAACTACGATCATCAGAAGGTAATTTGAGATCATTTGGACCGCTCGAAGGTAATTTAAAATTATACGGACCGTTAGAAGACAATTTAAAATCATCGGGACTAACAGGTGGTAATTTTGTATAACTATATTCGTAAATAGGTAATTTAAATTTAGTGAGATGGTCAAAAGGTAATTTGGCATTAAATGTACCTTTAGATGGTATTTCAGAATAATACGGACCGTCAGTTGCTAATTCTGAATTAAAAGGACCATTTGAAGTTAATTTATAATTAATAGGGCCTTCAGGGGGTAAGTTAGAACTAGATGGCCCTTCAGATGGTAGTTTAGAATTAAATGGACGGTCAGACGGCATTTCAGAATTATATAGACCGTCTGATGGTAATTCAGAATTATATGAGCCTTCAGATGGCAGTTCAAAATTGTATGGACCGCCAGATGGTAATTGAAAATCAAATTTACGATCAGATGATAATTCAGCATTATATGGACCTTCAGATGATAAATCAGAGTTATATGGTCCGTCAGATGGTAATTCAGAATTATATGGACCGTCAGACGGTAATTCCGTACTATACGGCCGGTCGAATGGTAATTTAGTATTATATGCACTTTCAGATTGTAATTCAGAATTCGATGAAACTTCAAAAGGTTCTTCTGAACTACCATTAGACGGTATTCTTGACTTGCTTAAACTGGCAGAAAGTTTATCTAAATTATATGGATCGGCAGAAGTTGATCCAGTATGGGATGGACCGTCAAAAGATATACTTGACTTGCTTAGACTGTCCGAAAGTTTATCTAAATCAAAGGGATCGATAGAAACTGAAGCGTCAGAAGGTATTTTTGAATTATACTGGTCATCCGAAGGCAATTTTGAACCACTCGGAGTGTCAGAAGGTATTTTTGAATTAAATTGGTCATCTGATGGCAAGTTTGAACCATTTGGAGTGTCAACAGGTAATTCTGAATTAAAAGTACCTTCAGAAGGCGACTTTGAATCATTTGGAATATCAATTGGTAATTTAGAGTGACTAGAATTAACAGAAGGTAATCTTGAATCATGGAGACCCTTTGAAAGTAATTTTGAATTAAATGGGTCGTCAGAAGGTAGTTTTGAATTACTTGGATTAACAAATGGTAATTTTGATTTATGAGGACCGTTCAAAGGTAATTTTAAATGACCTGGATGACGAGAAAGCCATTCTGATTTTGATGGATCTTTAAAAAGTAACTTTGAATTATATAAACCTGCAGAATGCAATTTAAAATGACTTTGACCGACTGAGGTTAATCTTGATTTACCCTGTGGTAATTTGGCAGTTTTTGTCTGATCAAAATGTAATTTCGAATTAATTTTTAATTTTGGATCAAAAGGTAATTCCAAGTTAAGTAGATCTTTAGAAGGGAACTTTGAAATATATGGATTGGCAGAAGGCAATTTTGAATGACTTCGATCAACAGATGCTAATTTTGAATTACTGTGGTGATCAGAATGTAATTTTGAATTATGTGGATCGCTTAAAGATAACTCTGAGTTACGTGAATCATCAGATGGTAATTTTGAATTAATGAGACCGTCATAGGGTAATTCTGAATTAAAAGGACCATGAGAAGGTAATTTTGAATCACTTAGTTCTTCAGAAGGTAATTCTGAATTATGAGGACTATCAGAAGGTAATTTTGAATCACTTAGTTCTTTAGAAGGTAATTCTGATTTGTACGGGCCGACCGAAGGTGAATCGAAATTACAGTCAGAGGGCAGTTTTGTAACATTTGAGTCCTCGTTAGGCAATTTTGATTTGCTTGGCCCAACGATTGGTAAATTTAACTTATTTGGACTGAGAGACTGTTCTCTTGAATAACTATTTGGTTTCATTTTATCTTTACATTTTGCTTTAGGTTTTATTAGACATTCGGGAGATTTTGGGTTATCACAATTTTTCGGACATTCCGGAAGTGTTTTCGGATCTTCACACTTTTCATTACATTTCTTCGGACTATCCGGAAGTGGTTTCGGATGTTTACACTTTCCTTTACTTTTAGGCCGCGGTTTCGGTCTATCTGTAGTTGTTTTGATGACACCGCCGCCGGTAACTGCAAAAATGGGACTAACAGGCGTGTAACCATGACCTTGATCTGTATCAAATTCTGTTAATG
Organism: Ceramica pisi; assembly: GCA_963859965.1. Classification (NCBI taxonomy): domain Eukaryota; kingdom Metazoa; phylum Arthropoda; class Insecta; order Lepidoptera; family Noctuidae; genus Ceramica; species Ceramica pisi. The sequence continues at coordinate 15,552,772 of OY982539.1, read as the reverse complement.
GATAGTTTAAACCTGGATTATTGGTCACTACTGGATTATTTGGATCTAATTCACGGTCGCTTGCGACCCAAGTATGGCTGTCTGCTTGAAATTGGGAAAACCATTCATCCATTGTAATATCCTGTCTGGTTTGAGGACTGCTTCGGACTGGACTGAACATATTTCTGATAGGATCTAAGATTCCAGCTTCAGTTTTCGGTGCTGTGTGTCCTGAAAAAATATAAACATGTAGTACATAGTTGCCTCGGAATTGCTTCGTTGAACTTAGAACCTCCTTGTTTAAAACTGAAATTAAAGCTACGCTAAAGCTGAAAGTATTTATAACTTCCTGATAGAGTGTGACTTTGTAATTTTATGATGTGCTAGTGACATTTAGCTCGCGAACATAACCAAAGCGCAGAAGCGAAGCCTAAAAGGCATTTTTTATGAGAATACGTCAAATGACTCTTCCACTCACTGACTAAAACATGCCCGTGTTCCTTCAAAATACTTTTGTGTTCCAGGGTCAGTTATGCTGACATCTCTTTAAAGCGTGTGTGACACGCCTTGTACCCGGGCCTGGTCCTTATCGGGCGGCGAGCTATACTCAAGCGAGTGTTTCTTCACTAACCATTTGTTACGAGCAAAAACAGCCTTCCTACCTATAAAGTATGATTACACTAGTTCCTTTAAAAAATACAAACATCCGAATTGAGAACCTCCTCCTTTTTGGTAAGTCGGTTAAAAAAAGTCGAGCACTTTCGTTTCTGCACTAAATAATATTTTGTTTTTATAAAAATAAAAACATCCGAATTGAGAACCTCCTCTTTTTTGGGAAGTCGGTTAAAAACTCAGGTATTCCATGGAAAACACAGGTAATTAATTTATTAATTAAATATTTATTTCAAGACTCATATTGTTGTTAACAATATACTTACAAACTAAGTTAGTAAAACAAAAACCGAAACTGTCTAATACTGAATATTAATACACATATCATTGGAGAATTGTAGTAAAACGAAAAGTGCTTTTAAAACCAACCTATAAGTAGTTTTTAATTGAACTAATTTTATTTAATAGTAAAAGTTGTTGGTGTCAGGTTTATGTCAATGATTTTTATCATCACGCACTATCCAACAATAAAATTAATCTTCTCAGACCCAGTAATATCTAGAAATGCAGATCCAATTAAATTATCATTGAGAAAAAGTGTGCCAAATGCTACTTTTTACCCGGAAAGTATGCAGGTATGCTGGAAGAGATTTCTTCTTTAGAAATAAGCATCACCTTTGTACCTATTTTTCTGTTTCCTTTTTTATCTACTTGTAGATGTGTGTACATAAACTGTTAAATAAAACAATAGATATGCCACCAGAACGAAAGGTACATAAAACCTGATAAGTGCATGTCATGCATGTGTTTATGTATAACTTTGAGATAAATAAAAACATTGCTAACTTACCGACAATCACAAACACGATAAACACCAAATTAACAGATTCCATAGTAGTTTGAACGATGTTTTAATTCTTACTGAGGCACAAGCGAGCTAATAGTCTCTTGCGTGGGTTCACTAATTAACAAATCAATTAATATTTAAGTAATGTTATCAAACGGCTTCTCCGCGGCTCGTACTTGCTTGTTGTAAATAATATACAAAAACTAGATGAAATATTTGGCATATAAACTGCAAGTATTTTCTACCCAAACACTTAGCAGTTTTTGGTACAGAAAATATCAATAATATTTGTATAAAGCTACTACTAAACCTATTCACAAATACTATAGAAAACTCGTTTATATTCATGACAGAAGACATGTTTGAGTCAAACTGACTGAAATGTTTCATAATGATGGCGTCAATATTTTTAAGAGCCACCAAGTTTTTAGTAAGAAGTGTTTAATGGAATTATACAAACGGTCATGGCGTGAATAAGCCCGGGTCACATTATTTTGTTGTGTCGTGTTGTGGCGCCTTCTGACGTAGGTAGTTGATTGGTTACAAAACAGGTATGATATGACGTAGGCTTGAATTAAATTGATATCTTACAGTAAAATGATGGCTCCTTAAAGGTGCAGGGGTCATTCACACCCTTATCTAATTAATTTGGGCTAGCCACACCATACCATGCCGTCAACTTTTATACTTACATCTAAATTTATTTCAATATTTGCCGTCATCTCAACAGTCACCTACTTTCTAGCGATATCATCTTTCACACAATGCATCAACATAATGTATAGAATAGGCTCTTGAGAGTAGTTTTTCATGCTGAAATAGCCTGAGCCTGAGGCCTAGGCCTGAGCCTTGGGCCAATTTTGTATGTGTAACCTAGCCAGGACGTTTTTTGCTTGCTATCTTAACTCGAAAAACTAGCTTGGTGTAACCCAAAAAACACATAAGGTACCACTTCCATTCATGGTACGTTTGTTTTAACCCGCATATGCTGCCCCCATAACTATTCATTATAATTTATCAGAATATCGGTGAGCCGTTAATCTGCGTCGCGTGGCGGTCGTGTGCCATTCACACCTGTCTAAAGCGTATCATTATCTCCTTTTATGAGTAATGGTCGGTCTTTAGGACGGAAGTGGTCACCCATTTGGAGGAATGCAGATGTTCTAATGTATTGTTGAGAGAGAGAGAGAGAGAGAACTTAGGGTTTTATCCTTTCAATGGAATGCAATGATTTACTGAATCCCAATTTAAGGATACAACCAAGGTGCAGTCAGCATTGGGAGTCACTGCAACACAGGGTTATTATTGGTTCGGTTTGGAAGCGAAACAGCGAAAATCTAAATTATAAATATCGAAAATTATTCAACAGGTTGTGGGCTAAACAGTATCTTAAATTATTTAATTTACTATCCAGGATCCCAGGCCATGCATGTCTTGCTTAGGTACCTGTATTCCAAAGACAGATCCTTAACAAACATCGAAACATCACAATTATGATATTAGTTTCAACCGATATTAACTTTTTTACTATCTTAACTAACTTTTGCCCGCGACTTCGTATGCACACAACAAATCCTCTCGTTGTCTCTGCTCCCCTACGGAGTGTAAGAAACCTCCATGCCAAACTACTGGTCGTAGAAAACTGACATTTTCTAATATCTATTTGAATAAGTTTAGAAATGAACTCTTGACGTTGCCTTAGCACTTAATGTCATTCAACTGGGCACACTTATTTCTTTCATACCGGTCATTCACCACCTTGTAATTGTAACACACAAAAAAAAACCTCAACACAGCATTGACCGATCCAAAAAAAAAACTAAACTGTAACTAAAAGTACTCGTAATTCCCCTAAACAGCTAACCAATATGCGCATAATAATCTTGTTGTAAGAGCCTCTCGACATAATGGAGTGTCGACGGTAAGCGCACGCGCACCCTCCGAACAAATCCGCTAAGCCCATTGTGATTCACCCACCGACCCCCGGAATCAGCTGGCACTCGAAAAAAAGTTATTTAACGGGTTAGAAATGTGTTTCTGATTGTTTTGACTGGTGTTTGACGGGTTAAGGAATTGAGGCGTTTTGCGTCTCGATTCTGATGGTATTTTATTTAGCCATCAATTTGTAGTGCATACATTCAACGCCGGCTGTCGCTGAAAACCATCAGCTCTGTGGTTGTGTTTCGCACATGAATTCCAGTTATGCTGAACGTGTTTTATCGGGGTATGTTACGACACGCTTCGTGTGAGAGCCCAACTCGCACTCAGACGGTTTTTTTTATGAAACACATCATGCTAGGTGCAAAAACTGACTTTTTTTACTTCCATTTTCTCGTCACAGGATATTAGTAGGTAATATCCGTAATCTACCGATTACTTTCTTGTTTTTTTTTTGTGCAATCGTGTCAATCAACGATAGTGCAGCTTTCTATCATTGAAAATAAATATTTTCAAAATGAAATCAGTTCTGGTCTTACTTGTTTAATTTTAACAGGACTTCAAACCAAAAAATACGAGTATGAGTTCAAACAAAAAGAGATTAGAAATTCTGTCCATTGTACAAACATTTGGTCCCTGGGATCACAATATTTCACAGATATACGGATTTATCACTATTCTCAATATTAAGCCCTCATTCTAAATCGACAATCCAATAGCAATCAACAGGATTTGCAGCATTTGTGTCGATCACAAGTGCGTTATTGTGCAGAACATATGGACGCTCGCGAGTATCCCGTGGTTCGCCCGAGGTGGTCGTCGAAGGGGCTCCTTCAAAAATACTATTTTGAAGTAGAAATTGACTTTTTATTGGAAAAGAGCCTCGGGCTTGTTTGATAGAAGATCAAACTTGCCCGCGGCTCTTTTTAGATAAATTAGATAAAGGTCATCATAACAGTTATAACTTCCTGTTATTCTTCTGTCCATAAAATTATCTTCTCCAGACCTTCGATCACTGTTCAGATTAGTTAATCTCTGTATATAGATCACTAAAACTAGTCCTACACAGCATTTTAGGGTTCCCAACGAACCGGAGTCGCGGGATTATTCGCAAGAGACACCGTGGCTCCGGAACACAAAGGGCAATGAAGGAACATGGATGGGTTTTAGTCAGTAGAAGTCTGACACTCCCTCCCGCTACACCCAGAGCGGGAGGAGTCATTGGATGATTTCCCATCCCTAAAAAAAAAAAAAAAAAAAAAAAAAAAAGGGTTCCCAACGAAACCCCTATTACTAAGTCTCCGCTGATCGACCGTCACACAAGTTTGTATTTCTATTGCCGCTATAACCAAACAACACACGCTCACTCCGTTTTAGTTTACGCGGTGAGATGTTGATGTGACGCTTATGGTATGCTAAGACAGACCCCAGGGGTCTAATGGTGTGCCTTGTTTAATCATTAAGACATACAATTTGTGTTTTAAAAATAAAATAAAATAAATAAAATGTTGTCAAAATAGATCGGAAGAAAAGTTTAATTTCTTACATTTACTATAGATACTTGTAATCTCGAACTAAGCTTTGTAAGTCAAGACGAACTCGATAATATAATTTATTGCTTCCACTCCAAAATTAGATCATTCCTCCATCAACCGACCTGTGAAGTCAACAAATTCCTGTTTGTTTACTTTTAATTTAAAATAACTACGTTTACCGGTTGACCTATTTATACCTAAATGAATTCACCGAGCACACATCTCAGACACTAAACTTCAAGTTTTTGTGCCTTATCATCATACCAGCCGAAAGACGTCCACAGCTCATAGCCTCCCTCCCCAAGTGTCACCACAACGAACACCATTGCGATTCTGTAAATATGTCGAAGTAAAGGCTCGGTTGACACAAGACAGCCGGTCGAATCTGTAAACCGGACGAAGTGAAAACTTGGATAAAGGGATCACGAAGAAGCTTTCATTCCATCTTGATTACTTGGATTGACAGCTCACTTCGTGATCACTTTACCCAAGTTTTCACTTCGTCCTGTTTACAGAATTGACCGGCTGTCTTGTCTCGCATCCATCAGCTACCCGTTTTAGCTTTTTCGCGTATACTAATATCGATCTAACAAGAGTTGTCGAATGACAGAAATGACATTACTACGCTATTCAGTACTATGCAGTGTGCACAATTGATATATGATTCATCCAAAGCAGACCATAAGTCAAAATAACCACATGTTAGTATTGTTCTTTGTTGTACTCATACAACAAGCGCAACAAGTTTCCACCAACATAATCCCCAAGACATGACGCCTCAATTTACACAAAATCTATTATTCGCGACACTTCGCCGTCACCCGACACTGCCCGACACTCGGGACGGCCACAGATGGCGCTTTCATGTCAATCGTCATAATTAGGGGATTACCACCCCCTAATGACATGTTACATTGAGGCTCTCTTACGCCCCTGAACAAATGTTCGACAAATAAATACTGTTCCCTGACTTGTTGCAAGTCAGGCGCAATTTTTCGACTCTAATTGATACTACCCCTCGTGATTTCGCAAGATAAAATTGTTTGTGGAATTGTAAGCTTTGAAGCTGTTTGATGAATATCGATGTGACTTTTCCTGTTGATCAATTCAATTTGTCCCACACTTGTCCCAATAGATTGATAAATAATGGACAGCCAATAGCCATCACTAACCGAGACGATTCAATCACATCAGTCGCCAGCCCATTAACACAAACCGCACAAAAACGGAACATTTTAACGGTAACGTCTAAAATATCCATTTTTAATTTCTATCTCTAATGGCTTAATCGCATCTCGGAAAAATGTCAGGTAAAAAGCGAAACCAATATATTTGGCATCAAAGCCCCTAAAAACATGGAAGCGAGTAAAAAAATACAACCTTTTAAACGTTAAAAGGCCCCGTTTACCGCGGACGCAAACACTTAGCTCCTTGTTAATTAGTAAGTAGCCAGGAACAGCGTCAAAGGGAATGCATGAATACTTCCAAACCGACCTCCGACGGTGCTTTTAAAATCTCCCCCACTTAATTCAGAAGCTCAGAGAAACCGAAGGTAAAGTGATTATGTCGCCAATATGGGAATTTTTCACAAAAATGAACGTTAGTACGTTTGAAGCATTCCGGCGTAGGACGGCCATGTGGGAATACAATTAAAACGAGCTAAGGATCGCTATTTGGAATTCGTTGTGAGGATAAACTACTTTAAAATGTGAATTTACTGTTCTCCTCCATATTTTTCCCTCAGCGGTTTGCTCTATGATTAAATTTTCAGTCGATTATACTCAAACATGTCTATTTTATTTTATAGTCTATTACAGTAATCTATTAGGAAGTATTGTTTTTTATTAGTTTAACGTTCCAACAATATTAGCCATTCCATATGCTCATAAGCTCCATATCTTCAGACAGAAGGCCACTTCCCTACACAAGGCCTCGAAAAACTCAGCAATAATCCCACAGCACAGTCTCCCAGCAGTAGTCCAACACAAACGTCTGCGGCGTACCTCTGGACGGGAATCATTAGCCTCTTTAACAGCGTTAGTTAAACCAACGCAATTACAATTACGCGGGCCGCGCGATCTTGACCTACGGCAAGGGGTCGATGCGCAACGTCGCTATGCAAATAAGAACGTTTCTTTAGTAGAGAGTTGACTTGATTTGGGATGAGAGGATGGGTGTCTTTGTGGGAATCTGGGAGGCTGAGATGTTTTGTTTTGACGTCGATTGATTGAGTAAAGGATTTTAATTGAAAATAATATAAATAGTCCAATTATTTAACATGTACGATGTAATTATTTTCATTTAATATCTGAATTGGTAGCTGCTAAGACGTAGTTATTATCGAGGAATTATGTACTAAAAACAGCGATAGTATCTTTTCTTTAGATTGAGCCTTGGTAGGTTAGAAAATAAAAGAAACCTTATTCAGTTGTCCAATTTGCCAGTAATATTATTATATGTCATGTAAAGATTAGGTACTACAAATAAGTACACTTGCTTCAATGTCTTAACCAAGATTTTCACCAACAGCAGAAGGCGCCTTCAAAAAATTAAAGCCAGAGCCAGGCGGGGGCAGTGGCGGAGTGTCCGGTGGTGCTTCAGCCTTGTCTCCAGCCTTAGGTCCTCAGCACGCAGGGCACACACCTACCACAGCGTCGTGTCCCACTCCTGCACGCCGACGACATAGGACCACCTTCACACAGGTATATGCATGCCTTTGTAACATCTTTGCATTAAAGGTGGACTGTATGGTGGCGCTTCAGCCCTGTCTCTAACCTTAGGTCCTCAGCAGGCATCACACTGCTATACACACTTTTGTAGAACAATATGAGTGTTGTGTGTAGTGTCAGACCGAAGGACGACTTCTGGCCGCAGCTGAAATATCGGCTATTGCCACAACTTTCAGCGAAGCCAAAGGCTTAAAAACCCTTGGAAATTTAAGATTGGCTTGAATAATAACTATGAATGATTTTAATAACTTCTAAGTAAAATTGCCATGAGCAAAACCCTTTTCTTTCCCAACGGAGGACAAGTACATTGCATTGCGTTGCATTTGCTACGTCATGCTGCCCTGTTTCTATATTTCGCCAATGACTAGACGAAAACTTACACACTAGCTCACACGTCTATAAAGGAGGTACCTTCAACCAAGTTTTCTTACACAAACAATAATTTCTCTAGCTCACTGCAGTGCAACTTCCATTTGAAATATTCAGTAGAATCAACGGAACCTACCCCTATAGGAATAGGGAAAAAATATAATGAAGAAGCAGAGTTTTTTCTGAATCTTCTATTTAAACCACATCTGATTCTTCGCCCTAGATTCTTAACAGTATAATTACTATAACTAAATTACCGTTGTTTTTATTGCAACAGGAACAATTAGCAGAATTAGAAGCGGCTTTCGCCAAATCACATTATCCGGACATTTACTGTAGAGAAGAGCTGGCGCGGACCACGAAACTCAACGAGGCGAGGATACAGGTCAGTTACCAATTCTTTACTGTAATATTATTTATATTATGAACACCAGAACCAAGTTACATATATTATTTTTGAAACACCTCTTTATTTGTTCAGGTTTTTATTAAATTAATTTACACGACTTGGATTCTTTAAGTTCATCTTTGCGGAAACACTTCTTACAAAATACTTGTAGTTTTCGCGGCTTTGCTCTTGCGTGGATACGCCACGTGGAATATGTCCCATTAGGACTATCGCTAATCAGTGTATTAAGAATGATTTCAGACACAATTTAAATTGTTATCGAATAAAATTGAATTTAATTGCTTGCCATAACTAAAAGAAAACAAACTAAATGAAGAAACACACTACTAAATAAACTATTTTTTTATAACTTGAAGTATTTTCATTTAGGTACGGATCAGCAAGTTTGTGAGGAGTACCTATTGTCTGGTTCATTTACCAGACACGAACGAAACGACCACAATAACTTATTAGGAAAATAGATACATATTTTCGAAAATTACACAATTTCTGTGGCAATCAACTCCAAAAAGCTTGAAATATTTGTATTAATTTTCCAAAGAAAACATCCACGCGGATTTGATATTCAGCTGCATTATGTTAAAAATTCACCACATTCACGATTCAATTAACGGACACAGGAATGTCGGCAAAAATGGACCACCCGCGGTGCGAATAAAATCGTACGTAAAATATAGCAGCACAATACTATCGCGCCGGTCGGTCTTGGATGGAATTGTCGAAATATCAATGATGCGCGAATACTCGGATAATACAATTTGGAGCGTAGGCCCGAGGCGGATTGAATTAAAGTGGCATCTGTCGGGCTCGGCCGTATGAATACGAAATGCTTACAGTAACCCGCGACAGATCTTTATCTCAGTTTTAAAATCGCTCAATCCCCCAGGACCCTCTATTGATTTGTCCCCCGAGCACCTAATTTGTCGCTTTAGATGTTTTATTCAGAACATGACTTTTAGCATCCTCTATTAACGTCGCGTCTGTCTATCTACCTATGACTTTCTCGTTTCACTCTTATTTTTTACGAATGCTATTTACCGCACCTTACAAAGAATTTCTTCTTTCGAAAAGTAATCCAATCATCACGTATTAACTCTCATACATATGAAATAGCTTTCAAGTGATATTTTATTCACTGTCGCTCCATCAAGACGACAATTACTCTTTTCTTTCAGGCTCAACGAATGTCGAAGCTTTTCTTAGAAATGAAAGGTTATGAACGAAACGACATTATTTCATACTTTTAGGTCGGTAGCGACGCTAAAAGCACGTGAAATGCGCGTAGGCGAGCGTGCCACACTTGCGAGTACGTACGAGGGTACACGTATGTATGTAGGTACACTCACGAGCCGATACATGGTGTATGTGTAGCGCTGTATGCCCGTGCACGCGCGCTCCGTAGGAGGCTATTAACGTTTAGGCGACGCTACATAAGAATGTAAACGTTAAAGACGACGTCGAGCTCCCTCCTTCTAGAGGAAATTTCGATATAAAAATACAACGTCGCCGGGTGTGCGAGGGTCGCGGGTAGAGGCGCGGGCGGGGGAGCGGGCGGGTGGCCCCTGAGGCATTGCAATCCCATCAAATGGATCCGTAACGAAGTTAGCCGCTCATCCTCCCCGCGCGTCTCTCGACATTGTCTCTGCCCTCAAATGAATTCTACAATTGGAAATAAGAAAATGTTTTGTTGGATCCCAGTGCTTTTTCAGTTTAAAGACGACCGTTTTCTTCGGATAACTCGGTCCTCTGGCACGGTATTGGATAGCTATCTATAGCTTGGTCGGTCCTGAATAAAGTGTCTTAGATAAGGATCTTTACTGAGTTAACTCTATCTCTAAATTGTTTCTTGTTGATTGGGAGTGCTCTGTTTGGAACTGTTTGATGTTTTAGTTACTTATATTTATAATAGCTGTCCGCCGCGGTTTCGTTCCCGTGAACTGGCAAGTTTACATAAAAACCTTCTCCTGATAATAGCAAACACAACAAAAAAAATTAGCGAAATCGGTTCAGTTGTTCTCGAGATTTGCGCTAAGCAACACATTCAGCGATTCATGTTTATATTATAGATTTTGGTTGATAAGGCATTGTTCCTGACGCAAAATTATTTGTAGTTTTAAAACAAAGCAGACCTAAATCTATTTCACTATAGTTGCGAGAATTTAATGGAAGGATGCGAGGCGCACAGGAACGGTCGTTGTGGCGACGCCTGGGGGGCCTTTGTCCAGCAGTGGGCGTCTTTCGGCTGATGTGATGATGATGAATGAAATATGGGAGCTTTCCAAGTTATTCACATTGTTTAAAGGATGTTATTTTTTAAATCAGGGACATTTCTCAATGTCTTAAACTATGACAAATTTTATATCAATAAAAATGTATATATTTTTAATCTCTTTCGTAACTTTTGATAATATTTTACGCTAATCGCTTTGTTTATAATTTTATATTCAGCAATATCCCGCTTTTCCACGAAATTTCCGCCTTTACACATATGCCGTTTATGCCGGAACTGAAATCACTTTATCATTTCAGCTCTATAGGATTAGAGGAAGTGGTTCAAATTAAGCTTTCATGATTTGAATTAAACAAACTAACAAACGTTGTAAGTTGGTAAATCCTTAGAATTTGCAAATTCAATAAAAAGTTTGAAAAATAGTCATTTAGCTTTCCATTGTTCCCAATAATGCGTCAATGTAACTTCAAAAGAGTTGGGATATTACTGTCGTAATCGAATCCATTTATACAAAGCTACGTTTATTTAAACCGTTCGGAAATCGGTTCGTTTTTCATTACAACGCGCAATGCAGGAAGTCGGGTAGCTTTGCGAAAAAACTAATATCCCATTTATGTTTCCTCCCCCCATCCATACCTATAAGTAGGGAGCGGTTCCCAATCTGTGGGGATCATCCCTTTTAAATGGACACATAAATATGTGCGTGATTTTTTGACAGAAACTTGTTATAAAAAACTGTAGTTTGGATTAGGTATAGGTCTGAAATCGCAGTGATCAATTAATGCTTGTTCATTTCCTGTATAAGAGCGTAATGTAGAAGACTTTTGCCCTGAAGCCAAAGGCTTTAGGCTGGTTTTATAATATTATTAGGTTTGTAATTTCTGTAATTTTTTTTAAGTGAAATTTATTTGTTAAATCTGAAAATCTTTATAATGCTTGAGACTCGGTCTAAAAATACGATGTTGAGAACATACCATTCTAATCCAAGAACGAAGTAAAAACATTTGCAATCACTTGAAAAAAGCATAAAATCTCTCACTGATTTTCCTCTATGAATATAGAAGTTGCGAGGCTCAAAGATTATTATGTATGTTAAAAGGCTTTACTAGCAAAACAAATTGAAAAGTAAGTTCTTCATATAATAATGGAAACAAATCACAGAGAACAATGTTGAGAACCGCCGATACAAAATACCTCCTACATAATGTATATTTTGGATAGGGTGGCTTCACTAACTGTTAGGTATAGGGTATATCGGTTTATTTATATGGAGAGTGCGTACGGAGGGCGCTCCGCCCTCCCGGGCTTGCGAGGAGGGAGGGAGAGGGGGCACTCCACCCTCTCCCTCTAATCAGGTCTAATCACCATATCAAACGACGCAGGCTTTCATTCCCGTTGACAACACACAGATTAGGGGCTCGTGTGTTTTGGCCATTGTTTTAGCTATATAAAACTATAAACCTTTATGTACAACACTGATAACATAGAAGTTTTAACAATCAGATGGCAAATTATACTATTAATTCAACATTTGCATACGCATCGCAGAAGAATTGGCCCAATGGTTTCTTCTTCAAACGAAACCGCAAAGATGCTTGTGTATTCAAATTTGTTGCCCTTTTTGGGGATCTCTAATTACAGGACGGAGAACCTAGTACACTGTAGTATTTATTTTCATGTTTCATGAAATCTATAAGTACAGATAGATAGCAATTCAAATTTTGACACAAGGATGGCCGAATCATAGATCTACCAACAAGGTGGTGTAGATACTCAAGTAGTTATAAAGGTCGTACTTGAGTAAAAAAAATTGTGCTCTATTTCGGATTTCGGATTTTAGGGTTTTTATTTTAGGGTTTTTATTTTAAGATTTTGATCGAAAGTTGGACCCTAAAGGGCCCCCCTTTAGGGTCCAACTTTCGATAAAATTAAAAGATTAATTAATTTTCAGTGGAACCTTCATTTCTAATCCCATTTCAAATCTCCCCAACTAAAGCATAAACATCTTAAACCACATCAAACATTAAAAATTCTAACTTCTTCCAAACAGGTGTGGTTTCAAAACCGTCGCGCCAAGTACCGCAAGCAAGAGAAGCAGTTACAGAAGGCGCTCGCACCAGCAGTGCTGCCGGGTTGCAACGGCATGATGAGGAACATCCAGGGCTACCGAGGGTACCAGCCCTACCCGCACCCGAACACCATCAACAGATACCCGCAGGTAATACAAAAAACAGTACCTAGTCAGCATCATCATTTTTTTGAGGTGCCCACGGTTAAGGAACAGGTATCAGCCGCACGGGTCGATCTTAATGGTTAAGCAGCACTTGAAGAGGTCGATCTGCTGAGACTACATACCGAGACTACTCCATCTGCGTCAAGACAGACAATTTGGCACTAGTCTCCCCAAATGTATCGTGTTACCCAATTACAGGAGTTGTAGAATTAAGATAAGCGACCTGCCTACTGCCTACATTTCAGTCTCATTAAACTGTAGTTAGAAAAAGTTTCAGCAGATTGATTCACCATCATCATCTTCCTACCCTCGTTGACACCTGACACGCTCTTACATTCTTGCATCAACCGTCACGCTATGATAGCGTGACGCTTTTCTTGCATGTCATATTCATCCTTAATTCTTTGACCATCTCTCCATTCAAATTTTTTATTATTCCTTTATAATAATGCGATTAACAATATCATAATGTAAATACCATTAGCCAAACGCTAAAGTAATAACCAGTTCAAACAGACACGCCACACAATTTACTGTGCAACTTTAAACGGGTTCAACGTAACCATTTCTTTTTTTGGATGGGAAATTATCAAATAACCTCTTCCGCTCTGGAAAGTCAGACTCTTAATGACTAAAGACCACCCCAGTTCCTTCAAATGGCAATTGCGTTCCAGAGCCGCAATAACCCTTTCGAATATTTCTGCAACCCCAATAGGAGGTTCAAGATGATTCGTCTTTGTAAATGACTATGCATTTTCAAAATTGCGATACGGACCTTATTCTTGAGATTTTGGTCAACTTTTGAGCATTTTAATTTGAACCGTCAATAAATCTTATACTCTCATGGATATATCCATGAGACCTATGATTGCTTTAATAATCTTTCTAAGCAATCACCCAGATTTATAATTTATATCAGACACCTAATCAAGCATACAAAAACGAATTTTGCTCACATAATTAATGACGAACTTAAAACCCATACCTACATACAGGCTGTGTTCATTTTCGCCACAATTTGGACGCCATTACTATGCGGCGCTAATCAGTCTCCGTGATTACGGCATAATACGATTGAACGCTCGGGCCGACAGACCGACGAAAATAATGCAAATACTCGCCACACGTCCCAATAATTCTCGAACTGAATAAATAAATGTATCATCATGTAGAGTCAGCAGATCTGTCCGATCTATGGGATGATTGGGATTGTCTGCAGTGGATTAGGGTTAGCCTTAGATGTTGGTGTGAAGTGCCGAAATAACCCGTTATCAAACCATGAACAATTAAATGCAGGTTTGTTATTAACTGCGTCTGTGTTTTCAAACGCTTACAACCCTAATCTCTTCAAAGTTAGAGTGAACAGGCTCCTTCTGTATAAGCTCGCTCCATCGTAGACTTCGGCTCTGTCATCTCTGAGGGGTCGGCTCCACGAGCGAGAAAATCGACGGCGATATTAGAAAAAAGAACGAAAAATGTTTATTCGGGACTCGCACAATACACATAAAAGTAAAATAAGTAAAACTAACTGTTATAAAAATATGTCGCACCGTTAGGCTACTAAAATACTAATACTAATCTGTGCGAGGCCAAAAAGGACCCTGTCTCAGCGTATGCTGCGATATTAAAAAAATAATTATCGCCGTGTCACGTACTTATAACAATATTAACTCATATTTCACACTTTATTATTTCAGTCCAGTCAAAATCGTGCCATACTCTACAGTAATCGTGACAGCTAACAACTATTCAGAACCATATTATTATATAAACTAATCGCACGCATGTTGATAAGAAATAAATACACTAAATCTACTTTCTACCATACAACTGCAGAGACGAATGAAAGATTTCTGTGACTTTCCATACAAAACACGTTGTTTTTTTTCTAAAATGCTTTACAGGCACAATACAATTTCCAAACTGTTGATCATTTAGATTAACAAAGCTAGTTTAAGTTGTAGTAATAAAAAATGCAAAAAAAATACCTAAGTACAAATCTTAGATAAATAATTTAATTATTAGGTACCTACAATGCTAAATACCTGTACACTGAAAAACCCGTAGTATGCCACTATACTTATGGACTTTAGTCAACATTCCCATTTATCTGTTCAAATTAAAATAACAATGGTGCATATATAATAAGTTATAAAAGCAGACCTAACCATCACCGCCGCCTGACCTAACGTAATTCCGCACCGCCATCGCATTATCGCAAGTGTTAATCGGTATAAAACATAAAGCCACGGATTAATTTACGCGATTAACATAAAACAGGGCGGGAAAAATCATTATGTTCGCAGCCACGCGAAGCTGCGTGCCAGTAATGCGATGACGAGATTGCGCATATTATAATTATGCGTTTTATTATAATTGTACCTAGGTTGGACTTTGCAGTTTTGTTGGTGAAGTGTTTGATCGTAAATTTAGTGGGGGCTTTATTATGTGCAGCCAGGCATTTTCGATTATATATATGATTTAAGTTAGTTTCTACAATAAACAGATTTGATTCACTAAAGCCTAAGCCAGTATAGAGCCTTTTTTTGAGTTGACTTCTTCTTCAGACAGCGAGCAAATTTGGCAAATCAGAGTACCTATCTACTAACCTATATCTACATCACAACTATCTTGAATCAACAAGGCCGCCGAATAACTGATGTCCTGTTCTAATGCAAATAAATAATTTGATTTTTCATTTTGTAAGCCGCTCCATCGACAATTGTTATGGTCAGATCCAAAGCTAACCAGTTTTAGCAACGGGTATTGCGTTACCCAGTACAGTTCGGATAGGCAGTTGCTCCTTTTAAAATACTCGTATCCAGCTGCGTCCGGTAATGCTAGAAGCTAGACGAATAGTTGGGGATGAGCTAGGCAAGTGACGGTTACTTCGTCTTAAATTCTACCATCTAACCCACATTGCCTACTCAACATTTTAAAAGCTAACCACAATGTTTGTCCCACAGCACCACGGCAGTTACGAAGAGTTGCAGAAGGACATATTCTCGTTATCACAGATGGGTGGGGGCTCCTACCCCATGCCTCAGGGATTCTCCATGGGCCATGGTGCCAACATGAGCGCCGTCGGCATGAGGCAGGATACAATGGGTGAGTTGGAGCTTCAAAATATAGCCCTGTTGGTCACACGCGTTTTTCACTGGCAAAATGAACGTGACGGTCACTGCGCCGTGCTATATATTCCGGTTTTTTCAACAAGTTTCCATAGCAATCCGGATGACTTGACTGTGTCTAAACACGGACCAAACAAATCGATGAATTTTTTGGCGAAAAACCATGTGTGAAGAACAGCGGTTTGTAGCTGAGACTTATTTATTGTTAGATGGTTTTGTTTTATGCTGAATTGAATATATTTGGACCAAGTGCTGGAAATTTTTTATACTATGATGTTCTAGATTGCCAGATCTGGCCAGGTCATCCCTACTAATATTATAAATGCGAAAGTAACTTTGTCTGTCGGTCTCTTTTTCATGCCTAAACCACTGAACCGATTTGGATGAAATTTTGTACAAAGATAGTTTCGAGGCCTGAGAAAGGACATAAAATAGTTTTTACCCCGAATATCCCGCGGGAACGGGAACTACTTATAAGGGTAAATAGGTTATAAATATTCTGGGAGTTTGTTCCCTCGAGATTGCGCAGGCGAAGCAGCTGGCACACGCTAGTAGTTTAATAACGCGAAATAAGCCTATAATATTCTTTTCACTAGTATTTGTCTCACTTTACAAAATTGCTCTTCTACGTCGATTCGTGCCGTTCAAAAGACAGACAAAGGCAAAATATATTTCGATCAAAAACAACTTGAACCACCACAATATCTAACATCACAACCGACCAAAAATTTTAAATATTTTCCTACAACAAATTACACTAAAAGCAAAACTAACTAAAATGTAAGTTTGTAGCGTAGAACAAAAAGCGGTAGACGACAAGAGCGGTAGACGACAAGAGCGGCAGCTTTCATCAAGCTCCCATTAGAGCCGTCAAGGCAATTATAAAGTTGGCTGGAGCGAAGATGATGCCTCGTTTTTATTATACAAATATCCTTGTAATAATGGGAAAACTTGCTCCTCGCCACACAGCCGCCTCCGACAGATGATCGTGGAAGAAAAAGAACTTGATTACAATTTATTAATATCACCCGGTTGGCTTTTTTATTACTCTGTGTCGGGTTTGCGATTGCTGGCATACGGGTTTAATCTTTTGTGATTTGTATTATTGCAAACTATAGAGTTGTCTGAACAAGGGAGAGGTGGCACAAAATTGCCTAAATCAGGGGTGGTCAACTTGATTAGACTCAAGATCTACTTTTTACTGACGAAACACTGTTCGATCTACCATTTTAAATGAAACAGAATAGTTCAGTATGATATGTATTGTTTCAACCTTTTTTAGGATTCCAAACATCTGTAAGAAACGGAACCCTTATACTAGACAGACTGAAAGTTTGTTTTTTAACCGACATCAAAAAAGGAGGTGGTTCTCAATTCGGCTGTATTTTTTTTTTTCGGTATAAAAACAGTGGTTTAATGCAAATTTATACATAATACATCGATTTTCTTTAAAAAGAAAATACTTATTAGGTATACTACTAACAACATTATCCCCTAAGTACTACATTGTTGTTTATGCTATTTTTATGTTTGTTACCTCATTATCTCCATCATTTATGAACCGATTTGTAAAATGCTTGTTTTCTCTGAAACGATATAGATACTTGTCGATGGGTCCCATAGAAATTTTATCAAAATCGGTTTGGAAGTTTGGTGTTAATTCAAAAAATAACTGGAATAACAACATCACTGGAAACGCAGGAAAGGTACACACTTAAGTGTGGGGTAGGTACCACTAAAAAGTGAAAAATAAAAAAAACTTTTTACAACAAGTTTTTTTAATTATTTATAGTTTCCCACAATCTCACCTGATGGAAAGAGATAATGTGGTCAACATTGTAGAACGCTCCCTGGAAGTAACTTGTTCACTCTTGATTAAAGTCAAGAGTAAACAAGTTACTCCAGATTTAAGCTATGAGGAAGAAAGGAATATCTTTGACACGTGTAGCGTGTTAAATCTAATGTTGTAACACGAAACGAGTTTAGTGTAATAGTCACGATATCGTGCAATAATAGTCATGTGCGATAGTAGTAATTTAAAAAGGTAAGTAGTAGTCATTTAACTCAATCATACATTTTAATCATCTGTGTACCGCTTTTACGCGTCATAGGTACTAGGTATAGGTACGAATGTATTAATACTACAATAAATCTTATAGTTTTTATAATTTGTCATCATCAATCATGGTCAATTTCGTCTCCGTTGAATTGGCAGCTAATAAAGTGGAATTCGTCGGAGAAGTGTAATAAATTAAATTATCTACTTCGGAATGAAAAGAGTTAATTTGCGACGCATTTAAAAAAATCGAACAAAACCAAAGTAAATAAACATTTCAGGAAAATATAGGTCACATCCGTGCAAAACGTGCATCGCTCAGCATCATGCTGGAACTCACAAAGAGCCACTTTTCAGCCAACATTGACTGGTTGGCATCAGCATATAAAATAGTTTTAAATAAATATGTACGGGTACAAAAACAATGAAAATTCAAAACCCCGCCTGCACACCTGTATTAGAGACAGATTCTTCTGAACACTTTCAAAAGACACAAGTCCAAAGGATCGTCAAAGTCGTAGTTTTAAGGGGCAAATAAATATTTTGTTTTTGTATTCGTAATTCATAAATTGTGAAAAACAGCTCGAATTTTCCACTTGGAAAGAAAATTCGAGGTGTTTCATTTTGAAACATTGATTGTCACTGAGAGGATATTGCGACTTGGATTTGAACGTTTTTTAAGTATGAGAAATGGCCTTATGATAAATCGATTCGCATCCCACCTACAATGTTCACATCCTCCTACATATCGATTGCAATGTAATACATATATACAACTATACACAATTATGTTATGACGTAGTGTGCCCATCCAACACGAACCCGCGTCTTGTATAATTTATCGCGTCTCCAGTATGCGGCCGGAGATTGATCGTTTGCTCCTCAAGTCAAGACGCTGTGTGTGACCTAATGTCGTAATACGAGAAACTAATCACTGGACTTGGGTAATATAGGCTAAGTTAGGCTATGATACGAAACCACAAGGAAGTAACTGATGAATACAATATGAAAAGTATTTTTTTTTCGCTGTTTGGTAGCGCCTATAAATCTCCCCTGTTCAATATTACATTTTTAATAGGTTTCCGCACTGAAAAATCCATTTACTGCACTCTATTTCAAAAATAGAAACGGCAAAAAAAGAGCCCGAAGCGATAATCCGTGAAATACGAAGCGGCCGCGGGCGCAAAGATTCCTGCGTAAGAAAAAACGAGCAAGTAATCGAGGCGAGGCATCGTACCGTAGATATTCTAATAAGAAAATTTCCACTACATTTACTTTGGCGGGCGTCCTCGCGGCGTCTTGGCAAATATCTTATTTCCTGCGGCGAGATTGCATCTTGAGAAAACGCGAGGGTCGATTCGGTACCTCACTATTCGCTTCCCTGCCCTCCCCTACGTATATCTACTATATAGCTACGGCGTAGCGGGACGAGCTACGCGGCGAACGTGCGCGCTACAAACTTGCTACGAACTCTCGTAGACTGCTAATATGTTCTTCGTACTAACAATGTCTAATGTCTTATTGAACGAAGTTAAATATTACTTGAGCTAGTGTTCTAACCTTGTGTTTTGTCTTGTATTATTGGAGCGGTATTTTGACTAAAAACTACTGTTATAATAACCAATTTAATTTACGATTGTAACGAGTCTGGAGGCCTTTTTGTTTTACTAGTAAGAAAGACGTAGATTAGAGTGCTGACGAATGATAGGCAGTCGGACATTCGCCAATTTACATTTAACGTTTTTAAGGTTGCAGTGATCACTCACTACGACCAAGTTTCAATACAATTTTTTTCACGTTTCCCATATTTTGGTTGGTTGTTACGAACTTGCCAACCAATTGACACACCAGCTTATGAGCATGGGTTTTAACATCAGAGGATCAATTTCACTATTTTTAAGAAAAGTTCGCATCTATATCGTAATTTGCCAAAAACGCCTCCAATGCTATTTCTTGTTGATAACTTGAAACCTATAGTTTTTTTTCGTTACTAATGACATTTCCCCAACAGGTATGAGCGCCGAAGACGAATGGTACAACAAGTCGCTGTCGGCCCTCCGGATGAACTCCGGCCACCACGCGAACCTCGCGGCCGCGCCGATGCTGCAGTACCAGACCTAATCGCTGCTGCACGGCGCCGATTACTCGCCGGCGCCGGCGCATGACTACGCGCCCCCGTAGTCAGCGCGCAATGGATGCAGAACTCAGTGGCTTGTGGAAACGTCGCATGACTATTGTGCTCATTATTTTTCAAGTGAAAGTGCGGGAAAGGGATGGCGGTATATGGCCTGCGTAACTCTATCTTTTATGTAAAAGCAGCCATTATGGTTCCAACGCGAGAATTGGATAGGTGTTGCAAAAATCGTTAACAACTCACTGTGAAAACTTAGGCGAGATGAAAACTGAACTGCAGTCGATTCTGCAAACATTTCATAAGTTAAGTAAGCTGTCAATTTATACAAACAAGATGGAATGTAATCTCTCTTCACACTCACTCCACCTAAGTTTAAACTGTGAGTTGTTGACAGGATAGACCGGCTGAACTGAATTGTCATTCTAAATTAATTGTATGGATTGACAGCTCACTTTTTAATCACTACACCTAGATATCACGGTGAGTTTTTACGGAATAGCACTGCTGTATATCTTCATCTCTTCTCTTCATATGGTCCATGTTCTATTTTCAGAATCGGAAAATCTACTTTTTATTTAAAATGGTGGCGGAAACATTTGTACTAGCGAGTATGTACGAATTAAAGAATTTTCGGATTTGGTAAAACGCCAAATGACGACAATTCACGTCATCTGTTTTTTTTTTCAAAGGATTTTGTAAAGGTCCTGGAAAATATTGCAGTGAGGCGAAAAACTTTTCAAATCAATGAAAACTTCTTCAGTCACAGGGTCTAATTTTTGTGATTGTGTTTTTCACGAATTTGAAAAATTCGTTGTTCACATATTTTTATGATAATGCATTTTAGATCCTACCTAATAAAACAAGTAATTATTCATAAATAATATTTCGAAAAAACTAACAATTTTTTGACAAATCCAAAACATTACAGACCTATTCATTTTAAGTGTTGTAAAAAGTAATCTGTAGTCACTTATCACACTAGTTCCATTTCATGACGATGTTTTAACTCATAAATTATTATTTGTAAGTGATTTTCCATAGAAAAAATATTTAATTCGTGTTCTTAAAGTACCAAAGTGATGCGTCTGTTTCCACGAAGAAAAATCATATTTAGAATCATTATGATTTGGAAAGTGCCACTGGTTGGTGCGCAAACTAAACGTTCTATCGAATAACTTTCACGCGTGATCCGTGTCTAGTGTATACATAGGTACAAATAGTGTTTTAATTTATTGAGGTCCGTATTAATAAATTACTTGTAGCTTATCATTTAATCGAGAGTTACCTTAAATCAGTTAAAAATCTACTTCCTACGAAAATGAGTTTTCCTCGGGTGATTTTCTAAACGTACCTTTAGATTTTAGAAAAAATATACATTTGTCTCTGTGTCCCTGTAAAACCTGTGCCCTTAATGTACTCAAATGTATTTTGATGTCTTGACAAACCTCTTTGTGAGTCAAAGCTTCGAATACCTGACTTTTCTCTTCGAATACCGACTGAACAGTCAAAATACAACAAAAATTTAATGCCCGGTTTCTGAGTTTTATATCGGTCGCTTTTGTCATAACGCCGTTGGTTGGTTAGTGATTAACGAACAGATAAACGACCGATAAAGTATGTACCTCAGAAGTCGGGCTTAATAGGGAATATGCATAAAAAAATATTTATTATCTACACAGTTTATCTAAAAATATACAAAATTGTAATACTAACAGTGAAAATAGAATCAAAATCACTCAAAAAACAAACGAGTTTTCATTATTTTAAACAAATATATCTGTCCCTCTCGCGAAAACGCTGTAATGTATGGCATCTGTACAGGCGTCATGGAATCTGACGTCAAATTTCATATCAGACTTCTCTTTCTAAATTTAATTTTTGAAGGTTTATAACTTCATCAGTGATGAAGATATAAAAACAATTTTATGATTGTTTTTAGAGCTAAAAAGTATTTCATTTTGCAAATAAAAAAATTTCATGCATATTCCCTATTCTCATGATGTCTTCGCAACTAATACATTAAATTTAGCTATAGTTCCTCTCGATTTCTTAATCAAGCATTACAAGTTGAGATTCAGAAAATTTTGATACAGAAATCGAGGGTTTCAATCCTCTTTCCTTACATTCTTTTTTTTTTTTAAACTTTGCCCCACACTAGGAATTTCGCCTGTATCTTGGGTGCGTTTACAAACATGCAAAGTCACATACACCAACAGCCAGACCCGGAACAACTATCTGTAAGCCATACAAATACTTGTTCCGTGTGGGAATCGAACCCACGAGGCCACGACACGCGGCGCAGCATTTCAAGTATTTGGGGTTAATAACTGTCTCATGAAAATATGACATATGGTAGGTACCTACATTACAGACACGAGTCGAGGCGATTCAATGAGTGATTTATTAAAATGGGCCTAAAACGTTTGTTTCACGATATACGTAAATGGTGTATGCTAGTCATTATTGTACAGACATTTTAAATCGAATAAAATAAGTAACGTATTTTCTTGATTGTTGTATTCATCATGGAGATAAATACATGACCTTTATATCTTTGATGGCTCTATTTTTAACCAGCACATAGATTTTTAGAATAAATGTTGGAAATGAAAGTACTAGTTTTTACCAAAAGCCAAATATGTTTTAATTTTGGAAAAAGTAATAAAAAAACGTACCTACTCGATAAATATTATGTTTTAATTTTCAAAGGTTTTTTATTAAACCATGAGTTACTTTCCATTACGATTCGATCAAATCTGCATTCATGCAGTTATGCATCAGGTTTGTAACGATTCTCTTTTAGGTGTCATTCAGTGATAATTATACAAAGAATTTAAGTATGAAAAATCTGTGTGTACTTTATAAATTAATAACATAGAGCTGTCATAGAATAAAGTGTAAATTAACACTGCAATACAGCCTGTGTAAATATAAATCGATTTGCATGATCATGTCTAAGGTGTTAACAGCTCAACGATATTGTAATGTTAACTAGATATTGTTTAGTCAAATTTATAATAAGCGGCCATTTTTCATTCCATTTTAACAGAGTATATGAGCCCTTTCATACTGTCACGATGTCGTGGCGACACGCAAGGCAATCGTATTCTCAAAAGAATAAATTTGAGCTTATATTCAAGCCGCGTAAATGATGCGCATCGCACTTATAGCCAGTGTGAAAAGGCTCTGAAGCCAAAGATTGCTAGTCAAACTTATATACATTTATCAAACACCCTTTGATCTCATAGTAACGTAATTTTAGTAATAAAATAAAATGAAAATACTTATAATTGTTTCGGCTTTTGTACAAAAACAAAATCATATCAATTAAGACTGTTTCGGCGATTTCCATTCACAGTCAGTGGCCATACTGTGCATTTTAATGTAAATATAATATATAAGAAAACTTGTCTAATAATGAACATGTGTAAAATGAAATAAATTGTCTAAAATGTAAGTGACTGGTTTAATTTAATACAACACACATACACACAATAACAACTACAATAACAACAAGGCACACAAGGGGGTTAGGTTAGGTTAAAGGGGCCAGTAAAACAAGCTACAACAATCTGTCTCTTCAATAGATTTTCAACTTTACTGCGAAAGGAATAAGGTTCAAGGTTGATTGTTTAAATTTTACAGTTTTGGGTACCTTGATGTGCTGGCGACGAAACTAAAATATTTTATGGAACAACAAATATCTACTAATAATGACCACTTCCATAAAAAGACTAGCAAAACTTTGGATTTCTGCGGTGTTATTTTATATGTCAATAAAACTATAGTAAATTGTAAAATATTTAGATATGACCTTTTCGTATCTTCACCACTCCAAATTCACTTAGAGAAACACCTAAAAACCGTACAAGAATTATACTTTTGACATTATTTTAATAGAAGAATTCTCATTCCCGTATTAAGATGATCAAAGTTGCAACTTCTTTACGTTTTAAAATATTCGTAGTTTTATTCCATAATAAAATGACCAACCTTCCATAGAACTTCGCACCTCTTTTCCCTAATCAGGTTTTCCTCAAAACTTCTACAGGTTTTCAGGTTTAAGAGTGGCGAAATGAGGGTTATTCACGGAGTTCTTTTCAAGGTATCGAGTCACATGCGCCATCACTATGCGTTCTCCACCAACTTTTTTCCAGAAGTCGGCCGCTTGGGTGCGAATTTCTTTGCTTTGGCCACATTCCTGTAAGAAACAAGGAGTATAGAGACTGGGTCTTTTAAAAAATATATCATCACCATTTTAAGTCGAAATTCCTTCACTGCTGGCTCACCCTAGCCTAATATAAGCGAGGTCGCCATATCAACCGGTCCCGAGGTTCTCTTTTCCCGCGTATGCCCCCAGTCTTCACCAGATTCAACAAAAAAAACTGCTGAACTGCGAGCCGGGCTCGTATACGAAGGTTTTTATACCAATGGAAGGCCTTGTTTCTCGCCAAATTTCATGATTCTATGTCAGTCGCAAGTACCATATTTTGCGAATGGTAACAATAAAGGTTTTTAATTTAAATAATCTTACCGATGGTATATCAGTCTTAGCAGCAAAGGCCTTGGTCTGCAAAACATAAAATTATCAATTTTATATTCATTCTATTGAAAAAAAAAAAAAATCCCTACCTCAATGAACAGTCAGATATATTCTTAACTAAAGAATAGATACGGGAATTTAACATAGTTTGCGATTCATCCGCCATTTTCATTCCTTTGATAAAATGTATGTACTTAACTATTGAAAAAACGCTCCCAAGTAATAAAATCCTCTAACGCCTATCCCCCTACATTGTTATCAGCCTATCACCTATGTTAAACCCATGCAATAGGGATGGCCATCAATCGGGCACAAATTCAGTTGCCAGCCAGTTCCAAGGATATCCCTCCATAGCAATTTTTTAAATGCAAAAGTAACTCTTGTCTGACTGTAACTTTTTCACGTCTTATCAGATTTGGATGAAGGATTGGCATAGGGGCAGATATAGATTAGGAGATAGGTTATTTATTATCCCAGGTGAATCTACCCGTTATTTTGGTTTTTTGTTTTCACGAGGGCGAAGCCTTCGGTATTAACTAGTTTTTGCCTATGTAGTAGAAACAAGTAATGTTTTGTATAGGAAATTTGGGGGCCGAGTCACCTGCGTCCGTAGGAACCATTCAGCGAATCCCTACACGTGGTCCCCGGGTGGTGCTAAACAGGTGACACTAACCGCCTCCGTGGTCTAGTGGTTATACCACCTGATTCAGACCCAAAGGTCCCGGGTTCGATTCCCAGAGGGGGCAAATTTTTTGCTCGGTTTGGTTGGTGGTAGGACTTCTAAGTCCGCCTGGCAATAAGCTACCACCATCATATCTAAGTCTGTCGCCATAACAACAATGTTAACAGCATTGTTGTGTTCCGGCAATTAGAGGTATGATAGCCAGTTCCTCTATGTTAGAGGATTCCGGGTGAAACTCGCTTCCATCTTCGGCCTAATCATCACTGTCCATCAGGTGAGATTTGGGCCAAGAGTTTCCCCGATTTGAATAAAAAAATTAAAAAAAAAAAATGGTCCTTTCCTACAGAAAACTTTGAAAGAGTTGCCACCTGAGTTTTCACGGTGAGAGGTTCACAGAATCGACTAGCTGAACCACAAGCCGGCTCGACAGCCGGCCACTTCATAAACAGTCGTTATCGTTTCTGTAAACTTGGCTGTAGCTTGATGGGAGCTTTTGCGACCAATGTTACGACCAAGACTAGCCGGGGTCATAAAAACAAAAGAATACTTACAAAGGCCGTCTTCGCTACGAATTTATCAATGACAGCACGGAACGTGCCCTGCCGACGAGGATCCTGCAACACCAAGATATTTTTTTTAATGGTTTCGAACATCCCTTAAAAACGGGATCACTCGGTTGTCTGGCCGTGCGTCCGTCTATTACTGCCAAATTTCTTAGAACCTATTAGACCGATTCTGTTCTTGAGTATGGGGGTAACTTTTAGGGGGAAATACAAAAAAAAACTGTATCGTCGTCTGACATATCAAATAAAAGAGCTTATTGAGAGAGATTTAATTAATCAAATTTATGTTGATAATAGAAGATAATTAAATAAATTTTTGTTGATAATTTTAAAACTCAATAAATTAAACGAGTAAAAAAAAATTAGATTCGTGCCCTTGCACGCGCACTTTAGCCAGTTTTTATTGATAGGCTCGCGGTTGACTGCTTTCTCACCAGATATAGTAGTGCTGAAGTGGGCTACTCGTTTTACGCAATGTTTGGTTTTGTGAAGCCGCACACTATTTTTCAGTGCTTATTGTACTTTTTGACCCGGAAAATCTGTACGATCCACTGAGATCACCATGGTATTTGGCCAATTGACTGCATCCTAGTTACGTCTATAAAACTAGAAAAATAAGAGTGATACAAACACTAAGATAACCGCTGATGGAAGCAATGGATCCATAGGACTGTTCCTCATTCATCAATGTTGATTTCATTTCATTCAACTCCGAATCAAACATTGCGAACTTCGATTTTACCAAATCTTTTATCTGAAAGTTAATTAATTGTTAGTCGAACATAAAAATAATTGCTGTTGTTGTAGAAAATGTCCTGTTGCATTAAGTCAGTCCAGGTACCTACCACATTTACTATTTAAATAAATAAATTGTTGATTGGATCTTAAATGTTTTGCACTGTATGCAAAAGACGTAAGGACAGTTGTGTACCTACAGTGTAGGTAATTTAAGTTTAAACAAACAAGGACCAAGGGACACCTACTATTTCCTTGGTCCTTGTTGCTTTACCTAGTAACTGCCCCGTCGTTTTGATGAATGACTTTCCAGTTCTAAGACTATCTACTACTACAAATGGTATACAAGAAAATTAAACAACATAAAAACGGCCTCAAGAGTGCACATGTATATTGATAATAATCATACACTTATTCAAACTACAAAATTAGAACAAAGTGATTTATGCGCTTCTAACGCCATCTAATAGCCTGACTAACAAAACTATCGCACGACTCTTCCCGAGCATGAGTTACACGGTGGTGTAACTTAAAGGGTGCTTTAGTACACAATCCTATCTAAGAGATGGCGTTAGTGGATGAAATTCTGAAACAATTGGAGCTATATAATGAGTAGTCCGTGACTTGGAATATTGGCCTCGATATACGGCCGAACCCAATAACCTAACTATCACCAGCTTTGGCATACTGGAGATAGCAAAACAAATGAAAAAATATGAAGGTTTTCTGTTGTTTCATTTGTTTTTCTATTTCCAGTATGTGATAGATAGGATATTGGGTTCGGCCGTTAGACAAGCACTTGTGTGAACTACATAAGTTAACTTTATTTGTTAGGACCATGATTGTAACAGTGGGAAAGAGAGACTACTCTACGCGACCGATAGAACTTTCCGTTTCTCTCAACGAACAGTGTTGGCCTAAGTTCATCAAAAGCGGTCTGTCTGGCCATGGATATGTACAGACGCCAGCAAGCTCCCCGAAATCATCAAATTTCCCCAATCAACCCTGAACTTAATGCTTCAGCGATAAAGTTAAAAATCTAATAATTAAAATTTTGAGATTTTTGTAGCTTGATGTGCGCGTCTGCACTTCGAGATTTAAAGGCCACGTAGGCAAATCTACAACTGTGTAGTAAATAGTAATAATAAGACCTACAGTGCCAATATTTTGTTCGTTAATGTCAATCACGAGATCTCTAAACGACTCCTGGTACAGTGCCGACATCCAAGGTTGCTTGAAGAACTTGTAGAAATCATCTATTTCATTCTTCTGCAAATAATAAGAATAAATTATGGAAACAATGGCTTTTCATGTTATTATGAGTTTCTCCTTAGATCTTCTGAAGTAAATAATGGATTTGACGCAGTTTTCTCCTTAATTTGAATAGATTCATTATGTTTATAAAGTACTAATTATTTTATAGCACAGTGTAAAAAAGTTACACTTCTTTGAAAAGCGGTAAAAACCATCCATAGCAGGGGTGGAACGCTTACATTTTATTGATAACCAGTCAAAAGTTAGGTCATAAAAGGTTTAAGTCCTCCGACGCACTAGCGGTTGACCGCGCAGCTGGCCGTTTTTCCAGTTTAATATGCAACTTCTAGTGATTATACGCACTTAACCGCCACAAAACTGTTCCATACGTTGGCCGCTCAAGTAAACCGCCTACGCGGTTCAACCGCTAGTGCGTACGTAGGCGAAGAGAAACATTACATTACTTATTTGTTCAGTATTAAATGCCTTCTCAAGTCCTGCGAACAACAGGAATGGCGCTTAGTTTTTCCGCTGCGCGCAAGTGAATATGCAAGTCAATATGGAGCCGCCACTGCCAAATTAGTGGATACAGCTGTAAATGAGACGATTTCCGCTGGTTGTGTTAAACGGACTCCTGTACGAATGTTCTGTCCATAAATCGACATTGCACCACCAAAACTTCGCAGGACCGTAGCAAGCCAACCTATGCACAATTGCAGCTTAGTGCCCCAGAAACTAAAAGCCGACGAAGTTCCCTTGGATGCGTGAAACCATCCAACGGTAACACCACCTCGAAATGATCCGACATTTGGCGAGAGTCGCTCAAACCCCTTGACTATTTCATCGACCCATCGGAGAACATGCTGGCCCTGGGCACGCCTTGCCTTGATCAGCCTGGGAAACTCTAGACTCCGCACTCAGGTCGGTCGCACTAAAGAAAACCTCCTCAAGTAGAGGTTCTCGGATGGTTCCCATCTACGTGTTTACGTGGCGTCTATCTGCAGTCCATGATTCATCTTCCGTCTTGCACCGCATGTCCTGTTACTTGTACAAATAAGGACCTTATGGCTGCGTCAGTGAATGGTGTTACTTTTGCTGAATACTGGGCAAACATATCTATTCTGCCATCGACTCGCTAAGAAGAAGAAGAAGTATAGATACCGCTACTATCTTACCTGATATCGGCAGTATAGTTTATTAAAGAAGCCTTCATGCTTGCCATACAGCTGCTGGTATATTTCCGGGGAGAAACGTTTGTGGGAGAGGCAGGTAACCGCGTCGACCACGTGGAAAACATTCAAATGGACACGGAAGTAGTTGTCGTTTTTATCCGTCACCAAGTTATGGCCCTGTAGGTGTAAGGAGTTTTAATGAAACCATCAGTGGTATTTAATATTTTTTCTCATGTTCTCGAGTTCATCGGGATTAACCCTAATCTTGTTAAAATGTACCCATGTATTAATTCTTCGAGTTTCCTTGCGTAATCGAATCAGTAATTATGACATCTGCCAGAGAATCAAGGTTACTGACATTGCCCAAAGGATCACCAAACTGAAGTGGCAGTGGGCAGGGCACATTGCTCGAAGAACAGATGGTCGATGGGGGCGAAAAGTTCTTGAGTGGCGACCGCGTATCGAAAGACGCAACGTTGGAAAATCTCCCACAAGGTGGACCGATGACCTGGTGAGGGTTGCGGGTTAAGCCAATGAACGCGAGACGCACAAGACCGGTTGTCCAGCAGTGGACGTCTATCGGCTGATATGATGATTCTGAAGATGTATCAATTACATGTTAGTCTATGCATGTACATTGTATATAGACTAATAAGTAATTGAACAAGTGTGTCCAATAGCACACTTTTCTTTTTATCTCTATTAAGGCGAATAAACTTATTTCATTTCAGAGGGGCAGAAGAATGACTCTATACTTTAAGAGCTCGTACAATCTGGAAAGCAGTCAGCTGTTTCCACTGCGAAAGTGCGAACTGACGTCGACCAACACTGAACACCAATGCTAGTTTTTGTTTGAGTTGACAAAAAGCATCCTCAAACCTCCTGCGACGACCAGAGGCTGTAATAAGACGTGTTGAACCCAGCCTTTTGGTTTCAATATGTGACAGAGAGACGGAGCTATACAGGACGAATAGGCATAATATAGGAAATATGCTTATGCCTGCGGCTGGACTCGCATAATTTATTTTCACTAAAATGCCTTTAACCGATCCACCTAGGGTCTGATCTTTGTCTCAAGCAAAGTTCATCACATTCGGTTCGGCGACCTAGGTGTTAAAGCGTAACAAATAAACATTAGTTAGGATAAGCATATCATTTTTCAATACCTGTCTCGGTAGGCACTGCTGGACAGCCATTGGAATCTGTTTGCCTGGCTTCCTTATCTTCAAGTAGTATAAGGGTCCTGGTAATACCGCAAACTGGACCATAGGAGACTCGAACTTCATCACAGGTTGCCATCTGTTAACCAACAACTTTGATTTTCAATCATAATATACCTACCTACTTTTCATTTTGGGTTACTTTTAATCCCTCGCTGAATGCATGCTGCTGATTCTTGTATTAACTTGTCTAAGTTATCTTTCGAATCGTTAATTTAGTAGTTAAATTTAGTTCGATTAGATACGACGCTCGCGACACAAGACACTACTTTATTCCCTCAGAGCATAATCCACTATTATTGTACATCAAAAGACACAATACACAATATCTCATCATCTTCCCAGCCTATCCCCAACTGTGTGTTGTGTAATTGGATGCAGCTCAATACAAGCGTTGCTTAACCTTGATCATTTACAATCTCATTGCTAAATCAATAGAAACAATTACCGTCGCCCCTGTGAAGCCGCTGCAGTAAGCCGTGAGAAACTACTCGTGCTTGAGCCGGCCAGAGAGAACCTTAAAAATCAAAGAAGAATTTATACAAAATATACCTAAAAGGAGGAAACTGCAAGAGCTTTTCCGGGGCAGTACTAAAACCATAGCTCTATTGTATCAAGGCAACTTTACATGTGATGTTGTGATCCTATTTGAATGGATAACAGGCTATTACAGGCTATCAGCTATCCACAACAGGATACCCTATGTATGACTTCTCTTCAAAAAATTCTGTCAACTAAGGTATTGGGAAGCGGGGCTCTGATTTTGATTGGCCCTGACAATTGATCGACAGGAATATACAGAAACGCAGCTGATATGTACTATTTATATTATACCAAAACTAAGAGTATATTTTAGACAAACTAAAAACAAATTTTGCAGTCTTCGTTGCTGTCAGAAATCCATTGCGTGTCTTGAGTGAGTATAAATATATTTACAGGCACTGGAGATAATTCAACTTTCCAATTTCTACCGATTGGTAGACTAGTGGATTTACCATACAGTAAAACATAAAACAAGGTATTTATATTACCCCAAGGTAGCAGAACTGTATCGGGGTAAGAGATCTTCCGGCGCGTCATGGAATTCTGGGTCACCCATCATGAATGGATCCAACTTGTGCAGAAATAGTCTTCCAAGCTAAAAAAATATATAATATACTGTTCAAAATTTTCAGTAGATTTGATTTGATTACAAATTAAAAACATTTTTAAGAAACCGTTATGTCCAGAATTAAGAATTCAAAGACATGTTCGATTCGTTCGATTTACCTCGGCCCTGGAACGCAAAATGCGTTCGAAGGAACACGGGTGAGTTTCAATCATTAAAAGTCTGACACGCCTTGTATTTGATGACATGCTTAAAAAAGGCTCGCTTGGTAGATTACGGCTCTCTGTCTCACAAAGAAGAGCCTTAAATACTAGCAGTGGGCATGTATCTGTTACCTATACTTCTTCTAACGTGCCTTGGGGAAACACAGACACCTCCTAAGTTATAAGGGTTTTCCCGTCAGGATTTTTTTTTAGCAATCTGTAGTCTGGAGTTATCTTCAATATAATAACATAGAAATAAAACATAAAAAATTTGAAGAATATGGGTGATATTGAGTAAGGTATACAAATACACGGTGTAAAGTACCATCGCCATTGAAAAGGATATTCGGACCAACAGCCTAGGGGATGCCTCTGGTAGAGTCGTCGCGCAGTTTACTTACCTTGCCCCACACTAGGAATTTCTCGGGGTGGGTGCGTTTACAAACATATAAATTCACATACACAAACAGCCAGACGCGGAGAACTAGCTGTAAGAAATAAAAATGTTTGTCCCGTGCGGGAATCGATCCTGCGACAAGCAGCGCAGCCACAGCGCTAACTGTGTCGTCAAATAGTTTACTTTGGTTCCGCAAAGCCGGATTTATGAAACGTCAGGTCCAGGATAGTACGAAGGTGGTGAAAGTTACCGCTTCTCCGATGTCTTCAGAGTAATGAAACCGATGCATTCTACGGCTGGCGTATAAGCGACGTGAGTATCTCACGCAGGTCCCCGCTCCGGAGATGCATGGATCGTTCGTCTCAAATGTGGGACCTACCACCAACCCACCGTCGTATACTAAACCGCACTCGTTTATAGCTGTTGGGAGTAAAACAATAATTACTCATCATCTGCCTTGCCTTTTCATAAGTATATTTGGGTCGGCTTCCAGTCAAACTGGATTTAGCTGAAAACCAATATTTTACGTTAAGCGGCTACCTACCAAACCTCCACAACTCATTAACTGGGTAACACAGTTCTCCTTGGCAAGCCTGGTGTCAGATTTCCTGGCTTCTGACAAAAAACAATAATTACTTCTTAGTACTAATACTATCAACACTCCTGCTGTAGATACGAATAAAACATGTTTGATAATGGAGCTTCTGCTAGCGTCTTCATCAATATGAAAATTACCTCACGAGAGAGTATCTGTCTACTGGGGTAATTTTAATCCTTTAGCTGCTAGTAGAATAATTGGACAATGAAGTATTCTATGGCCTAATCCAGATTTACTTCTACATTTGTGTGCTTCATTCAATTCCGTTCAGCCTCAGAGGCGTGATTGAGTAACAAACATCCAAACATAGATACAGACTTTCACACTTGTAATATATTAAACACAATGGATGACATTTTTTCATACTTTTAATTAAACACGACAAATGAAATTTTTTCATACTTGTAGTACTTCATTTTAAATCAAAGAACATCGAATTATTTTGGCCAAGCGATTCAATCAGTGCTATTTTAAATTCTGTTTTTGTCTGTTTTTAAATGACCAGCACTCTCCCACAACTATTCAAAGGCCTCCCCATTTTTTTCCAGCTACTCTTTTCCTGACCCGTCTCGAGCCAGTTATAGTGGTACGCATCGAGGTCGTCCGACCAAACGCACAGGAGCCTTCTTCAGAAAAAAAAATAGATCTTAGTAAAATAAGATTAAATACCTTTGAACGCATGCAAGTTGATGGCACGTAATCCGTAATAAAAAAGTGCGAAGCTTCTCAGTGAGATCGAAGTTAGAGGTGCCATGAAATCTATGAATTCCACCCGGTTGTCTATTTGATGCCATGCAGCTAGATGACATTGGCGTAACACACGGATGCCAAGCTTTTTTATGCTGGCTTGGACTCTTGCATCAATCTACGATAGATAGATTTATTCTACTATGTTGTACACCAAATTAGTTACACAAACCTAATTCTATGTGGTCATCTTATCGCTGAGTGAATCAGGGTTTTTACTTTGAGCCAGATTCTAAGCCTATAAAAATGCTGCACAAGTGACGACTCTTCGTCCATCGAGATCATGCACTCAGTATAACATCGCGTTGGAAGGCCTCCCACAAGATGGACCAATGACCTGTAGGCTAATTCAAGTAACTAAATAAGTGCAGTTGAAGTTAAGTTTCGATCAAAACAACGCTATTCGTATTCTCTACCACTGTCAGACACGCTTGCGTCAAGTTCGCGTCACGCGAGCGCAATAACGGCACTCTACTGTTGCGCGTCTTTGGAGCGTGCTTCGGAACGCAGCATGATCGGTATTCTACTATTCGTTTGACGTCTCAAAATGACAGCTTATATAGCTATAAACTTTGCTGGGGTATTATTTTAATATTATAAGAACGTTATATTCATTGAAGTGTAATCGATTCTATTCGATTATTTAGTGATTAATATTTTTCTCTCATATGGCCACACCATAAGTAAGTTTGGCTGTCGTGCAGCTGACGTGCAGTTCACGCGCAGCTTACGCGCAGTTCAAAGATTAGAAGAAGGCTAATTCACGTAATTTTGATGCATGATTCCGATGAATGCGAGACGCACAGGACCGGTTTTTGCGGCGACACTTGGGATGTCCAGCAGAAAATGTATTTTAGCTGATATGATGATGACATATCGAGGCCAAAAAAAAACAAGACACCATGGATGGATATATAATGCTATTAGAAAGGCGGGACTAGAAGTGCTAAGTGGGTGGCCCTCATCCCACCCAGTTGTCTTTTCAGTGGCTGGTAGCTTTCAGGCGATACAAATATATTTAGCCTAGTGAATACGTGACTCTCCGCACTAGCAGAGTCGACCATTAGAAAAGCGCCGGAGCCAGAGAAGCCTGTCGAAACTATTTCTCAGTTTTGGATCCCGACAGAAAATCCGAAAAGAACTGCAGATGAATAAGTAAAAGTACATAAACGATACAAACCTCATCATTAAAGCAGTTGACTCTCAGAGGGGCAGGCTCTTTGATCGAAGGGAACGGCTCGACGAAGACAATCATCTCTGGCAACAAGCCCAGTTCCAGTATCTCGGCTATACAGCTGTACTCTTTAATATAGCCGCCGTACACAATCATTTGGATATGATCGCTGACGTTTACAAGTCTTCTATATATAGATACAAACCTTCTCATCGTTAAAGCAGTTGACTCTCAGAGGCGGAGGCTCTTCAAGCGAAGGGAACGGCTCAACGAAGACAATCATCTCTGGCAACAGGCCCAGTTCTAATAGAGCGGCTATACAGCTGTACGCTTCAATATGGTCGCCGTACACAATGACTTGGTTTTGATCGCTTACGATTAACGAGTCTTCTGTATAAACATAAAAAGCTCGTGAACTTTGTCTTTTAATTTTATATGTTACACAGCTCGAATTTTCTTTTTAATTAAAATATGGAAGATCGGGTGTTTTAAAAAAAAAATAAAGTAAAGTTAACACAGTAAATAGAACCAATATAAATACAAATATGCGTCGCGCCCTCGCAAAATGACCATCGCTCAGCATAATGCTGGGACTGAGACTCCTGTACGAAAATGATGCAATGGGCAAAGTCTTCCCTTCCCCAGGCAGGAAAGCAAAACTTGAGTACTATTTATTTATCTAAGAACTATTTATTTATCTAAGAACGCATTCAAAATTTATGGACAGTCTAGCAACATTTCCTTGAAGCTAGAGGTTGAACAAATGAATATTCAGTTCGAAAATTTTCTAGTTGAACATTTTACTGGCACAGGTAAAATAATAATGCTGCGAAGAAAACAATGTGAGCGCCAAAACCGAAACGTACCATCAGAGATGTGCTAAAATGCGTAGCGAGAGACACATGCATCGCTTCATTTACCTAGTCTCGCACAGCGCAGCTATTCTATTAGTTTTTAACAAACACATCTCGCTACGCATCCTCGCTCATCTCTGGTGGAACCCCAACTTATGAGAAGCAACATAAGTAGTTATTATCCTACTACTTTCAATAGATATTCTACTAACTAGCTTCGCTGATCATGCGCATTAGCTTCCTCAGGCAGTTATTGGCTTCGTACAGCGAGTTGATCAGAAACACATTCTCAGGCATCTCGGGGGGTATTGGTACGGAATCCGATATGTGCCTAGGATTGTCCAGCAGCATTCTGTCGCAGGGTTTGCCTTTTCTGAAGAAAATAAATACAAAAATGAGGTATTTCTACTTAACTACAAAATTCAACAACCAGACAATATTCTAAGCAATGGGCTTTTAATTAGACTTAAAATTAGTGACTTTTTTAATAAAAACTAATTTTTGAGGCAAAAAATGTTTTATTCCTTAACAGTATTTGACCCGTTTTTTAACGTAACTATGAATTATGTGCCTGAGCCCGTAACCTGATGGAATTATAAATTAAAACAGGTCATTTTATATATCAAAACTCAATCGCCTTATGACGACCGACAAAAAGGTATTATATTTTCTACTACCAACACAGCGGTTTTCCAATTTCTAATATTTAATGATTCATCAACGGTTATGAAATGGCGCAAAACTCGTTCGGATTACGGCTGAACATCGCCAAACAACCCTTTCATCAAGTGGTCATACGTAGGTCGAGTGTGAGCAATCGCGGCACCCATCGCGCGGATAGCTTTTTCATATCCAAATATTCATGTAAAATGTGATAGATACACTCGCTCAGTTGGGCCACGCACTTTCGTTTCAAAAGCTTAATCAACACACGAGATACACTTTTTTTTTTTTTTTTTTAATTCGGGAGTTTATCTGCTATCAATGGCAGTCAAACACAAAATAAATGACATAGCTTGCCAAACATTTGTCAGCAGTCTATTAATAGATAGCAGTTTACGGCAAGCACTGATGCATTTAAAGTTATTGCGCGAAAATTTCAAAAAATCACTGACTTATTAAACCACCCTAGTAGTTACGAGAGGGATAAATAATACTGGAAAAAATTAAGCGGGTGCAACAAGTGACCTGTTAAAATAATGTGGCAAAACGTCTTTATGAATGACTATCTGACCCGCGCCGCTCCTTTTAGTCATAGCGTGATGGTATAAAGCCTATTGCCTTCCTCGATAAATGGGCTATCCAATAATTCTTTTTTTTTTCAATTCGTATCAGTAGTTCTTTACAAAAAATATCATCATCATAATATTTGGGGGCCGAGTCACCCGCGTCCGTAGGAGAATACCCTTCAGCGAATCCCTACACGTGGTCCCCGGGTGGTGCTAAACAGGTGACACTAACCGCCTCCGTGGTCTAGTAACCACTAGACCACGGAGGCGGTTAGTGAGGTATAACCATATTACCATACCACCTGATTCAGACCCAGAGTTCACGGGTTCGATTCCCAGCGGAGGCAAATTTTTTTCTCGGTTTGGTTGGTGGTAGGACTTGTTCTAAGTCCGCCTGGCAAGCTAACACCATCATGTCTAAGTCTGTTGCCATAACAACTATGTTAACAGCATTATTGTGTTCCGGCAGTTAGAGGTATGATAGCCAGTTCCTCTGTGTAAGAGGATTCCGGGTGAAACTCGCTTCCATCTTCGGCCTAATCATCACTTTCCATCAGGTGAGATTTGGGCCAAGACTTTCCCCGTTTATTATAAAAAAAAAAACATATGCTCAGGTCGAGCCATCGCGTGCGAAGCAAATGCCTCGTTTGTCTGTCTCCATGTTTGCTGTGAGGCATGTGCTACGAATAGATAGCGCGTGTGCGGCGAGCGTGTGTCGGCCGGCTCATTGCGAGCATTGCGTTGCGTAGGAAATTAAAATTTAGCTATGCGCATAAAATTCGAGTTATTTTCTTCAAATAAGAGATCATTGAAAAGCTCATAACGCAGGTAGAAGAACTTTTTAACCCACCAACGACGACGACTTTTTTTATATATATTTTTTTTTAATAATTTAATGAATAATTATAAAAGCAGCCATCGCGACTGCTGCAGCTGTGTCGGTTGGATCAGCCCGAGCGTACGCTGCGTGAGCACGCAGCGCACGCTTACCCTATTACTATATAAGACATCGTTGTCTGTCTGTCTGTCGTTCTTTCTTCTTTCTGTCTTCTTCAACTGTCTGCTAGACAGTTGAAATTTTCACATATGATGTATTTCTGTTGCCGCCATAACAACAAATACTAAAAAACAAAATAAAATAAATATTTTATGGGGGCTTCCATACAACAAACTTTTTTTTTGCCGTTTTTATAGATAATGGTACGGAACCCTTCGTACGCGAGTCCGACTCGCACTTGGCCGCTGGTTATTAATTTTTGTACCCCGTACTGTAATTTTATTTATTTACATAATGCTTTCCATGTTTGGGTCACAAAAGATAATGTATTATGTGGACCAAATATCATCAGAATTGATCCTGTAAATACCTACAGAGAAAATGGGCTATGACAGACACAACTGAGTGATCCTACGGGTTCCGCTTTTTACTGATGTTCGGAACTCTAACAAGAAGGTGATTGGAAAAGTGCAGAATAAAACCTGTTTCTTTAATTATTAAATTGTTGGTATGTTCAACACTTACGCAACTTCTTTAACAAGTCCAAGAGATTCCTTCAAATAATCCGGATGTTGGAACTGTTGGCCGCAAGTCAACACAAGCTGGTCGTAGTACTTATAACCTCCGCCTTTTAAATGTACGCATTTACGTTTCCTGCAATGAAACTAACATGTTATTAGATATATATAAAACTAGCTGACAAACGCAACTTCGTCTGCGTCACATTTTCCATTAAGACTCGGCTCCTATTTGTCTTAACGTGATGATATATATATAGCCTATAGCCTTCCTCGATAAATGGGCTATCTAACACTGAAAGATTTTTTCAAATCGGACCAGTAGTTCCCGAGATTAGTGCGTTCAACCAAACAAACTCTTCTGCTTTATAATATTAGTAGGTATAGATATTAGGGCTGCTACCACGTGTTCATTACTGACTATTAAGCATGAAACTATCAATCTAGTTTATACCAATTACGCCTTGCTTTGAAAGGAGCGTCGAAAGGCCTCCCACAAGGTGCACCGATGAGCTGGTAAGGATGGCGGGTAGCCGATGGAAGCGAGACGTACAGCCGTTTATTGTGGCGACACTAGCGAGAGGAGGCTTATGTCCAGCAGGGTTCATCTTTCGGCTGAAATGATGACGATGATAATGATGCAAGGCAAAAGCCTTCCTACTCCTTCTCCTCGCTTTGTCTTCTGCCAGTTTCAATTTGAACTTGGCTCATAATCTTGTCATAGTCTGCTGCGATTGCGAGTGGCTGCAGTAGAAATGTCTAAATCCATTAATACTATTTCGCCCTACAGCTGCCGGTTACTTCAAATTTAAGTTATGAACTTTAATAAAGACTAATATCACCTGTCAATCTTAACCATTACAGCAGTAATGATGTCCAGATAGTAGTAGAAGGGTATGCTCTTGAGGTAGCGGTCGGTGTACCGGCCGTCTCTCGGGACACATATGTCCGCTGCCTTGAGACAGTCGGCCACATCAGGCACACCGTGCTCTGATATGAGGGTCACGTTACTGAACGTTAGGTACTGGGATGATGGCCTGTGGGACAGTGGAAGAACATCAATGAGGGTAAAGATGACAAGATCAAAGGACAAGAAAAAAGGAAAGAAACCTCGCTCAGTTCGGGTTTCATGTTCCAACTTCACTCAAGTCAAGATCTACATGTTTTATTGAGCAATTAACTATGTCCCACGTCATCTTGCATGCACACTTGCATCTATAAGGAATTGATAAATGCTATAGAGGTGAGCGGAACAGAGTGTAAAGTCCCGCAAACCTCCATTGGAAAGGGAGGATCCTTCAACCGGATTATTGTTGTCCGGTGGATGGGCAACAGTCCAATAGTTGATATTCGGACTATTGTATCAAATGACAAATCACCCAGTAAACTTTAATACCGCAATGCAAAATTTCACTAGAAGTACGCTGCTTGTGGGATAGATGGCGTTGCGGTTCTTTTCAGTTATCGTTCTACAAATTTTTTATCGTTACTTTTTCTTGTGGCCGAATAATGTATCTACAGTGCTAATGGAACTCATCATCTGCTTAGCCTTTTCCCAACTATATTGGGGTCGGCTTCCAGTCAAACCGGATTCAGCTAAATACCAGTATTTTACGTGGAGCGGCTGCCCACCAGACCTCCACAACCCATTAACTGGGTAACACCGTACTCCTTGGCAAGACTGGTGGTGTCAGATTTTCTGGCTTCTGACTATCCGTAACGACTGCCAAAGATCTCCAAATGACAGTCGAGACCAACGGCTTAACGTGCTTTCCGAGGCACGGAGGAAACTCAGTATGTTAAGATGGTCACCCATCCACAGACCAACCTCGGCAAGCGTTGCTTAATCTTGAAGATCGACCTGTGCGGCTGATATTATTTAGCCACGAGCTGTGCTAATGAAACTACCGTTGGTATATTTTGTGAATGATCAAACTGGAAACTCCAGAGAAAATTAATATTCAGTGTAAAGTGTCTCTAGATCCATATCTAGAGAGATCGGTCATCAACTAAATATGAGTAAAATTGTAGCCACAATTCGTCCTAGTAGTTACAGAATTTCAAAGAAAAGGCTTTACGTGCTTTCCGAGCCTCGGGGGCGTTACACTAACTTCTTTACTCGGGGCTGCTACTGAAGAAACGTAATGAAATAACCCAATAATAGTTTTAGCCCGACTTGCAAATCGAACCCAGGTCGAAAAAATAGCAGCGTTTGTCGAGGAAATAAAAAGAAAAAGCTCGTGTCAACACTGCTCACTCACGGTAACATTAGGAGATTTTATGAAGACTCGTATATATAGGTTCAAACTCACCCCATCAGCAAAGTCTCGAGGAACGCGAGTCCCGTTCGACTGGCGCCCACTACCACGATACTGGTGTTGACGTTGACTTTGGGCAGACAGGTCAGGGGACGCTCGCATACCCATAACGCGAATGGACAGCCTCTGTGGTAGGAGTTAGAGAACAGATTACGTAAACGTAACTTTTGCGACCGACTACGTCCGCGTGGACGTCGGAGTACTTATAACATATTTTCGGCATAATCCCCCAGAAATATACTTACTTACTATTTATACAGGAATAGCAAAGTATTTTATTTTCCAATTTCCAATCCCGGTAACCGATACTGGGGCCCGAGTCTGCTATTTTTATAAATTTGTCATTCCGACACGATCCCATTGTCATGCCACTGTCATTTTGCTAAAAGTTCGTAATCTGCTAAATTCATAATCGCACGGTCACTGTCACGTCAGTGGCCGGTCACTGGCACGTCAATGGTCTCGTAATAGAATTGCGGTAGGAATGCCGAATTGCCATTATTATAAAACCGAGCTAAATTTGAGCATTTATTCATGCCAGATTTTATTTATATTTAGTTTTACATATTATTTATTAGTGTTATAAGCAATCTGAAGTAGTGAGAAGTTCGTAAATACTAAATCTGTCATTATGTACGAGATTACCATTCATATGGCTTTCTTTCAATGGCGTGTCAGTGGTTGATCATTGGAATGTCATAATGACGCCATTATGATGCCATTATGTTAGTAGATTACCAAACTTGTCAAAATCAACCATTTTGAAATCAGTGATCGACCATTCCGACACTATTGTAATAGCAGACTCGGGCCCCTGGACTAAAGCCGCTAAGGCCTGATGATTGACAAGCGTCTCAAAATCACAAACATTCTAAACATACAGGATAAGCCAGGATTAATTGATAAATGTTT
The DNA here is from genome assembly GCA_963859965.1 of Ceramica pisi. Classification (NCBI taxonomy): domain Eukaryota; kingdom Metazoa; phylum Arthropoda; class Insecta; order Lepidoptera; family Noctuidae; genus Ceramica; species Ceramica pisi. Next base: position 15,511,346 of record OY982539.1, on the reverse strand, counting down.
ATATAAACATTAGCTGACCAGGCTTTTCTTTTGTTTTGCCAAAAAAAATACCCTACAACCCATTCTCAGACCTACTGAGAGTACACAAAATATTTAATTAAAATCGGTCAAGCCGTTTCGGAGGAGTTCCATAACAAACACCGTGACACGAGATTTTTATATATTAGAAGAAGATTAGGAATAGAGAAGGATATTTAAGCATTTAAACATATGTACGTTAGTCTATGAAAAAAGGAAAGAAAACAAAAAAACTTACAAAGCTTGATACACTTTATCCAGTTCAGCGTTGGCACTTATATTAGGTAAAGAAATCCGCGGGTGAACTGGATTCATGTGACTAGCCAGCGACATCAAATTACGAGCCGGACACTACAAAAGTATAATAAGATACGTAGTTGTTTAAAAAAATAATAGATAAATTCATTAAAAAAAACTACTTCGGGGGGTCTTTACGTGGTCGTATTCACGCACGAATAATTCATTTAGTTATTCGGGAAATAAATCACCGTCAATCTAAATGAGGCATGACATAAGAACGGAACCTCTCTCAAATGATTACTAACATATTCGATTTTGAAGCAAGTTCAGAGGTTCTACTTTTAAATCGATCATGATTCCGGTGTTAGAGAGAGACGGAATTACATAAGACGAATTGTAATAAGGCTCCTGTAGCCTTATTCCCCAAAAAATCAAGGCAGATAATGGAAAATATTAGTTCAATTATCAGCCTAGTTTTTTTGTACTAGCATCTTAACTGGATGCTGGATAGGCGCCCATTACACGTTCATGCAAACATCAGTCAATTCCAAAAGTCATGAATGTCGAAGTGATTGATGGAATCCAATCGACATTACAAGCTCATTCCTAAATATGCGACGATATAATTGGCTATATTTACGGGAATCGAAAAAAGACAAGGACTGAAATATTACCTACCCATTCTATAAACATGTAAAAAGACCCATTCACTTAAAACTCGTGACAAGTCAACTATTCAGATTGTCGTCACTCAAATTTATGCAACCATCAGACACTACATTACACGATAGGTTATCCGTCAGTCATAGCGTTACCTACCGCAAAGCCTACCGTGCAATGGGCGCCTTACCATAATAAACTCAAATAAAAATAAGCCTATAAATCGTACCGCGTCACCTTTAGCGAACAGCTTACAAATCCAGAAGAGAGTAGTATATTTTGACAGTCTTAATAATTCGCGCAGATACCATCGAGCATGAGGCTCAAATGCTGGAGAAAGTACACCGGCTAATATCTATAACGAAACAAAAAGAAAAATCAAAAATAAATCTTTGACCTAAATTGTTCCGTAATTTATACAAATTAAAAGTTAAGTGAAACCCCTTTTTTTTAGGGATGGGAAATCATCCAATGACTTCTCCCGCTCTGGGCGGAGCGGGAGGGAGTGTCAGACTTCTACTTACTAAAACCCATCCATGTTCCTTCATGTGCCCTTTGTGTTCCGGAGCCGCGGTATCTCTTTCGAATAGTCCCGCAACTCCGGCAGTAAGTGCAACACCTAAAGTATCTCGTGGTTAAATAAATGAAATACAAAGAATTCACTAAATGCAATGGTGGAAGTTGTAGTTAGGTTAACTCTTAATTTAAAAGATATACCCATTCACTCGCATGGATTCTTTTGTAGGACCTACCGTATTTACTATTAGGTAAGTGATTCGCGCAACTTCATTTCTCAGATGTTATATAGGTTTGCTCGATAAAAGGGCTATCTAAACATAAGATTTTTTCAATTCGAACCAGTAGTTCCTGAGATTAACGCGTTCAACAAAACAAACAGCTTTAGCTTTTTAATTTTAAAACTTAAGAACCCTTACCGTTGCATCAGTGCCTGGTCGACGTGGTTCCGGTTCTAAGTCATAATGTGTTCTTATTGATGCTCCATTATCTAACGGACTGAAATCAACATTTATTTATTAAAAGGCGGCATCATAATTTTATTAATACATTTGAGATAAAAAAAACTTATCTTAAAAACAAAACTTTATAGTAAGCAAACCGACACATAATTCAAAATGGAGATGTGCGAGGATCCGTAGCAAGGGATTTGTTTCTCAAGAACAAAAAAATAGAATCGCATTCCGGTTTTCGCTTAATTCGACAAAAAAACATGTGTATGGATGTATAGTAAAAAAAAAATGCGTTTTTGAGTCAAAGAACTCACTCACTTCGCTCGCCCTGGTATCCTTGGCTTTAAGGTTTACGCTTTAGTCGACAAAGAAACATCTGCATGGTGATAAAAAGAAAATCTAACGTATTCGAAACAAGGTACCGTACCTACTAAAAATACATTCTGTATTATCTTCGGGCTAAAGTCACTACCGTAACCAATCTGAGCTAGGTTGCTTCAAATTTCACCTACGTTTTGCCTGTGAGTGTGTTGGCAGGGGCCCGGGCGTCATTGTTGTAAATGTCTCCTTAACTGCCTCCGTGTTTGAGTAGGTAGTTAGGCGTTTGCCTTGTAACCCGGTGGTGGATTCGATTCCCACGAGAAGCATACTTTTTAAAATTGTATCCAGTTTGGCTACATTGCAGACTTGAATCACTTGATTGTCTTCTGAACAGATGATTCCGTGCTTCGGATGACACGTATAAGCCGGTGTTGCTGGCCGCCAAATGGTGGTCGTTAAATCATGGCAGAGACCCTTGAGACGGTATAGAAACTCTGACACTACGGTGTGTTGGGTCGTTAGACCTTACTACCCACACGATAGAAGAATGTCTCCTTTGTAGGAATACGATATGCCATGGGGTACCATTGATCGTGAGCGAGTCGAAGTCCAAATCACACTTGTAGAACAAAACAGAACAGAGTTCAATGCAATGCATATAAAGAAAAAAGATAAGAACAGAACAGAATGGAATAGAACAGAATACAACAGAATAGAATGTAATAGTATAATAAGAATAGACCATGTAAGTTATAGAAAAGATAAGAGCTACTATCGAGACCTTGCGCCCGTGTCCGCACTTACCCAAGAACGACCACGCCCACAGGCTGGTTCTCACTTAGCAGCGTGAAGGACTGCAGAGTATGTGACGTCAGCGTTGACTGGAATAGGTCCAATAGCTTGTCTATGCGCGGAGCATTCTCCAATACCTCCTTCAGACTGGCCAAGTCACAGGCTTCACCACGACGAACTGACATTGCGCTGGAAATAGTAGATAATTATCGTCTATGACCATTGAAGTAATAGAGCCGGCGCACATTTGGCGCAGCCCACCGCAAATTTTAGCCTCCGTCGCGAAGAGAGGTGTTATATAAGTTTGACGTGTCTGTCTGTGTATCTGTTTATTTGTCTGTGGTATCGTAGCTCCCAAACGGATGAACCGATTTTCGTTTAGTTTTTTTTGTGCCATAGATAAATTTATCCCGAGTGTTCTTAGCCATTTTCATGAAAATTTGTTCAGCTGTATAAAGATTATCGGCTCTTTTCTAGTTGATAAGTGGATCTGACTAACTTCCTTATGTCCGATCGATTCGAAATTCGGTGATACTTCAATGATATTAAAAGTTGGTAAGTTAACCATGACCTGATCAGATTTGAAGATGTTAAATAGTTAAATAGCTGTTAAATAGTTGATGAGTGGATCTGACTACCTACCTTCGAACTAATCACTATAAATACCTTCCTAATATTTATACCACTTAAAAAAAAAAAACAAAACAAAAGTACAATTAAAAGTTTAAAAAAAGGGGGTTTTTAAAACTTTTAATTAAATATTTTTATTTTCCAAGCGTTGTCGAGTCGGGGGACCGCTAAGTGAGAAAAACAGGTGTAATCGCAGATTGAAACATAAGAATTTACTCCGAAAAATTCGCAAAAACGACGAACTTTAGCGGTCCCCCGAGGCGACAACGCTTGGAAAATAAAAATATTTGAACTGAAATGTTAGTTTTTAGTTTTTAGAGTTTATTTTTTGTGTCGGGGGTTTTTTAATTTTTTCACTGTTAGATTACTCGTATTATCGACCTTGTCCTCATTAATAATATCTAATAGTTATTTATGATATTAGTGCGGTATGTTGCTTTTTACAAACGAGTAGACGAATGTAAGCCCGAGAAGAAGTCGTGGGCTTACCATAGTCACGAGCTTGTAAATGCCAATATCCGCACGTATGTCATACAACGTTTTACAACACATTTGCGAAATATAGTACAATAATAGGTATTGAGACGAAGTTTTTGTTTTAAGATATTGGTCGGAAAGTTGCAACAATCTTTGTATTATAATATAAAAATGCCTCGAATTTGCAAATTTAAAATTAGAACTACATCGTCGTCTCATCATTGTCCCATTTTCTCTTTAGTATTAAATTGAGTCAAACGTATTGAGAAAAAGCACTTCCAAGGTTCGATCATTTTGATGTATTCTATTTTTAAAACTGAACTTCAAAATTCTTGAAATTAATAAGTATCAAGTTTAAAATTTAGTTGAATTTAAAGTAGGTACTTGCCTACTTAAAATGAATGAGCTATAGTTGTACGTGGCGGTCAATTTTAATCTGTGGTATTCGCGGTTCTCCCGCTATGGAAAGTTGAATTTTATTTTGTTATATATTAATTGATTATTATTGAAAAATATAAGAATTGAGTATTATTGGAAAGTAAACAACGTTTTGTTTATTTTCCTAGCTTCTGAACTTTTCTTATTTTCGTATTGTGATACTCCACTCCACGTAAAGGATACGCATGGCGCCATAAAACGAAGCGTGCGGTAAAGTAAGTACTTAGGTGAGATTACCTATTTTACCGCACGTTCGATTGTATGGTGCGTAATTTTTAACTTTCGATCAATGTATATAGGCTTTGTAAATGCATTTTTGAGCAGTTGTGTTGTAAAATTAATTAACTCGTTGTTGCGTTGATGCTCTTCAGGAATTATTTGTAGTATTAACTGATTTTACTTATTTTTTCAATGAGGACAATGTCGATAATACTCGTAGTTTGACAGGAAAAAATGCTGCTGCTCTGCGCTGTGCTCCGCCATATGTGCGCCGGGATCTTAGATTCTAGAACCGACAAGAAAAGATTTTACGACAAAATTACTTAATTCGTGACCACGCAATGTGCGCTGAGCACACGTGTCGGTTTTTCATAGCCATCATCATAATTATAACGGATACTCACTGACATGTTTGCTTGGAATAAACGGTATCAGTGCTCTGTTTAAAACATACCAAACCTGCGTGTAGGGTGTGATCGCTCAAACATAAGGTCAGTTATAATTATTTTCGACACATTTGCTCATAAAATGCATTAACGAAGCCTTTATACATTGTTCGAAAGTTCAAAATTACGGACCATACAATGGAGCGTGCGGTAAAGTAGGTACTCTCACCTAAGTACCTACTTTACCGCGCACTCCGATGTACGGCGCCGTGCGTATTCTTTACGGTATTTTTTTAAATTTCCATAAACAATATAATTATAAGAATTCAATCCGTCTGCATCTGTCAGCCAAAAATGCTTCCGTTTGCGTCCGTTCCGGAAGCGTTCCATACGTTTTTTTTTTTTTTGTGAAGAACTTTTTGCTCAGAAGGTTTGTCGCACTTTAATATTGAAGAAAAAATGAGACAATAGATGTAGTTTTAATTACCCGACTGTTACACTTATGTTTTTTTCGAGTGTATGTTTGATGTCATATTTCTTTGGCACACTGTAGCCTAACCCTGTGTCTTGATAGATTTTAGCTTGAAAGGTGTCGTTAGATTCGTCTAAATAGTGAGAATGATACTCGATAGGTATATAAAAATTAAAACATCTGAGCTTCAGTGCCATTTTAATGACGTCAGCTTTTTTTAAACTATCGAGTGGGGCATCAATATAAAGGGCTCAAGGAGACAATTTAAAAATGTAACTTAATAAATAAATGATTTTGTCAAAAAAATCCAATTATTACAATATTTAATACAATTTACAATATAATTATATAATTCAACTAAAATGTTTCACGCAGACGCATACGCAAAAGGAAGCGCGTTCTTATTTTAAAAACGCACACGTTTCCCCATTTGCAAATTCGCGCCATTTTCAATTACAGACGTCAAAGATAGTTGCGACTTTTAATAATAATTAGAATATGTGTTCAAGCGAGGAATCAGATTTAAATATGGAATCTACTCCACCTGATATCTTGAATGAGGCGCCAATTGCAGAAAATGGTCTCTTGCCGCCAAAATCGCGAGAACGCTTTTTAATTATTAACAATAATTTTTAATAGATAATGAAAAAGTTTGTTTAATTATCAATTTATATACTGTGTCGAAAAACGTTGTATGACACACGAGCGGATATTGGTCTTTACAAACTCGTGACTATGGTAAACCCTCGACTTCGTCTCGGGCTTACATTTGTCTACTCGTTTGTAAAGACCAACTTACCGCTCTTGTATCATAAATAACTATTTCGACACATTTGCTCATAAAATGCATTTACGAAGCCTGTATACATTGTTCGAAAGTTCAAAATTACGCACCATACAATTTAGCGTGCGGTAAAGTAGGTACTCTCACCTAAGTACCTACTTTACCGCACGCTCCGATATATGGCGCCGTGCGTATTCTTTACGGTATTTTTTTAAATGTCCATAAACAATATAATTATAAGAATTCAATCCGTCTGCATCCGTCAGCCAAAAATGCTTCCGTCTGCGTCCGTTCCGGAAGCGTTCCATACGCGTTTTTTTTTTGTGAAGAACTTTTTGCTCAGAAGGTTTGTCGCACTTTAATATTGAAGAAAAAATGAGACAATAGATGTAGTTTTAGTTACCCGACTGTTACACTTATGTTTTTTTCGAGTGTATTTATGTATGATGTCATATTTCTTGGGCACACTGTAGCCTAACCCTGTGGCTTGATAGATTTTAGCTTGAAAGGTGTCGTTAGATTCGTCTAAATAGTGAGAATGATACTGGATAGGTATGTAAAAATTAAAATATCTGAGCTCGCTGCCATTTTAATGACTTCAGCTTTTTTAATATATCAAGTAGGGTATCAATAGAGGCTCGAGGAGACAATTTAAAAAATGTAACATAATAAATAAATGATTTTGTCAAAAAAATCCGATTGGTACAATATTTAATACAATTTACAATATATTATATAGTTCTACTAAAATATTTCACGGAGACGCAAACAGAAGCGCGTTCTTATTTTAAAAACGCACGCTATTCCAAACACACACTCCCCATTTGCAAATTCGCGCCAATTTCAATTAGAAACGTCAAAGATAATTTATAATAATAAAATTAATTAGAATATGTGTTCAATTGCGCACGAGCGGGTATTGGTCTTTACAAACTCGTGACTATGGTAAACCCTCGACTTCGTCTCGGGCTTACATTTGTCTACTCGTTTGTAAAGACCAACTTACCGCTCTTGTATCATAAATAACTATTACCGAATTGACTGCCTACCAACCATCAGGGGCCCGAGTCTGCTATTTTTATAAATTTGTCATTCCGACAAGATCCCATTGTCATGCCATTGTCATTTTGCTAAAAGTTCATAATCAGCTAAATTCATAATCGCACGATCACTGGCGCGTCAGTGGCCGGTCACTGGAACGTCAATGGTCTCTTATTAGAATTGCGGTAGGAATGCCGTATTGCCATTATTATAAAGCCGAGCAAAATTTGAGCATTTATTCATGCCAGATTTTATTTATATTTAGTTTTACATATTACTTATTAATGTTATAAGCAATCTGAAGTAGTGAGAAGTTCGTAAATACTAAATCTGTCATTATGTACGAGATTACCATTCATATGGCTTTCTTTCAATGGCGTGTCAGTGATTGATCATTGGAATGTCATAATGACGCCATTATGATGCCATTATGTTAGTAGATTAACAAACTTGTCAAAATCAACCATTTTGAAATCAGTGATCGACCATTCTGACACTATTGTAATAGCAGACTCGGGCCCCAGTTCGTCGCTGTAACACGACACTGTGATATCTTAAATCTTTTCCCCCCTGATTGTACAATAACAATAGTCATTTGGATAAGGAAGTTTTGCCCGCACAAATATGCGTCGGCCAGTGACTCATCATCTTTCTGCCCTTATCTCATGTTACTTAGGATCGACGCAACACGCTTTTTCTTCCATTCTGTCCTTTCCACCTTGTCCTTTTCTTTCATATCGCTCCTCACACAATTCATCTATCTTTTCTTTGGTTTCCTCTACCTCTACATCCACCACATTTATATTCATAACTTTTTAGTTACATGCGTTTCATCCCTCCACTTTACATGAACATACTAAGACAAGCGGTGCCCTTTAAACATTTCCGTCACTGGCGCCACTTTTAAGTTGACGTTGGCTAGTGACTGTGGGTGGCCTTCATATTGATTAAGTAAGTTGTTCAATTGTAAGTAACTTGATAAATAAATTAAAAAAATATATATATACTGTTTACCCTCGAACGGAGTTCACATGCGCCACATACAACGATTCGTTCATATACCTCAAATTGCAACTGTATGGAGTCACCAGCTGAAACATTAACAAAATGTTTTATTTTTTTAAACGCATGGACATGTGAGTTAAGGTAGTAAACTCGAAAGTAAAAAATATTTATAACCAGCCTTATTGCAAAATTATCTGAGCTTCCAAAAATCTTACCCGCTTCCGTACTCATCAAGCCTTCACTTGGAAACTCTTAAGAAATCGTCCTGTATTTAAAGTATCGTCGTTTCATCCTGAGCTGCATCGTTTTTACCTAGCCTTTAGTTATGTAAGTAAGATAAGGTTGACTGGTAGAGAATGCCTATGGCATTAAGTCCACCTCTGTACATTTGTGCTTAAAGTGTTATATAAATAAATAAATCGTACAATTTAGAAACACGAATACTCGAATATTCGTCGATAGAAAAAAAAATCCAAAGAAATCTCTAAAAAAACAAAATAAACCGTCAGTACTGAGTAAATACTGTATTCTCGGAAAGTTATCAGTTTTAAAAAAAACCGGCCAGGTGCGAGTCGGACTCGCGCACCGAGGGTTCCGTACAAACCAGTAAGTATTATAAGTAGAAGTTGCGATTTACGACTTATGACGTATTAAAAAAAAACTACTTACTAGATCTCGTTCAAACCAATTTTCGCTGGTAGTTTACATGGTAATGTACATCATATATTTTTTTTAGTTTTATCATTCTCTTATTTTAGAAGTTAAGGGGGGGGGGGGGGCCGGTGGCACATGTTACCACTTTAGAAGTGTCTCTCGCGCAAACTATTCAGTTTAGGAAAAAATGATATGAGAAACCTCAATATTATTTTTGAAAACCTATCCATAGATACCCCACACGTATGGGTTTGATGAAAAAAAATATTTTGAGTTTCAGTTTGAAGTATTTAGGGGACCCCCAAAATTTATTGTTTATTTTTTTCTATTTTTGTGTGAAAATCTTTATGCGGTTCACGGAATACATCTGCTTACCAAATTTCAACAGCATAGTTGTTATAGTTCCGGAGAAAAGTGGCTGTGACATACGGACGGACAGACATGACGGATCTATAAGGGTTCCGTTTTTGCCATTTGGCTGAACCCTAAAAACGACTTGTTTTACTACTTACCACCTACATTAACGCGCATTCCGTTCTTTCTATGTGGCTAGAGCAACCTCGCTTAACCCCCCTCCACCCTTCCGCTTTACTACTGCTTCCGTCCTGCCAGCTTCCGACGGACAATGCGCTTACGTACAAGCGTAAGAAACAGACTTCATTGTCTGTTTTCGCTTGCGCTTACGCACACATACACGGACCGCATTGAATGCCTTAACCAAAAGCTCGGTGCGCTCTAAAGAAGTGAAAGCGCAACGAAAACGCAACACATCCAATATTTTAAACCTACCGTGAAATGCTCTAACAAGGGAAAAGCAGGCGTGTTCGTAGGAAGAGACACGACACAATATTCCCTGTCAGGAAACATCTCGAATGCCACTTCTAGCATGTCAAAACCGTACCTGAAAACATAATCGTAAGATATTATATCACATAGGTACATATAATCTTCTTCTTCGCTTCGATCTTGATAGAGAGGTCCTGTAGTTCTTTTCTCACCAATTAAAAAGGGTTCGAACATTTTGTTTTGTTTGTTCAAAATAGCGGTGCACGATGAAACATGTTTATATGGGTAGAAGACAAGCAAAACATTTTTGTAACATGGTGCCCTAAAGTTTTACGTTGCTGATTATGAATATTTGAGCAAAAGATTGTACTCTGATATTTAATTCTCAGCTTGATTTAACCAATAGGGAATATGCATGAAAAAAGTATTTATGATCTGAACTGTTTATCTAAAAGTATTCGAAAATATAATACTAACTGTGGAATTAGAATATAAATTGCTCGAAAAACGAACGAGATACAATTATTTTAAACAAATATATCTGTCCCTCTCGCGAAAACGCTGTTTTCTATGGCAGCTGTATAGTCATCGAGTAATTTGACGTCACATTACGTATCGGACTTCTCTTTCTAACTGTATTCTTTGAAGCTTTATAACTTAATAAATGATGAAGGTATTTAAAAAATAATTTAATTATTGTTTACTAGAGCTAAAAAGTATTTTATTTTGCAAATAAAAAAATTGTATGCATATTCCCTATTATATAAATTAAACACAATTATTTTGCGAAGTTCTATATAAAGTGGTTTTCTCGTGTTTTTATTTTTATTTTCTTCCAATAAATGACTAAAACAAGCTGGAAACTATTGTTTGAGTTTAATTTAATGCAATAAACACGTATATTATATTTTTAATGATATCCATATTTGTCACATGATCACTTTACCTCTAAATATCTCTCAATGTAACACTTGAGGAAATATGTTGCTAACATTTTTTTATTTTATTTTATTCGGTTAACACCTCACTTTGTAAACTTAGGGGGAGTGAGCTAGAGATTAACTGTCATTGGCGATGACAGTTCATAATCTCATCGTACAAATCAAAGTACCAAACATTTCACCTCAATAATTAAGGTGCAATGTGTAATTTTAAGTAGTGCAGCTTAAAGTTTTGGTGACAATCCACCTTTTCGAATTTTACCTCTGAGCCGAATTGTTTCTTTTTCTGAAAGCTAATTTGAATTTAGACCAATGAGAAAATAATTTGATAACTATTGCGTGTCAGTGTCTGTTGAATCTTTCAAGAAGAAAGTAATCCGATTTGGTTTATGTAATGCTTTTCGCAAATAACTACAACTAAATACATAATACACATGTTATTTGTTGTATCTACCGGATACCTAGTGTTTTTGGAATCTAAGAAATATGGATTTGTAAATTATCTTAATAAGTGTGAATTACTTTAAAAATCTTAAAAAATCAAGACGAGAGCCACTTGGTCTCGTATTCGTCGTGCTCCCAAGACACTTGGAAGATAAAGTTTAATTTATTCTGCTGTAGTTTTATGTATAGCTTAAGTTCCGTTTTTTCCTATATTTTTTCTAACATATTGTCTAAGAGTTGTAAAGTCAACCTAGTGCCGCATCTCCTATGCAATTTGATGAGTCGCTCCTAGGCCATTTCTGGTTGCAAACATAATTTTAGGTCCTTATCATTATTAAATTTAAAAACCGTGCCTAGGTTTCCTTTTTTTTTACTTAAATTTCCGTCTTTTTTTATTGTTGTCTGTTTTAGACCTATGTTTTTTTTTATTTGAAATGGGTTTGCTCTTGGTCAGAGATGACAGAGATAAAGTCTACGATGGAGCGAGCTTACCCAGAAGGAGCCTGTTTTCCGATTTGTCATTTCATAAATTAACGTGTAACGTTGGCGAAGACTTTATTTTTTATTTCGCTACAGTAGGTAATAAATAAAATAAATCAATACAAGGTACAAATAAACGATTTATTTTATTTATTACGTACTTACAAAAAAAACAAGGTGCAACGATTAATAATTAATGCACCTTGATTTTTGAGGTGAAATGTTTACAGAATAGCACTTTTGTTCATGATGAATTGAGTCCATGCTAATAAAGTCGTAACTCACGATCTAACTCATCTGGTCTGTACAAGCCTTTCAGAAATAAACCTTATTGGACGTTTTTAAATAATCTGTTTTCGCTTCCTATTTTTGTGCAGACTAGTACAATAGGAGATGCCACTACTTGGACAGGCCATCCTTAGAAAACGTATAGTAGTCTTACTTAACAACAGTATCAGTTCTCACCTCTCGTCGTAAGCGGGATGAATAGCGAACAACTCGAGAATGAAGGCATTCGGCGTTCCTGTAAATCGCATAGGTTCCGGCCTATCGAAAACTGTGGACCCGGTGGGTGCTGTGAATACGTATTTTCATATGAGTTACAATCTGAGGGCCTTTTGCCAAAATGATATGAACCGCACATCGTCTTTGATAATTGCTACGGGTATTCAGACACCTGAATATTTGTCACCAGGTTATATTTGCCAGATATCATGTGAACCAGTTATTTGTTGGGGGCCATTCCTGAACTGGCTACGCCTTGTGCTATGGCATAGCTCCACTTGTTACGCAACTCGGTCTATTTTTAAGGCAAATTGAAAGAAAAGAGCAAAGACATTTGTGTCCTCTCGGAAATAAATAAACAGGTAAGTCAACTAACGGGCTCTTTTCGTTTTTTCCGGTTTTTTATCCGGAAGTGTATCGGCACTCCGTTTCTGTCCGTCTATGATTTTCAGGACACTATCGGCTGGCCTTTAAAATGTAAAATAAAACCATAAATAGGAAATTTAAGAAAAAATAAATTAGACTACAATCATTTACCATTGATTTCTCTAAAAAAAATATCAGTATTATGAATAAACTACAGGTTTATTCCTCAATCGCCCCAACTTTCACTTTAGTTTTGAAAAATAACCCTTTTGTATTGAGGCGTTTGCGGAACAAATCGAAAAAGATTTTAACAAGGTCCGAATGGCTTTGCTTTGAAATGTTTCAAACTGGTCAAGCTGATAAAGTAACATCTTACCCTCCATCCAAAGCGTCGTAGATTACCATTTCAGGAACCCTCAAAAGGTCGGTATCAATATTAATTATATCGAATTCGAATTCCTCATCTTCGTCTTCGAAAAGATTTAGGATGTCGTGTTGATCCTCAAGTAGTGATTCATTCATTACCAGCTGCTTTGACAAAATTATATAATAAAAATAATAAAAAAAAGATATTTTATTACATAAGTTTGAACCAACAACACAATTTACAAACTAAGATTAATTACAAAATAAACGTTTTCGATAAACTCTGGCACCCAATGTAAGATTTAACTTGTGTTCAGGGTGCCAGCGTATAAGCGCCATAATGGAGAACGGAAGAGTAACTTGAGAAAAAGACATGAATTTTATAGAAAAGTGCATAGTTATACCAGGGTTACACGAGGGTAGTTTCTCAAGTCAAGATAGTAAGCTCCGACTTTGTCTTTATAGAACTAACTTAACTTCTAAGCTAGAAAGCATCTCAAGCTAGGAGGCTATAGTAGCACCAACTGATTTTACTATTAGTTCAGGGGCCCGAGTCTGCTATTACAATAGTGTCAGAATGGTCGATCACTGATTTCAAAATGGTTGATTTTGACAAGTTTGGTAATCTACTAACATAATGGTATCATAATGGCGTCATTATGACATTCCAATGATCAACCACTGACACGCCATTGAAAGAAAGCCATATGAATGGTAATCTCGTACATAATGACAGATTTAGTATTTACGAACTTCTCACTACTTCAGATTGCTTATAACACTAATAAATAATATGTAAAACTAAATATAAATAAAATCTGGCATGAATAAATGCTCAAATTTAGCTCGGTTTTATAATAATAGCAATACGGCATTCCTACCGCAATTCTATTACGAGACCACTGACGTCCCAGTGACCGGCCACTGACGTGCCAGTGACCGTGCGATTATGAATTTAGCAGATTACGAACTTTTAGCAAAATGACAATGGCATGACAATGGGATCGTGTCGGAATGACAAATTTATAAAAATAGCAGACTCGGGCCCCTGATGCAACTCACCCCTTCCATGATAGACGGCATCATTACAACGCTTTTGAAATTGCGGCTATCGTCATCTTCGAATACCCATGTTACCTGTGTGTTCAATAGTGAAATGTGAACATTTCAAATAGCACCTACTACACCCTACATTTATGTAGTTAACTTGTTTTCTACCCACTTTTATTCTCAGGGAAAGAAAGGAAAAGTCTAGCAAAACCAAACCAGAAATACACAAGGCACAAAAATAAACTTGACTTGGCTCCGATTTAAGCCGAATAAATAAATAGTTGGTTGAAAACTTCTATCTTGAACTGACAATCGGGACAAAGAGTCGCAGCGCAAAGCCGCGAGATCCGTTTTTTTATATCAGCCGTTACTAAAACGTGTAATTTTTTGTGTAAGTAGTAAAGTTCCTTATGGAATCTATATTATCTTAAATAGTGCGAGCACTGCCGCGTCGCAACTATAATAATTTATAATAATAATTTATTCAAGTAAAAAGTTAGTACAATTGTGATTTACATGAATTACAATTGAGAATGTTTTTAGTTCTACCTGTAATGTAGACCTGCCTGATCTAGGTTAATAAAAAAAAACCTGTGTTTCAGGCCATCTATTTAGATCAAACATTTAAATGAAAAACAAAATGAAATGGATGCAAAATAATAAAAGAAAAGAAGACAATATTTTCAATGACTTAAAAGTAACATGTTGAGTAATATTATTTTAAACTAGATTAAGTATGATATTATATTTAAACAAATTTACGAACAATATTGTAGCCAATAAAGTGGAGACTTAATAATTAATTAAAGTTAATTACATTAGAAAAGAGGCATTATTTTACAATTTCTAGAAGTTTTTCCGTGTCTGCATAATTCTGTTTTGCTAAATATTCCTGAACTAGTAAATTACACCTATTATAACTTAGACTATAGATCTTTAGTATTCTGTTAAACTGATTATACAAGTAGGGTCCTAAAAATAAGTAGAATCGCTGAGCATAAGCATGTTTAGTTCGAAAGTTAGTGCATACCAAATCTTTTCTTCTTCTATCTGATGGTAATGGGTTAAAATAAAGGTTAGTATGTTGGAGCAAAATTACCTGCAAAACAAATAGTTGGCGTACTGTTAGGACCTTACATGCCATGTATAGTTGGTCTGTGGGAAATCGAAAGGGGCGAAAAGTAGAAACTTTTAAAACTGCTCTTTGGGCGCGTTCTAAGTGCAGCATGATCGATTTAGCGGCGCCACCCCATGACGTAATACCGTAGGTAATAATAGATTGACACAAAGCCAAATAAACCTGTTTAATTAATTTAAAGTCGGCTATGTTACGTAAGTTTTTAAAGATATATATTAGTTTACGCACTCTGTTGCACAATAAATCGATGTGTTTGCGGAAGTTTAGGTTTGCGTCAATCGTGATACCTAAATATTTTATATGGTCAGTTTTTGCTAAACTAGGTCAAGTACATGCGATATCAGCACAATGAAGGTGACAATTGTTATGCGCTTGAATGCTTAGATTAGTAAGCGTTGGATAGGTGTTTCTCATTGTAAATAATAAGTATTTGGTTTTATCTGTATTTAAACTTAAGAGATTATCGTGAAGCCAATTAGAAACAGTATCGAAACCATTTTGTGCTACCTCATAGACCTCGACTTTTGATTTAGCTGTAAAAAGTAGAGCTGTGTCATCAGCATATGAAATAATTAAACCGTTCTCGAGGGTACTGGGTGTGAACTGATCATAAATTTCTTTCTAGCCTTTTTCTAGGTTTTCCGAAGACATCTCATGAAATCTTAAAGCGTGGTCGTTACATGGTATTGTATCAGTTCTCTTACTAAACATGGCGTCCGTTTGTTCCAAACTTACCCGAGACCTAGAATCCTTTTCAATGCCCCTGGTATCCTTTCTTTCTGGCTTCTTTTCTGGTTTCACAGGAGGCTCCGCATGATAACTTTAAGGACCACAATAGTTTAATTTAGTAAATAGATAGTACCTATCTACCTATTAACGCATTTAGATACATACACCAGTAGGTAAGAACAGTTAACAAAGCTATTTGGTATGCAAGCAGCTAACTTCTACGTTTTAGTCAGTAAAATCTGACACTCCTTTCTGCTCCGCCCAGAGCGGGAGAAGTCATTTGATGATTAAGGCAGCTAACTTGCAACTACTTTTAAATATTGTGAGTGAGCTGAGCATTTAATAAGCTTAAAATGTAATAGTTAATGCACAAGTCACAAATAAAATTGGCAGTGCAGAGGGAAAATTAATATTTTGGACTGTATCCGAAATAGCCTTACCTTTTTTTTTTTTTTTTTTACACAAAACGGGGAAACTCTTGGCCCAAATCTAACCTGATGGAAAGTGATGATTAGGCCGAAGATGGAAGCGAGTTTCACCCGGAATCCTCTTACACAGAGGAACTGGCTATCATACCTTTAACTGCCGGAACACATCAATGCTGTTAACATAGTTGTTATGGCGACAGACTTAGACATGATGGTGGTAGCTTGCCAGGCGGACTTAGAACAAGTCCTACCACCAACCAAACCGAGCAAAAACATTTGCCCCCGCTGGGAATCGAACCCGGGACCTCTGGGTCTGAATCTGGTGGTATAACCACTAGACCACGGAGGCGGTTAGTGTCACCTGTTTAGCACCACCCGGGGACCACGTGTAGGGATTCGCTGAAAGGTATTCTCCTACGGACGCGGGTGACTCGGCCCCCAAAAACCTATTCTATTTATGTACTTTTAGCAATGTGTTTGTTATGTACGTTGGTCAGCACTTTGTAAATTTCGTCAATGTTTCTTGTCCCTTACCTGCAATTAGACTCAACTGTTTTAGGCTGACGTTTCGGGGCCTTTTGCACATGTTTAAGGCCGGCAAACGGCAATAATACAAAGGCTTCCTCCAAAGCTTCGTAGTTGATCATTGTGCCCACACACATTACTCCAACTGCTAATTCTTTATGCTGCGAAAGATTCCGTTGGTTTAAGCATGAGTAAAAGACAAGTAGAAAATGTAATCTAACCTAAAATAATATAGTTTGATGCTGTCTGCCCGAGGAGTCCCGGAGAAATTTTATAAATTTTGGATTCATTTATAAATCCAACCAAATGAGTAATTTTTACTGAGGTACTTGGAGATGACGTTTAAGACCTATAAGACATATGAGTCAATCATTTTCGCAACTGCGCCACGTCCTTTTTTTTGTTAACGTAAAGTTGTGTCCCACTGCTAGGCAAAAGCCTCCCTTCTCGATCGGCGAAGATCTCTGGCCAAGTTTTCCCCGCAAACTTGATAATCTTCGTTAGAAGACAAAATATGTAATGGTATTAGCTGACTCGGCAATAGTTATCTAAACTAATATTATAAAGAGGGAAAAATTTGTTTGTAAGTTTGTATGTAGGGGGTAATCTCAGGAACTACTGGTCCGATTTGAAAAATTTTATATATCATCACGCTAAGACGAATAGGAGCGGAGCATTAATGGAAAATGTGGCGCAGACGAAGTTGCGCGGGTCAGCTAGTTTATTATATTAGTGCGGTAAGGCTTACCATAGTCACGAGTTTGTAAATACCAATATCCGCACGATTGTCATACAACGTTTTACAACACATTTGCGAAATACAGTACAATAATAAGTAATGAGACAAGCTTTTTGTTTTTAGGAATCTGAAGGAAAGTCGCAACAATCTTTGCAGTATAAAAATGCCTCCAATTTTTGAAATTTAAAATTAAAACTACATCGTCGTCTCATCTTTGTCTCATGTTCTCTTTAGTATTAAATAGAATCAAACGTATTGAGCAAGAGCGCTTTGCAAGAGGTACGATCATTCAGCTAAGTAACTGTTATTTGTTTATTATTTTGAGTTATTCTATTTTAAAACTGAACTTCAAAATACTTATTTATTGTATTTTGTGTGTTCCATTTTAAATTTGGTTGAATTTAAAGTACCTACTTAAAATGAATGAGTTTAAGTTTTACGCGGCGGGCATTTTTAATCGATTTGCGATTCTCCTGCCATGGAAAGTTGAATTTTAATTTGTTAATAGTTAATTGAGTATTATTGAAAAATATAAGGATTGACTATTATTGGAAAGTATGGTGAGTTATGTTTTTTTTCCTAGCTTCTGTACATTTCCTATTCTTGCATTGAGAAACTCCCTGGTGGAATTCTTGTACTAACCTACCAATATTTTTTAGAAAATTAAAAAAAACATAAAGTATACGCACGGTGCCATACAATGGAGCGTGCGGTAAAGACTTACTTTACCACACGCTCCGTTGTATGGACGTAATTTTTAACTTTCGAACAATGTATAATACAGGCTTCGTAAATGCATTTTTTGAGCAAATGTGTTGTAAACGTTATTTTGCCATATAAATAAAAAAGATAGCCAGACCTACCAAATACACATCAAATTTCATAAAAATCGGTCGAGGCGTTTCGGAGGAGTTTAATAACAAACACGAGATTTTAATATATTAAATTAGAAGAAGTACAATTAATTTTTATTCCGACCGATGACCTGGTGAAGGCCTCGGGATCCCTCTGGATGCCCACTGTCCCCACTCGCTCGCTGTGGCGAAATTTTGGAGAGAAAAAGCTACGTTCAGCAGTGGACGTTTTTCGGTTGAAATGATGACTGATTTTCAGCGTGGTGTACCTACCCAGTACGCTGACGCTTATTGCGGTCAAAATGTTGAAGTGAAGGATGGTTTATAAAATCACCTCACAAACGAGCAGCACGCTCTCTGACTCCGGGTGCCTGGCTATCAGCTCACTAATGTAGAAGTCTCCGTAGAGCGCTCGCAATCGCTCCGAATGCTGCTCGAGTATCGGCACTAAATCGTCGTTATCTTCTTCACTGTAAAACGTCAAAGTAAAAATGTTATAGGTACCTACACGTAGGTAGGTATAGGTACCTTATTTATTACGTGAGTGTGTCCGAACGAACCCGAGACCGAACGTGCAAGTCGGCGACATCAGCTTTGCGAGAGCTTAATTTCCCAGCCGTTGAAAAAACTTTAAATTAATCAGCTGAATATGAGTTTCAATGTGAGTTTAAACAGCTTATACAATGATGAAAAAAAGTATAGCTAACAACTTTACGGATTTTAACTACCTACATGGCACACATAGCTAACAACAGCCGCTTCAATTAATTGGCATAACTGATAAGGATAACACTCGGGGCTCGGCTGAGTCGTCCTTCCACGGGGATACACGTACCCCCGCGGCGGGACGGCACAGGCCGCCAGGCATTTCTTCTCGTCGCAACCGAGCGGGTGGGCGGGTTGCGGATAGCCCAGCTCCGGCTGGGGAACCGCCATCTGACTACTCGATATCGATCACCCGGCCGGAGTGTCTTGAATAAGACTCCGGACAAGAGAAGTTTCCCGAAAGCCAGTACCTAGGCCTAGGGTCAACCTTTTACCCCACTTCCTTAATTTCACCCACTCCAAACTCCATTCCCTCCTTGCTCCCAGTTTTTATCCCATCGGTCCAAAGGAGGGGTAACCTCGATTCCAAAAAAGCCCAAAACAACCCCAACCACAACATCATGAAGCAGCAAGTTCAAAAATCTACCCAGGTGGGTCCCGGCCAAGCCGGGGAATCCCACACCGACACGTCGGTCAGCTCCCATCGTATTCTGGGGGGGAGCAACCTACTGCCTAATGATAACGCGCCTTCAGCGCGATCGGCTGCTCTTACAGCGCCACCAACAGACGACAACACAAACTCGGCAGCGACTAACGCGCCCCTACCACTGACAACGGCTGCGACACACGCGCCAACCCCCACAGATCCGGCTGCTACTCAAGCGCCACTACCGACACAGACGAAGCTGTCCGCGAGCGCCTGGCAACAGTTCATTGTCCGGAACAGCTTCAGGAACAACCCAGACCATGACCAAAGAGATACGGGGGAGGCTGCCTGTTCGGGTGGCCCTCGGAAGCGTTGGAACCAACCGGAACGGAGGGCCGGATCCCTGACCGAGACGGACACGACACCAAACGACCGACACGGAAAAGAGGGAGGGGGAGAAGGTCCGGAACTTGACACGGGGCGGACCGGGAGCCGAGAGCTGTTCTGGGCACCTCAGAGCCACAACCTGGGCCGAGCGGCTTAGGGGCGGCAAAGAGGGAACGCCCGGACGATACAGCCTCGCCAAGCACACTCCAGGGGAACCTAAACGTGTGAGGATCCAGACCACTCAAGGGGAGCAGAAAACCTACGCGCGGGCAACAAAGGATATCCAGGCGCGGCTCGCCGTAGCGATCTGCTCCCCCCCCCCCCCCTCAAGAGACCTGACACAAACTGAAGCGATCCACGTTCGGACTGAACTGACGAGACTCGTCATTGAGGCTGACACGACACAACCACTCCCGGCCTTCTGCGGTTACCCCAGGGTAGCGGATGGCACTGTGCAGATGTGGTGTGAAGACGACAACGCCCTGACTTGGCTTAACCAGACTGTGCCGCGAATGAGACTCCCAGACACTGATCAGACACTGACCGTCATGCGACAGGACGAGATACCGACCCGTGTCCGAGCCGCGCTCTTTGTTCCCCAATATAATGGGGATATAGCGCGGCTCCATAGTATTCTGATTCGTCAGAATACTTGGTACGACATAGGGAGGTGGTCACTGTACAGGGCAACTTCGGTCGGTGGGGATAACCACGGGACATACTTGACCGTGGGAATCCCGGCCGATGAGGGGATTAGCCCCAGTATCACCTACTGGCTATACACCACGGTTATTAGACCAATAATCACATATGGCTCTCTAGTCTGGTGGCCCAGGACCGACTTGAGCACGGCACAAAAAGACCTGGAAAAACTGCAACGTCTTGCCTGTGTGGCAATCACTAGCAGCATGAAAACAGCACCCACTGCGGCCCTGCAGGCCATGCTGGGGCTACCACCACTGCACCTTATAGTGCGAGAGGTGGCGGCCCTAGCGGTCTTCAGGCTCAGCGCATCTGGAACCTTAGGTACAGACTCTAGAATAAAGCACACGCGCATCATGGAAGATGCTGTTAAACGACAACCCATGATGACATCACCCAACGATAGAGTTCAAAAAACGCACCACTTTAAGAAACATTACAACATAGTCCTAGCAGAGGAATTGGACGACCACTCAGGTCCCAACGAGCTAAGAATCTATGACGGATCAAAGACAAGTACTGGTACGGGAGTTGGAATTTACTCCAATGACCTCAACATTAAAATATCCAGATCGCTAGGTAAGCTCAACACCGTCTACCAGGCGGAACTCGTGGGCATTATCCTGGCAGTTCATGCCATAGAGGCCAGGGAAGTCACGGACACCCACATCCGGATACTTTCCGACAGTGCCTCAGTCCTCCAATCCCTAAAGAAAAACTACACTACCTCGAAACTCATACAAGAATGCCACAATGCACTCGAACACGTCACGGTGGCCAACCGCAACACCGTGACGCTGCAGTGGATAAAGGGGCACAGCGGATCACTGGGAAATGACGCAGCCGATGAACTGGCCAGGAGGGGATCTGGTGCCGTGGCTGTTGGACCCGAACCCATAGTACCACTCCCCTTCGTCCAACTGCGCACATGGCTGCGTGAACACACCCACAAACAAGCGGAACGCTGGTGGGCCTTGGCACCAGGCTGCAGGCAGTCCAAGGAAGCCATGCCAAACCTGGACCGAAAACTAACCAGGCGCCTTCTGCGACTGGATAGGCGGAGCCTGCGAATGGTGACGGGGACCATCACTGGTCACTGCTCATTAAATAAACACTTGCACAAGATAGGCATAACGGACAGCCCTCTATGCAGAGCATGCATGGAGGGGGAAGAAACGGTACCGCACGTACCTCTTGATTGTGAGGGCGTCGCCGAAATACTGAAGCAAACTATAGGGTCACCAAACTTGCTCACAGATATCCTGAACACGCCGAGAAAACTTATCTGTTTCTGGAGGGAGGTTGGATGGTTGGAGTGACGGCCGCCATGGCTCACGTACAATGGTCCAACGTCAGGACTAAGTGCGGAAACCAAAACCCCCTAATGGAATAGAAATAGAATAGAAGGATAACACAGATCTCTCTTGGCTCACTAGGACAACTTTCTTGCGAGGCCCTCTAAGCGGTCGGCGGTCGCCGACGCCTAATGCCGCCTCTGCATAATGTCACTAGGTCCTAGGTATTATCTCTACTTTCATGTTTTATTCCTGCTTACTATAAAGCATGTGGATGGGGCGCTAGACTTACACAGCTCTTCTGATCCTGAGTCTTGGGCACACCTCCGAGCGATCGGCGACACATAATGCTGGCATCTTGTCACCCGCCATACCGCGCTCCGACGCAGTTACACGCCTGAATGCCCCCTCTGACCTCGCATGGCCAGGAATCAAGTCTACAAATATTTTCTATGTTATTACGAACGAACATAAAAACCTGTACAGAGCATATATTAATCAGACCATAAAGTTGCCCTAGCTTGGACACATGCCTCTTTTTTATGCCGTTTTTGCCATTTGGCAAATAAAGGGCCCTCGTGGAACGGAACCCTCATGGATTCGTCATGTCTGTCTGTCTGTCTATCTATCAGTCCGTATGTCATAGCCACTTTTTTCTATAAGCTAAGCGAAACTATAAGAACTGTGCTGTTGAAACTTGGTATGTAGATGTATTCTGTGAACCGCATTAAGATTTTCTCTCAAAAATAGAAAAAAAAAACAATACATTTTGGAGGTCCCCCATACTTAGAACTGAAACTCATTTTTTTTATTTTTATTGTGTGGTATCTATGGATAGGTCTTCAAAAATGATTATTGAGGTTTCTAATATCATTTTTTTTTAAACTGAACAGTTTGCGTGACAGACACTTCCAAAGTGGAAAAATGTGTGTGTCCCCCCCTTAACTTCTAAAATAAGAGAATGATAAAACTAAAAAAAATATATGATGTACATTACCATGTAAACTACCAGGGAAAATTGGTTTGAACGAGATCTAGTAAGTAGTTTTTTTATAATACGTCATAAATCGTAAATCGCAACTTCTGCTTACGGAACCCTCAGTGCGCGAGTCCGACTCGCACTTGGCCGGTTTTTTTTTTTCTATTTTTGTGTGAAAATCTTAATGCGGTTCACAGAATACATCTACTTACCAAGTTTCAACAGCATAGCTCTTAAAGTTTCGGAGAAAAGTGGCTGTGACATACGGACGGACGGACATACAGACATGACGAATCTATAAGGGTTCCGTTTTAGCCATTTGGCTACGTGCCGTGTGTGTGTCTGCACATTCAATATTTTCGCATAAAAAATAGATAAAAATGTTACAAAAGGGACATAGAACACAAAAATGCAATTTTTGAAATTTTTGTCTGTTTGTCGGTTTGTCTGTGCGTTTGTGGGAACATCACGCATTAACCACGGATTGGATTCAATATGCAGGTATTTGGTGCTTATAAATATTAAGTGATAACCGGAGTAACATTTAGCGTTTATTTCATTAATATCGACCTTCAAAATTAAAAGATATCGAATTTTAAAGTTTAGGAAGAAACTTCACCGAGCGCTAAAATAGGTTGTTTTCATTGAGACTACAGATACAATTACGTGGAGCGGCTGCCTACCAGACCTCCAACAAGGTAACAAGGTACTTCTTGGCAAGCCTGGAGTCAGATTTTACTGGCTTCTGACTATCCGTAACGACTGCCAAAGATCTACGAATGATAGCCGGGACCAAAGGCCTATCGTGCTTTCTGAGGCACGAAGGAAACTCGGTAAGTTAAAGTGGTCACTCATCCACAGACCAACCTTGGCAAGCGTTGCTTGAAGACCTTGAAAATCGGCCCGTGCGGCTGTTTTTATTTAGCCACGAGCTCATCTATAATAAATCGATTCTATGAACCCAGTAAAACTTTTTAAATAATGTAAAATGTTAAAACAAATTAAATTAACCAGTGTTCAACAATCACCAATATTGCCAGTAAAAATCGGAGAAAATGTGTTTCTTTTTGGACTGTGCTGGACGAAATTAAGAATCAACTTGGTTCATCAGTTTCTTTGTTTCGTAATTTGAAGACTACCACCATTCGTTCGATAGTCGGTTTTGATGATTTAGATTCAAGATAGGTTTGTACCAGGAGATTACTGGGCTGGTTGAATTAGGTACCCTCTTCCTATTGTCTTAATCCTGGCAGAGATCAGGATACGTTACTGAACGTAGATTTAGTATTATATTGTAACATTGCACATAATTTTCAGACATCCACGCGAACGAAGTTGCGGGCACAGCTGTTATATAATCACGCTGTAGAGTTTGATTGTATGTTTAAACGCGCTAATCTCTGGAACTACCAGCCAGATTTGAAAAAATATTTTTGTAAACGAACCACACTCATTTCGAAGTCCATAGGCTAGGCTAGGCATACGGGAACATAACTAAAAGCCCAGAGCGACAAATCTTTAAATACGCCACTGCTCATTGGAGTTAAACTCACCAGTCTGTACCCAGCCCTACATGGACCTACTTCGAGTACCTAAGTTAAGAACGTGTGATACTAACTTGGAATGCTGACCAGAGTTTTGATCATAGCGATATGATAAACATAGGCATCGTGCATGAAGATAGTCCTGAGCATGTTGTCGACTAACTCACGGCCGTAGTTCGGGTTCCAGCACAACAAGTGTAGGAACAGGGTGTTTCGGGCATTCATTTGTGTTTCCCTGAAAATACGAGTAGCATTGTGATGCAAGTAGGCAAGTTTTGTGTTTTCAGCCGAGACAGAATTACGACCGAACAGATGGCGAGGTCGTTATGGAGCCGAGATACTGCAATGAGAAATACTCGCGTGTTTCAAACTTTTATCAACATGCGTACTCTATACGTGACACTGGTAGAATAGTCGGAACCGGCTCGGCCCGACGACACGTCACGATACGGCTGGCGCAGTGGTTGCGCGATTGACTGCTGCGCTGCGTGTTGAGGGTTCGATTCCCGCACAGAACAAATATTTATATGGCCAACAAATAGTAGTTCCGGGTCTGGCTGTTTGTGAAAGTGTATTTATATGTTTGTAACCGCACCCACGATACAGAAGAAATTCCTAGTAGGCAACGTTTAGGTATTAAGAAAGAGAAGAAAGAAGAAGAAATGTTGTACATACTTATATTTGGTCCACACATACTCTTCCCAAGCACATGGATGCACTGATGGCAGCTTCGGATAATCCCTAGCCGCCAGGAATCCAATGACTTCTCTGTGTAAATCCAGCTGGCATATGCATAATACACTATTCTCACTAAAAAAAAAAAATTAACTATGAACCCGATAATTTATAGGTACTATGCAAGGTTTGGTAAACCCTGCCGATCAAATCTTTCTAATAAACATTGCATCAGTTGTCCTTTAACCAAATCTGATACTATAATAGTTAGCAGGAACAAATTATCACCCATAGGTACACACTCACTAGACTGCCTAAATCATAACCCTCGCCGCAGTTGAGTAAAAATAACGGAGAACTTACATGAGCTGATGGATATCGTAGGTGCAGGAGACCCTAAAGGTCTGTGATACAGAATCGCTCAACAAGTCCAATATTTGTGGTGAATCTGCTAGATTAGCCATTCGCACAGAGCCCAAATGCAGAGGTTTGGATGGCTTTTCGTTTTGCATATTTTCTTTTGAAACTATACAGCAATTAACCCTTCAAGAATTCGCAAAATTTCAACTTCTGACAGCTGACAGTTGAAGAAGAGGACTCAGCATTGTTTCTAATTTCGTATGTAGGTATATAGTAAAATAAATACTTACAAAATATTATAATATTATGATGACCGTTTTTCTTTTCCTTTTTATTTGGATGAAAGCTCAACTCTACTAAAGGTCATGCACACATATTATTATCAACTTGGAAAGGGATCGTCACCGTACCTATCATCGAGCCGTGCAATATTCTTTGTATAAAACTTCACACACACGGAACTACGCAACGTACACTAATCGGAATTGTAACGAAATCGCCTCACCTGCTAGTCTATTCTGTAAATAACCATTTCGATATCGAGCTTCACCTGAGTGACTAAGCTTACAAAGTGAACTTTATTTCACACAAAATAAGGTCTTATATTTATTCGAATTTGAAACTCACCTCGGATTCCGCTGTCAAGACACGAAAATGTTGTTACAGAATAGCACTGCTGGGGACAAGCTCCTCACAATTCACGAACCGCAGTGCGGTGCGCGGCCAACTTGCAGTAGCTACCCGCGCTTACGACTAGTCGTCCCCGCGCTTAGGTCTCTTTGTGCTCGCTCAGTCTCACGTTTCAGTATATAGTATAATGTACTCTGTGGTCTCACGCGTCCTGAAGCACACTACTGTTGCCGAAAATGTGAATTGCTGATGTCCATATCGAGTGTCGACGAGCCGTAAACGCCGCGTCGCCTAGCCGAAACCGAGTCGACGTGCCGGAGCTGCTGATCCGCTTTGGTTACTTGCTTACCTTTAAGTTGACGCCTGTTTGACGGCGAGGCAAATCTCATTCCGAATGATATGTGTGATAATGTGTGCTATGATGTTATAGAGACATGTGCGGAGAGAAGAGATTGTTGTAGAGGCGAGCCTTGCTTGATAAAATGGACAACTAACACGCAGTTTGACATTATTATAATTTTTTAGTTATTTAGTTAATTAATGTAATACTATATTAATTTTTCCCAAGCCTCCGAAATTCAATTGACCGTCTACAACACATCAGTCTGCCTCCCACGTCGCCGCTTTAGCGGTGCCTACTGCCTGGGCCAGTTAGTGTTTGATTAAATCCCTGGAGATATCTTGGAAATAGACTGTAGTACCTATGCCTACTAACTTTACATAGGTCCCAAGATTTTTCTTTGAATCTTGATTGTAAACCCATGTAAATGTTCTTCTGCCAGGGTTGCGGAATTTGTTCGACAGTGTCATAGCGGCCCAGGACCGCAAAGGGAGCGTTCATTATTTTGATGATTTGTCATCCTTAAAAATCGGCCAAGTGCGAGTCGGACTCGCACACCGAGGGTTCCGTACAAACCTGTAGGTATATTTTTTAAGCAAAGTTGCAGTTTTTTTTAATTTTTGACGTATTAAAAATAACTAATTACTAGATATCGCACAAACCGATTTTCGGTGGAAGT
The DNA here is from genome assembly GCA_963859965.1 of Ceramica pisi. Lineage (NCBI taxonomy): Eukaryota > Metazoa > Arthropoda > Insecta > Lepidoptera > Noctuidae > Ceramica > Ceramica pisi. The sequence goes on along the minus strand of OY982539.1, from coordinate 15,484,108 downwards.
TTACATGGTAATGTAAATCATAAAGTTTTTTTTAGTTTTATCGTTCTCTTATTTTAGAACTTACAGGAGGGGAGGACACATTTTACCACTTTGGAAGTTTCTCGCGCGCAAACTATTCAGTTTAGAAAAAAAAATGATATTAGAATCCTCCTCAACATCATTTTTGAAGACCTATCCATAGATACCCCACACGTATGGGTTTGATGAAATAGTTATTTATGATACAAGAGCGGTAAGTTGGTCTTTACAAACGAGTAGACAAAATGTAAGCCCGAGACGAAGTCGAGGGTTTACCATAGTCACGAGTTTGTAAAGAACAATATCCGCTCGTGTGTCATACAACGTTTTTCGACACATTATATAAATAGATAATTAAACAAACTTTTTCATTACCTATCTATTAAAAAATATTGTTAATCATTAAATAGCGTTCTCGCGATTTTGGCGGCAAGATACCATTTTCTGCAATTGGCGCCTCATTCAAGATGTCAGGTGGAGTAGATTTCATATTTATATCTGACTAGCTGACCCGCGCAACTTCGTCTGCGTCACTTTTTCCATTACTGCTCCGCTCCTATTTGTCTTAGCGTGATGATATATAGCCTATAACCTTCCTCGATAAATGGGCTATCTAACACTGAAAGAATTTTTCAAATCGGACCAGTAGTTCCTGAGATTAGCGCGTTCAACCAAACAAACAAACATACAAACAAACAAACAAACAAACAAACTCTTCTGCTTTATAATATTATATATAATATATATAGTATATAGTATAGATTCCTCGCTTGAACACATATTCTAATTAATATTATAATTAAAAGTCGCAACTATCTTTGACGTTTCTAATTGAAAATGGCGCAATTTTGCAAATGGGGAGAGTGTGTTAGGAATAGTGTGCGTTTTTAAAATAAGAACGCGCTTCCGTTTGCGTCTGCGTCAAACATTTTAATAGAATTATATAATTAAGAGTCCTATTACGAATCGTCAATGCTCGTTTGCAATAGACGAAGTTACGTTGGTCTGCGTTGGGAGTACATCTATAGTCCGCGAAACAATTTTGATACTTACTAGTCTGAATAGGATTATAGTTTATTTGGGCGCTCGCGCGAGACTGAGGAGAGCGCGCGCTGAATTGATGCAAAATATAGGTATAGTACTTTAATTTTGTTTTATTATATTGACAAACGAAAACTAATTAAACGTATTCATTGTAGATTGAAATTTTATATCATATTAATTTATTTGATAAAATTGTTTTTATTTGGAATATAATGGACGCTGAATCAAGACATTTCTGGCTTAAATTGGGTTTTCTTTACGTTTTTTTCCGTGAAAACTCAAGGAATTTAAAGAAATTCTAGAACTCCAATAAACAAGTAAAACATTCAACTTACCTTTTAGTAATTTCAGCTTTTAAAAGAATTGATTGTAACAATGTGAATTTGACCGTCAAAGTTCCATCGCCGACATTTTTTCTTGCAAACTGCTAGTCTATTCTGTAAATAACCATTTCGATATCGAGCTTCACCTGAGTGACTAAGCTTACAAAGTGAACTTTATTTCACACAAAATAAGGTCTTATATTTATTCGAATTTGAAACTCACCTCGGATTCCGCTGTCGAGACACGAAAATGTTACAGAATAGCACTGCTGAGTTCGTAAAATATATTATATTACACGAAAAGGAAAATGAAAATGTGTAACTCTAACTTACAAGAAAGAGACTGGCACTATCGTTATTCAGGATCAAATAATTAAAATATCTTACTGCTGCTGAAAACTACAGCGTCAAAAATCATGAATTTCCGTAAAAAATGTAATAGGACTCTTAAATTGTAAATTGTATTATATTATATTGTACCAATCGGATTTTTTGACTAAATCGTTGTTTAATACCTAAGTTACATTTTTTAAATTGTCTCCTCGAGCCTTTATATTGATACCAGTGGGGTATCAATATAAAATTATAAAGGCTCGAGGCTCGATAGGTTAAAAACGCGGAAGTCATTAAAATGGCACCGAAGCTCAGATATTTTAATTTTTATATACCTATCCAGTATTATTCTCACTATTTAGACGAATCTAACGACACCTTTCAAGCTAAAATCTATGAAGCCACAGGGTTAGGCTACAGTGTGCCAAAGAAATATGACATCATACATAAATACACTCGAAAAAAACATAAGTGTAACAGTCGGGTAATTAGAACTACATCTATTGTCTCATTTTTTCTTCAATATTATAGTGCGACAAACCTTATGAGCAAAAAGTTCTCAGTTCAGATAGGTGAGAGTACCTACTTTACCGCACGCTCCATTGTATGGTCCGTAATTTTGAAGTTTCGAACAGTGTAAACAGGCTTCGTAAATGCATTTTATGAGCATATGTGTCGAAAAAAAAAATTTGAGTTTCATTAACAATGCTAATGACGCTAGGGATTACTAACAATAAAAGCACACTTTCATACATACTTAAAGTTATTTATTATTCTTAAAATGAAAACTCCCTTAACTTCGGTAATAGCTACTAAATAATTTGTGGAGACCACTGTCAAGTGATGGGACAAAACAATAAAGTTTGAGCATTACTTAATTAATAAAAACACAATGTCAATTGATTTAAGTTCTTAATATACAGAAAACAATAATCCTAATAAAAATAATTTAAATTCAGTAACAATCTTCCTACTAGCCCTAATTAGCATCAATAAATAAGATGACTTCATTTTGTGGATCTCTTTGGAGTGATTAAGGTTTTACGCCGTTCGTTAATATGCTAAGGATTTGAAACTAAATCTATAGTAAAACCAGTTTTTGTCTGACCACAAATTTGTTACAAATTATATTATATCAAGGAACTTATAATTACAGGCGTTATTTAAAAAACCCATTTCCCAAAATAAAAATTATTACAGACTTATCTGTAGGTATCCTGTTTAATTAAATATGCTAAACCGCAATTAGAAATAATTATTGATTTAAAAAATTATTGCTTACGTCAATGTTAGGCGGACGTTGAATTTAACAAAAGAAAAAGTGGAATCAAATCTCATCGGAGTTGTAGGAAACATAATTTTACTACCAAGTGCACAGTCTGAAGTTTATTAGTAAATAATACTACATAAATATGTACAACCAACTTTAGTCACACTGAATAAGAAAACTGTTATTTCGGTAACGATTTATCTTCGGCTTCGTAGCAACCGGTGCGAATAGCTCATCTCATTTGTGATGTACATATTTTTTTTAAACTATATAGTAAATTATGCTATAAATGGCGCGGTAGTCCATTACACTAAATAATACCTAAAATAAAGTAAAAAATTAAAGTTCATACCATCATTAAAAAAACATTAATTAATCACACCAAAATTTTCTAATCATTGGGAGGTCTTTACTAGTACAAAAATATCATCAATATTCTCTATATTGCTCTATTTAAATGTATGGAAACGTACCTTTAATTAAATTTATAACATAGCTATTCTAAATGTGCATAAGAAATCTTGTATTATTCGATATATTGCTTTTATTGAACCAAGCACTATGGCGTTATAATGGAACTTTATACTTTCGCAACTATAAATGCCACCTTAGTTACCTATTATATGAGTATCCATAATAGAAATCTGTGTTACCACTAACATTCTTCGTTTTTTACCTATAAAACTACAGCTGGACATCGTAATTCAAGATTGATAGTATCCTTATCGATAAAATAATAAGTCTTACTTGAAAATAACTAGCCACTATTATCTCTTAGAATCATTTACATAGAAAACTATTACAATACCACAAGAGTATGTTGCTCAATCTCAATCTATCTCTTGTGGTAAGTCATATTATAAACATGCGAGTACATGAGACAAACTTATTACATAAGGCAAGTGATTAATATGTTAACTCTATAGTAAATCTATCACACTCGCGAAATCTGAAGAAATATTGGACAAAGCACGACCACTCATCATCAGAGCACAGCTCTTGGGTGTCAGTCATTAAGAAACCAGAGACAGGAACACACTTATGATTATTATATTTTTACACGAGCTTCCTAAACTGGAAACAAGCCTATTAGCATACATTATAAAATTATTTACACAAGTCCAATGCTTCCCTAAAGCGTATACAAACATTTCTGTCCCGATTCCATCAAATTTTCAAGTATTTATAATCAACCAGACATTGTGATTAGTACGTCTAATTGATAATAATTATCGGCACCATTAAAAATACATTACATACTGAGTTTCAAATTGTGCAAGCCAATGGGAGTTACATGACTGAATACTGAAAACTAAATTTTAAGTACAGCATGTGTAAAATACCACTTATTTTTTCATAATTTGGTTTTAAATATTTTAGATCTACTGCTGAATTATTGTGCATCCACACAATACAGATTTATGTCTGCGCAGACTTTGTATCCTAAATAAAAAATCTATCACACTGACATTTTGTTTGCACAGAGTTCGAGACATACAATACCATTTTTCAGAATTCAAACTCTGCGCAGACAAAATTCGGTTTCGTGTGAAGCTCCTATTAGTGTAATATTAATGGGACAGTAAGCGACAGTGAGTGTCGACACGATGTAATATCATATGGAATGGGGTGCGATACCCGAATGTCTGGTGGGGTCATAGGTAGCACTAGTGTGGCTAGACTCGGCATCACTTGGCCGGCTTGTGCTTAGGCGGCGTCGTGGGGGGACCGCCTGCCTCTGCCGATGCGCCGATTGCTACACCTTCGCTGTCTACCTCAGTCTGTAACAAAAAAGCAAACGTCAGTTGCGGAAACGAACATTCAATCTCAACGATCCTACAGGTTCGTTAACAATATCGAAATAATTATTTTGTCTGAAAATGATTAAGAGATAAACTCACTTTTTCATCTTTGTTTATGGACTGGGGCGAGTCTGTTCCATTGTTAACATTGTCACCAGTTTCAGCAGATTCCGTACTTGTGGTACCTGTAAATTGAACTTATCATTATTTTCTATTCAGTTTTAACCATATGTACTTACATGTAATTTTTGTAGTAATTATATTCAATAATCTATGTGCAACGGTAAGTGTACGCACCAGCTTGTATGTGATGAGCGTTTCCGCGTTCAGCCTCATGTTCGCGTACCATAGCATCTAAGTTGTATCGTCGCCGGTACGAAATAAAGAACGAACGAACGTGCGCCTCCGTTTTCGTTCCCAGCGTCTCGGCGATCGCTTGGAAGTCCCTACCTGCATATCAAGGAACAAACTTACTGAATAATGCCATAATATCAAAAACAAAAATTATTTTCCTACTTCAGTTACAATTTCTTTTATGGTAAGAATAAGGAAAAATGTATTAAAAATGATCTCAGCATCTCGCTCATCCTTTATAATGATGATAATAATGGCTAGAAACCACTCGACATAATTACGTCACAATTTCTAATCATATTTCCTTAAAAACTGTAACGTATAAGGTAATTGGGAATCCCTTACCATATTTCCTAACGGCAGTTACCGCCATGAGTAGTTCGTCGTTAGTCCAGCGCGAATTGATCTTGGCGGGCGGCTCACCGGGCCTGAGCTCCTCCACGCCCGAGTCACCCACCTTGCGCTTCATCGCACTTAACTGCTGTTTGTTCTGTTGCACCTGTTTCAAAAATTATACTCACTATACTCAAACCACCATTTATTCACGCGTTTATTTCAAACCAACACAATTTTAGAACTAAGAAATTCAGAACATAGGATATAAAGTGCATATCTGGATTATCCAAGAAACTACATAGTAGGACTTGGGATTTGGACGCACAGCAACATTTGAAGCGCAGTACGAACTTTGGGGGTTTAATGGTTTTAAATCAATAAAAAACTTGAAAAAAAATGTTGATCAACTAATCTATGTGTGCAGAATACATTTTCCCACAATACTACCTAATACAGTATTGTAGTATAATTAGCATGAAATACTACAAAATTATCGACTATTGAATTAATAAAATTAGTTGAATTATCACATTCTCACATTACATCACACAAACGCTTAGTCACATCCATGCTGTATCTGGACAAATGACTAAATCCAACGTATTTAGAAGAGTGCAGAGTGTCGACGTAATGGTGAGAATGTGTCTCGCAACGACACTACATAGCGACATCGTAGCGGGTTGCATCTTACTTGTCTCTTTAGAGATATAACTTCTCTGTCCATAGCTTTGAGCATGGCTTCGCCATGATTGATAAGTCCAGGCTGCGGGGGGTCGCCTGGCTGAGGCCCGGTAGCCATGGCGACGAGATCGTCGTGATTGATGTAAATGCCACGCGGCAGCCGGTGCTTGTACCGCTGCTGTTTGGAACCCGGCCCGCGTCTTCCGGACGGTCCGCACAGCGGTCTCATCGTCCCCGTGCGTCTGTTACATCACCGCCAATATTCAAACAACCATCCCTATTATACATTTAATTAAACCACACTCGGAAAATTATTGAGCTGCATTGTGGAACATGCAAGTGATTGTAACGAGCGGATAATCTAATAAAACTGTAGTATGAATAGTAGTATCGTTACCGACCTGGCGTGCACGAGGCATGCCTGACACAACTTCTGCGAGTTGTGCGCCGTGATCTGGTTGCACAGAATGCCGCACACAGTGCACCACTTGCCCGCGCTCTCGCCGCCGCCCTCGCCCTAAACCCCAATTAACATTTTACATTCCTGTCACATTACGACTACCACCAGCTACACGGAATTGATGAGCTGTCGTGGAAGGACAGACAAAGACGTACACAATGACTTCTCACACACTTCTTTTAAAACCCATTAGAATATTAAATGATATTCTGCACACATTAGATTTATTAAACAAGTAGTCCTTCATTGTTCGGGGGTATTAAAGGAAGCATGCGGGAATATCATAGGAAACTGGGAGGAAGGGAGGAAGGCAGGCTACATGTTAGAAATTAGTACAGTGCGGGAACATAGTGGGTACACAGTTATAGCACTAATATTGATGGATGATAGTTTTAAGGTCCATCAATATTCACAACACAACAATTACGTTTGATGCGTCATTCAACAGCAGACAAATATTTTAACAGACATTCTCCTTTTTTCAGTAATGCATAGTATCGTATTCTCTACCAAAAAAATATTGCAAGAAAGGAAAGAAAAATAAACTTAATCTGTTTGCATACAATGTACATAAAATATTTAAGTGGTACAGCTCAATAGTTTAGAAGTATGTTGATAAAGAATGTGTAAGACTAAATAAATTATACTATCTGTTATGTGCTACTTGTGTGTTTACTATGTAGTTTTGATGTATCATGAATACTTAAAGAATATTATATATTATAAATGAATAAATGAATGTTGCATATGAGAGTGATAGCAATCATAGTTTGTAAATAAAAATGCAGAGCGGACAAAATTAAAATGAACAAGCATTATCAGAATACATAAAGCATTTGGACATAATTTTTAATTATGATAATTAAGATTATGACAGTTTAATACAATATTTAACAGTTATTTGAAGCAACCACTTCTAAACATACTTATTGATTGACTCCAACTATTCAAATAACTGCTGTATAATATATAGACTAGTACACAAGCTCATGTTGCCACAATCAAAACTTGCATGATAACAAAGTAATGCTATGATGTGCAATGCTATGACATGGCATGACTAAAACAGACACTTTATGGAATTGGATTTTGAAACGGAACCAACATTTCTCAAGTAGATGACAAACACCAATTGACTAGATAGATATGTGAGAGAATGGAAGAAGACACTGAACATCAAGTTTCCATGGTGACAGCAAAGGTATACTCATTGTGGGGAAGCAAAGCACCCACCTGGGCGCCCTGCTGGCCGGCGGCGCGTTGTGGAGCCCCGCCTGCCGCTAGGGACTTCCCTCCTCGGACAATACCACGGTGGAAAGTCCACTTCTGTCACATTAACACAAGTCCATAACTCAGAATAATATGTACCCATCAAGCACCCAACATGTTGCTATACTATGTGTATTTCTGCTTATAATAATGGTGAATCACTTCTCTTGAACAACATGACACCCATTATGAAATGACCACATGCAGAGTAAATAATTAACAATAACACAAATTATCTACTCTGTAAATATCATTAAGATTCAAGAAAGTTAATTGTCACAGCTACAAAATGAGACTATGTTTATTTATAGTCCTGTGAAAGTTAACTTCTGCCACTCTGCGATTTTATTTACTAAAAAAATTTTGCCACTTATAAGTTGTACACAATTAATAATTTGGACAATCCAGATATACTATCACATTATAGTAGTTTAAAATTGTGAAGAATATGATACAGTTGACATTGTTTCTGTAATTAGGTACATTGGTAATACAATGACATTGCACACAATAAAAAAGGAGCAAATTATATTTGATTCAACTTTACAACAAGCCATGAAACTTAACACACAAGTGTTACATACCTTTTCATCATTATCTGACTCTTTGTCAGAGCCTCCAGGTTCAGAACCGGCGCCTGATTCCCGCTTGCCAGTTCCTGAGCTGGTAGCATTGCGCCCTTCACTGACAACATCCATCAGTGAAGTACGAGCTCTTGTTTTCTTCCATGAATAATAATACTTAACTAATGATGCAATTGATTTGTCTGGCAACTACAGAAAACAAAAGTATGGATTTTAGAAATATTTATTAGAAGGTTAACCAAAAAATTAAAACATTTATTTTTGAAGGACCTACCATTTGTCGTATTCTGTGAAAGCTTTTGCCATGAAACTGAAAAGCTTGTTCAAAGAGCACCTTATCTTCAACAGTCCACTCATCAGGAAAAGGAGTGAAGTTGGCAAGGTCCATTGAAGCCCTGTTGAGGTCATGTTTGTGCCAGAATAACATCCCAAGTGCTTGTTCACCATTATACCCATATTTTTCCTTAGCCGTGGTAATATATTCATCCACTAAAAATGTACAAAAATGTATACACACATATATCACATAAATGTATTTACACATATATCTATTGCAAACAAACAAATTTAAAATTTCAAAAACCAGATTTCACTTACATTTGATATCAGATATGTCACAAGTGGGTGACCAAACCAATAAAGCTCTGTCAGAGATAAGTTCAGGTTTTCGTTGGTCTATTGGTTCCAGTTCAGGGCAAACAGCCTGATAATCTCTGCCCACTCTGATTTTCTCAGCTGCAAACGGTATTACTGCTTGGTTTCGTGTTACGATTATTGTGGATGAGATGAACGCAGCAGGAAGGCGATGATGGTAAGCATAAAAAATAAAGCACGAACGTCAGATGATGATGATTAAATATCTCCACCGCATGAGCGTATTGCACAAGCAGTTATACAGTAAGGATTAATATTCACATTGAGATTACAATTGAGTAAGTACTTATCATAGGTGCGTATTGCACAAAACGTAAGTTACCAATCAACATGCTAAAAGCTCCACGATATCCCGTAATAACTATAATCCAAAGCAATAATTAGCGATACCAAATTTGTTAACTCGTACCATTCTCGTCTTCAGAACTGGAATCTGGACTTCCATGGCCATTGGGGCTTGGCCCCCTTGACCGCTTCCCGTTTCGAACATCATTACTTCTTTCGGCCAAAACCATGATTTCACACTTGATACCACAGATTTCACGTAATAAACACACAATTTAAATCATTTATGGGTTATTTTTGTTGAATTAAAGAAAATAAAAGAATTAAAGAGCTTCGCACTTAAATTCAAACGTGATTCAAACCACCGCATCAATAATTTGACAAACCAGCCACGGAATGTAATGGTTGATTCAATGGCGTCTGTAGTTTGCTGTGCATTCACTTTATTTTATTGAAAAGAAAATATAAATGTACAATTTTAAATCAACAAACTTTTCCACTTGATATATTATGTTTATATTGGTGTAAAAATTATCAATTTCAATAAAATAACCAAATTAAATGCCTGTTATGACCAGTTCAATATTTTTTACACTAGTAACTTTTTATACAGACTTTTACCAATGAAACAAAACACATTTCTTAAATTAATTAGTTTTATTAGCAATTATCCTCGTTCGTATAATTGATATAATTTCATTTTTAACTTATTGAATGCTGGTACATCCAAACTGCCAACTTTTATCATCAAAAATATTACTTTTCAAGTAAAACGTATCTAACAAAGTTGGAGTTAAATTTGACTACTTATGTTGTTTATGTTTTTGAAATAAGAGATGGCGCTATTCAGTCAGAGCCAGAGGGTCGAAAGTAGACTTGAGAGCTTACTTGAGAGCGTCAAAAGTAACATATTTAAAAAATAAACCGTTTGTATGGCTTTGCAGTATTATAAAATCCAATGGAATTATAGACAATCTGAATTTCACCGTAAATCTATACTAATATTATAAAGCAGAAGAGTTTGTTTGTTTGTTTGGTTGAACGCGCTAATCTCAGGAACTACTGGTCCGATTTGAAAAATTCTTTCAGTGTTAGATAGCCCATTTATCGAGGAAGGCTATAGGCTATATATCATCACGCTGTGACAAAAAGGAGCGGAGCAGTAATGAAAAATGTGACGCAGACGAAGTTGCGCGGGTCAGCTAGTAGATTATATTATGCTTTGAATTCAGTAGATTCGAAAAATTGGGTGTACTGGGTGGTATGAAATAAAACCAAAGGAGGTTAAATTTTTGCTGCAAATATGAAAACCTACTCTGACAATACAACAATAGCAGATTTAGAAGAATTGGAAGTAAAATAATTTCAACCGCATTCGTTTTTTATCCTAGCCCCAGGTGGAAGGAGTATGTTCTTCTATTAAGATGTTCCTGGTGTATTTACACTCAGTGTACTTACAATGGGATTGGGGTTTCCCCGGCGCGGCGCCGCCATGGCGCCGCGCTGTAAGCTGCAATCATGAAGGTATAGATAAATTCATGGCTGCAATGCTTCGGTCGTTTTATGATTAATAGTGATTTTTAATTGCGATCATGCGCAAAGAGAAATTGTTCTGCGTCGGTCGTGTCGCCGCATAGGTCGCATTACGGATAATTCCATCTACTTGTTGAATCTCTTGACTCTCAATTTATTTTCAGCGGCCGTGCATCTCAGACCAATAAAATTACAAAATTCTCAATCTCAGGAGAAATCGTTTTCTATTTTATTATTAGTCCTAATCTTTACAGTTTTACGACTCATCATTGGTGATTGAATACTTTGGTTTTATCTTGGATATATAGATTTCTGAAACAGCAACCAAAAAGTAAAAAGAAAACAACATGATTGCCTCATTATTCATTTATCCACGTATCTATCAGTAAGTCGAACAAAACAAACTAGTGCATGAAAAGGAGACAACATTGAAATGTCATGACAAACATTATGTTTTAGACAAGTTTCAGAACGAAACGCAGTTTGACAGATGCTGTTGCCGAGGTTTTTGGGAACATTTTAATTTTGCTTTACGTTTTCAAGAATGTTATCAAAATAGATAACGATTATGTTGCGTTGTAATTCCTTCACGAACAGGTGGTAAAGTCGCGTCAGATACAGTAGGAAGAAGTACACTCTAACGAGGCGAGGCGAGAGAAATGCCACTGTCGTGATCAGGACCGCGTTTTGTTCTTTATTTTGCCAAAAAGGGCGCACAATTATTGTGAACGTTATGTAATGTGTATAGTAGTGTTTTTGTGAGTGCTTACAATACTGTGGGGAAGATGAGGACGGTGGCTTTGATCAGCGGTGGTAAGGACAGCTGCTACAACATGATGCAGTGTGTCGGCGCCGGGCACACGATCGTCGCGCTGGCCAACCTCCAACCTATACATAAAGGTTAATTTCGTCCCTTTAACCGATTTAGATGCATATATTTACTATGCCGAACTATTAAGGATTGTTGTTGCACATATACCACTCTGAAAATAGCCACAAATAAAAAAAAAAAATGCATGAATGAAAAGTCCCACATTTTGCAACATATGTCTTAAAATAAAAACATCTGTAGTTATTTTAAGACTACCTGTGATTTGGCATCAATTGTTTTTGTTATCACTTTACCTGTGAGCAGGGCTATCATTATCAAACTGATGTGGTGCATTATTTATTATTTAATGTTTTGAAGTTTGGGCATCATATAACAGTACTAGAATTGATGAATTTTGATGGCTCAATCATGACTAGAATGTCTTTTTTACAATTACAAAATATGTTAACCAATTTCAAAATTACATTTTAGATGAGATGGACAGCTATATGTACCAAACAGTGGGGCATCAAGGTATAGAGCTGTATGCTGAGGCTATGGGTCTGCCACTTTACAGGGAAGCAATTACTGGCAATGCAGTCAACCAGGGCAAGAATTATCACCCTACAGAAAATGATGAGGTTGAGGACTTGTACAGACTCCTTTCTAAAATTAAGGTAATTGCTTGACTTCATTTATACAGTAAAATAAAACAAGACAAATGAGACAAATATTTAATGCTGAACATACTCTTCTGCAGCAAATAATATGCAGACATCAGGAAATAATATTTTTAAGGTACTAAAAAAAACAACTAATACAAATATGTAGGTACATAGAAGGTCAACTGAGTACATGATGTAAACATGTTCAACATAGATCTACATACCTACATAGTTACATTAACAGCAGTCATGCAACAGGTTTTAAATTACCACTTGTAGTGAATACAGAACCAGTCTATTCAATGATTGTAATAGCCAATTGTGAATAATGTATTAGACATAGATGCTTTGTTACAATATGATGGCACTGTATTATGTTGTAAACTGACTTCAGAGGTTTCTTGTTTGACCTGTCTTAATATTCTTGTATTGTTTGGAAGTCAAAAACAAAAAACATTTATGTGGTCTAAGCGGCAAATATTTAATACTAGTGACCCATGCTGGCTTTGCATTAGTGCACACCAACACACCAACCTTCATGTTTATCAATTGTTCTGTTAGTGAAAAACATATCAAAATTTCTGCAAATTTTAATATGATGCCATGATTAAGAAAAAATTAGGTGAAGAAGATATATACAGTCATGAGTCAGAGAGCAACTTTGTTTAAACTATTTAGAGAAGAGATAGATAAATTACTGGAAGGGTAAAATGTAAATAGATAGAATATTCTTTATCATTCACACCATATAAACTAGCAGACAAATGCTGGTATAATATCATAGGTCAACACAATGTTAAACCACAGACTTGACCAACAATGAATTATCCATATTGGTTTGTGGTTAATGTAACAAGAACATTGCAGACGAAATGTGTTTATCAGTGTTCCTGTAACATAAATATAATACATGTTTATCTACAGTTCATATAGGTTGTGTAATAAATTGATAGTGCTACTTTCATTATATACAATTAAACAGCTTATCAATCACTGAATGTCTGAGTGAAAGTCAATATCACTGGCAATTAACTGCAAAGAACAGCTAATGGATTGGTTCAGTACATTAAGAGCAAATTGACTATGACAGACAGAAATACAAACAAATGACCCTATAAGGCAGGGATGGGGAACCTTTATTGGTGATTGTGCCATTGATTATTATATTATATAAAGAATAATAATGTGGCCATGACAAAATAAAATATATACCTACCTACTATAAACTTAACTCTGTATTTGAAATGCAAAACTAATTAAGATTTCTGTATGAAATCTTAATGATCTCAGTTTTATGTTAATACAGATAGTAACAAAAGCTAATTATGTTATTAGGATATCTGCAGCTGAAGTTGCTCAGAACCCTAAAATTGTGTTATAAAATATAGCCATGCTTTCCACTGTACTATCTACATTGTTCCTCTGATAAATGATGTATGAACTGTCATATGGTCATATGTAATCCTTGTGCAATGATTTTTCCTTTGAGTCATTCCTTAATTATTTCCGGTAAATAGTAAAATCATGCATCCTGTTTTCAAACAGTTTTGTGATGATGCACAGTGACGTAGCTAGCATGGGTTACACACGGGGCGTACAATGTGGTGTCACCCCACAAATGAGCCTGGGGGGTAGGCCCCCAAATAATGACTTGCACTTTTCGGGCTGGTGACGGTAGATGCTAGCCAAGCCGTTGTTCCGTTTGTGCTGCAGATTTTTTATTTTCAGGAATGTTAAGAACATTCCTGAAAATAAAAAATCTGCACACGCTTTCAAACAAAATCTCGAGAGTCTGTGCACCTCGCCTCAGATTATTTGATTTTGATTTTCTTTTCATCATTAACTAACTCAACTTTCTTGACTGACTCAAGCAAGCTCAAGAAATATGGGAGGATAGAACGCAAGAGTGAGTGAATCGAGCCAAAAAAGATTGCATACCACCTCGGATATTAACTTTACGGGCTGATGCAAGAAAGTTTATTCATTGAGAGAGGGCAGAACACAAGAGCGCGCAAAGCGAGCTCGAAATTTTTTGCATCCCACCTTGTATAGCTTTAATTTTCTTTTGATCATTCATACTTAAATAGAATAGAAGTAACTTCATGGACTGATGCAGGAAAGCTCATAACAGTCATAACCTGAGAGAGGGCAGAACATAAAAGCGAGCGAAGCCAGCTCGAAAATTCACGTATCAAATCATGGCGTCAAATGTTTAGGGGTACCACCCGACAGTGACAAAACCAGTCAACTATCAGTCGGGTGTCACCCCTAAATGGGTTTCACCCGGTGCGTGCCGCCTCCTCTGCCCCCCTCGCTACGCTACTGATGTAGCACAAAATATGATAAACTTGCTGGGGGTATTATCAGCACAAACATATACCTGACAGACAAGTGATTCATTATACTAGTCAAGAAAATATGCGACATTGTATGATGTTCCATTGACATTGTATTGTAAATATGTGTTAATATAATATTTATAAGCTGCAGAGAGTAATGTTCACAGAATAATCTCTATGTACATAAAATCTGCAGTGATAAGCTCTTGACAGTATTTTATTTTATACTAGCTTTTGCCCGCGACTTCTTACGACGCGCATCGTACTCGTAGGAACTTCGTGAAATCCTTTCTTAGTGCTCCCTCCCCTACACTCCAAGAAAATCTACATGACAACAACCGTTCTCTACGCCCAGTAGTTTCGGCTGTTCATTGTCTGTCAGTCACTCAATCAGCCAGGAACAGAAGAATTTCATACATATATTATATTGATTGTATACATATACCGCGTGTATCAGACATCGACGCACAAACGATTTCCATGGGTCCAGGGCATGATTCTGGACACCCCAGTGTTGGAATTTTTCGTCGGTTCTTTTCTCATTTTTTCATTTTTTTCAAGAGTACCACAAGTAGGTATCAGCTCAGCTGAGCTGATATCTATTTGTGGTTTTATTCAGATTGCTCTTTTTAGTGAAAGTAGTTAATTAATTATTTTTTTATTAAAAATCTCATAATAAGAATAACGATTATGAGCAATGTCTAAAGTAAAAAAACCCATGAAAAAAAAGCCGACGAAAAATTCTAAGTCTAGGGTGTCCAGAATCATGCCCTGGACCCATGGAAATCGTTTGTGCGTCGATGTCAGATACACGCGGTATAAGCGCGTCTTTTGCGTGCAGGTGAGACAAATGTGTCATTCAATCTACCCCAACTCCCCAAAGAAGGCCAGCAACGCTTTGGTGGTACCAACTATCTCACGGACAACCTATAACCTAGGTACCGCCTAGGTTACCAAAGTTTTTATGTTAACAATTGTTTCAGAATGATTTACATGTAGAGGCGGTCGCCGTTGGTGCCATATTATCAGATTACCAAAGAATTAGGGTTGAAAATGTGTAAGTATTTCTGATTTATTATTTTGGTAACATTAACTTTAACACTTATAGTTGAATACCAATAAAATTATTAAATCATTGAATAAATCAAGTTTTCGAAATCTATACTATATAATCTATATCTATACTAATATTATAAGGAGGTAAAATTTGTTTGTAAGTTTGTAAGTTTGTATGTAGGGGGTAATCTCATCTCAGGAACTACTGGTCCGATTTGAAAAATACTTTCAGTGTTAGATAGCCCATTTATCGAGAAATGCTATAGGCTATATATCATCACGCTAAGACAAATAGGAGCGGAGCAATAATGGAAAATGTGGCGCAGACGAAGTTGCGCGGGTCAGCTAGTAATATTATAAAGCAGAAGAGTTTGTTTGTTTGTTTGGTTGAACGCGCTAATCTCAGGAACTGCTGGTCGGATTTGAAAAATTCTTTCAGTGTTAGATAGCCCATTTATCGAGGAATGCTGTAGGCTATATATCATCACGCTAAGACAAATAGGAGCGGAGCATTAGTGGAAAATGTGACGCAGAAGAAGTTGCGTGGGTCAGCTAGTAAATAATAAGAGGAAGGAAAATCTTAAATCTTTGTTCAATGAAATGCTTGCCAATGCAAATTGAAAGGAAAATTGTAGTTATTTCAGCACACACCTACTTTATGAATAGGTAATCTAGATATTATGTGGACTTTGGATTGAGATGTTTATAGTTAATTGATTAGCCTGTGCGTCTGTGATACAGAACTGACGTCATAATAAAATCATTAATAATAATTGATAGTTAAATTATTCTGTATAAAAATTGGGGGCTGAATTAGTTGGTTTTTGATTCAGTATGACTACCTAGTACGAATAATTCAGCCCCCACTCAAACTTTAATTCGCTCGAATTATTGATACCAATTTGATTGAAATGAAACAAACTAACCTTATTGACATTTGTTAATGTTACTGGGTTTACTCACCAACTTCCAGCGTAAGATTAGGTTCGATTTTAATCAAGCTATCAAATTTTTTATGTATTTTCATAAAAAAAATTGATAGCATAGCCAAAAGACTTGTAAATGTTCATTTAGTTTCTACGTATTCTTGCAATGATTTTGATTTTTTTGTCGTTCGACCTAGCTTTAAAATAGTTTTATATTCATGTCGGCATTAAAATTAATAACCGTTTAGCAGGAACTGCGTGTGCCCATAATTTATTTATAATATGTTTTTAAGTGTTTTGCCCTCGATAAATTATTGAATGATTGCACTTTAAGACGTGAAGAATACCTACGATCAATGTGCGTGAGCATTCCGTACGATTTTACTGCTAAAATTGTGGTAAAAATATTGTTTATCAAGCACGATTTTAGGACACACTATGTAAATTCTTGTAAACTGTAGAAGTACGGGTTAAGGCGATTTTTTCCACTTCACCGAGTAACCCTTAGTTGACCCTATTAAATATTTCAAAGGAGCCATAATGAATACCTAGTATTTTTTTGCTTACAAATTAAAGGACCATCGATATTGTTTATGTATAGATTCTTCGACGGGCATACTCATTATTATTATTTTCTACGGATAGAACTGAAAAATACTGTGTCAAATTTATTTAGCTAGATTACAGCACTCAGGGAATATATAGGTATATAAATTTCTCCTAAAATAGTATGGGTTGCAATGGGACTAGACCTGTCTTGTATGATATAGTTTATAAGTGTTTGTGTAGTTGTCAGCTAATTATGTAGTTACTTGAATGTATAAGTTTTTTTTTTATATCGGAGCGTAATTGAACGTCTGCGAAGGTCTAGTTTTTTTTTAGTGAATAATGCAAGGGAATTGTATTTTTATTTCTCAGCTAAAATAGCTTGTCTTTTTACAGATGTCACCGGTTAGGTCTAGTCTCCCTTGCGTACTTGTGGAGGCGGAACCAAAAGGAGCTGCTACAAGAGATGATAGCAAGCGGCGTCGAAGCTATCATTATTAAGGTCAGATAACTATCAGCCTAATGGATTTCATGTCATATTATTTGACTAGCTTTTGCCCGCAACTTCGTACGAGCATATCCCGTTTTTTCCCGTCCCGTAGGAATTTCGGGAAATACTACACTCCCCAAGGATCCTAAATGCCAAAGGAGACTGAGCAAGTTACTATGGCACTTTGTTGCGCAACTTTTGACACAGTATAGTAATGAAAGTTAGACACAAAAAAGGGGTAGTGTCATACTTTAAAACGAGGTTAAATTCAAAATTAAATATTGTGGAGTTTTTGAAAAAAAAAAACATAAGTTGAGTACCTATTGAGGTTATGTTACATCTCCAAACATTCGTTTTGAAACCTTATTAACTGGAAAATATTTTACATTATTTTGGTACATATTAATTGAGTATTATTATTATTGTTGTGACAACAATAGACTACGGCGTCATAACATTATCCATTATATCTTAATTGTTTTATTTTTGCCTAGAAATTGCTTTTTAACGAAAAAAATAGTAACATAATAATTAAAGAATAGCAATAAACAACTCTTAATACTTTTTAGTTGCAAATGTAGATTATTTGGTTGTTCCACGATTTATGTTAATTATGGTTAATCGATTGATTACAATTGAAAAAGGAGTCGCTTCACTATAATGAAAGAAATGACGTATTTATTGTATTAAATTATCAATATAGGAGTATATACAAATCAATGCCACTTTTCGTTGTAATTTTATAACTCAAGAACGGCTGGGCCGATTTCGGTAATTCTTTTTTTGTTTAGTTCGCCAGAATACTGGGAAGGTTTAAAAATAAAAGAAAATTGGGTAGGTAGGGTAGCCAGTTGACGGGAGCGAAGCCGCGGGGGACAGCTAGTATTTATTATAATTAAAATGAAAATAGAAACCCCACAAATTATTTCAATGAATTTAAGTGAAGTTGAAGTCAAAAATCGATTAAAATAATATTATGAATTATACATTAACTTAAATGGCCATACGCGTCAAAAAGTGAATCTATAAGTGCTCAATCTCCTTTCGGATTTCTACGAGTAATAGTTTCGGCTGTGCGTTGTCTGTCAGTCACTCCCTCAATCACCACTAATCACCTTTAACAGAAGAATAACAGATTAACCACCTCACACAGACACCAACACGTCACACCTCCTGACCTCCACACCACTGCCTTACCCTTCGGGAAATACAAAAGTGATACTGTGTGGTTTTGTTGTCTTTTGTACTGCCCACTCATCACAATGGCTCACACAAGATTTACCGAGGTTTCCAGGATCGGGGATATCGGACTTATTTAATGCCATCGGCGGATAGTCGTCTTTTGCCTTTTATATTCCAGTCAAATAGCGTTTCACCTCGGAATGAGATATGATATTAAGCTGGAAACTCGTACCTATACCGTATATCGTGCCGTACGTGTTCTTTTCATTTTGGTGTTCTCAATATTGTGTGTGTCAAAAGTCTCATAAAATCTCGTGTCTGCGTCGCGCGTCGTTAGGTTATTGATGGTCAAATGTCACAAAAATCGTTTTTTTTCTCTCGAATATCTCGGTTTCTATAGCTCCAATGATGTTAGCACCTAAGATCAAAATTGTAGAGCGTAAAATTTGTAACGAACTTTTTTCATGCGCTCTACTGTTTTTGATATAGAGGGCGGAGAGTGCTCAGCGTTCAGCCATACTGTAATATATGGTCCACCGTAAATCTCTGTGAATAATACCCTGTTTCAAGTTACATTACCTACTTTTATAACGAGATACCGTTTAAATTAAAATCTAGAACATTTCACTGCAAGAGAAATTTTATATTATTATCAAGTTAATCTTTATAGCTCTTGCAATTCAAACTCATTCATGCAAACGACATACTTACAATGTCAATACCCTCTGCGATATCAGTATTAAGGAACTGTGATTTGCAACCATTGCAATCATGTCACAGATAAAAATTTAGGTATAAATGTTCGAGAATGCAGTTGAAGTATACCTACAGAAAACGAGGTCATCCAAACTACCTCTTGACTCTTGTATTAAGTTTTACGCCGTATAAGTAGATTTAAAATTGTACTAGCTTTTGCCCGCGACTTCGTACGCGTATATCCCGTTTTTGTTGTTCCCGTAGGAATTTCGGGAAGAAACGAGATCTACGTCCAGTATAGCTTCGGCTGTGCGTTGTCTGTCAGTCACTCAATCAGTCAGTAACGGAAGTATTTTATATAATATGTTGCTGATTACTGATGAAGAGCTCAAGCTCACAACTCTTAACTGACTTTAAAGACGACTATGAGTGTGTTACTAAGGTTAATCGGCTGCTTCTTCCTTCGTTTTAATTGAAGTACCCGACTGCAAAAAAAACCTCAAAAAAGTCCCAAATTAGTCACTTTTCAAGCAGTCTGATGCCGTGAGTGACCTTATTATACCTCAATCTGCACAGATTTGGTGCAACCAAGTGCCTCAGACTCTCCATCGATTATCGGAAATCGGTGTCGAAAAACGAAGAAACAATCCAGGAACACCGATTTCAGAAACTGCTTCCGAATTAAAAACAATACAGTTTATTTGTAAGAAGTTTTAATTATGTACATATTGCCAATCGATATTTAAATGTCCTCGATATCGATACATTTATGTTAGAAAGTCTCCATAAAGTAAAACAAGTACTACAACCATGAATCCAACAGTGAAGTGCAGTGAATAGTGATATTAGAATCACTTGTATGTATCGTCATTGAGCGTAGGCATAAACACTGTGTGTTCTAAATTAGTCTCAAGAATACTAATATTAGTTTCCGAAGCATTGTTTACAATAATGATTGGTCAAGCATAACTTCCTTACACATGAGGCCGTACGTCATTCGTCAATGAATGTTTTATTCAACTTATTCGACGTCTATCATTCAAAATGTCAAACGCTTCATGTTCAAGATACGATACCGACTCATCATCAGACACCCACTTGTCTGTCTAAATTGAATTTTAATGTAAATGCCAATTAAAAAGATCTCGGTTTAGTTTCGATCGAGTTATTGTTGTCTTTATTTTGTAACTATTTTTGGCCAAATATTTGCGTCTATTTTCGTCGTCGTTGGGATACTTTCGGGCGGTGTACGATACTTAATGTAATGCACTTCAGTGTGTAGTCAGTAGACAGTCCGATTAGATTTTCATACTCTTATTGATCAGCGGACTGGACTTTCCTTCTGCAAGGCAAAGCCAAGCCTATATCGAATGGCGTTTAAATAACTATCAGCACGCGTAGCATGGCGATTCTATCTCTAATTCTCTATTCCAACTCGACATGTCTTCTGCCCGAGCATGGCGCGACCCGTAGACTCGCGTTTCTATGAAGACAAATCTAGAAGACATATCTAGTCTATGCAACGAAGAAGTAGCTAGTGATGTGGTCATTCTGCGAATACTACGATGAATTTACGTTTAGTTAGCCAAAAAAATTTGTCAAAAACACTATTTTTCACACTTTTTGCACGTAACTCAAAGCAACAACAAAACTTGTTACTCAACATATTTTTAATCTATATATATGGTTTATGTTTACAAATAACATATTTTTGTTGAATTTATTATCCTACCGATTTAAATTAGAATTTTAGTGTTTATGATCATGGCGGCAAGGAAAAAGTAAGTAGATTTTATGATAAATTAAATAAAGTACTGATTATTCCAATAATTGTGTGTAATTAATGTAAGTGAACATAATATCCTACCATTCGATGAGTAGAGAACATAATAATATTCTAAATAAAAGGTGATTGGTGGCATTGTCTGATGAAAACTTTGCCATACACACACAGTGCAATGCGTTCTTAACTGTTATCTTTCTTCCCTTTAATATCGTCCGAAGTGTTTTTACTTTCGTCATTACAAAAACAGTTTATTTACAGCGTACGAAGTACCACCCGACAAATTGAGATATAGTATAATGTACTCTGTCATTGAGATGTTGGTAGACTATAAGTCTACCCCGACATACTTTGTAAGTTCTATTTGGCAAAAATAAAATGCTTGTTGAAATAAATAATCCTTGTCTAGGTCCGATAAGATGTAAACTATTTGACATTTCATATAGAGAGTTATTTCTACCCCCAAGTGTCAAAAGTAGAGAAAATATTGTCGGCATGCTCGACGTTGTAGTCGATCGAAGAAAAGAAACATTTCTTTTCTACGTGTCAAACATCGCCATGCTTAGGACGATAGAAATCTTTCTTCAATCTGTCATTTTGTCGATTCTTCGGTCGACAAAACTCGTTTCTACGGTGGTCATGCTACGCGTGCATAAAAAATCAGAAACCGACCAGGAAGCGGCGGCGACTGGATTTGCGATCGTTTCGACGGTCCCTACGTACAATCCTCTAACTGCAAATGTCAAACTTTACAGGAGAGCACTTTAAAGTTTTAAACACATGTAGTTCATATTCTACTTAGCAGAAAGTCATGAAATTTGGAATTCAGGTTTCATATTTGATCTATTTTATAACAAAAATAACTACAACTTTTAAAAGGCCTTTCGAGCGTATTATTTGTCAATTACTTACTTATACAGCGGAATCATCCCCTGTGGTAAATAATGTAAGTGGTACTTATTGAGTTTTACGCCGGAGGTATTAAATTAAACAAAGTCGCAATTGCCATTTAGAAAGATTTACGTGGGGATCATGGTACAAAAACTGTTATAAAAAGTAGATAAGTGATTGACTCACTCAAAAAAGACATTTCGTCACAAGATATACAAATTATTTGCATTACGTTTTATTTCGAAGCAGGTTAAATGTAAACAAAAACGTTATTTTATTTTTATATACTTATTTATTTATCGACAGTACGATGTATCTTCAGTATTTGTACCTAATTTAATCAGTCTTGATTTCGTCTCCAAAGCCGGCGCGAACGCTTATGTCTCGCAAGCGACAGTTGCGGGGGAGGTGCGCGGGGTTACAATGGATTGTCCCGCGTAAAATGACTGGATTACCACTATGGTTGTTCTACGTCGGAAGTTTTAGTCAATTTGGTAGTTATGCGAAATGTCGTGTGTGTATTTCAAGGTCAATTTGCCACCTTTTATTACTTTTTATTAAACTGGACGATAGTTCAGGTTTGTCTGAATGTCACGGAACAAAAAAACACAAATCACGTATCTACCACTTAGGTGATTATACGTAGGGACCATCGAGTTTGGTGGTAATGACTTCATACGTAACTGGGGGGTGTCTTGCCTTTTCGCAGAAAATTGTTTGCCAGATTATCACTTGCCAACCAACGTTTCGCCGATGTTTCACTTTGACAACTAACGATTAGCAATTTGGTAGAATTATTGTTAAGCTGATTATTATAATGACACAAAACGTTTGGGACATTTATCATTTTTCAACCATTTCACTAGGCCACACAACTATTAGACGAACGACGTTTTGTCAGTGTAAAGTTAGGTTAGGTTAGGTTAGAGTATGACAAACAACGCACGAGCTGAGCGAGCGAAGCGAGCGTGCCGCGGCAGCGGCCGGCGATGTGCCAGAAGCGAATCGCTTTTGTAAAAGGAAACAGTTAAGTTAGAGTATGACAAACAACGCACGCAAGTGCCAGAAGAGAATCGTAATATTACATAATTATTAAACGAAACCCAACTAGATTTGGTAAACAATAAACAACTAAATGAATATTACGCAAACTAAAACATTCTACTACTTAAAAGTTGGCATTTTAAAAAGTGTCATTATGAAAAGCAGACCAAACGTACAGTTGGTAACTGTGAGGTTGGGAAATAAAACAAAATTATATGATAAGTTGGCAAATGATTATTCGGCGAAATAAAATTCTGCGAAACGTTGGTTGGCAAGTGAAAATCTGGCAAACAATTTTCGGCGAAAAAGCAGAGAACCTAACTGGGGAAATGTTGATATATTATAATATGTACGCCTCTACCTTACGCTTGGGGAAATTCAAGCGTGACGTTACATTAAGTAAATACCCAGTAAATAATAATATAGTAGCTGGCACCAGTCGTGGGCACAGATGAATGCAACAGGGTGATCTCGCCATTATAACTCCAGTTTTAAATAGTGCGTATTATGGTTTAACAGGTGGCAGCACTAGGTCTGGACCCTCGACTGCACCTAGGCCTGTCTCTCCGTGACATCCAGCCGCATCTTCTAGTCATGCAGGACAAGTACGGGCTTAACGTGTGCGGCGAGGGTGGCGAGTACGAAACCTTCACGCTAGACTGCCCTTTGTTTAAGAAGAAATTAGTTATGTGAGTATAATAATATCGAGCGGTGTGCCCAGAAAACACAAAGTGCCCCGAACTCGAGAAACGTGGCCGCGAGTCGCGACAGACCACGAAGGAGACGGAGGCACGACTTGGATGTACGAATTGACAAGAAGTAGCACAGAAACGGGAACGGTGGAAGAAGTGTAGGAAGGTTTTTGCCCAGCAGTGGGACAGTTCGGGCTAGATATTTTTTCTTCTTAAAAAAAAACGTCACACACAAGGAATTTCTTCTGTATTGTGGTTGCATTCACAAACATACAAACTCACATAAACAAACAGCCAAACCCTGAACAACTATCTGTAGGCCATACAAATATTTGTTCCGTGCGGGAATATTTTATACTTACTGACATTATTTTAAAACAAATTGATGACTATTGTAACTATTATTATTTTATCTCGAAACTGCTACTTGCGTGATAGCTAAACACGCAGTGTAGCAATATTCAGCAATAACAACTAGTGTATAGTCAATAGTAGTAGTTAATTATTATATACTTTATCTGTCTCATAAATACAGATTTGTCATAATACACCGTTATCTGTGGAGCTTATTTGATCAGCTTAGGCCGGCCGTAATCAATAAATAGACTGCAAACTCTTATCGATCACGTCACATGCGAGTGACGAATGTTCGGCCACAGACCAAGGCAGCGTCTAGAGACGGCAGTAGGCTAAATTACCAAATCTATAGTAGATCCGATCTTCCAAAATCATATGTGAAAGGAGGCCAAGTCTTTAAAACAGTTTCGCTGAAAAAAAAAAGACATCTAACTGCTTAGAGAATACCACGGTACCTTTAATCATAGCTCATGTGCAAAACGCTCAGACCAATAAAAATGTATAGACGGAGCCGTCGTAAACAATCGCGAAGAAATAAGTGAGGTCAAGTCTCGGCTTCGTGTGCGTAACTCGGTGTAAGATATCGTAGATTTGCGCATGTGTGCTAGAGAAAAATGTTGCAAGCGTTGTGCTGCGACTCCCAAGTGCGAGAGATATACTTTAGTGAAGTTTAATTATTATGTAGTATTGTGTTTTATTTGTATTGGTTGAATGAAATAAAAGATAATTAAGTTTAATGAGAGCCATTTATTTTAATATTAACATCAATAATTAATTTTACAAAACACAAAACTTACGTAAATTAAAATAACTTAAGTTGTGTCAGTTTTTTATAATTATGTCTGGCGTTTTGAGTCAGCTGTAAACCTATAAAATATCATAACAAACATAACTATTATTTTAATATTTATTATAAATTAATTTTATTAATACTTACGTATCATGCTTAACAACATGAGTACCTACCATATATACTCCAAAACTAAATGTGCAATAGTGAAATTTCCTAAAACACACTTAGTTGTAGTCTCCGTAAAAAATCACAACTTCCCTTACTTTTTGGGAAAAGATAATGTTCTTAACTTGCAACACTGACACAATGGCGTCTAGAATTCGTGTTCCGAGAAAATATGATAAATAAATATAAATATATCCTTGGACATTTCACACAACGCCATATAGTCCCAAGCTAAGCAACCTAATACTTGTGTTATGGTAACGATATGGCTGATAAACTACTTATATACATTTTTTTTTTGTAAATAGATACATATTATACATAGAAAAACACCCAGACTCAGAACAAATACATGTAGGTTAGGTCGTACAAATATTTGTTCCGTGCAGGAATCGAATCCGCGACATGCTGCGCAGCAGTCAATCGCTCAACCACTGCGCCAACCGTGTTGTCAAACATGACAAACATTTTACGATTTTGTTTAAATTACACATCAAATCGGATACTTACTTGTGAAAAGTAATCCCAGAAGACTTTTTCTGTAAACATGAATTGTTTTTGCAGCAGTTTATGACGCAGGACGGCATAATTTCGCAATTATTATTTCACCAAAATTACGTCTCGCGCACTCGCTCACTCGCGGCAGACTACCGCGCGGCCGTCTTCATATTGCCGAATCGTCTTCATATTACGTGCCTTACTTTTTGAGCGCAATGGTCTGTCTATACTTTTTTATTGGTCTGTGGCAAAACGTTATTCTGTTGCAAACGAAATTTTTTCACACACATCTGTTCAAAACCGCCATTTTCCTTATGTTATTAGTATAGCAATGCGAGTCAACGGTGACACGTTTGTTTTGTAAGAAGGATTGACAAGTCGGCCTCCGCCGAAGCGTTTTGTGTGCTCTGTGGTCCTATCTTATACAAATTAGACAATAGTCACTAAGAGGCCATTATGGTGGTCACTGACTTTAGATAACAATAATTTTGCGCAATAAGGATTATCTGTTTTATTAAGTATGGGTTTCAAGACTTTCAAGGTTAAATATACCTGCAGTGTAACACTCTTGTTTCTTATTTTCCTACTTCTGGGCAAAAATTACTAACTTATTGTTTTAGTATCATTTGAACTAAATGGTCAGATTTATTATATCGATATTTATCTTGTTATTTAACTATGACTTTGCACAACATTTGTTCACAAACAACAATTTTGTTAATAAATTATTCGGTCAGCTGTATCAATAATTATGTATTTGTTATTCCCTGGGCAAAAATTACTAACTTATTGTTTTAGTATCATTTGAACTAAATGGTCAGATTTATTATATCGATATTTATCTTGTTATATAACTACGACTTTGCACAACATTTGTTAATCAATTATTCGGTCAGCTGTATCAATATGTATTTGTTATTCCAACAGAGATGATAAAGAACTGGTGTTACATACGGATGACCCCGTCGCTCCGGTCGGCTATCTAAACTTAAAACTACATCTAGCGCCAAAAGCGAACTTCGACGAAGCAATCAAACTACCTCCCACTGTTAAAAACCCGTTAGATTTTGTAAACGATTTAAGCGATTCGGTGTTTAGCGATATAAGCGATATTGAACTGAGCGAGACGGAGCTAGAGTCTATTGAGAAGTTAGAAAAGGAGGAGAAGAAGAAACAGAATGAACTGAATCCTTTGCTCACGTATTCTGGTGATAAGGTTACTAATGTAGAGGTGGAATATCAGAACGATGAAGATAGCATAGAGGTGCCGGCTGGGTATACTTACGAGCAGGCTCATAGTAAGCACGAGAGCCTGCCGATCTTGGACCATAGGAGTATATACGGGAACAAACACGGATGGTACTTCATCGGTGGCATAGTGGGCGAGGGCGTCGATACGAGGCTAGCTACGGAGAACGCTATGAAAAAACTCATTAGTAGGTAAACTTGTGCACGAGCTTTATTTTATGTAGATTTATTTTTGTTGTTAAAGTAGAATTTGATGAGATATGTTTTTAAGTGACTTTAATATTAAATTTACCATCAGAAGATCAACTGAAGATTTGAAATGTTAAAACATTTGAAGTTTGTTAAACAGTGATGCCCAAAAAATCAATAAGAAGAAGAGAAGGGTTTTTCTTCTTATAAAAATAATATAATTACATGCAAAGAATCCTTTTAATTTATACCCGTCCCACATTTCAGGCTTACTGGAAACCGAGTCACTACGTCTAAACGACGTGTGCTCAGTCAACATCTATATGAGGGACATGCAAGAGTATGCGGCTTTAAACGAAGTCTACGTAAACACATTCAGCTTCCCCAATCCTCCAACGCGTGTGTGCGTACAATGTCCTTTGCCTGGCGATGTTGGACTTATATTTGATGCTGTAAGTAAAATTCGAGTTTGTTTTGAACTAAGAATCCGGACGAATTTCGACCATAACGGCAATAAATCTAAACAAAAAAATCAAAAAAACCCGATCGCAAAAAATGACTACTAAGACCCAAACAAGACGCTTTTCAAGCAGTTTGATTCAGTTGGTGGCATCAGATCAGTGATTGAACTTGACTTTAAGACATTTTTAGCAGTCGGGTTTCTTGACAAAGTCATTTTTTTGTTATTTTCTACATTTCTAGGGTAAGTAACATTTTTGGAATCGTCTCCGCAAGCCCTTTATTTTGATACCCCAGTTGATGGGTTTTGAGGATTTTTTTTTAATACATAATATGGCGCCAAAAATCCGCCATTTTGTTTGTTTGATATGTATATACCCGGTGTCACTAAAACCGTAAAAACGAATCTAACGACACCTCTCAAGCTAAAATCTATCAAGCCGTTCAGGCTGCAGGGCATGCCAAACAATATACTCTCGAAAAACATAACCCTCCTTCTGGGGCAGTCGGGTAACTACCTTATGGCTTGGACATATGTGTATAAGCGCAAACACAGAGGCACTCCCTATTCCGTCACTTTCATAGTCCGACGGCAGTTCGACACGATCGGAGAGAGATCTAAACCTTATCTATGTTTTAACCGTAGGTTATAAAATGAAAGATTACTGATCCATCAAACACCCAGTCCGTTTTCAGTTCAGACTATTACACATTTATAAATATACATTTGCTGAAGAGTTTCAAATGTATGTCGCCTGTACCCTTGATGATTTACGTCAAAACGTCCACTTTGCACGTTGATTAAACCCCAAACAGTTTAATTAATTAGATGTACCATCGACACAAAAATAAGCAGATTATGTGCTGAACTTCAGATGATGATGAGTAATTATTTTTGTGATTTGTGTGAAGTTCAACCTTGTGTTGGATTTCATAGTGTTTAATTAAATGACTAAATACTGACCCACGTGTGCGTTCAATGCAAGCTGCCTGATAATACAAGACTAATAATGACGGTACTTATAAGTAAAGATCAACCTTATTGGGTGCTACATAAAAGGTAAAATGTAATGCCGAATAGCCGACGCACGGTTGCGTGCAATGACCGTTGCCTGATTACATAATATTGGTGCTAATTTGGCAAAAAATCAACCTTACGGTGAATTAAATAGAGAGTACAATGCAATCCCATGACTCACGCCATTGTTGATTATATTGTACGAACAAGAGATTAATGCGTTGTCAACTGGCAATTGTATGGTAATAATAATAATTTTATTATAATAATTATTCCAGACCTGTACAAACCAATGTTGCATTGTTTCTAAAACTGATCCCATCTGATCTCTACAAAATAGCCACGGCATAAAGAATCAAAGAAAACTAAACAAGATAATCCATTTCAGATCTCCTAGATATCATCAAATATGAATAAAATAGTTCTATAGTGCCTTAGTAGCTATATACTTTGTATGTGTTATACAATAAAACTGTATGCAAATTGTGGCTACCTCAATGCAAAAGATAATACTTTTCACCCATTCTTCAACAGCCTTGAAAATAATCTTGAACTGAGATATAAATGCCGCATTATGTAATTGATGTATAATGATATGAACACAATCAGATAGAATTAACAAGATAAGAAACTTTGTGATTTGGTATTTAACTGATATGGAGAGGTCGTTCGGGTTCAAGTTCAAGGGAATTATGCATATTTGGCAGCCTTTCGTGCGAGCAGTATTGTCTTTTATTGTAAACACTTAGCACTTCGTTCGCGCGGCTTTAGTATTGCACTTTTTTCGTAGGGATCTCTTATTAAATTATAGCCTATGTTACTTCCTGCTAATTTATCTTTCTATTGGTGAAAAATGATTAAAATCGGTCCAATAGTTTCGGAGCCTATTTGGTATAAACAAACAAAAAAACAATCTTTCCTCTTTATAATATTTATTTTATTGTTTGGGTGGCTTACAGCTATTAATGCGGTGGTAATAGTAAGCTAATTCACAACAAGTCATTTACAAGCCTCCACAGTAAACAATAGAGTAGGTATTGTTGTACAGTTGCAAAATTAATTAACAATCACTACTACTAAGTTTAACATAAAAAACACAAACATAGTGTTTGGATAAGACAGTACTAATGGTCGCTAAGCTGTTTGCAAACAAATCTATTGAAAGCGGTTCATCTTTAACAATTTTATTGAATGCTTTTGCTGAGCGAATCATGTAAGAGTTGCCACGGTGAACTGTGCGAGCGTAAGGACTATGGAGAAGATATCTTATACGAGAATGTGCTATTTTCACTAGGAAACGTATGTTAGATATATTCCTTCGAGTTACAATTGGAAGTAAGTGGAAACGAGCGCATCTATCGTTGTAACTCAGAAAAGGGATTTTAAATTTGGAATTTAAGTATCTGGTGAATTGCCTTTGTATTCGATCCAACCTGTCTGAATGTACTGCACATTTCGGATTCCAAACTTGACTACCATATTCGAGATTACTGCTGACGTAAGCACAGTAAAGAATTTTAAATATTTTCATTTTATTGAATGAACCTGCATTACGGATGATGAATCCCAAGGCTTTAGAAGCTTTTTTGGCGATGTGGGCGACATGTCACTCAAAGGAGAGCTTATTATCCAGAAGAATACCAAGATCTCTAGTGACACGAGTTCGAGTTAAAGGATGATTTGCAATTTAGTAGTCGAATATGATTGGAATGTTCTTCCGGGTAAAGATTATAACTAAGCATTTTATAAAGTCTAGCGTCATTTAAGCTCTTAACTGAAGTAAGTATAGATTTTCATATTTGGAATGTTTGAAGCGCTTGCCGATATCCTTAGTAAAAAGTACAAATAATAAAGGCCCCAGTAGGGAACCCTGCGGCTCACCATTGAGAACCACCGCTGGTGTCCTATTTTGCACATAAGAGGAAAACCATCTGTATAGGTCTCCCCTAATGCCGAAGTCGAAAAGCTTCCTCAGTAGAGTGTCATAGTCGATCCTATCGAAAGCCTTACTATAATCAGTATGAATTGCATCGACCTGGGATCCATCATGCATATGCTCAGCAACATAATCTGTGAACAGAACTAGGTTAGAGACTGGTGACCTTCCTTTCAGAAACCCGTGTTTTTGAGTACAAAAGTTAGAAACCATACTGCTGTATAGCTGTATGACTGTAAACTATGCCTTCCAATACTTTAGCTAGCAGACAGAGCTTTGAAATCGGCCTGTAATTTTCAATTTTGCCTTTAGCACCCTTCTTATGGATGGGTGATATAAAAGTAGACTTCCATAAAGAACGTACAATACCTTCAGATATCGTCCTCTAAATTAATAGTGATACAGGTAAAGCTAGTTCTTCAGCACACTTAACTATGAAGAGGTAGGGCATCGGGGCGCGATTTAGTTAAGTCAAGGGAGTTTAAATGCCTATAAACGATCGCTATGTCAATCTCAATTGTACATAAATCACAGTTGAAAGCACAGCCATTCGAACCACAATTATGAGGTATCATACAGAAAGCTTGTGCGAAAGTAATTGGCAAAAAGCTCGCAAATCCCGGCCCCTGTGTTACCTACTTATATCATCACTATATGACATACTCGATGAGAAATTACTGTTCATACGTTTTCTTTTCATTTCATTTTACATAATATTATTAAAATAGTTTTAGGTTAGTACTTATTGAAGGCTCGATTTTAGTTATGTAGGCCTTATAACAAAGTTGTTTGATATCATTGGCTCTTTCACGCAGTCATAGATATATGATAAGCGGTCAGAGATATTACCGTAGACTTTAAATTTCCTATAGTATTTAATCTTTTTTTGAATTATCTTAATGAGCGTCGTGTAATACCAAGGTGGATATTTAAAGGGTTTACACAGACGTTAAGAGACGTATTTATCCCTGATCTCCAATACCGTTGAATAAAACTTCCTGATAGCCTCCTCAACATTACCTTTCAATATTCTGGATTAGCTTTTGTTCTTGGCTTCGCTCGCATTAATTAATTAGTAACCCACTTCAGTGTTCTATGTACCTACTGGTGAGATTTCTGTACCAAAATTCGTCAAAATCGGCGCTTACCAAACATAAGCTTACGATACGCTTTCAATTTAGATTGTTGGTGTCGGTTTGCTGCCGTCCTGCTGCGGTCCTGCTTCGAGACGAAGCAAGCGACACAGTAAACATGCGGCAGCAGTCTGACACGAAACGTCTAAATTGCAAGAGCCAAAGTCTTTCAATAAAACTCTCCGTTCTGAATCAAAATCAATCTGCTTTTTGTCCCAACTACGTTGGCGTCGGCTTCCAACGGATGCAGCTGAATTACAGTATTTTACCTATCTTTGCACTCAAACGTTTATTATTAAATTAAGTAAAAGATTTTGTTTATCGTCTTGTATAATGTAAACAAATAATTTTGTATCACTGCCAAATTTTTTGTTTACGATAATGAGCACTTGTATTTTTTATTCTTATGCTGCATAAAACTTGAGTTGTTTTATTTCACTTCTTAGAAGTTAAACAACGCCACTAATAGATAATGTATTATGAGGCTTCATAGTGATAACCTGTGCTAACTAAATATAAGTACTATTACTCAATATTATAAATGTGAGTAACTCTGTTTGTTACATCTTCACGTGTTAACGGTCGAACGAATTGGGCCGAAACTTGGCACACGGGTTGGCCATGTCCCGGAGTAGGATTTTATTCCGGGAGTGCGAAGCCGCTGCCAAAACCAAATAATAACCAAGCCTTTATTTAGTAACATCTTTGTTAAATTAGTGTATAGTAACATTTTCTATGCAGATCTCCTCTCAGTCAAAGTACGAACCAGCTAAAGGTAGCTATTTATTAGAATAGTTAATTACGGAATTGCTACCATGAAAGTTTGAAACAATATATAACTATTTATTTACCCCTTATTCAAGTCTTTAAAAAATACTACTATGTTCTTGACTGCCTCGTCGACGGCACGCGCTCCTCAAAGACTTGTCAGCAAAGCAGATGGGGCCCGCTAGGGACGATCCTGCCGGGGTTGCGGAATTTGTTCGAAAGAGTCACCGCGGCCCTAGAACGCAAAGGGCATTAGGAGGAACACGGATAGGTTTTAGTCAGTAGGAGTCTGACACTTCCTCCTGCTTCCCAGACCGGGAAGAGTCATTTGATGATTGCCCATCCTTAGAAAAAAATACGTTGCAAGAAGCTTGTTGTTGCTCCTGAGCATAAAGTCCTGGGTACCAGGTGCTAGATACTCGGGTCGGGCAAACGGTTATTGGAATTTATGACCAGAAAATTCGCAGTAACTAGGCTCGCCTATGACTGTCGAAACGTACCTGTATTATATATAGCTACATCTTAGTCAAAACTTTTGTTGCACTACAACAAAACAATTGGGCTTCAGATTTATGTACTGTGTATTGTCATAGTTGTGCTGACTTGTCGTAGTCTGTCACTGTACTTATTAAAATAAATGAATAAATAAACACAGTGTTGATATTCTGGCTCTTCCCAGGTCGCTCACAAGTCAACGTTCAACAACACGCATGACTGCGAGGGAATTATCACGAAGGAGCGCATCACTATGCACGTGCAAGGCATATCGCACTGGGCGCCAGCTAATATTGGACCTTATAGTCAGGCTGTTAAGGTATGTAAAGATGCTTTGAAATCAATTTATTTGTTGAGTTGATGCCAGAAAAAAAAATACATGAAAATGCTTTGATGTTTGGCACCCAGGTGGGCGAAGTGATGGGCACGTGCGGTCAGATCGCGCTAGTGCCGGGCACGCTGCGCCTGGCGGGCGGCGGGCCGCGCGCACAGAGCGCACTTTCGCTCAGACATCTCACGCGAGTGCTGCGGGCGTTACACCCGAGGGCGCACATACGTAGCGTGGTACAGGTGAGTATCTACACACAATGAAGTGATGGGCACGTGAGGTCAGATCGCGCTATTGCCGGGCACTCTGCGGCATGCCGCGTTTGCTTCGCGAGGCGTAATTATTATCTGCGTATATTTTACACCTTCCACTTCTAAGATACTGCTATTTAACTTGAAGTCTTTGCCCTCAGAGCGTGTGCTACGTGACGCACGGCAGCGCAGTGAGCGAGGCTCGGCGGCAGCTAGAGCGGCGCACCGCGGGGGCTATCGTGCAGTACGCCGTGGTGCAGGCGCTGCCGCGCTGCGCGCAGGTGGAGTGGCACGCCTGGGCGCACACCGACAACAACCGCTTCGAGTGTAAGTGTGTTACTTATAGTTAGAACGGCGCACTGCAGTACAAGTGCAGACAGCAGCGTAGCAAGGGTGGAGTGGCACGCCTGGGCGCACACCGACAACAACCGCTTCGAGTGTAAGTGTGTTACTTATAGTTAGAACGGCGCACTGCAGTACAAGTGCAGACAGCAGCGTAGCAAGGGTGGAGTGGCACGCCTGGGCGCACACCGACAACAACCGCTTCGAGTGTAAGTGTGTTACTTATAGTTAGAACGGCGCACTGCAGTACAAGTGCAGACAGCAGCGTAGCAAGGGTGGAGTGGCACGCCTGGGCGCACACCGACAACAACCGCTTCGAGTGTAAGTGTGTTACTTATAGTTAGAACGGCGCACTGCAGTACAAGTGCAGACAGCAGCGTAGCAAGGGTGGAGTGGCACGCCTGGGCGCACACCGACAACAACCGCTTCGAGTGTAAGTGTGTTACTTATAGTTAGAACGGCGCACTGCAGTACAAGTGCAGACAGCAGCGTAGCAAGGGTGGAGTGGCACGCCTGGGCGCACACCGACAACAACCGCTTCGAGTGTAAGTGTGTTACTTATAGTTAGAACGGCGCACTGCAGTACAAGTGCAGACAGCAGCGTAGCAAGGGTGGAGTGGCACGCCTGGGCGCACACCGACAACAACCGCTTCGAGTGTAAGTGTGTTACTTATAGTTAGAACGGCGCACTGCAGTACAAGTGCAGACAGCAGCGTAGCAAGGGTGGAGTGGCACGCCTGGGCGCACACCGACAACAACC
This sequence comes from Ceramica pisi, assembly GCA_963859965.1. Lineage (NCBI taxonomy): Eukaryota > Metazoa > Arthropoda > Insecta > Lepidoptera > Noctuidae > Ceramica > Ceramica pisi. The sequence goes on along the minus strand of OY982539.1, from coordinate 15,449,301 downwards.
GCTTCGAGTGTAAGTGTGTTACTTATAGTTAGAACGGCGCACTGCAGTACAAGTGCAGACAGCAGCGTAGCAAGGGTGGAGTGGCACGCCTGGGCGCACACCGACAACAACCGCTTCGAGTGTAAGTGTGTTACTTATAGTTAGAACGGCGCACTGCAGTACAAGTGCAGACAGCAGCGTAGCAAGGGTGGAGTGGCACGCCTGGGCGCACACCGACAACAACCGCTTCGAGTGTAAGTGTGTTACTTATAGTTAGAACGGCGCACTGCAGTACAAGTGCAGACAGCAGCGTAGCAAGGGTGGAGTGGCACGCCTGGGCGCACACCGACAACAACCGCTTCGAGTGTAAGTGTGTTACTTATAGTTAGAACGGCGCACTGCAGTACAAGTGCAGACAGCAGCGTAGCAAGGGTGGAGTGGCACGCCTGGGCGCACACCGACAACAACCGCTTCGAATGTAAGTGTGTTACTTATAGTTAGAACGGCGCACTGCAGTACAAGTGCAGACAGCAGCGTAGCAAGGGTGGAGTGGCACGCCTGGGCGCACACCGACAACAACCGCTTCGAGTGTAAGTGTGTTACTTATAGTTAGAACGGCGCACTGCAGTACAAGTGCAGACAGCAGCGTAGCAAGGGTGGAGTGGCACGCCTGGGCGCACACCGACAACAACCGCTTCGAGTGTAAGTGTGTTACTTATAGTTAGAACGGCGCACTGCAGTACAAGTGCAGACAGCAGCGTAGCAAGGGTGGAGTGGCACGCCTGGGCGCACACCGACAACAACCGCTTCGAGTGTAAGTGTGTTACTTATAGTTAGAACGGCGCACTGCAGTACAAGTGCAGACAGCAGCGTAGCAAGGGTGGAGTGGCACGCCTGGGCGCACACCGACAACAACCGCTTCGAGTGTAAGTGTGTTACTTATAGTTAGAACGGCGCACTGCAGTACAAGTGCAGACAGCAGCGTAGCAAGGGTGGAGTGGCACGCCTGGGCGCACACCGACAACAACCGCTTCGAGTGTAAGTGTGTTACTTATAGTTAGAACGGCGCACTGCAGTACAAGTGCAGACAGCAGCGTAGCAAGGGTGGAGTGGCACGCCTGGGCGCACACCGACAACAACCGCTTCGAGTGTAAGTGTGTTACTTATAGTTAGAACGGCGCACTGCAGTACAAGTGCAGACAGCAGCGTAGCAAGGGTGGAGTGGCACGCCTGGGCGCACACCGACAACAACCGCTTCGAGTGTAAGTGTGTTACTTATAGTTAGAACGGCGCACTGCAGTACAAGTGCAGACAGCAGCGTAGCAAGGGTGGAGTGGCACGCCTGGGCGCACACCGACAACAACCGCTTCGAGTGTAAGTGTGTTACTTATAGTTAGAACGGCGCACTGCAGTACAAGTGCAGACAGCAGCGTAGCAAGGGTGGAGTGGCACGCCTGGGCGCACACCGACAACAACCGCTTCGAGTGTAAGTGTGTTACTTATAGTTAGAACGGCGCACTGCAGTACAAGTGCAGACAGCAGCGTAGCAAGGGTGGAGTGGCACGCCTGGGCGCACACCGACAACAACCGCTTCGTGTGTAAGTGTGTTACTTATAGTTAGAACGGCGCACTGCGGGGGCTATCCTGCAGTACAGGTGCAGACAGCAGCGTAGCAAGGGTGGGAGGGGGTGGCCCGTCTCGGGTGACACCCGAAACAAAATTCAAAAACTAAGATAGTGCGGAATGCAAGAATGACCTTCTAATCTTTTGAAAGCGGCTTTACTCGCGTTAGCATAGATTTTCGCAATAAGAATGTAGCCATCTTCGGTGTCCCAAAATCTGTGCCAATATTCATTACATCCGGGTGAAGCCGGGGCGGGCCACTAATGCTGGATAAATCTTTGTTATTAATTGACGCTGATTCATGTATATAAGAAGTCAGTCAATGACGGATTCAATCATCATCAGTCTGTCCATCTGGCTGTATTTGTCAGCCGTAACAAAGTGGTCGTGAACTCCCTCAAATAAAATGAGCTAATAGTTTAAATAATTTACACTATTAATTTATAAAGCTGAGGAGTTTGTTTGGTTGAGCATGCCAATGTCAGGAACTTCAGGTTTGAATTGAAAATATGACGCAGATGAAGTTGCGCGGGCCAGCTAGTTTAATATAAATTGCATCATTCATGAATTCCAGATGAGGAGACAGGGTGCAACGTGGGTGATTACAAAGTGGCCATCACAAGGAGGTGGAACTACGAAAATACTGTTGCCGCCTTTGTTTGTTATGTTGCTACAGGTAAGACTTATTTCATTAATTAGGCACCTCTCCTCTAGGATTTCCATAAGAAATGTGCGAGGATGAGTAGCGAGGGATGTGTTTGTTAAGAACCAATAGAATTGCTTCTTTTCCCGGGCTCGCCTCTTCTGTCGAAACGGCGAGAGCTTTTATTACGTACAAAACAAGCGAGAATGTGAGCTAGGCTTGTGTGCGACGGATTTTGGCCTTTAATGAGATTGAATTAAAGACTTCTCAGAGTTTATGAAGTGTTGAAAATGTAGTATTTTGCGTGCTTTATTATTTTTCCTATAAAATATAGTACAGTATACATATGATATAGTACGGGTGGCAACCCTACTCAGGATGCCTATCAGAGCTCTGCTGGAAGCGCTCACATCGTTTCACAGCTTCGTTGCGCATCCTCGCGCCACTCGGTTACCTCGCACATAAAGAAACGCACCATAAAGTTCGCGGGAATGCCAAGCATGGGAGAAGAAAGGACCGATTGATGCGGCGAGCCTTGAGAATACGCACCGCTGGACTAAGGGTTTTTCTCCATACATATTTTGATCTGGACTTGGTTTCCACCAGGTTTATCATAAAATATTCCGTGTCAAAGCTTGTCTACCTACTTTTGATTTTGATTTTTAAATGTCGTTGGTTTGGGGCACGATAGCTGTTCCCAATTTCGCATAACTTATAGATTGTTGCTCCTCACTGCATACAAACATGGTGTCCACCCTACAAAAAGCGGATGTAGCATCTGAAGGCAAATACTCGCTTAAAAGTATTTAATTTCAAAATGACAAGAAAATACATATTGTGACTGACTGTCGCTGAGTAGGACTATTCTTCGTGGTTGCACAGATGATGTTCGCTGGGTCGTCGACTTACCCGAGGTAGTGCTAACAACATTGTGTTTCGACAGCGGAATCAAACTCGTATTAATATAAGACTTATATTGTTTGTAATGAAGGTCACTAAGAGCGGACCTCACCAATAAAACTGATCGCGATCAAGCTGCGTTCAAGAGTTGTCAGTGTCAATATTCCATAGAAAATAATGACAATGCCAGCTCGCAAACGTGGTTCATATGTTGATCGCGTTCAGTTTCAGATTGATGAAATCCGCCCTTAGTGAGATTTGTCACTCAGGTGAAGCTCAATATCAAAATAGTTACTTACGGAATAGCACTGCTGTTCTCTCAGCGATGCGCTTCAATTTCTTCCGGTTGGTCACGTTACGTGTACACTGGACCATAGTGGACTCGGTAGTTTTATGTATCAGGTCAGTCCAGCGAGTTACGTACCTAGTTGACCGCGTGCTCTCTTGCCTTCCACTGGGCCCTTAATCACCAGTTTCCCCATCGAGTTCTCATCCCTGCATATGTGACCAAAGAACTTAAGTATTCGTGTTTTCACAATGGACGAAGGTCGGTCTTTATAACGGAGCTTGCATGTGACATTAAGGAAATGAGTCGGTATTTGAGATATTCCGCTGCACAAAAAGGGGTCTCTTTGTGCAGCGGAATACGACCAGTCATCTGGTCACATGCCAGTCTCCCATATTTTACTGCAGATAGTTAATAAGTCATCGACCACCGATTCACCCCTCGCTTGATAGGGGTCTCATCACATCCCATGGCTTTTTCGCATTTGAGATGTTTAATTGCTGCTCTTACTCCATCTCGCATGATATCGGGCTCACGGTCAATTATTATGTAGAGTTACTGGAAAATAGTGCTTTTTTTTATTTGGTATGTGTTTGCTCTTGACTCTAGTCTTGGTCAGAGATGACAGAGACAAAGTCGCTTTGCAGTAATTCCTCCATATATTCACGCTCTCCTTTAACTCTGTAACCGTCGTCCCTGCGGAGTTCTCAATGGCCCTTTTCTTAGGTATAAATTGGCGTGTTTTAAATCGCAACTTATCATGGAGATCGACTAGGACTGATGAAGAGAAATTAGAGGAGTTTTTGATACTTTGCGGCTGAGATGCGAGTGCTCCTTAATACGTGAACCAGTGTTGGGCAGTTGGACTATTGTTGACGCTACGCAAACGGGACGCTAACGACCATTCTCAAAGGTTTTTTCGTCCACAGGCTCATCGCCATCCACTTGCCAGCTTTCATTCCCCAGCGAAGAAGTGTGCACGTCGCACCGCGTGCGCGCCGCCAGCATGTCGCAGCAGCAGATCGAGGAGGTGCTGGAGTACGCGCTGCGCAAGCTCACGCAGGAGAGGGACATGGACACGCGCCACGCCGTCAAGATGAGGATACTCTATCAGGTACTATGTGTTGTATAGAGGAGGTGAGCACGACGCGCCGCCAGCATGTCGCAGCAGCAGATCGAGGTGGACTTTTCGCCCCCTTACTTAATAGACTTCACGCAAAAACATCGTTTAAATCGTCTTCCAGGTATGGAGCGCCCCTTCGATGTCGATAATAACGGAAGCAGTGTCGGCGGTGCGCACGCGCACGGGCGTGAGCGCGGCGGTGACGGCGGTGCCGGTGCTGGCGCTGCACAACGCCTTCACCTTCCTGTCCATCAGCGGCCTGCGCCTCGACGAGTGACGTGTATGTGCGCAGCTCAATGTTGCTATCACTTAACTATACATGCTCATTCGTTTTAGGGGCCATCTCCACGAACGAGAGAATCACGGCGATATTATCGTCGTACCGAGTATTTCTTTAACAACTCTATGAACGTGTCGCCACACGGTATTTTTGAGGGTGACAAAACGTCGACTCGCGGCGATACTCTCACTCGTAGAAATGGCGCCTTTGAGTAGTTCTCATTTGTTCTATGGAACATGACGTCATAGGACAAAATGAGACAAAAAAAAATAGACTTAGGCTAGACCCGAGTGTAATGACCGGGCTCTATTAGAATAATTATTGTCAACCTAATCTAGGCACATAAAATAAGTAAATTTAATTATTATTTCTGATGACGTCAAGCACCATAGAACAAAAAAATGGGAAGCTACCATGTTTTTGGTAGATGATTCTACAATTACAACAGATCAAACCTACTTTGCGCATTGATCGCTCAATGGTGGATTCACACGATACAGATTAACTTCTATAGAATTATGTTTGTGTAACAAAGCAATGCAAACAAGATTCTTTTGTAATTCAGGTTTCATTGTCTTTACAGTCCATTATTAAAACTATGAGCAAGGCCTATTTGCGCTAGTTTGAACACCGTTTTCTCCCTACTGCGCCTGTGATTCGACCAAAGTAGCCATTGTTAGATTGCAACGTCAGTAAAAATAATCACAATTTTTTTTGTTTCCACAAATAAAATTATAGCACTCATGCTGCTAATTGTTGCTTTTATAACCTATTCTATCAAATTATATTTAAAAAGTGATCATTTTTGTTTTTATTATTTTAAAATTAATGTAACGTTTCTTTTTTGTCCACAGGTTTCATCGAAATATAAGGATACAGATGCTTTATTGCCAGTTTATAAAATATATTTGCTGAATATTTTCAGTGTTTATAAAATTTCGTTAATTATGCTACCGAGTTTACCATACTGTAAGTCAAATTATATATACATTATTTTTTATTGCACATTTGTCTTTTATTTATCCTTTTTATTTCGTGCATTGCAAATAAAAAAACAAAAGTTCAAATTAAAATTTATTTTATCTTTTTTTACAAAATTGACCGAACAGTGCGAGATTTCTATAACGTTTACACTTGCATTAAGTAGACATAAAGTTATCATTATTCTCTTACAAGTAAGTCTTACAAATTCACCTGTGTCGATAAAGCAATGCGATTTACAGTGTGAGCCACACCGGATCAGTTGTGTATATGGTATAAAAGGTTTATATCATGATTTCGAGGACATAAATTTTATCTTAAAAGTCATCACTAATAAGTAAATTATGATTAATATTAACCAAAGCATAATTAAAAACTAAAACATTGATACATTAGTGTCAGTATTCAATGAAGTTACTAAGGTCACCTGCACTTACACAATATAATTCTAATACAAGATATAATACACAACATTATGGGGATAATTGCACACAGCAGTGGTTAAAAGACGATAGCGCGCAGAGATTATATCGTAAGTACAGCAAATGCAATCACTTGTTGAATCGAATGTTACGTATACCGAAAACGAATACCTGTGGCCGCGAACACGAATGTCCAACCGAGCATTTCCGGATTCGCCCTGGAAATGAATACCACCCAATTCAGCTATATTTAATACTACTATCTTTGTAACTCCAGTCATAAATAAATAATTTCCTCATAATGAAAAATAAACATACTATACTCTGAGTTAAATAATTTATTTGATCTTTCTTTAAAACTATATTTATTCATTGGGTTCATATTGCGTTCCAGAACGAGTGCAAGTAATAGTACATAAAGGTAGCTATGTGTTTTGTACTTTGAAATTAAGTAAGGAAAACAAACAGTTGTCACTTGAAAGAAGAGCTGCTGAATTTCATTCGTACATAATTAAACTACAGAAACGATAAAAATCTTATAAAATAATCTAAATAATGTAATTAATCAACAACTTTCATAAAGTGCGTATTAGGGGGAAACATTTCTTAAATCATACCCAATCGATTCATAAATAAAATTCATATCAGGCAACAGAATCTATCATAACGATCCTGATGAATTCAATAACTCCCTATGTTCATGTAACAATCCTCCACGAATATTATCTGGGACATAAGATTGTATACAGCTGTATCCATATAAAAGTACAACTAAAATAAATACCTTATCAAGCGAAATTAACGATAATCTAAAAATTATACTATATCAAAAATAAACAAAATGCGCACTGTCTTCAATAGCGTGAGGATCGACAGCAGTGACAAATAAAAAACCAAATTAGAAACAAAAATAAAAAAATGCATTAAAAGGCAGATTTCTATTGTATGCATTTATTATTTTTTTTGTATTCCTGAGAACTAATTAATTCGTAAATGACAAAAGATACCATGTCCTTTCACAGTTCTAATATAGAGTCACTCACAGAAACGAACATGATTGACACAATGAAATCACCATCCTCTCGTAAAGTATAACAACAGCACAACTACACAATCTCTCGTAATCTAATCACTTTCAACATAACCAATTGTGGACGAATACACAATACAATACATGATTTATTTTGTCTTGCAGGATACTTTTAATCAAATTATGATAATAAAAATAGTATGATTGCCCAGCTACCCATATAGTGAAGTTAGTATTAAATTACTGTACAGTTTACATGTTAGTCCTGCGATCTACAGCTATCTATCTAACCACTTTTATGATCTTTATCTTCTGTTAAATCAAACCGTCTAACTCCCACTAGGGAGGGATATAATAATATACATAATATTTCGACAGCGCCGGCTCCTCCGGGGATCGTAATCGCGAACATTCAGCTTACAGAAAACAAAACGCAGCGATAACACAAAGAGACAACACACCTAGTATCTCCTCACTATCCGACAACTTACATGTACATAGCCTACCGGTTAATCGTTATATTAATCAGATTTATGTAACAGTTTACCTTACAACCGTAGTACCGAAGCGAATAAGAGTTACATATGAACTAAGAACGGCTACATAATATATTACAGGGTTTGTTTTTACACAGTTCACTGTTTCACTAGGCGACAATTGTTCAGGCGTCGGCCGTGGCGTCGAGCGGGTCGCTAGTGTCGGCGTCGCCGTCCGCAGGCTCGGAGGCGTCGCTGTCCCGCTCCACGTCCACGCGCAGCGGCGCCGCCTCGTCGGCCAGCTCGGCGTCCGCCAGCTCGGCGTCCGCCAGCTCTGCATCCGCCAGGCCGCGCGCCTCCGCCTCGCGCTGGCGGCTGGCCAGGTACTGGCGGTGCGCGTACTTGTTGAAGCGGCGCTTGGCCATGAACAGCGTGGCGATGGTGCGCGGCGCGAGGCGCACGGCGGCGGCGCGCGACGTGATGCCGCCGCGCCGGCACTCCGCGCACGTATAGTCCAACACGTTCAGGCTCGACACCGTTTGTCTAACGCATTCTGTCAACGAAATTAGCCCTCGTGTCACAGTCAAGTCGCGGCTTCGCCGTTATACCGGAGCCCTTGTGCCATCGTGTACCGTACGCAAATGTGTTTTTGCTTTTGCAATGGCAAATTAGTTTTTAATAAAAAATCTCAACATGCATCAAGATAAAAGACAACAAAATTCAGTATAGTGATTTTATTTTAGCTAAGACCACTTGGTAGTATGACGGATGACATCGAGATTAACGAGCACGACGGTTTATGATCGCACAAGAACTTCGGGGCTGCCGGCCGCCCACGTTTTATCGTTTAAAGTTGGTCACACCACGCACAAAAAATACCCAACCTGTTACTAGTTTAACAAGAATTCACATTTAGCTAAGTCACCATCACAACTGTATTTTCCGCAAACTTAGACTAAAGTGTACTTATTATTTATTTATTTAGTACTTTACGCACACAAATGTACAGAGGCGGACTTAATGCCGGCATTCTCTACCAGTCAACCTGACCTGTAGTACATCTACAAGAAATGTTATTTATTATTTTTATCTAAAAAAAATGTTTGATAGCAATAGTGCAATCAACTTTCAATAAAAACGTGGGCGGTCAGCATAATCGGTAATAAATAAACTTGTTAACGTGTACTTTAGTACTTTCAATACATACCTAAGCCATAATTATTGGTCCCTTTCATCCCCATGCCGGTGGCTCGCAACCGAGCCGTTACCTACACCTAGTACACGACAATGCATGGCACACACAATTCGGCAAGTTTCGGTAACCTTTCGTGTTTTGCGACCCATATTATACTTTCAGCTATGTTCTAATTTAGGCAGATCATTGCTTGCTGTGTATTATACATCATGCTTTCACCTATACGTTGTCATCTAAACACATCTAACAAAAACAAAAGCTCCCTATCGGTATATTATATTTCGTAAGTTTATGATTGGACGGCGAACTGTGTTGTTACGTATATATCAGGATATATTGTACAAGTTGTTCTGAAGGCAATCATTACAGGTAGCACAAATATTGGACGGTTATAGGATATAGCTATATAGATGGAAAAATAAGCATAAATATACATACTATAAGGCTACATAATGTCTATGGAAACGGAACTATGTATCATGACAATAATGAAGGACTGAGTGAAGCTTTGTGAAAATATCATCTTTCACGTAATTACTACAGAACATGCACAGCGCATTCACAAACAGTTACATGCGCTAGTATAATAAAAAAACGGTTTTCGGACAATGAACATAAAAATTGTATCCTCATTGTCAGAAAACCGCAACGGGTTAGACATGACCGTACATTTGTGGGGTAAATATCGAAACTATATTTTTCCCAACATATAAGAAAACTGGTTAAAATAATATAAAATCCTCTAAATAACGTCCGTAAGGTTATTTTCGTTCGAAGAGGCCGATTTTGGACTTGAACGAAGCTCAACTGTAGCACAGGATCATATAATTATTTTATATAGCCATAATTAAAGAGTTTACAATTTGAGTGCCTACAGTTCAACTTAGTTTGGAGCCAAGGCCAGACTCAATGAACGAGAATAAGCGAAAGTTTCATGCATGGCATACCAATCATGTCTAACCAGTTGAGCTGGGCGGGCAAGCGTATGCGTCTACACGTTCGGTGGTTATGACGTACCTTGATGCAGTTGCCTATCGCAGAGCTTACATATGACGAGCTGCATGGTCCCCTTCGGGCCGATGAAGGAGCGCTCGCAGAGCGGGCAGTAGCGACCGATGCGATACGCCCTACGCACGCACACACACATACGGACCGTACGCGCACAAGCACCGGAACACAGAAACACGCCATTAGTATTAAACACCGAAACCCCGCGCCGAGTGGACGGTCTCGCTTCATTCGAACGGTTTGTTGCTTGTCCTCATAACGACTTGGCAAAATGTGCGAGAATTTACGCTTATAGTGCAAGATTTTAAATACTATTTTTCAATAACTTGAATAGCAACGCGATACTTCAGAATTTACTATACTTTTGACATTTATTTAAAATAGCAGCATTTCCATACAGAAACACATAGAGAGTAAATGCGCAAATATTAGCAAAATAACTAATTTACTGGCTAGAAAACATAAATCTCACAGCCTGTATTTTAGAATGACTAGCTACAATTAAATAAATATAATAAAAGTGTATCGAGTCCGAAGACGAGCAACAAACATAAAGTCGAGTTAGTGAACGCCGGGGAGTGATGTACTACGCCCTTGTTAGTTAACAGTATGGATGTGAGTTAGTCGCAGCCGACTGCAGGATGACTGATGAGATGTCGACACCCATTGTCATTGATGATACAAGGCTAATTGACGCAGTACAACCATCAAAACAACAATATACAGAAATACAAAAAAGTTGTTAGCTACCAAATGTGTATTGCATCAATTATGGAACAAATGAGAGTATTAAAATAATCAAAAATAGGAGGAACAGTAAAGTTGGCAGTTTTCTCAATAAGACAAGCCCAGAATTTTGTTCAACTGTCTATGTAGCGTTGGCAAATAAAGCAACTTTGTATAAGACAGTGCCAGAGAAAGTGATTCCCTCATACCAATCGGCGGTGCTTCGCATAAAAGGTCCACTTTGCTGTTCTTTCTGTGAAGACTGTTTGCTCGCAAATGATTAGACTTTAAGACAATAAATATACAACGTTAAAGAAATTATTAATAGATTATAACAATCAACAAACATTCTTCAAATATGCATAAATAATAAACTTATGTCTATGGGAATGGCATGCAACTTATATGGTACTGGAATGTGCTGAGTAAGAACGCTGCGTTGGGGCGAAAGTAAACATTCTGCGGGGGCCACAATGCTACGATACCAGAGACAAGCGGATGTCCACAGAGTGAGGCGGACGTCGAGACACACTATGACTGCTCGTGTTAGTCCACATCAACACGCATGAAATGACGTGAGAACACATCAACTACCAAGACCAATTAATACGTAAACATATACACATAAACTCATTTAATGAAGTTTGTATGAAACTTTGTACTTTGTATCTGCATCCCTCGATATATACTCTTCTTTTGCGAAAGTTCAGGTTTTGTTGGGGCCCCTCTTGGCATAACTTGAAAAATAATATGAAATTATTTTATATTTTGATTTCTTCATAAACAAAAAGTAGCCTAACTAAAAGTTTAGTGCATAGTCGAAATACAACAGGTAATGATTCTTCTCAAACCATTACACTTAGTCTTATTCAATTCATACCGGTCTCTCGCTTTTTAGACTGTATTGGCAACGACAAAACTGACTTGACAACTAAGATCGCATCGGCTTTATGGAATTCCGAGTATTATTGGCGAAACTACAAAAAATATGATATTTCTACTGTAGAACAAGTGTTTCGGGTGATAAATAATAATAATATATTGTTAACTAATTTACCAGGATTGAAAACATACTGAAAACTTATGAAACCTCTATGATAGGTTGGTGTTTATGGTATTGGTTAAGTATTATATTAAATTCATAGGATAGGAATTTTATATATACATTTAAAATTCTATAAGTAATAGTAAACTAGTACATAAAAATATGGATATATTTCCAAAATTCTTCTGGTTTCTACCATTTCATAAATATACCGCTTTGAGTTAGGTAGAACAATATGAATATTTGGAGTAAAACGAAGGTTGCCACCATACTGAAAATTCATTCAGTCATTTTCAATAAAATCTAGGCTTGTGTAATGCGGTTAGCATTGAAAAACAAATCTAGATCCAATTATTTACGTTTAGTTTCCAAAATATTAAGGTTTATGGTCATAAAGATTAGTTTCTTATGAATAGCAAATATTTAAGAGCGCTTTTACAAAATCGAATTGCTCAGGTTGACTAAAGTTGAATACCGCGCGTCACAAGATTAATATTGATTTTTGCATTGCATACAACAATTATTTAAAAATATTTACTTTACTTTTAATTAGACCAATTTTTTTTTCAAGCAATATTGTAACGCCACCTTAATTATTAAATATTTTTTATTTGAATTTGGATTATAATTTCATAGATAAAAATTATAGTTTCGTACGGAAAATTGTCAATAACTCTGTTTTACAGAATTATTTTTGGTATATTACTGTATGAATCGTAATAAATTGATTTGAACATTCCAAAGTAGAAGATACAGGTTGTACCATGGACATTTTTATAAATGATTAAATTATAATATCTTCGGTGTACCAAGGCATCAAAAGATTCCTTAAAGCAACATTTTGTGAAACATCCTTTGGGGAGTCAAGGATTTTATTGATGTACGTGAACAAATTGAAATATTTATTTAGAACACTCCCAAGATAAATGATCAAACTGTCTTAGGCATATTTTTGTTTTTTTTTTAAGGCTATATCTAAAGCAAAATCACACATCAAAACTCGAATAAAACGCTAAAATTCAGGAAAAATTGTGATAGCCCTCTTATGGCTTTTATTTAGACTCCATATTCACATGTGAGCTAAACGAATCACCAGTCAGTACGGCAGCAACCTCACGAAAAGACAAATTCCTATAATTGGATCACATCACGCTTCCGTAACCAATAATATTCATTCATCAGTCGGCGTAAAGAGCGCTTGGTTGCTTGAGCACTTCTACGACCATTGTTCTTTATTTGAAAAAGAACAGCGCGTGTTTGAGTACATACTAATATGACTAAATTGTTCTTTATGTGTAAAAGAACAGCATAAATGTTCGAGTACTAATACGAATAATATTTTTTGTTTGAAAAGGAGCGCCTTGTCTATTGATACTATTCTTTATTTGGAAACAAAACGGTGGTGGTACTGGGGTGGTGTGTACTGACCTGGCGCAGGGCGTGCACAGCGAGTGCGAGTACACCTTGTGTCCGCCCGGGCCGCGCCGCGTCTGGTGGTGCCAGTCGGCGGCCGCCGCCGGCGCGGAGCTGCCGCCCGCGCCCCCCGCACCCCCGGCGCCGCCCGGGGAGCGCGAGCCGCATGACTTGCACACCGCGCACTCGACGCAGTGCCATCGACCTGGAATGTGAAAAAGGGACTGTTACTTAAAACAGTCATCGTCTGCTAGACTTTGCCAAACTATGAAGATAAAAAGTTTAATTTGCACAAAATAACCCTCCGTATAAATAAATGCACCCGTGTAAATATAATAAAATACATATAAAATGTATTTTATTAGCACTTCGCCCGCGACTTCGTTCGCGCGGGTTTACTTGGTACTCCACGAACTTCATCTTAATAGGGTAACGTGCAAATTATGGACTGGCAGTTCGCTCAAACCGCAACATTTTTCTTACTCGAGTATTTTTATACCCGTCGTAACTTTACGATTTGAATAATTTAAAGTGTAATGTACATAACCAGCCTTAATTATCAATTAATTTAAATGGAAAAGGAAAAATAATTATAATGATACCAAAATCACCACTTTTCCATTCTACATGATTTGATTGAGGTTTTGATTGAATAATTTGAACAAAAAGAGGTCATTGTGACTTTACCATAATAGTTAGATATATACCATCGCGAACTTATTTGTAGATCTATATTGATCTCCTCTGTAAAACTGTAGGACATCACTTTGCTCCATTGGCAAAAGTTTCTTTTCAGTTTCGGAGCCTATTACAAACAAATCTTTCCACTTTATAATATTAGTGTAGATGTGCATGTGATACAAAGTAGCCAAAAGCCAAGTACGACAAAAGTAAAAACAAACATTTTGTCTACTTTTGTTATTACGACGTGTGACGGGGTTGGCTTCCAATTTTAGCGAATGTAGCTTTCAGAATCAAATATGTTATCTATATTTCTCTAACATGCTTGGAAATATGGGCATTATTTTGACAACCTTCTTCGAGATAAATCGAAATTGCTGTACTGTTCAAGTACATGCAAGCAGCGGCCGACAAAAGTTGTATGAAAATCCATCTGTCGTGGTTTAGCAGCCAAATCTATATCTATACTAATATTATAAAGAGGTAACATTTGTTTGTAAGTTTGTATGTAGGGGGTAATCTCAAGTACTGGTCCGATTTGAAAAATTCTTTCAGTATTTGATAGCCCATGTATCGAGGAAGGCTACATAATTATCATCACGCTGAGACTAAAAGGAGCCGAGCATAAAGGCTTGACCGCACTTGGCGACACTTCGCGGCAGCGGAGCGACACGACACGTAACAACGTTCGCACTTGAAGTGTCGCGGCGCGTAGTTACGCTGCTGCGTAGTGCGTTAAACCTCATACAATTTCTTATGCTTCCTCCACACTATTCCGAAGTTGCACGAAGCGAAGTGCTCTCCGAAGTTGACCGAAGTCCGAAGTAGGTGTCCACACACCTCGAGCAACTTCGCGAGGAACTCACTCGCCCGTTCCCCTCACGATAGGCATAATGGATAACGTTCATGTGGCAACTGCCGTTGCAATGTGTACTCTCGCGTAATAAAAATACGTGCGTATTTACTATGGCTGACGCGAACCGAAGTGAGCCGAAGTGACCCGAGTAGTGTGGACAGACGCTTCGTGTTCGAACTTCGAGTCCTTTGACTCGGGCGCAAAAAACCGACAACAACTGGAAGTCGCCCGAGGCGAAGCGAAGTTGCACGAGGCGAAGCGAAGTGCCCCTCCACACTATCGTATTCGCTCAACTTCGATCAACTTCGGGAGCAGTGTGGAGGCTGCTTTACAAAGAATATTTTGCCGTTGCGTGTCGCGTCGTTCCGCTGCCGCGAAGTGTCGCCAAGTGCGGTCAAGCCTTTAATGGAAAATGTGACGCAGACGAAGTTGCGTGGGTCAGCTAGTAATTTATATAGTAAACTCATATCTGTCAAGTAATTTAAAAATGGAATGATCTTTTACTCCGAAACATTGCAACCAAGGAGCTAACTTACCAAAGGTTTTATGTAAATTTCGAACTGGCTTAGACAAAATGTTGATTGAAAAAAAAAAAATTGCAAATGAACACTTTAACACGGGAAAAATTTATTGTTGCTCGTTGTTCGTCATTGATTTTGAAAAGTAACTGTATATTAATTTCCGCGCATTGTTTGATAAAAATACTATACAAGTCTTGGCCACAACTAGGCTTTGATGGACTTACGTATGTGTGCCTCGGCCCACATTTATACGTTCGTCCATCAATGCCTCTTTTGCTGGCCGCTGCAGTAATGTACTATTTCTTACCACAGTTTTGTAGGATGTTAGTGAAAACTAAATTTTTCGATACTGTATTATTTATAACCTAGTAAAGTGTGCACATTTACGCGGAAAGAATATTACAAACAACTATTAATTTTACCATATACACAAGATATAAATATAAAAGAAAAAACTGTAGAAAATATAACGTCTAACGAACAAGTCCGAATCTATTTCCCAATGTTTGTTTATGCAGACTCAGACCTATCCTACTGCTTTGGCGTTGTTAGTAAATAAACAAATTACGCTACCCAAACACGTGATACAATCACCTAGATATCTCTTATCACTTCCGAAAATAATGATAAGTTTCATTCAATGTTAGTACTCGGTGCATATGCGTATCTTATTGTAACAATGGAGTACATATATTTTGTTTGTTTGACGTAAAATTGACCAGCACAAGCCTGGAGTTATGAAATAAATGAACCAATTTAACTGTGATTTATGTTAAAACTATCTTTTATTGGCCAAATAAATAAGAGGTGTGAGACAAAGTGTTCTGCGTCTGATTTCTCTTTGTTTATGTCGGATTGGCGATCCATCGGACTATAAGCACCTTAACAAATTGACAATTATGATCTAAGAATATGAGATTAAGATTAAGAATTGGAATGGAACTTTGTACGATTAAGAGAAGAGACAGTACACCTATGTTTAAGCACAGTCCTAGGCGACGACTGAAAATCGGCATCACGCTGAGTGGCCCTTTTTTGTTCCAATCTTTTTCTCTCTCTATTTATTTTGTCTTTACTAACACAAATTATGTATCTAGTACTAATCATAGGGAATATATCTAATATATATTTTACTGATCTCGATGTGTTTGCTTTAGCTGTAAGTGTACGATAATGCTTAAATAAATAAATATATATTTTTTTTCCATTCGTAATTTCTTTCGCTTCTTGCATAATTTGTTTCTGTAAAGATAGACGCTGTAACGGGATGATGGCGGGAAGGGTTTAGCAAGAGAGTTGTGTAGAAAGACGATAACGGGAGATTTTTTAAGGGTGGGAAATCATCAAATGAATGCGCCCGCTCTGGAATGTCGGACTTTTACTGAGTAAAACCCATCCGTGTTCCTTCCGAAAGAGTCTCCGTGGCCCTAGAACGCAAAGTACACTTCCCTTTGCGTTCTAGGGCCGCGGAGACTCTTTCGAACAAATTCCGCAAACCTGTTGCAGGCTGTGGCAGGTATATGGGTATTATAATTGTAACACATACCGCTGGGCACCGTGTCCAGTCCGACGCAGTAGATGTGGAAGCCGCGGTCGCACAGGTCACAGAACAGCATCTTGTCGTCATCCGCCGGCTGGCGGCAGGCGCAGCACGTCTTGCACTCTGCGCACTGCCACGCGTACTCGCGGCACTTGCGGATCGTGTCCGCGCTCAGTTCCAGACACGACGGGTGGACTACAGATACAAAATATATCATTTTAGGCAGGATACGAGTTGGCGAGTAGGGAGTGTGTAGTTCCTATAATTATGTCGCTCGGCTATAACTTATAACAGCGCATGCGCGGGTAGGTCGCGTATGCAGTCTCAGTCCCTCGTATACGTTCGATGCATGATTGTGTCCCGCTTAATCAATGCAATACGACTGTTGGTACGAAGTGTTATTATTTTAAAATATTTATTTTGGTTTTTCTTACTGTTTCATTTGTGTGTTTTTGTGGTGTTATATGTTTGTTGTGTTACTTTGTGACCTTGTTATTGTTACTGGTTGTGTTTCTTACTTGTTAATAATATAAAACGTATAAATCAGAAAAATATTCTACGAACGTAACACTTTTTTACGCGTTGGACCTGCGCGGTCGTCACTAAAAGCTAACTTCGCGTGGGCTAAGATAAAATAATTGTACTGTACTCGGCGGTGAAACAAGTGCCTAAGGATATATATTCAGCACGAATTTCTGCGGTCACATTTTACATTCGCTGTTTTCGGGCATCAAATTGTTGTGCACCGATTGTGAACTCGCCGCAAAATCCAAATACAACTTTGATTCGACTCGTGGGTTGTGGATTCCAGCAGACTGAGGATTGCTATATCGTTTTCATGCGCCAAAATATTTGGATAAACGATTGAAGTCGGAATTGTGTCCACAAATAAAACTATGATGTGTAGCTGCAGAACATAGAATTACACTTTTAATTTGGGGAATCCTCATGGATACGATCCGTCAGCGAAGAATGGAGGCTTCTCGCGTCTGCTACTACCGAAAGATGATTATAAAATGAGTGTATTATACTCACGCTTAGCGTTGCAGTGCGCGCACACAAGGAAGCGCTCGTGCGCATACTTGCGGTTGGCCTCCAGGCGCAGCTTGCACACGCGGCACAGCTCCACCTCCTCCGGCTCCTCCTTGACGCTGCCGGTCTCCGCGTGACTGCTGCGCTTCGTCTTTGTCAGCTTCTTGCGCTACAATGTAATAAAATTAAGTAACAGAAATATCAATGTCAACTCAGTCAAATATTAACCAGTTTGAAGCAAAATCACGGCGGCGTTCTGACTTATGAGTAGTATCCGGTTCGAAGGACCAAATTTTGATGTGTGGGTTAAGTTAGCCCATTTAGTGGGTATAATTTTTGACTGATTAACCTCGACAAATTAAATGTGTATGTAAATAGACTATCACTACATATTATAAAACAAAGTCCTCCGCCGCGTCTATCAGTCTGTCTGTCCCTCGGCTCGTCAGTCGCGTTTCGTTTGCCCACCGTGAGAGAGATCGCCCTACTGCATTCATCTGTGTGTATGCGGCTACTATAAAGGCTGACGCGGTTGAGTGTTACCTTGGCCGCGCTGTGCGTGGGCACGTCGGAGTCGTCCGAGGAGGACAGCCGCTCGGCCCAGTCGGGCTCGGACTCCGAGCTGAACTCCTCCTCCACCGGCGCAGGCGGCGCTGCCAGTACCGTGTTCAGGGGGAAGTACCTATGGAATTATTCATTTTATTTATTTTGTGACACGCCTCATCCAAAAGTAATGATATTAGTTCATATTTTCTATTTTGCGCCAGCCCATCTTCCTAGTTCATCGAGTTGTGCATTCATACTATATTAACGCCGCTGCGGCTGAGCGGCGTTAATATAGTATTCTTATTGGTAACTATTATTTTTGAGGCATTTGGGGTTGCAACCGAAGGGCCCTGGGGCCGTTGTGCTCACAACCTTTTCAAAGAAATTCAAAACGGCTGGTTGACACTTCCCATGACCCAAGAGGTGGCTTTAACTTTGGGCAGAGATTAAGTATTGCTATTCAACGTGGCAATGCCGTCTCTTGGGCACATTACCTGTCGACATTGTTGAAAACGAATATCTTGATGCCCTTGTTGGGGAAAAGTAATATTTTTTTTCAGTTTTATGTACTTCAAAATGTAATTGTAAACGCCCAATGGTCTTTGGCGGACGTTCAACTGCTGAATATTATGTTTCTTATAAAACATGAAACGTATCTCGAATATTGTTGGATATGTGAAATACACATTTTAAAATAATTACTTTGTCGTATTACTATCTACATCACAAATTAGATATAGACTAAAATACATCAGGTACAAAAAGGCAAAGGAAGTTCGAACTCATAAAGGGCTTGCCACTCAGTCCTGCGACTATCGCTAGGTAAACGATTAGGCCTCGGCTAGACGATGAGAAAGTTCTATCCGCCGGCCCTACGAACGTCGCAACGTTGTATAAGCGGCACGAATGACGCGCGGCGAATGTTTGGAATTGGCTCGAACATATTCGTCCCGTATACACGCTCTCTAAGAGTGTAGGCGGCTGGAAGTACAAAAGGAAATGGAAGGAATATGATCGAAAAGTGAATCAGTTGGGACAGTTAACAGGACAGAATTGAAGAAGAAAATGTATTACATCGATCTCAAGTAACGTTAGAAAAGAACAGTATCGAAGTAGTAACGCGTTTTAATGCTAAAAAGTCTATTAGTGATATGGATAGTGAAAAGACCGAGTGGGTGTCCTGGATAACATTGACAGGATA
This sequence comes from Ceramica pisi, assembly GCA_963859965.1. Classification (NCBI taxonomy): domain Eukaryota; kingdom Metazoa; phylum Arthropoda; class Insecta; order Lepidoptera; family Noctuidae; genus Ceramica; species Ceramica pisi. The sequence goes on along the minus strand of OY982539.1, from coordinate 15,429,794 downwards.
CCCACGTGGCTTCCACCCACGCAGAATAGACATATAGGAGTCTAAGTGGGAAAACAGAGTCCATAGTGTAGTAAAAGGCTGGGTAGTGTACCTCAGCTGATCGGGCGTGTAGATCCGATAGGAGTGCTGGTACTGTCCCGGCAGCAGCGCGTGCGGGTAGAAGCCGGCGGGCGGGCGCAGGTGCGGGCGCAGCGGCACGCTCGGCGGCGCGCGCGCTCGCTGCACCGTCAGCGACTGCAGGTCCGCGCACGCGCCGCGCCGCAGCGCGTTCATGCGCGCGTTCCACTCGCTCGCCGACGCTATCGCGGCCGCTGCCATGTCCTGTGGGAGACCGTTGTGCGTTACACGCTACTTGGAACTTGGAACATAGTCTATTTTATGGCTACAGTGCTTCGGCAATGCAAAGTAAATAAACCTTGTGCAAGCCGGTTATTTGCATCCGGTTAAATAAAATGTACGACTAAATCTAAGCTAGACCTTAATGGGAAAATCATACTAATCATCTTTGGTAAGAAGAAAGGATGATTAGCATGAAAATCAAATCAGAGACAGTTCAGAATTTAGTTATGAAGCTCAGTTACCAAAGAGTTTTAAAACTTGGACTGGGAAATCACCGAAAGAGGTTGTAAGAGGTGACAACAATGCTTAACGCTTTAAAATTACTTGGCAATGATATCTATGCAAACTCAGGATATTTTTCATAAACTGTCCAAACCGAAGCATACCTGTCTAGTCTTCTCGGGGTCAACTTTCGGCAATTCAGGCTTATGTTCTACCATTTTCTCCGCCTTCATCTCCACCTTGATCACCCTTTCTTCGGGTTTAACGTCTTCCGACGGTTCCTCAGCTTGAAGCTGCCTCTGCCGCTGGTGCGAGCGATACTCTTCGTATTTGTGAGGGTAGTCTGATAACATGATGTCTAGGACATCGCTGGCGTCTACAGCGGTAATACCTGTTGGAAGAATGTTTATGAGAAAAATACAATAGACGATAAGCCTAAAGTAAGTACTGTTAAGTACTCAAATCTACAAACTGTAATTTTTCTACTTTCTACTGTGTTTTACTTTACTTACTTACTATGAGTCTTAAAGTCTAGCTTCGAGCTATGACGGAATGAAGTTGACTTTAAAATTGGTCAAGTTTGTAGAAGTTAATCTCTGGTTATATTGTTGCGAAAAGTTGTAATACTGACGATAGAATGCAACTTTTCCAAATTTTTTTAGAGATTTTTTAGAGATAGGATTCTTCTAGAGTTCCTGAGGGAATTGCCAAGTGGGTGATACGATGGCAGCAGATTTATTTGAAATAAAAAAATCCCTAGAATCAAATGGTTACTTACCAAGGTCGCATAAAGCTTCAGTCACGAGACCTTTACTGAGAACGTAGTCTCGTTCCTCGCCAGAGATTGTCCGCCTCTTCAGCTCCGCGTACCTTCGCTTGAAGCTCTTCACTCCCAAGAACATCGCCACTTGTTCTTGTATCATCATCACCTGTAACATCAAACACAGAATATTTATAACACAACTTTAAGACAGTTTTCCCCCAAGGTTTAGGCAGAGGTGTATGTGAAGGACCTCCTCTCAAGCAACAACCGGTCTAAATTTGTACCAATTAGTATGATACCGATTACGGGGCTAGACAGGTTAATTACGCCAGTCGCCAGGCGAAGTAGAGTACTCCATCTCACCCGGGAATCGAACCCAGGACTTCATGCTCAGCAATAGTTCTTCCGACTACTAGGTTCAGTAGGCCTAGTAAGATAGAGAGTAAGGCCCGCACTCCACCAAAGCAAAAATGTGCGAAGGTGTCCGAAGCGGAGACAAGATGTTTTTAGCTAGGTTGAGGCCACCGAAACTGTGCGAAGATGCGTACTGGCTAGACGGTAGCGGAGATGTGTGCTGGCTAGGTTGGAATTATGAGCTGACTACACTGCACGCCGCACACATCTGACAGCCCACATTTCCGTTTCCATCGCGCTATTCAAAGATACATCTCCACTCAGTGGTATCCACTTAAGCTGAATGGAGACGAGGTATTGTGTGAATAACGAAATTCTATTAGTTCTTTACAACACTTCTCCGCTTTGCCTGTCTCGGGCCTAATGGAGGGAGAAAGAAAGGTCTTTGCTTTGAAGAGGTGAACTACTGGCTAAAACAAGAGAATACTTGTCGGTTTTTCAGGGTAAAATTACGTGCTGTTCTGGGATTGTTGAAGCTATTCTTACTACATATTTTGTACCTTATGTTCAACATCAGCCTTATCAGGTGGGGGCCACGTATATTCCTTTACATCTGCTGCCGTCCACACCTTATTACTGCGAATGGAAACATAAGAAACATGTATTATTGTCTTGTTTACTTGTTATACACAGTCAAAAAAAGGAGAAAATTCAAATTTTATATTACCTGTCAAACAAATCGGCGAATTTAGATTTCTTCATTTTACTGCTCTCGTTTGTCGAACTCTTCACGGAACTTTGAGAATCCTCGTCGAGTAAGTGCGAAGGTCTAAAATACAAAAAGTTTTTACTCATTCTGTCAAGGATCAAATCGGAAACCTGATAAAAGTGTAAGTAGTCTAATACCCAGTATCAGATCTTTATTAGAAGTCAATCTAATATCTCTTATAAGTTTGTTAGGTGACCACCTAACAAACACCACGTATACAATCAATGGCAATGCCTTTCATTTCGACAGCCTACAAAAAATTGGGATCTTTACGTTGTTATGCAGATAAATAAAATATATATATTATAGATTAGGATATTTCTTTAAAATTCTTAGGGCCAGTTTCACCGGTTACGGATAAAGTGTCGGTTAGTTATCTGATGGATAACTAACCGACACTTAGGGCCAGTTTCACCGGTTACGGATAAAGTGTCGGTTAGTTATCTGATGGATAACTAACCGACACTTATAATACTATAATACTTTATAATACTCAAATACTAATTAATAAATCTGCCAGATATCGCTATCCGACACCTGTGAAACCAAAAGTTTTAGTTCATCTGCCAGATAAGTTCCTAATAGGCTAACCGACACTTTATCCGTAACCGGTGAAACTGGCCCTTATAATACTATATACTTTATAATACTTTAATCTGCCAGATATCGCTATCACCTGTGAAACCAAAAGTTTTAGTTCATCTGCCAGATAATTTCCTAATAGGCTAACCGACACTTTATCCGTAACCGGTGAAACTGGCCCTTAGACTTGTAATAAAAGACGTATAACGCCCAGGGTGCGTGTTTTTAACTGACTCCAAAAAGGAGGAGGACATCAATTTGGTTTTTTTTTGTTTAGACGATATAGTACTCACTTGGCAGGCGTGGCGTTGTCGTCCATCATGCACGTCTCCTCCTCGAACAGCTGCACCGTGGTGGTGGCCGGCCCGCACACGCGCCCGTAGATGCCCAGCGTCTCCTGCAACACGACACACAGCTGTAGATACTCTGGCATTGCTCTAAACAAAACACTTTGTGATATGCTTCAAGCAATGCTTCAGACTTTTTTTACGAATGTACTGTGCATAGGCGGCAAAAATATTGAAATAAGCATAAGTCAAAGTCAATAGAAAGATCGAGCCAGCTAGGAAATAGCCTACCTTCATGTACATAGCACCTCGGCCGCCGCCCCGGCCCCGGCCTCGCCCGCGCGGCGTGCGTCCCCTGCCGCCGCGGGAACCCTTCCCCCCTCGTGGTTTCCCCGAGCCACCAGGTTCCGGAGTCTTCCCCGACTCCTCCAGTTTCGAACTATCGAGCGCAACCTTCACGTCCGGAGTTTCACCAGTTGAAAAATTCCCAGACGAATTCCGTCTTCTGCTTGACAACGGCGTAACGCAGACGGTGGGCATCTTATCGAGAGCCTCCGTCATCCGAGGAAGTTTGATTCTCGAGCTGGTGGGGTCGATTTCGACGGTCGCCGGCCGCTCTTCGGGCTCGTCGGCGGCTTCGATCACCACGATGGTCTCGAGCTCTGTGGGCGGTGTCACCTCAGCCTTACTACGCCCCCCGCGCCCTCGACCGCGTCCGCGCGGCTTCTGCAGTATGGTCGGCCTGTCCCTGGAAATATTTGTAAATAACGATATTTCAATCAAAACATAAATTTAAGAAATAATACATCAATAAAATAATGGTTAGAAAAATCATATTCACCTCATTAGTCGAAGTGAGCGCTGCGGCCGCTCCTCAAGGGCGGGAACAGGCAAGGTGACGACTGGTTTCGCGCCTTCTGACACTGGCAATTTCCGTGGTCTTCCACGTTTCTTGGGCTGTGGTGTTAATTCCACTGGTTTGGGAATTTCGACGATCTCTGGAGGTTCTTCAGAAGGCTTCACTTCTAGAGGATCCTGAGAAATCTCTTCTGGAGCAGAGCCAAAATCAAGAGTCGAGTTTTCATTTATAATCATTTCCTGTAGTTCAGGATGTGAGTTTTCTACAGGTGCAATTTCAACTGCATCTGAGTTACTGCCTGAGGCATTTAATTCTATGTCTGTAGCCACAGTTTGAGCTTTCTCAGAACAATTTGAATTATTATGCAATGTTTGCATTTGTTTTGCTTGTAAATTAGACAAAATATTGTGTAGTTTAGAGTTGCCATTTTTTGAACAGTTTTCGTTGTTTAACAGTGAATGATTAACAGTTCTTACTCCTTGTTTTATGTCTAGACTACTCTTTGTAGGTGATGGTGGGGAAGCTTTTGAAACAGGAGTAATAGTTAAAGACTTACTGGACAGAAGTTGCCCTAATTTTAGCCTTTTTGTTTGTAACAAAGATAGGTCAGCTTCTTTATTTTGAGGAGGGCTAGTTTCTGTGGTTGAGGGTCTCTTACCCATATTTCGCCGGGCAATAGGGGTCTTCTCAGTGTTTTCTACTATCCTTGAGCTTCGTAATCGTTTTCCTGTAGATAAGTTTAATGATGTATCTGCTGCTTGCTTTCTTCTGCTATTTACATATTTTTTCGGACTTGGTTTATCATTAACAATTTCTTGAGTATTTTCAGTGTAGTTTTGTTGCGTGTCAGGCCTCTTTACATCTTCAGTAATTATTTTAGCTGAGGGACCATGGTCAGTCTTATTTATTTTTAATATTATTCTTGGAGAATCTTGACCAGAGCTTTGATTTGTAATTTTATCAGATATGGTGATTTCTAATGGTTTAGTTACACTTTCATTTGCTTTTTCACTATGGTCCTGTATTGTATGTAAACTCAAATCCAATGATTTATTTGGATCATTGATTTTATCAGGAGTAGAACTCCTTTTCTCATTCTTCTCTAGTTTACCAATATTTGTTTTATCTGAAAATGTATTTCCTGGTTCAGTCAAATGACCACTATTTGCAATACTTTTATCATTTTTCTCAACTGGCAAAGTATAATTTACTACTGGAGACACTTCAAGGCTCTTATCTAAACTATTTTTAGTATTTTCTAAAAGTTTTTTCAACAGAGTACAGTTTTGTACAGATGAAAACTTTTGTCTGCCAATTGCTTGCATCATACTGGACTCTGTAATTGTATCTGAAGTTCCATAGTTGATATTCTTGTGTTCTTGGCTAGTAGGACTTGCTTTTACATCATTAGGCTCCTTCCTTGCACTTGACTCAGGATATAAAGATCCCTTTACTAAGCAATCACTTTCAGGGGCTATATCTGCCTGTGTATGCTTTTCTTTATCTGACAAGGTTGGTATCTTATTAACAAATGGTTTTTCAATGCCTTCTTTACCCTTTTCCATTGAGTCAGGTATGCAGTTTTGTTTGGGCTTTTCGTCAGAAGTATGGTCCTTCAGTGAATATTGTAAATCATTGACTGATCCACTACTTCTTTTAAGATTCTTGTTGTCCAGGCATATTTCTGATTTAGTTTCTAATGCATTAGCTGCCTTCTTTTTTGGCGACAAAGATAATCTTTCTTCACTAATATTGTTACAAGCATGTTCATTATTATAATTCTCTGTCATGGTTTTCATATTAATTTTCATAACCAATGGAGGATTTTTTGTGACTGTTTTATCCCCAGAGTCATCCTTAGTTTTTGATAGCTCAGCTTCTTCAGGCCTCACAACAGGTTTAATGTTCAATTTAGTAACAACTGGTATTATGGGATTGTGGCCATCACTTTTTAAATGTTCCTTTTTAGGGGATGAGGGTGAGATACTTTCTCCTGGTTTTACTAATGGTTTAATATTTAGTTTAGTTATAACAGGAATGCTTTGTTCACTTGATGAAACTGCCTTAGATGATTCATCTAAGCTATCAGGTTTTATGATAGGTTTAATATTAAGTTTTGTTACCACAGGTATGTGATCTCCATTATCATCACTAGAGTTTCCAGTCTCTGATGATTGATTTTCTGAATCTTTTAATGTTTCTTCATCTTGTGGCTTAATAATAGGCTTAATATTAATTTTAGTAACAACAGGTATACTATTTTCATCAATGTCAGCATTCAATTCATCACAGTCTTTTTCCTCTGAAGAATTCTCCTCAGGATTTTTTATTGGTTTAATATTTAATTTAGTTATTTTAGGTACATCATCTACACTAGAATCTACATCATTATCTTTAGGCTTCATTACAGGTTTGATATTTAATTTTGAAACTACAGGAACTTTATTATCAAAGTCCTCAGAGGACTCTCCACTGTCTGTAGGTTTCAAAATAGGCTTGATGTTCAATTTTGTTACTACAGGGATATGTTCAGGGCTGTCACACATTGTTGAAGACCTTGTTACAGGTTTAATTGTAATTTTAGGCACATGCTGACTTTCTTTGACTTCAACTGATGAAGAAAATGATTCAGTGGATATCTTAATCTTAGGAATTTCTCCTTCTTTATTAGGTGTTTCTGGTGGTTTCAATGGTTTGATGGTCAGCTTTGGACTTAGGGGCTGGCCTTCTGATTTTGATACAGTTTTAATTGTTAGTTTTGGAACTTTCTCAAGTTGCATATCTGAGGATGATTCAGATTGGCTAATTACCATCTTTAGTTTAGGTTCCTGATCTTCTTTTTCATCCTGTTGAAATCCTTTTATTGTAAGTTTTGGAACATTTTTTTCAGTATAAAATTTACCTTCACTTTCAGTGCCAGGTTTTCCTAGTTTTATAGTAACTTTTGGAACAACATCTGAAGGCCCATGATCAGAAGTAGATGCTTGGTCTGAAGTACTAGTTTCATCATTTTCAGAATATTCTGATTCTGAAATTTCACTACTGCTGGATTTTCTGTGAATGTCATTTATTTTCTCTGGTGGTTTAAGGATTGGTTTGATATTTAATTTTGTTATACAAGGTAACTGTTCTTTAGTGTTTGATCTAGCATCTGTATCCACAGTGTGTTGTGACCTCATTGATTTTTCATTAATATTTTCAGGGGGTTTAAGAATGGGTTTAATGTTTATTTTAGTAACATTGGGTATGTGCTGAATTTTGTCAGTTGCGCCATCTGAATCTTGTACTGCAGGGGGTTTAATGGGTTTTATTGTAACTTTTGGTACAGGTGACTTCATTTCATCTGGTTGTTTTAATTTGATGGTTAGTTTTGGGACCTGTTTAGTTACCTCAGATTCTTCATGTGTCACACTGTTTTTACTAATACTGTGTTCTGTCTCTGATTCTGGCAAACTCGACATGGACAAGTTTAGCTTAAAAGGAGGAACCTTCTTTTGATCTTCTTGAACCTCTTTACTACTTTTTTGTGGTTCTGAATTTACAAAGGTTGATACGATTGATGTACTTGCATCAGGTATGCTTTCTTGTAGGGATGAGACTTCATTTTTAGCACATTCAGGATCTTTTGTGTCTTTGTTTTCATCTTTGTCAAAATTTCTGACAATAGCCTGATCTAAATCATTTACTTTGATTAAAGAATCAGGCTCAATTAAACTTGGTGTAGGCATACTACTACTTTCCTGTACTGTATTACTAGAATTGGCATCAGTATTGGAATTGACATCAACCTCTGGTTCTGAGGAATTTGGTAGGCTAGAGCTCGGCTGTACAGGCGGAACTTGATCATTATCATCATGCTTATCCACATTGTCTTGTTTTAGTGGATGACCATCTTCTATACTGGGTTGGGAATGTTCTTCAGGGCACACTGCTGATTCAGGAGATTTAACTGGTTTCTCGGGTACACAGTTACTGACAGATATCAATGGTTCATTGTTATCTTGAGATTGTGAGACACTAATAGTATTTGAAGATTCTTTATGAGGCTCAGGCAAGGGTAATGAGTGGTTGTCAGATGAAGTTGACTGGCACTGATCCTTATCTGATTGGATAGCTGACTGATTAATAGAAGGCTCTCTATTACTAGTACCAGTATTAACTTTCTGTCTAATAAGCTTAATTTTTTTAGGAGGACTCACAGATGTTTCTGCTTTGCAGAAATTAATTTCACTTACAATTCTAATCTCTTCTGGTTTTACATTACCATGTATTGTGGGCACAGCATCAGATGAACTTGTCACATCCTTGGTGATATTTTCACTACTATTTTGTTCAGTAGCAGGTGAATTAACAATTTGAGAATCAACGGTCGAGGACACTGTAGAATCAGGTCGTCGGTCACTTGGTGCTGGACGTACGAGCCGCCGTCTGAGTGGTGACCGCACCTGTGGTTCTATGAGCACTGCTCTACCCTCACTAACACTACTATCACTAGATGTTGATTCTGCACTTTCGACAGTCACATTGTCCCTGCTATCACTGGATGACACACACTTCACTGTTCGTTCCTGTGTTTCACACTCACTAATGTCTGAAATGTTTTGCACAGTCTTTTCTTCACTGCTGGAAGGAATATTAGGTGGAGGGCAACTAGCAGGTGCATCAGGTACCACATTTGACACACAACTTTCTTCTGGTTGAGAAGACACTGCAAGTTCATTGCTCTCAGGTTGAGATGAACTTTCTGGTTGAGAAGAAACTGCAGGTTTAATGTCCTCAGGCTGAGATGAACTTTCTGGCTGAGAAGAAACTGCCGTTTCATTGCTCTCAAGCTGAGATGAACTTTCTGGTGATGCATCAACACAACTTGCCGGTACATCATGTGCCTCTGGCACCACATTTGACACAGCACTTTCTTCTGGTTGTGTAGACACTGCGGGCCCATCAGGTTCCGGCATAGAAGAACTTTCTGGTAATGATATTGCCTCTGATACCACATTCAACTCAACACTATTTTCAGGTTGAGTAGGTATTGCAGGCTCATCACCTTCAGGCAAAGATGAACTTTCTGGTATAGATGTTTCACAACTCACAGATGCCTCAATTGCCTGATTGGACACAGCACTATCTTCCACTTGCATAGGCACTGCAGGCTCATCACTGACAGGCAAGGATGAACATTCTGGTAATGATGATACACCACTAGCAGGTGCCACATTTGACACATCACTGTTTTCAGGTATAGTGGATACTGCAGGTTCGTCACTCTCAGGCACACAGGAACTTTCAGGTATTGATGTTTCACAACTCACGGATACCTCAGGTTCCTTATTAAACACATCACTATCTTCCACCTGTGAGGACAATGCAGGCTCTTCTTCAGGTATAGATGAACTTTCTGGTACTGAATCAACACAGCTAACGGATGCCTCAGGAATCACATTAGACACAGTAATGTTTTCAGTGTGTGTTGACACTGCGGGTTCATCACTCTCGGGCACAGATGAACTTTCTGGTAATAAATCAGCACTATCTGGTTTTAATACGCCATGTGACGTATCACTGAGAGTTGATAATTCGGGTTGCGAATCAATGCCAGCTTGATACGATAGTTCACTTTCGGTACTGTCGATAGATGCTACGACGGGCGGGGGAGATTTGTTGTCACAACTCTTAGACGATTCCTGAATGATATTCGAGTGTTCACTGGTGAGTTCGAGCTCGTCCAAAACCGTGTCAACAGATTCATCTGCTAGCGGTATTCGCTTCGGTGCTCCCGGACCGTCAACGATTTCATCAATCATATCCAAAATCGCTTCGGTGCTTGTGTTGACGTCCTGCGCCGACGGCGACGGAACGCTGTCGCCGTCGAAGTTGTCCTCCGACATCGCGGGAGTTTGGCACGACGGCCGCGCTTCGGATTGCTCTTGCTGGAAACTACTAGTTGCATTGACTTCCTCGGCCACTCCGACGTCCTTTTCCCGCGCCGATGCACGGCGGGAAGCGTTCGTCGCTGTGCCCGCATCATCTTCTGAACTCTCCATTATCTACTGTTTTGCGACGCTGTCATATCTGAAATATAAAACGCTCGCTGGGTGATATTTACGTTACGAACGGATAACCTGGCGACGTGCGAGATTGACAAGCCACAGGCACCATTCTAATTCACCATAACGCTACAAAATTTCGTTCACGGGGTCCACAGCGTTGATAATATACCTACACATGTACTTTAATTTCATATTCACGACGTTTAGATGTTATCCGAGTACGCGCGAGGTCTTGGAAAGTATTCAACAGCGTAAACCGGCAAACAAAAAGCTTGTATACGCCATTTTTAAAACCAAAGACATGGCAGGTTGGGACGTACGGGCCAATAAAAAATATCCTATACGGACAATTCGGCCATTGTCGTGTTGGTAAACTGCATGAAGCCCATAGATCGCTCCACTTGAGCTTTTAGCTTGTAAAAGAGTAATAAATATATCTTTCGACATGTGTTAAAACGAGTCAGACAATAACTTTGCTTCCAGGAGAATTATTTATGGTGGCAACAATGTTTTACATCTTTCTTCTCTTGGAATCTTGGAAATATTAAAATAATTTTGAGCAACGCGATACGCGCGTTATGCGCGTCATGGTGTGATGTGATGAGTTATTTTTAATGTTAATTTATTGTATATCATTTTTATTACATGTCAATCAATCCTTGACATTTTTTTTATTACTAATAGTAAAACTTAGCTAGTAAAAAACGTACTTTTCAGTCAACTTCAGACATCAATTATTTTTACAATATTATATAATTAGTAGTAAAAAAAATATTTTTAGTCGATTTACAAGTATTGACTTTCACGAGAGCATCATAATTTTTACCTAAACTTACGACAAAAAACGAAATGTGGTCGCCCGTGTACTGTTCTACATTTATATTATCTGTGGCATGACGTAATATTATTGTAAACAAGCATCTACAAAAAGGGTCAGTCATGTGGTCTGTGGGTCTTTTTCTTAGATCATGATAACAAGCTCGTTAGCGTTACTAATAATAACCCTTTAGAAATACTTTCGTCAAATTATCAATTTATTGAGAATGAGTGGCAAGCATTTTCTATGTAGATAAATTAGTTACTTCTTTGCCGGCGCAGCGATTCAAAGAAGAGTTTAAAAAAATTGGATCCTTTTGAAATCAGAATTTTATTTTTCTTTTTTTTTTTTAATTAGAAAAAGATAAGAAAAAAAGAATTACTTTACTCTTTGTTTAAGGCTGCTCGCCCACGTCCGATAATCGGCAACCGATTTATGTAGTTGAGAAATGTAACGTATAGTACTTATTGCAATCGTGGGAAGGACTTCGGATTAGCTAACTGCCGTTTTTTTATAGAAGTATTTTTTTTTGGGTAGAATGCACCTTTTCTATAGTAAATTTGAAAGTACCAAAACGCCAAAACCATAGGGGCTAAAAAAAAAATCGCCAAAACTTTGTTTAGGGATTGGTGGGATAGTGGGAGTATTAAGGGTGGGGAAGATTACGTGGCGACACTATTTAAGCTTTTAATCTAAATTAAGGTCAGGGGCATCTTCAAGGTCAAGGTCAAACTCGTAAAGGTCGAGGTCAAACACTTCAAGGTCAAAATTTGCCTAAAATTGTAGAATATTGCCCTCTATCAAACTCCAACGTCAAGAATATACTCAAGGTCATACTCGAACCTCTCAAAAAATAATGCATATTTGAAAGAAAATGTCGACGGAGCCCCGCTGCGCGGGGCTCCTACTTCTGAGTGGTTTATAACAAAATAACCTCGAAGGGGATGGCGGGGTCTATTCGCTCGCTTCGCTCGCTCACTCGACCCCGCCATCCCCTTCTAACCTAACCTATCCGAGTCGGGATGCCCCCAAGTACAGAGCTCGCTCCGCTCGCTCTTGCATTTTGAGTCCTTCGAAATGTTACCCACTTGTAGGTGTGTAATTCTGTGCGTTGGTTATTATGTAGTGTATGTAGGTATATAGGTTGTTATAGAAAAAAAAAGTACAAAATCATTTATTGTATTTTATAAACATAAAGTACACATTTCATCAGTTCCTCATAAGGATCCAGATGGTTAATGGCAATCCGACGTCTCCATGCAAATTCTACGAGGAAGTTGCAAAATTTAATATTACGTTTCGTTACCCACAATCGCGAAATCTTAATTTTTTTTTTTATTTAATTAATTTTATTATTTGCTTTTTATTTGAAAACACAATACTTGCGCAACTATTTAAAAATAAAATAAAGTATAAAACTATAATATTCAATAAAAAAAACAGTTAAATGTGTGGTCACTTAGTCTGACCGTAAAACGAAACGACCTTGGACCGATTTTTTTAAGTTATCTGTGGCAAATTATGTCATTTTTTAACCGACTTCCCAAAAAGGAGGAGGTTATCAATTCGGTTGTATGTTTTTTTTTTTTTTTTTTTTTTTTTTGTGTTTGTTACCTCATAACTCCGACAATTATGAACCGATTTGAAAAATTTTTGTTTCATCTGAAAGGATATGCTTGCAGATTGGTCCCATTTAAATTATATCGAAATCGGTTACGAACTTTGGATTTTAAATCGAAATAGCTGGAATTTGACTATTTAGATGATTCTTTGATAATCGTATTTTGCTTTTCTGCGATTTGGCAGTGGTGTGGTAGGTGTGGGGCACCACTAAAAAGTGAAAAATAAAAAACTTTTTACAAAAAAATACAACCGACTTCCAAAAAAAAACACTACAAAGTAAAAAATAACTTTAATTTCGGAAGTCGGTGTCAAAATACGAAGAAACGAACAAAAACACCGATTTCCGAAATTAAAGTTATTTTTTACTTTGTAGTGTTTTTTTTTGGAAGTCGGTTGTATTTTTTTGTAAAAAGTTTTTTCGTAAATAGGTTAGAGAAAATTGAATTTTTAGGATTTTTTTTCTCTAAAACGGTGTGGTTGCGCGCTATAAAACTTTGTGATAGTGTTCTACAAGAAGAGTACTCTACCCAAAAAAATAATCAAGCTCCAAACCCACAGTTGCTAAAACGAAGTTGAGCCCAATCGTGTAACGGATAAAAAATCAACAAAATAAATGCCTGTTTTACCTAGCTTAGTAAAATCGGCCCATTTATCGGTGCTACAATAAATCTAACGTGGGTGGGCAGCCTAATTATGGTAAATGCGTGAAACAGGACTGACAACCATAGTTTTCTGTGCTGGTTGATTTCTTAAGTGGTTGATAGACGGGCTAGCAAGTACTCGGACTTATGGTTCGACGAGTAAGTTCGTTGACGACCGGAAAGGTTCGAAAATTTTGCTCACAGCGCACCTCGGCTCGCACGTAGGTCAATGCCACAAACGAGCCTAAACCTATCCTTTTGTTTTGAGACACGTTGAGTGCTATTTTGTTGCAAAAATGACTGATTTTTGAAGCTATTCACACTAATTCTTAACAGAATTCTTGATTGTTTCAGGAACACGGTTGTAACATACGGTTCAGGAGTCGACCAAAATTTGGTCGAGTAATAATTAATATTATGTGCCGAAATTATGGCTCTAAAGTCAACTGCTATTTCTTCTCTCATACAAGTATCCTGTCTGGCCTAATATCATATTATTCCTGAATAACAAAAAGTTTATTTCATTGACAACATCGCGGTCCCCCTGGTACATACCAGAGTAATGAGCTAGCTTTCATGGTGTCACCGACGTCGAGCAAAAGAAAGTTCGCGATCCATTATACCGGTTAATTAAAAACCGCGTACTCTAAGTTCACCCGTCTATCACCCACTTTAGCTTTCGTCTGCATTGCTTATTTTTTATGCTATCAACAAATCTGTCAGCTTGTCATCATTTTTGACAATTGAACTTTTCTGACTAAATTTGACATTTCGATTCGATTCGATTTGAGAAAAAATGTGCGTGATTTGACTGAGGTCGAAGAATTTGTTATATTCCACAGTGTTAGTTTAAAATTTGTATGTATTTGTAGACGATTTGAGTATTATCCACTATGACTACAATCCGACCATTTACGTGTGAAGATATGTTAAAATTTAACAATGTGTGAGTGTCTACTTCCATTACTTATCGTAATTTTAGTGTTTATTTTGTAATAAAACTAATCATATGTGAAACCTTCTTCATCTTTCAATAGTAATCAGTTGACTCTTAACTTTAATAGGAATTTGGACCCTCTGACCGAGACTTACGGGTTATCTTTTTATACTCAGTATTTGGCTCATTGGCCTGAATATTTCCAAGTTGTAGAGGCACCCAGCGGTGAAATTATGGGATACAGTAAGTAATAGTGTAACACATAGTTTTCAGGATGATAAACCTTTTAATGTGTATAATTTATGTTTATGTAAGAACATAGGACTTAGGTACTCATTATATTATACTTTCAGTTATGGGAAAAGCCGAGGGTCATGGTGACAACTGGCATGGTCATGTAACTGCATTGACTGTTGGTCCTGAGTACAGAAGACTAGGCCTTGCTGCAACACTTATGAATATCTTGGAAGATGTGTCTGAGAAGTAATGTTTTAGTCTTCACAATTTTGTTTATTTGTTGTCTAGATTTCATTTCCATAACCTTTTTTCTTTTTCAGGAAGAAGGCTTATTTTGTAGATCTCTTTGTAAGAGTGAGCAACAAGGTTGCAATTAATATGTACAAGAATTTGGGCTACATAGTTTATAGGACTGTATTAGAATATTATTCTGGAGACCCAGATGAAGATGCTTATGGTATGTTACTTTCAATATTATGTTGGTTTTGAAAAACAAAAATGTTGTTAAATATATCACTAATTGTTTATTTTTCTTTCCAGATATGAGAAAGGCTTGTTCAAGAGATGTAAATAAAAAGTCAGTTATACCATTGACACATCCTGTTCGACCAGAGGATGTTGATTAACATCAATAAACCACTCATATGAAAACTTCATTTTATTTAGAACCTTTAACCATTAATTATCATCTTCAGCTTCAATAGTTCTCTGTGGGGGAGTTCCTTGTTCCTCTCGATCTTCATCTTCTTCATTTGTTCCAGTCTCTAGAGGTTGTGTGACTTCTTTTTGCTTGCGCCAATTTTTAGCAGCAGCCAGCAATTTAAGGTTAGGCCTAACCATTTCATCTTCTGGGAATATGTAATCAAATACTTCCTCCCAACCTTCTTCAACTCCACTTTCACTAATAATCTTCTGCCTCTTTTTGACTCTTCTGGGCATTTTGGCCATAACCTTCTCTAGCTTTTCTTCTTCACCAATTTCAGTTTCGAAATCTTTCCATGCTTCTAAAAGAAGCACTCTTGCCTCCTTTTCGCCAGCACTTCGAAGACTATCATTAGCACGCTCATACACACGCCTAGCTAGGTCTACATTTATATTATCAGCATTTTCGGCATTCAGTTCAAACTTGGCATATGACAGCCATACTTTCACATGGACTGTTCTCTCTAACAATCTTTCGTAAAGTTGTCTTGCTTTCTCAGTTTCTCCCTGCTGAACTTCAAAGTCTATATAGCTTTTCCATAACAACTCAGGCATATCTAGTCTTGGCTGTCCCACTGCTATTTCATAAATTGCTCTGGCTCTGTCTATGTCACCTAGTAATGTCTCCAACTCAGCAAACTTTATCCAGGTTATGCAGTTTTCTGGGCCATATTCCAAAAACTTTTGGTATAATATTCTACACCTATCAAATTCTCTCAATTGAATTTCCAAATCAATGTAGCCTCTATACAATTTGTCACGAGGGCATATACCAAGAGCCATGCCTAATGTCTTTCTTGCTTGCTTTAGATCTTTACATCTGACTTCAAATTGGGCATACATCAACCATATTTTGGAGAATGTAAATATTTTGTGTGGTATTAGTTCTAAACAAGTTCTATAAACTTGCCTTGTTCTCTCAGCATCCTCAGCTTCTAACTCTTCATACAATGCATAATTAATCCACAAATAGATATAACGTCGCCAGAACTGCTTGTCTTTTGAAGGAGGTACATTTGCTATGGCTCTTTCATATGTGTCCCTGATGTCATCAACATTCCCTTCATTTTCTACAAGTCTTATGTAGTCAAACCATGCATCATAGTTGGTGGGATTCTCAATTACTTCTTGTTCATACATATATTTTCTCTTGTTAACAATTACATCTTCAATACCAGATCTGTCCCCATACTTTTTTTCATGAATTGTATATGCTTTGTATAACTCCTTGTTTCTATCTTTTGGAATATGATCCAAAGCATACTTGTAAATAACTCTTGCTCTGTCATGTTCTTTTTGGTTTTCTTCAAACTTGGCAAAGGCAATGAACAATCTTTCATCAAGTTCTTCATCACCAAAGAACTCAACAGCTCTTTCAAACACTTTCCTTGAACCATTTATAAATCCATGATTTTCTTCAAACTTAGCGTATTTGATCCAGTTCTTTACATCAGGGTGGACCATAACAAATCTTTCATAAATCTGGCGAGCCCTATCTAGTTCTTTGTATCTGAGTTCAAAGTTTATGTATGTTTGCCATGCTTGTTCATCTGGTTGCCATTCCATCCAGCGTTCAAAGACCTAAGAAAAAATTATATAAAATCATTATACAAATTGTCACTTCAATCAGTCCAAACTTCAGCCAGTTTACGTAAAAAAAAAAAAACAATCAGTTTCAGCCCCTAGCATTCTTTAGCTCTGGAATAGCTAGTGGCTAGAATGAAGTGGCGTTCTTGCTGTCTGAGATAACTCAAAATATTGATCTACATTAGACTATGAGTGTACCAAATGTACCATATTAATTAGTGCTTTTAATCCCCAGGTCGCTCAGGAGCCCGGAAACAAGTGTTGTGTTCACTTTTCGGCCATAGGCTTACCCTGTCTATAATTGTGAAACTGAAACTTAGAAGTCAACCTTTTGGTACAAACTTTTAGATAGTAGTGACCTATTTTAACTGCATTCCAAAACTGAAGTGATTTTTTTAATATAGACTTTTATGAAACTTAGGGCAAATTTTTTACAATGGGTTCAAATCTATTACAGAAATAATTTTCAATATTTGCATTTTGTTTGTAACTATAAAAGTTCAGGTTACACTTTTGGCTTGATAACATGTTTTGGTTGGCACTACTTTCATTTTGAGATGGTAACCAGTAAATACATACTTGTCTGGCACCTGCAACATTCTCCAACATCTCCTCCATGTAGGTATACTTGTACCAAAACTGTGACACTCTTGGCAGTATGGTAACAGCTCTGTCCCACAAGTTACGGGCATGATTCACTTGTCTGTTCCTCATCTCCATTTCTGTGTACTTCAACCTAGCATAAACACAGTAAAACAGTATCTTAAAATTTGCAAAAACAGATTTGTTGCTGATATATAAGCCTAAAGATGTCTATATGAAATATATTCTTTCAGGACATTATATTATGAGATGAGAAATAAGTTGAAATTGAGGAAGAAAAAATATTATGCTGATCCTAAATTATTGTAGACTAGCTGTCCCACGCGGCTTCGCTCCCGTCAACTGCAACTTTCTTAATTTTTTTTCTTTCCTATGAACCTTCTCCTAATAATAACCAATACAACAAAAAAAGAATTAGCGAAATTGGTTGAGCCGTTCACGTTTGATGCGAGGACCAAGGAAAATAGGGATTTATTTTTATATATTAGAAGGTATGGACAAAAATTATGATATACAGATTTGAAGCTTCTGCTAGGGAAAGTTCGACCAATAAAAGAAAATATTGACGTCAAGAACTTACCATAGAGTAACATTTCTGTGGTCCACATCAAGAGCGCGTTCATAAATAGATCTTGCTCTCTGAACTTGCTTCTGTGATTCTTCCCATTGAGCATATTTGAGCCAGTTTCCAATAACCTGAAAACAGAAGTTTGGGTTATCAATAGTTCTTAATGTTACACGTGTGACCCAGCAGCTGTACACACATAAACAATCAGTAAATTTTTTTATATAGATGTGAAATAAAAATATGGTATTTTGATATAGGTTTGAAGTTTTGAACCATGGAATGAAATCTGTTTTCATGGCTCATGAAATTTGTGAAAGTGATGCAAATCATAAATATTTCCAATGAAATGAAGAACTAATTACTCACAAGTCTGTTCTTCCGGATATTGTCTTCGAATGCTTTTCTCTTGCGATGCTGGTAGTCCCTTAGCTCTTCTGGGTCAGAGATCTTCTGTTTCGGTGGTGGCGGTAAAATCTCCAAGTCTCTCTCTTTAGCTTCTCTGAGAAGTTGCTCAGCAGTAATTTGTATCTCTGCTGGTGCTTTATTTTTAACCTGAAAGTTAATAATTTACAAATAAATAGGGTTAATTAGCACTTAGCAGTTCAATGTACAGTTTGTGACTCGAAAACTATTTACCTTCGCCACTTTGGGCATTTTTGTAGTTTTACCGTCCATGACTCTTGTTTGCAGATTCTCGATTTTATTTCTGTAATTGTTTACCGAAAATCAGATGGTTATTTTGTAAATAAAAGGCCAAACTACGACGAAGTGAATCGTTTGTGTAATTAAGGCAAAGACAAAATTTGTTCAATTGACTTGACAGTGACAGTTGAAGTTTCGATTCGACAGCGTGTGTTCCGAAATACAAAACTACCTCTATACTGGCTAGTGCTCATGACCTCATGAATCGACGCCCTACTGTTGAATCATTCCGAAATATTAGGCATGGGTTCGATATATCAAAACGTAACTTATATCGGATATAATAATAAGTTTAGTATCATACCATATCGATATCTAAATATAAATAACCGTTTTCACAATAACTTCATCGAGTTAGTCGAGTTATGTTGTATAAAACGAGAATAAACTACGAATAACGAACAAAACGCAAACTTCACATCACGAGCGACATGACATTGACGGTTTTTATTCGCTTTGTCTCTGTCTTACCATCGAATATTTTACTGGTGTAAAAGTGATGAAGCGAATATTACGTAACTTCGGATAGTGATTGGTTATTTGGTTGCGTGCGTAATGTCTATATCTTAACGCCGTAGCAATAAGGTCTAGTTTCTATTCATTTAGTAACAACAAAGAGTCCATGAGTTTTTAACTTTTCGGCGGCTACTCGATATCAATGCATTCTTTAAACTAGACCTACATGTAATAGATTTAAGGTTGAATTTATTTTGTTGGAATAAGAATTGCATCAATTGAATTTTGGTTTGTATTTTTTTGGACAGTTTTGTTTTGACTTGCACTTGACCTTGACGACACGTGCCGTACTTAACGATAATTATTTGCCTTTTTTTAGTTTGTATTTAGGTTCTTATCTATCTTCTATCTATCTATACTTATAATAAATCTGTAGAGAGGTCAATTCTGTACATGAAATATATTTCCAAAATAATTATCAGGGGGTGATTAGGGATCGATACTGATGCCAAAAACGCAATCAGTAAAATTTTTGTCTGTCTGTCTGTCTGTCTGTATAACCGTTATAGAAACAAAAACTACTCGACGGATTTTAACGAATAGAAACACCAAAGTAATACATGAAGTACGCTAATAATAATAAGCCATCGCGCGTGAATACTGAATCATGATATATAAGAAATATTTTTGTATAAGGTCGCGAACGCACAGGCAGGCGGCTTGCAAAACGACAAACGCAAACTCACAAGTTTGTTGTTAGTTTTGCATTTGTCGTTAGTTTGCGTTTCGTTCGTTTCACGTTACTTACTTGTGCAAATCGTACTACTGATATCGATATTTGAAAACGGTTTTCGATATCGATATGAAAACTGAATATCGGTTACATATCCGTTTGCAACTAAATACGAAAACGCCCATCTCTACGAAATATACAGGCCAGTGCGTTGACGTCGTAAATTGACACCGTATTGAAAAAATCCTCAAAGTCTGATGCGTTGTCCTATCACGTTTTTATTAATCGAAGGAAGTATGTGCTACTTTTGATTTTAATAACATGCACATAAAAAATATTTTAAAACCAGGTATTTTTATTTAAATAAACCTTATGCCGAAAAAAATGATGAAAAAGTTTTATCCTCATACTGTAAAGTTGTCAAAATTAAGATAGTACCGATTGCCAGTTCACAGTCGAAATGTCACGGTCAGGTGACATGGCCATATTGGCCATGTGTCAGCCAAGTGTGCTAACATCTAGCCGTTTATTCTGTCCTCATCACACCGTGTACACACAGGTGGAGTGAACAAAACGTGACCCGCGTCCGTAGGAGAATACCCTTCAGCGAATCACTACACGTGGTCCCAGGGTGGTGCTAAACAGGTGACACTAACCGCCTCCGTGGTCTAGTGGTTATACCACATGATTCAGACCCAGAGGTCCCGGGTTTGATTCCCAGTGGAGGCAAATTTTTTGCTCGGTTTGGTTGGTGGTAGGACTTGTTCTAAGTCCGCCTGGCAAGCTACCACCATCATGTCTAAGTCTGTCGCCTTAACAACTATGTCTGTCAACAGCATTGTTGTGTTCCGGCAGTTAGAGGTATGATAGCCAGTTCCTCTGTTTAAGAGGATTCCGGGTGAAACTCGCTTCCATCTTCGGCCTAATCATCACGGTGAGATTTGGGCCAAGAGTTTTGCATAAAAAAAAAGCTCTCATTCCATCTTGTTTTATGGTGTGAGAGCTCACTTATCGTTCACTTCGCCTAAGTTTTCACTTCGACATGTTTATAGAATCCTGTGGCGTCAAAATGGCGTCGGATTCATGACGTCATGAGCACTGGCCTATTTACTTACTGGGTTATATTTCGGAACACACCCAGACTCCAGCCGTGCTCCAACCAGCCCGCGAAATTCAAAATGTCTTGCGTTTTTTTGTAATTTGTAGGCCAGTGCTAAGTTGTATGTTGATTAAAATATTATTCGCGGCTGTAAGACGTATGTAGTTATAGAATTATAATCATCAAAATCATCAATGCAACATGAGAAATCATAGATCCTAAAAAAAAGGCTCTCATCAGGAAAAAGGGTTACCGTAAGTCCGTAACCTTTGTACTTCCGTGACATTGGTGGCATGGTTATGTTCACAGCACGGAACACAATAACCTATCGGTTATTTATTATAATATCATTGGAACACAGAGTACGTTAGACGTCCTCCACACTGTTTCCGAAGTTGATCGAAGTTGAGCGAAAACGATAGTGTAGAGGGGCACTTCGCTTCGCCTCGTGCAACTTCGCCTCGCTTCGGGTGACTTCCAGTCGTTGTTGGTTTTTGCGCCCGAGTCAAAGGACTCGAAGTGTCACAAAGTTCGAACACGAAGCGTCTGACCACACTACTCGGCTCACTTCGGTTCGCGTCAGCCATCATAGTAAATACGCACGTATTTTTATTTCGCGAGAGTACACATTGCAACGGCAGTTGCCACATGAACGTTATCCATTATGCCTATCGTGAGGGGAACAGGTGACTGAGCTCCTCGCGAAGTTGCTAGAGTGTGTGGACAAAAGTACTCTGTGGTGGACACGTACTTCGGACTTCGGTCAACTTCGGAGAGTACTTCGTCGAAGTTACTTCGGGAATAGTGTAGAGGACCCTTTATAATTGCAGTGGAAGAACATGACATAATATACAATCTGTGCTTGTGTGTGCTGTGCACATGAAGGTATAGATAAATATGGAGTCCACACTTCGAATACCTACTTGAAGCAGAAATGAAGTATCGCTATCTCGCTCAATGTGGTCAATCTCTCTCTTTCTAAGTACGGTGACCATTATTCTTTTTTCTCAGGACAGCACTTGTAAGTAGTTGCTTTCCGTTGAGTGGACAATATGTACCTATGCGTATAAATTACGCATAAAACAAGCCGTTTGTTACAGTATAAACGTTTGAATGGTTATTTTATTATTAAAACGGATATATAGGAGATGAAGTTCATGGAGTACTTAGTTAACCCGCTCCAACGAAGTTGCGGCCGAAGTGCTAGTAATTATATAAAAACCTCAAAAATTACATAAAAACACTTTCCAAATTAAAATCATTTATTAACTAGGTATTCTTTTATACATGACTAACGATCATTGCTCTGTGTAGTTTCTGTCTCCACCCACGTAAATCATTGAGTATATTTTCTGTATGACTCATAAGTAAGCACGTATACGCTTGTTATAAATAGTATTTGTTATTTTTAAGCAGTATGGTTTCATGCGATTCATTGCAATAAATTGAGTTCTTGATCGGATGATTAATTTCTTGTAACAGAGGAGTAAAATGTTGTGATACAATATTTATTTATTTTCGATGTCATTTACTCTAAGTGCCAAAACTAGCACTTGATATAGCCAGATCAGCTATTTTCACTATAGACTCTTCATGTAACTTGATATCTGAAAATTATATTTAAAGAACATTACTTTTTGCCATAATATTTCAACTACTATATTGCTAAAAACATAATAATGTGTATGGAGGTTCCCGTTCGGTAGTTGGACCCGCCGCCTGATTCAGTAACCGGTAATTCTTGACTCGGTACATTGTTTGAAGCTCGGGCCTTGTTCCCGTTACCAGTCAGCTACATTTTTTTTTGTATCCGAATATGTAATATTGTAAATGGAAACCAATAAAAACCTAATATGGATAATTAAAATTTTACCTTGCTAAGTCATACTGCTTCTTGATTTGTAAACTGCTGTTTGTTTTAAGCGCCTTGTTGTTGGATTGGATCGTAATCTGATTCTTGAAAATGCACTTTCATAAAATTTAATTTTCAATGATGCCACAGAGTACTTTATACTATATACTAATGATGCAATGGATGGCCACAGTTTCCTCTGAGTACTATTTTTAGGAAATAAAAAAAACACTGTTGGTATATTATTTTATGCTCTAAATAATTAATTATAAAATATCTAATAACAGACATTCGTTCCCCGTATGAGTATGTGTATGATATAATGACTAAGAAACATGTTCACATTTAATTAAAGATCCCGGAGAAAGTCCCAGATAAATCCTCAATATGGTCACACTACTTCAAAATGACTTCCGATGTAAACAAAAAGTTAGAATTACAATAAGTCAATGAAAATCGATGAGAACCTATTTGATCTTTACATAGTTATCAGTATACTCATTTATTAGTACGCTGAACATATTGGTTAAGCGTTATGTGAAGTAATTCATAGAAAATACAAAGAAATATGTTTAAAATGACTCAATGTCAGAAATCACGATTTAAACACTTACACGTGAAATTGTATTTCACTTTTTGGACACCACGTATTACCGCAACCGTGCTCTTCACAACTGTGCACAATTTCTTTGATTATACCTTCAATTACAGACAAATATTTCAAACAAAGCTGTGAACCGTAATGTAAACAAGCGCCATGTTGGAACATTTTAATTGACAACTTGACATATTGCGGCCAATGTTGCCACATTACCAAATCCCAAGGAAATGGGATTCAAATTCACATTATTTGCCAATCACGATGAGCATCCGTGACCAACAATTTTAGGATTTTTTATATCAGTAATCGTAGTTCAACTATTTATTTGTAGACACATTATCTGCAAGTGTTTTACTTCAGATTCTGTTAGTTTGGTGAGTCTTTTTAAGAGGTTATAAGGAGATTTCAAAAAATAGATTTCCACACTAAGTCCACACAAGAAAGAGAAGTCGGCCACCATAGAGTGAGATAGAGTTGCGTAGGTATTTGACTCAAACAGTTGTTCCAAGTCTGGACTCCATATTTATCTATACCTTCATGGCTGTGCATGACGTGAATGTCAACTGATGTCAACTAATTGTAATTTGTCAACTTCAAACCAAAATAATTAAATAAATATCCGAGCCATAACCTTAAAAATTGAATTGAATTGAAATAAATATCCAAATATAACCTTAAATCAGTAAATCTTTGCTTCTTCCAATTGTTATTCAAACTCGTATACAATAATATTTTTAAGCGGCTAATAGCTCTTACAATTATCCACAGTTTGCATCATGTTTTATTCATTAAGTCGTCTTATTTCGCCTCGTCGTGGTTCAAGTGAGTTTTCTAGTCTTGTAGTGTGTCTTTTTGGATTTTGAATAATATAATGTGTAACTTAGCAGGAACGCAACAAATTTAAAACCCCACATTGTTAACTTACAGTTGCAAGAGTTGCTACTAGAGTTTTTAGTCAAAATGCTTCATATACAAGGGAAAAACATCCAGATGAGCAAATACACTACTTAAAATCAATTATTGAAAGCAGTACAGAGGACTGGATCGTTATCAAGAATGATGTTCTGTCCAAGCAAGGCAATGTGACCGAAAAGAATATTGATGCTATCATGTTAAAGTACATGGTGGGCTATAAGAACCATAAGGCAGCTTTATCATTTGCTGAGCATGTAACGAAATCTGGTGAGGAGCTATCTTTGGGCACAATCAACGCCTTGCTAAATCTTTATTATGAAATCGGGAAGACTGGTAAATTAACAAAAGTTCAAACCAAGTTCATTTTAGATGCTCACAAGAGTTTACATGATAAATACAAATTTCTAGAGTACAGTACATGTGAAAGGCTTTTACATGCACTTTGTGTTATAAATGAGTGGGAAAAGGCTTTGAAAGTTTTAGATGAGATACATTTAAGCACTGTTCCATCACATTCAGCCTACAGTACCCTAATAGCTACACTCTTCAGACTAAACAAACAGAAGAGAGCTTTAGAACAAATTGCAGAAAGTCTCAAGCATAAGAGGCCTCTCTTAGAAAATGCTTATGAAGCATGGTTAGATTATATTCTAAGGAAATATAAAGACAAGAAAGTTATAGCAAAACATTTGGAAGAAGTTTTTTCATTTTTAGTTAAAAATTGTGCTATTCTACCTTTGAGTACTGCCAATAAATTAAAAGATATTTACAGCTCTATGGACTGGGATGCACAGTCAGCTAGAATAAGGAAAGTGGAGTGAGTGTCATCAGTTATCATAGTTAGAAGCCCAGGGGGTCTAAAAACGCCACTTTAGCAGAATCAGAAAGTACATCATGCTAACTGCCACTGTCAAATTTCCCAATAAATCTTGAACTAAATGCATAAGCAAAAAAGATGAAAATGCAGTTTCACAGATTGATGCATATTTAATATTATGATTCTGCTAAAGCAGCTTATTTTAGACCCGCAGAAGATATTTTTGTAAATGCTTTTTTATTCATGTTTTTTATCTTTTCTATTTTTCAGTGGTCAGTGTTCATGCTGCAAAGACATATTAGACTGTTTATCATTAACAGATGAAGAATTCACATCATTACAGCAGAATGTAAAGGATAAATTAATTGTAGGTTCAGATTTGTTTCTAAAAACATCTCCTGAGGAACTAAAGAGGTTCTCAGATTTTGTAGAAAAGACTGCACCTTATGACATTGTTTTAGATGGGCTTAACATAGCCTACACTGTGGGTGTAGGCAATAATATGGAAAAAGTCAAACTCTTGAGTAATGTTGTTGATCATTTTGTGAGACAAAGGAAAAAAATCCTGCTCTTAGGCAGACAACACATGATGAAATGGAATAAGAGGAACATGCAGCAAATCATGAATAAAACAAGTTTCTTCTTTACTGATAATTTGTGAGTAGACTTTTTTTGTACTTACTTAAAAAAATTCTCATGCTTTTTTTATTTCTGGTACACAAAGACAGCAATAGTTAGATATAGACACGGTTGGCGCAGTGGTTGAGCGTCTGGCTGCTGCACTGCTGGTTGTGGTTTCGATTCCCGCACAGATCAAATATTTGTATTGCCTACAGCCTACAGATAGTGGTTCTGGGTCTGGTTGTTTGTGTATGTGACTTTCTATGTGTGTAAACTGACCCACAATACTGGAAGAATTTCTAGTGTGGGGCAATGTTTTAAAAAAAGAAAAAAAAGTTATTTTTATACCTATGTGGTCTTTTGTATGGTGTCTGCTACTTACATAGTTTTTAAGTAGTGTGTATTACTAACATCATTTGGATCAAGATCTGAAATAAAATTATTTTTATTTTTTATTATTTTAAAGGAATCATTTAAGTATATTTGAAAACTAGATGCTGACTGCAACACCAAAAAAATTAAACAACATATAAGCAGCATGTAACCACTATTAATAGCAGGGGGCTTTCCATAAAATAAAAAAATGTTTATTTCAATTATATAAAGCATTAACATATATACGTGAATTGATGAGATGTGGGCTTGTTGTGGTGTCTATAGATTCTAGTTACCCCTCCCTCAATGGGAAATTTCTTTATGTATGTACTTTAACTCAATTTTCATTTTACAGATCCCAGGATGACCCATACTTCATAACAGCTGCGATACTCAGTGGTCCCCAAACTGACATAGTATCCAAAGACCTGTTGAGAGGTCACAAGTTCCTCTTGAAGGACGACAATTTAAGGCTCGTGTTCAGAAGGTGGCAGTGGCAACATCAGTGGATGGTCTTCCCCAGTAATCAAAGAGGACAATTAATACAGGTATGTAGAATGTTGCTGTCATAAGGCCAGACCCTACTATGATGTGTCAATGCCTTAACGATTCCTTTGTGTTGGAGAGACAGATCTATGCAGGAATTATTATTATGTTCTGTGGAAAATTAAAGGATTCTATCCCATTGGTTTTCAAGACACAAAATAGTATGATAGGTAGTAAAATAATATTTAAAGGAGGGTAACATCATAATTGTGTTGTTTTTTGTTTTCAGCCACCGTTAAAGTTCACCCCTTGTGCACAAAAGAAGAATAATACCTGGCACCTTCCCTTCGAGAGAGAGATTTTAACAGCGACGTCACAAATAAACGATGGCACACCCGATCTTTCCAGCTGGCTATGTTTAAGGCATAAATGATAAATAAATTCGATTTTTTTAGTAAAAAACATGATCATTCGATTTAATTGTCTACCTCTACACTACAACTAAAACAATATCAAGAGCTGGAAACAAAATATAATATTTAAAAGCTGCCCATCCTGACCTACGGTGCTGATATATTTGCCTGTATATTTGGCTCATTTATTTTTTACTATTTAAATATTCTATTTTAGGATAGAATAATTCCAGATTGCCTCAAGGATATTTTTTAACTTAGAAAATATGTGTACCTAAGAGTTTTTTTATTTAGCTCCGCTTCTTCCCAGCCAAGTCTGCAGTTCTGGGAGAGGTATAGGACTAGTTTTCATGATCTCATCACGCCTTGTCGTTTGATAAAGAGCTATTGTAAAGCCGGAGCCACCCAATTGCCAAGCCTCAACAAACCATCACAAATCCAGGACAGGGAGTTTGACTTGGTTTGTGTAGGTTTGCAGGCGCTTTTATCCGACCCCGACTAAAACGACAAAAAAACGACACTCGGGGCCAGAGTGTCCGAAACCTGACCAGAGTGTGCAAAAAGGCTGCCAGGCTCGAATAGGATTGGATGGGTATGGCGGGTTACGTCAGCCGCATGCACAATAAACGTTGGGCAAAAGGTCGCTGAAGATGGAAGGCGCCGCCGACGAGGCCAGCTCAGAAAGTGGTGGGGAAATCCCAGCATTGGGATAACATAGGCAAGGTTATGAAACAACCAATAAAAAATGTAACCGACCAACAAACGTAATGTAATGATATTCGGTTCATATTTCCTTACATTATAATGCTAAAGATTCTTTTTGTATTGTTGAACATGCTAATCTCTGGAACTACCTACTAGTCGGATTGGAATAAATCTTTTTGCATTTGATCTCAGACCAATAAAAAAGTATTATTGGTCTGAGATTTGATAGACCAATTCATGAGGCAGGTTACAGGCTATTTAGCACCTATCTGTGGGTGCCGAGCAAAAATAAATATTACAGGACCTTTAAATAGTTCTTAACGAGAAGGAAACGCTGAAAAAAGTATTCTCTCGGTTTAAAAAAATCTTGGCTGGAAGTGTTTTTTTTTTTACGAGTTTATGTAGGTACGTCTCACGTCAAACATTTGATTGTCAAATTTCATACAAAATAATACCTACCTATGCATTGATTTTTGAGAATTCATTTTTAAAATTAACCGTGTTATATTTTCATAAGCAATCATGCCGAAACCAACCCAAAAAGATAGTAGAGAAAGTAATAGAGAAAAGGTAAAGGAAGATGCCAAATCAGCCAAGACCACGTCTGATCAGAATCTTAAAAAGAAGATACTGCGGGATGAAGGTAAACCTATACGATGATTTGAATGCTGTTTATAGGGAAACATTTTCAAATCCACTCAGAACTTTGTAGAACAGCATCTTGAACATGCTGGCAAGCAAGCATACCTAAAGATGTCCGTTCTCTAATTCCTTTTGCGAGACAGCAATAGGCATTAGCTTCGCGTCGATCGTTTCCAACGGATTTCTGGTTCAAGCTGCATCCTTTAGGTACCTATCTGCCTTTGTTATCGCCCCCATCGGTATTTGTTACCCGCGTTGCCTACCTAATAATTCTATATAGTCGGTTTCTCTATCTCTGTAGATTTCCTTCATTGCTCGCCACTTTACTCGGTCTTGGGCCTCCCACATCAAATCTTACGGTCTACAATAGACCGTCTACCCAAGCCTAATTTACTACCTTACCAATAGTACCAATACCTATACTTTTTAGAGCGCGCCCTAAGGCGGATGACACAACGTCAACGCCGGAACCTGGAGCGACTAGAGATGTTAGCTCGGCCCAACTCACGCCGACTTCGAGATCTTTGGAACGAGAAATGCACTATTTTACCGCGTGACAGGAGAGATAAAATCAAGAGCGCCTTGGAGGAAGATTACTTCCTCAGTCCTGAGTATGATTTACTTTGTTATTTTATCTAGGTACCTACCTACTGGTATGTTTTACATAACATGTCTTTGATAATCTTGTGATCCTGGGTAGAGCCCGTACTAAGAGCGGCTGCCGAAGCCAACTCGTCGAGGCCTCTTTGGCCTTACTTATTCATAGGCGGCCATCTCTAAGAGCGAGTGTATCGCCGCGAGGTGACGGTTTTTCACTCGTCGAATCGTCTCGATAATATCGCCGTGAGGAGACGCTATCATAGAGTTGTTAAAGAAATACATGGCACGACGATAATATCGCCGCAATTCTCTCGTTCGGTGAAATGGCTACTTAATGTTATGTGTGCACTGCAGGTACCTACACTCTTTTCTATTATTAGGTAGGTATTAGTTTAGGTAGGTGGCCTGCCAGCTTACGAAATTTGTTCAAAAGACTCACCGCGGCCCTGGAATGCAAAGGAAAGAATTAGGAGGAACACGGATGGATTTTAGTCAATAAGAGTCTGACACACCGGCTTCGCCCAGAACGGGAGGAATCATTTGATAAATTCCGATCTAAAAAAATAGGTAGGTATCTATCTAAGTGGTCAAGTTTCTGTTTGGCGTCTACTGTCGATTATGGCCATAGACACCGAAGGCCGCTCGGCCCGGTGATGTTAACAAAACCAGCAGGTTTAAACTGTGGCCTCGTAGTCAAATATTCAGGGATTTTTGAAATTAGGTAAACCAGCTGGCAACACTGGCGTTAGGTCCAGGGATCTATCAAAACGCTTGTTTTCCGATATTGATTTTGATTGATTATTTGTTGTTTTCTTTCTCGGGTCTCTGGAGACCCGGTCCTTTGGTAGGCGTACGAGAGGCCGAAACCAACTCGCAAAGGCAGGCCCCGTTAGAAATTTCAAATGTAATGGGGCACCAACCGGCGATTATCCCTGTATGCACTGAAAGTATTCCCAAGGACAATCCCCGGTTGGAGCAAGACTATTGCAGAATATGGAAACAAAAGATGAAACGCTATAGGTTTGGGCGGTTAGTGGACTGATAATCGTTTATTATAGAAGAACTGTTGGCCCCTGCCTGACCACTAACAATATACCTACACGGCTTTTAAATGGCAGGGGGTGACTTGCACACTCAATGATTGGGCCCCCGAAAACTGTCGCTAGCACAAAGTGACGTACCTATCGCCAAGGAGGCAACATGGCCTGGGGTGCTAGAGGAGTGGAGAGGTATACCACGGCTATCAGGACAATCCCGGAAGTGCGGTCAAGATCCCTACCAGCATCTTACTGGATTATACATCCTTCTCCCGAGCACGTGTGCTCTAGCAAATCTCTACTCAGACCGGCCGATTAAGGCAAGAAAGAGGTGGGAGCTATGTTCCTCGTCAGTGTTCACTCTGGCCAGCCAATAAAGGCAAGCCGGAGATGAGGAACAGACTTCTCCCGGGAGATAAGGTTCGTGGGGTCGCTACTGCCCAACAGTTCGCTACAAAACTGCCTTGCGGATTGTATATCTCTTTGTCTGGCCCCTCACCCTAGGTATGACCTAAGGTCTATCGGGACGCGCAAGCCCCACCACGACGTCAACGTAGAGATACTGCGGTAGGGTGATTGATTATTATAATTATGATATTGATTGACGGCTATTTTATGTTTACCATTTTACGTCATAGAACTTACGTTTTCAAAGAAATTTCTCGCATGTGCTGCCAAATGGTGGGATGAATTTTCCTGAAACCCCGTTTTTGGGAAATAATTTTAACTCTGTAATTGCACATACTACCTACGCTAGGTCCAGAACAGTGTCTTGCCGTTTACCACCGATTTGGCCAATTGAGCCTACATTTACGTGCCAAGTGCCGTTGCAAAAATACTTGCCTAAAAGGCGCTCACATGACGTTACAACTTACAATCGAAATGACAACAAAGCCATTTTACGTAAGTTCTTTGACAAAATTGTCCAAAATGCGTTACAACGATTAGGACATACCCAGTAGGCAATGGTCGTTGTTAGTGATCATTCATGCGAGACTTGTGATGAAACATGCATTGACTAGTTATCAAACAGCAATAATTTCGGGCAGATGAAGAGAATGTTGATTTTTGGAAAGCGTTGGTCCGAGTAGGTTGTAGGTACACAAATAGACGATTATAACAAATTAAACTTAAATCAAATGATATTATTTCTTCGTTGTTATATTAAAAGTTAGTTATACCTAACAATGCATCCCCAATGTACCTATACATCTCACCAAAGTGGCATGAAAATTCAGTTCTAGCTCACCTCACATGTTTTCAGGGTGAAATGTTTCCAGAATTAACCCTTTAGTTTGGAAATACGCATCAAGATTCAGGTTTAACTTGAGTCCTTCTTTCACAGGCAAACTGAGCAGTACTTCCTAGCCTTAAGGGGACCTGAGAGGTCTAATTACGCTGGACTGGCTGGCTTGCTGAAGCGCAAGGAGCAGATTGACAATGAGAAAGAGCTGCGACAGAGGCAGGCCTGGCTTGTCAGCTTTAGTGCTCAGGTTTGACCAGATGATTACATTGTTTTTGTTTGTGTTCTTATCTTGCAATTAGCCATCGTGGGCCTCGGGAGGGGAGTGCAAGGGGGTGCACTTGCACACCTGGCTTTCAATAAAACATGTTTTAAAAAAAAAATAGACAAGCGGAATGTAATATAAGAGACCTAGCAAATCCGAGGCAAAGTACTTCGAGCTCCCTCGCGTTCGGCCTTTTATTCGTTTCCTTTAGTTATGGGTAAAAAAAATCTATCCTATTTGTGGCGGAGTTTTAAAGATGTAGGTACCCCCCTGAAAATAGTACGGCCGGAGCCCATATTATTATAACTAGCTGACCCGCGCAACGTCGTCTGCGTCACATTTTCCATTACTCCTCCGCTCCTATTTGTCTTAGCGTGATGATATATAGCCTATAGCCTTCCTCGATAAATGGGCTATCTAATACTGAAAGATTTTTTCAAATCGGACCAGTAGTTTCCGAGATTAGCGCGTTTGTTTGTTTGGTTGAACGACGTTGACGTTGCACAGGTCAGCTAGTTATTAATACTTACTTTATTTCGGATAATTTCGAACATCCATAACGGTGTTAGTAAGTATTTAAAACTATGTTAGTAAAACTCAAAATTAAAAACAAATCATCAATCGATCAAATGGACACAATGGAGTGCGATCTATGGGTCTATGAAAAGGACCGTCAAGTCGGTCAGCTATTACTTTCAGAATGCTGTTGGAGCTTAGGTACTCGGATACGGTGCCAAATGGGGGGGCCGTTCGCTTTCTCATGATGGCATGAAAACCATCTAAATATTATAATTATTGTACACGAAGGGCGTTGAGTGTCCGCTGAGTGCCGCTGATCCACAAGGCGCACGTATAAAAGATTGGCAGTACCTACCTATGCACTTTACCTCATCAAGGCACCGTTTAAACCTGCGAAATACATGCATATCAGCCATGCTAGACTATTACCAGATGAGATGGGTGCCTTTTATCGTTTAGGGCGCTGCTCCTTCCGGAGCCAGCCCTTTCTGCGTTATTATTTGGATCTCAGACCCTCTAATCGTCGAAGATATCACGCTGCTTTTTAAGCCGATGTATGGTTTAAGGCATAGTGAATTGCCTTGCTAGCTGGTTTGGGTGCTTCGACATTAATATATAGTTTGACTAATATTGATCTGTCTAGGTGGCGTTGCGTTTATGTGATTATATAGCCAAAGGACAGAAGGAGATCATGGTCTCCAACCGTCTGAGGAGCATCGCTGACGTGGTCCTCGAACGAGTTGCTGACATTCTGAGTAAGTATCATCCCGTTTTAACATACATAAACAGACGCCTTTTCTTACGGGGTTAAGCAGAGACTACAGATCCTAACACACTCCTTTTGCTCCGTCTACGTTCAATGCACATTGTATGGCGGCCAGTTGGCTGCGACTCTTGCAGTCGTTAGTCGCTTTTCATGTATCCTCAGAACATGACCACACCATATAAGGTCCAAACATAAAAGGGTACATTTACCGCATTTAAAACCTTTATTGTAGAACATTCTTTAATTTTTTGGCTTATATTTCTGTAGTATCTATTCTCTTTCAAATTCTAACAAGCTGCGATTTTCCTGGATTCTAAAAAAACGCAGATACACGCAGTAAACATTTTGGGAAAATCGAAAAAAGCATAATTGCAGATCCATATTAGATACTTATTTCTAAAGATTACCTACCTACTCTTGGAGCCGTGTTGTGTCCTCTGTATAACTTGTACCCTGCCATACCCGCGGGCAGCGGAACTTGATTTGAGTTTGGCAGGTTATGACAACATTGTTAGCTTGTGTTCCTATTGCTGTCTATAAAATGTACAATAGGCTTGTTTACTGAAAAAATCTAATTAGTCCGTCAGTTAGATTATCAAAAAATATTTGTCCAGTATTTTTTCTTTTGTTACGGGAACCAAAATTGACGAAGTTACGACGCTTTTAAAATTCTCAATACGTCACTCTCCGGCATAATTTTTAGCGGGAAGTGACGTCACGAGCCCCCAATCCCGAGTTTTGATGCGTTTTATCTTTGACAATATTGATTGATTTACAAAAACAAATGAAGTCGGTAAAAATACTTACGTGTCCATTATTTTTCAATACTCTAAATGACGGACTAAATAGTTTTGCAATTTGTGGATGATGGAAACTAGCCTATTATTGTTTTTTAATAATGTCCTATACTCCTATCCTAGATGCTCCAAAGCCGACGCGTACAAACCCGGCTCGCCTCGCGAGGTTCATGGTGGCCATATCTGACCGCATCGCGGTCTGGATCGAAAATTCGGTGTATCGAGCTGATGCCCTGGAGCTCGTTGGTTCGACCCACAATGGACCTGACGAACATATACGACTCGACGCCGAAAAGCCACTCATTTGCTGATGACATAAGATTGAAATTGTAGCGAGCGGGTGAGTCACTGTTTGTTTGGATCTTTTGATAGGTTTTTTTATTATTTATGAGCTCACGTTTAACCACAACCGCATCTGATGGAAAGCGATGATGTGGTCGGTGAAAGAGGACTTTTGCCTAAAAGTAACCTATTCTATTCACTCTTGGCTTAAAGAACCCCAGGTTGTGCTATTTAACAACGTGAATCGTGAACGTAAATCATATCATTAATACTGTCATCCATATAGAAGCAGTGAACTTAATTATGAATGTTCGATCTCTGAGCTCTACTTAGCGGTCAGTTCAATTCATTTTATGGGCATTCAACATTCTAATGTAGAAATACGATGATATAATTGCATTTTATGATTACAACAATAATGCATAAATCGTTTTAAAATGAGCTGATGCAATCATTTTACATTTCATTTGATCAATGATTACTAGGTATATACTTACACGGTGAAATTTTAGTCTTGTTAAAACGCTGGCAGCCCACTTCATCTATTCAATGACAAATTTCTGTAATTATTCATTATCATTACGCATGGCGTAGTTTGATACATCCAGGTGCAGCTTTGCTCCAAGGACAGCGCGGAATGAAACGCCGGCGACACAGTTTGTAAACATTATTATCAGGGTGTTTTATCGTTCTAATGCATTACCTACTTAATTTTATTGTGTCTTCATCTTAATTCATCATCTGCCTAGCCTTTTCCCAACTACATTGGGGTCGGCTTCCAGTCAAACCGAATTCAGCTGAATACCAGTGTTTTACGTGGAGCAGCGGCTGCCTACCAGACCTCCATAACCCATTAACTGGGTTATGGAGGTCCTACCTTATTGTTAAGACTGGAGGCAGATTTACTGGCTTAATCTGACAATCCGCAAGGACTGCCAAAGATCTACCAATTACAGCCGAGACCAACGGCTTAACATGCTTTCCGAGGCACGGAGGAAACTCGATATGTTAAGTTAAAAAATCACGCCTAGTGATAGTTTATATTGGGTAAATTAAGTGGGCCGCCTTTGTAAGACAACTTGCGAAAATGGCACCGTGTATTGATCATACATAAGGAATCGGTCTCGGTTCCAATTCATCTCCCGTTGAAATAGCAAAAAATCTAACGTAGATACCTCTGTTTTACAACCCGTACGAAATGTAACTTTCTTTGCACTAAAATGGCGGTGGTGGACTCTCTTCTTGCTGGCTTTTGTTTTGACCACTACAACAGTTTTAAAAGCTATGATTGAGCACAAGACCCACAGAAATATAAAAATTATTATATATATGACAAGACCTGTATAACTACAAAATAATCTCAATACTATATATACTATACTATCTATCTTCTATCTATATATATAAAAGAAAGTCGTGTTAGTTACACTATTTATAACTCAAGAACGGCTGAATCGATTTAGCTGAAAATTGGTGGGGAGGTTGATTAGAACCAGGAGACGGACATAGGATATTTTTATCCCGGAAATCCCACCGGAACGGGAAATTCCCACGGGAACGGGAACTATGCGGGTTAAACGGGAGCGAAGCCGCGGGGGGACAGCTAGTACTATATATATACTATACTATACTATATACTCAATACAATCATTATTTAATCATTTGACGGCACGGTTGGCGCAGTGGTTGAGCGATTGACTGCTGCGCTGCGTGTCGCGGGTTTGATTCCCGCACGGTACAAATAACAATTTGTATAGAATTCAAATTATACACACACGAAATTACGAGTAGCATTCCTTTGTATTGGGAAATGCTATGATTGCCGAGGGACATTTAGAATATGGTGGGAATGAAAATGGAAGACTCAACGCTCGAAGGCCTCCCACAGGGTGGACCGATGATCTGGTGAAGGTCGCGGGAAGCCGATCGATGCGAGACGCACAAGACCGGACGTTGTGGCTACGCTTGGGGGTCTTTTTTTTTTTTTTTTTTTAGGGATGGGAAATCATCCAATGACTCCTCCCGCTCCGGGTGTAGTGGGAGGGAGTGTCAGACTTCTACTGACTAAAACCCATCACCAGCCACGGTGTCTCTTGCGAATAATCCCGCGACTCCGGCAGGCGTCGGCCCTTTCGGGCCCCTCTGTGTTGCTGACTCTCTTTGAGGCGCGCGTGGAACACTAACGCGCCGTCGACACGGCCTGTCTAGATGGACGGACGGCGAGCCACCCATAGCTCGCCGTCCACAGGCCCGCGCCTACGGTGGCCGGAGGTCACCAGGTGGTGGCCCCCGACGCCCGCGGCGTCTACCACGGCGGCCGGGACGAGAGGGTCTCCTCTCCCGCTCCGCCACCTCCTTCGCT
This sequence comes from Ceramica pisi, assembly GCA_963859965.1. Taxonomy (NCBI): domain Eukaryota; kingdom Metazoa; phylum Arthropoda; class Insecta; order Lepidoptera; family Noctuidae; genus Ceramica; species Ceramica pisi. The sequence goes on along the minus strand of OY982539.1, from coordinate 15,393,566 downwards.
AGCATGACTGCTTCGCAGAAGGAGGCAACGGCGTCCCATTCCGTCTCGCTCCGGACCATGGCTTGGACCAGGGCCGGACGCATTCTTCCCTTTCCCCTTCCCCTTAGCTTGCGCCTTGGCAGGCGCCTCAGCTGGCGCCGGCTCTGCCGGGGCTGGCTTTGCTGGGGGGGGGGGGGCGGCAACACGGCCCTGCCGGAGGGCCGACTGGACGGCCCTGGTCCGGATGCGGCAGCCGCAGCAGCCGCATAGGACACCGTCCCCGGGCCCGAAGCCTCCTTGTTTGCCCCTAGGGGGGCCGCAGGACGATGCCCTCTAGCACGTAGAACCGCCGCTGGTAGGCGGCGAGCTCCTTCCGGACCAGTGCCAGGACCTCGTTGTCCTCCGGTTCGGACCGGCTTGGTTGCTGCTGCTGTTGCTGCCGCTGTTGTTGTGCCGCCTGTTGTTGTGCCACCTGTTGTTGTGCCGCCTGTTGTTGTGCCGCCTGTTGTTGTTCCGCCTGAGGCGCCACGCGGGAGACGGGCTCCCGCAGGCTGGCCAAGTCCGCTCGGAGCTTCGCGTTCTCCTTTTGGAGAAGCTCCATGGCGGACGTAAGGTGGGTGACGTCCGCCCGCAGACTGGCCATTTCCCCGTCTTGCGAGGCCTGGTATTTGGCCTCCGCTGCCGCCATGATGGAGGCGGAAGCCGCGGGCATTGCCTTCGCCCTAGTGGACGCCCTCTGCTTCTGGGCGACCAGCTTCAGCGCGGCTTCCACCTCCTTTGCAAATCTGGCCTCACGCTCCGCCTCGGAGCCGCCAGTTGCTTCCTCCACATCCGCCTCGTCAGTCTCGCGCGCTGTCGAGCCCGGGTGACGCCCCTCCTCGGCCAGCTAAGCCGACCTCTCGGAGGCCGAAGGCCCCCTCCCCTTGCCTCTGATCCCGCCACGCCTATTGGTGGGGATCTTCCTGGCCGAAGCCGAGGCCTCCCCTTCTCCGGATGACGACCCTTTGTCGCCATCCCGCCTGGGCCGCTTGCGGAAGAACTTGCTGATCTCCGCAAGTGACCCGGCCCTCTCGCGCCGGGAGCTCTCTGAGCCTCCCGCGCCTCTCCCGCTTCTGCTGGATGCAGCGTCGGACTCCGACCGCTCATCACACATTGTGCCGTTACCGGCGGTTTGGGTTTGGTTTTCATTTTCCATTTTATTCCCACGAGTAATAGGTAAGTATACGTCCATCCTGACAGGGACCGTGTATCAGGATAAGCAGAATAAATTGCTTTACTCGCCAGAGAGGGCTGCAGGTATCCCTGGCGAGGGAAGCACTAGAGACTGATAATACCCGTCAGCCATTCGTCCCTTCGCGGTGCTCCCGCCACTTGAGATTCGGGGTATTTTTTATAGAGGTTTACGTCCTCGTGGTCCAGGCAGTTAAGCCAAGACCGTCGGTCCTATGAGTGCCGCGAGACATGACCACAGCACTTCGATAGGGTTACGAGATCAGCGGTGACAGAGAAGGACCCACCAACTCTGTCTGCTCGGAGGCAGGTAAATGCACACCGAGCCCGCTCTTGCTCCTCTGCTATGCCCTCTGCTACACAGAGGGTCACGCAAAGGAACGCCCCGTCGGTCCATCCAGTGGACCCCACCCGTGTCAGAAAATTAGCAGCAACAGTAACACTCCCCGAAGCATAAGAGGAGATTCTCATTTCCCCTCATTCCCCGGAAAAAGTTACTGTTGCGCCCAGGGTGCACCGGCCCAGCAACTGCTCTTCCCTCCAGACGGATCGAAAGGGACCAGCAGCCGCCAAGCACGCGTCGAGGACTTCTGACTTCGCACCCCACGCTTGGGGGTCTGGGCTTTGTCCAGCAGTGGACGTCATTCGGCTGATATGATGGTGATGATGATTTAGAAAATAGTTGTACCGTGTCTACTTATAATATGTCGGGTAACACCACATAGAAAAGGAAAACTACAAGTCACTCTCATACATGATTTAATAAACCATTGTTGCAATAACATAAATCAATAAACGGTTCTTAATTGAAACGCGTCCATGCCTTCATAATAACAAGCTTTTAATGTGAGCACAGCGAATGATTAAATTATGAGAAACGCCTACATTTTGATCAAGTTATGTATAATTATGTACGTAACCTTATGTGCTGTATTTACTCCGACGTTTATGCTTTTAATTTACACTTTTATATATGTACTTTGCATACTGGAAAACAAAGATGTTAGAATGGTATGTAAGTATTGTATCATAATATGTAGGTAGGTACTAGATACCTACACTTATTAAGTTATGGTATGGTTATAACGACATGCAGTGTAGGTCGTGATGTATGTTATAACGGCACTATGTTGTCGAGAAAATAATTATGCAGTAGTAGTAACTGAAACGTTTCGAACATTGTTGCAATTAAGTTAAAAAAAAGAATAATATTAAAATATTTGAATGAGCCTACACCCCATGTCTAAACAATGTTTTTGTTTGCGATGCTGACATCCCACGAAATCTTGGCTACTATTATCTATTTCATACACTTTTCCACTTTTAAAAAAAATATATATATAACACTCATCCTTACTAATGTGAAAGGTAGTTTATTTGTTACGTTTTTACATCTAAATCGCATTTTTAGGCAACACTTTTTTTTGCTTAATGTACTAATGCGTGCGAATACTTAGGCAAAAGCTAGTTTACAGTAATCAAGTAGTATTGAAATTCCAGCTTTCGAACCAAGTTGTATTGGGTTCGATTCTCGGTTGATCAAGAGCATTCTATCGACCCAGTGTCTTTGGATTTTAGCATAAATAAGCGCTCTGGCTGTAATTTTTCCACTGTTGGAAAATGGGACGCTTACTTACTTTCTTTAGAAAATAGATGTGAAACTCTCTACCCGCGTTTGTGTTTTCGAAGGCATTCAACCCTAATTTCTTCAAAGTAAGAGTACCTAAGCAAAGGAGTGGAATCTGAGAGTCTTTAAGTCAAGAGTGAATAGGTTACATGTAGGCAAGCGTGCTCCATCTTAGACCGCATCATCGCTAACGATCAGGTGAGATAGTGGTCAAACGCGTGCCTATCAATAGTAAAGAAAACAGGCTTCTTCCGGGTAAGCTCACTTCTTCGTCGACTTTATCTCTGTTATCTCAGGCCTGGACTGGAAGCAAGAGCAAACCCATTTCAAATAAAAAAATGGTAAATGCACCAAGCGTGCCAATTGTGGCTTGTTGGATTTCCTATTCTTTAAATTTTCACGTCTAGGTATTTAAATCATAATGGGCAGCTGTAAATCCAATTTTTTCTATTCAAATATTCGAAGTTGCCACCAAAAATACTGAATTGCACACTAAATTTGCTCATCAAATAAATCAAATCTATTATACTGTTTGATCTATAAAGCTAAACTGTTTTACTGAATGACTATCTGTTAACTAAAAATTATCTAACTCCCCGTGACGTCGACCGTCTAGGGTTAGCGTTTCCGTCAGCAGGTCGACGGAGCCCCGCTGCGCGGGGCTTCTATTTCTGCCTGACTAACCGAAACTCGGTGCCCCCGACGTTGACCGTCATTATTTAGTGTCGTCGTAATTTAGTGTGCAAATCAGTATTTTTGTTATACTGTGGGTTATTAGTTGGGAGATCTACTTTGCTTGAATTTTAAATAGAGGTGCAATTAAAAATTCCCCCATCATAATCAATTGACGACACGGTTGGCGCAGTGGTTGAGCGATTGACTGCTGCGCAGCATGTCGCGGGTTCGATCCCCGCACGGAACAAATATTTGTACGACCAACAAGTATTTGTTCCGAGTCTGGGTGTTTTTCTGTCTATAATAGTTATGTGTGTACTTACAAAAAAAATGTATATAAGTAGTTTATCAGCCATCTCGTTACCATAACACAAGCATTAGGTTGCTTAGCTTGGGACGATATGGCGTTGTGTGAAATGTCCAAGGATATATATATTATTAAAATTAAAACTATTAAACCCTCAATGAGCTGTGTAAATCAGCCATAACAGTCTTGCAGAATTATGCACGTAGCAACCGCGAATTTAATCATCAATATCAACTGGGTGTAGCAAGTTATCAAATTCCATTCTTCGATAAATATGCAGTAGCCACTTTTATCTATTTACAAAGCTTGGCGACAAAGCTGTAGGGCTTGGTGACCTTCAGGGGCTCTTATATAATGCGTCTGCCTTCCGTAGGACGATATAGTTCGCTTTGAGAAGGCTCAGCAGCAGTTCTACCCAATCCAACAATATGAAATACTTCGTAAGTCATTTCTAATTCGTTTTATCAGATTGATTAATGAGACCTTTAGAAAAGTACCTACAGAAAATTTCTCCACTTGGGCTGCTAAGCCACCGAAAGAAATGATTTCCATCAATTTTATAGGAAAAACCTTTTTTTGGGATCTAACTATACAAACCCAAGTTTAAAGCTGACTGTCCACTGGAGCGGAGAGGAGAGAAGCGGACCAATACTGTGCCAATATAGCCAATAGAATTGCAAAAAATCGTCGCTTTGCTTCAGTGGATACAGATTTCAGCTAGTTTAAATATTCATTCAAAACCGGGAAGCGGAGCGAGGCCGCGGAGCAGGTAAGCGGAGCGGGGAAGCGGATAAAACCGGGGTGCCCGGTTTTTATCTCAGCTCAAATCACTTTTCACTTGAACTCGGCATGGTCCACACAGTCCGAAACTCCGCTCCGCAGTACTCCCTCACTCCGCTCCGCTGCCTGGCTCCGCGTCAATGAAGAGGTAGCCTTAGGAGGAATGACAGTTTCCGCTCGCTCTAACTTGCGTCAAAAGTTGCGGTAAGTCAAAAGTTTGACAAAATAGAAATGAATGATAAATGATATTTATTTTGTAAGTAGGTTGTAAATAACACTTTTACACGTCAATCTTTTTTGGTCAAACTAGATGACTGCTCTGAGAAGAAACGCCGAAACAAACTCAGAGGTCAAAGTCTCTTTTAAAGTCCATACAATCGTACTGGTCAAATCATATGAGAGGAGAAGTCAGGCTGGTCTCGTTCGTTAGTCTCAAGACATTGTCACTTAAGCTGTTCTTCTGTTTTCAGCTGGTTCTCTTGGTCGTCTGCGTGGCCCTGGCCGCCGCTTCTCCCCAGTTCTTTGCCGACTGGCCAGGTTATGCAGGCGTCGCTCCCATCTCCAGGGTATGTATTAGGATCCTTGGGCTTAGTGCGGGTTTTTTAACGCACTTGCTTATGTAAAATTAAAAAAGGTATTCCGTTATGTCACCAAACAGCGCATATTCAGTAACAATACAAGTTGAAGTTTAGGCTAACGTGACCGATCACGTTTTATGACATTCTCGAGGATGTCAAATAATTTGCACTAAGACCTGTCTCAAAATATGTTCAGGAGAATAAAAGCTTCGTGGCAGTGCGAATTTGGGTTTATAGATAAAATATTCTGAAAACAGCACCAGTGATTGTTAATATTTTTTTGCGCATTTTCCATGTTTGTAATTTTTGTTGTACGAGTATATAAGAATATAATTTTTCAAAGAATGAAGATAGATTAGATATATAGAATTAGGTAGATTGAAGAATGACAGAAAAATTGACTGTCATTACTGAAAAAAAAAAAAAACTTTAAAAATACAACCGAAAAAAGAACCTCCTCCTGCTTTGAAGTCTGTTTAAATACCTAACTATTGCCCACTTGCTCAAAACAGAGTTATCTTTAAACTCAGAGTTAATTGCCAACAAGAGGTAAATTAACAGAATAGATATTTCATAGAAATGTCACCGATTCCCCGAGCTAGCAACTAATTGTGGATTGTGGAAGTGGTTGGAGTGTGGCAAAAGCAGTGTTGGTTGGTTGTAAAGGCTACTTTGCTTTTACTAGAACTCTAACCATTGGAAATTATATTTATTTTTCCTACTCCTCCGCTGTACTCTTCTGATTAATTTCGTTGCGGGATCCAAGACAGTTGAATCGTTTCTCCGGGACTCGTCGGGTTTCATTAACTCGGCGTTTTTCTGGTGGTCGCCACTGTTGATTCTGGCTTTCAGGAGTTGCAGTGATTGGGAATGTGTGGCGGGCTTGTCCCAATACTAGCACTCTAACCATAAATAGTGTCTCAGGTGTAGCGCGTCGCCTTTGGCAGATGTACAAATAATTACTTAATTTTCTTCCTTATTTATCTCTACCGTAGCTAAGAGATCCTCTTCACTTACTGATAGATTACACACAGACGATGATGACAGTTGAATTGTGTCTCCGGGACTCGTCGAGCTTTATCGACTCTGCGTTTTTCTGGTAGTAGCTACTCTTGATTCTGGCTCTCCAGAAGTTCAGAATAGCGAGGCATGCTAGTGCTGATAGGTGACATTTAGTTTTTTTTTCTATTGATAGGCATACGTTTGACCACTATCTCACCTGATGTTATAATCCGCGCGCGATCAAAAAGGGATGGAACCTTATCAAAGTAAATAGAAAATGACAGTTCCCAAGACAATTAAGTAGCGTTACCGAAAAAACTCTGAATTAATAATAAATTAGTTTTTTCTACGATCTATCATAGGGTTGTGTTAATATAATACAGAAAAGTTTCATGGTTGCAATCCTTTTAATAATAATGTTTAGATATAGGTACGAGTATATTATGTAAATTAAAAATCGAAATTCATTGACCATCTTCGATACTTTTATTTTCCAATTATATTTATAAAACATGTTTAAATGTAAGTGATTACAAATAACAGCTATAATAAAACAATAAAAACAGTTTTATTTTAAGAAGGAGGACTAAGTTCAACTTCAAAAATAACAATTTGAATCGATTTGTAAATATTTATTTACAAAATATAGGTACGATAAATTTTTAGAAACTGGCAACTCTGAAGGACGAGTAATGTAAATATATCGAAGAATAAAACAATTAAATTATTTAATAAATACACATCGTAGGCGCAAGTTGATATAAAAGTATTGAATAAATATGCGTTTAAAAACAAAACACGATTTTTTATTTACTTGTATCTTTTCGAGCTTCGTGTCCACGCGAAGCCGAGAATGGACAAATCCTTTAATTAATAGTTTCAGGTAGTATGAATTGCTGGTTGATTCTGCCGACGCTACGGCTGGCCGGCGGACTGCGCGCGACTCAGTTCCAAAAGGTCGCATCCCATTCTGATCGCGCGCGAGTTATAAGCGATGATGCGGTCTAAGATGGAGCACGCTTGCCTAGAAGGAACCTATTCACTCTTGACTTAAAGACTTGATTTATTAATAATCTTCCACTTTGTCCACAGACCGTGGTAGCAGGTCCTACCGTGGTGAACGAAGCCGCCCCCCGCTACTTCGCCCCCGGCTGGGCAGGCTTCTTCTAGACCACGCGAACACCATGACGCCCCTCGCTACAACCCTTAGCAACTTGCACTTTGTCTGTCGGTCCAACCAGATCATGCTTGTATTCTGTAAATATTCATCTGTAACTTCTGTAACTATATAAAATAAATTAAAAAAATGTGGTACATGATTTTTGTTGTTTTAATAGTACGAGAGAAAACCTATCATGCTAAGAAAACAGACGTTTGCAGAATAACAGCTTTGAAGGGTAACAACCAATGTGAAACACAACGCAGTTTTGCACAATTGAAAATAGGATAACTACTCTAGAAGATATCGACGCAGGTACCCTTCGATCATTAATACCAGTGGTATTATTGATCGAAGCAGGTACCAGTTATAATTTTGCGGATATCATGACAATTGGGCGTGTCTTGGCGGAGTCGGCGATGATGATGTATGAGATGAAACCGTATAAAACAATTGGGAGGACAACCATTCTCCTAGCCATTCAAAACAAGGTACGCTCCATTGCCACTCGGTAATATAATTCTTCAATCATACAGAGAAAATAATACAAGAGTACCTAGTTGATGATCTCATGCACAGAGTAAGGAATCGCAGCACTATGGTCAACACCAGTTCAATGAGCAAAAACGGTCAATGACCCACATACATGTATTGATTATCTTAACATCAAAAAACAAAAATAAAGACATTGTGCTGTCCTGAAATGACTTCCATCGTGATCCCCTTCACGTTCTTTTAATGCAAAACGGTTCAAAATGTATTGTTCGGGAAAGGTCAACTTATGTAATAAATAAGTACTTATAAGGTCCATACCTACAGTAACTAGAAACACCATTAAATTATAATGTTCGTACCTACGAATATGAATATGCGCTAGGCGATTAGTGGCGGTCATGAAGCGCTCATCAATCACTGATACGCTTGGCTTTTATGAAAAGATTTTACGTTTTTTCTAGTGTTGCCCCCTTTCATAAAATCTATGTATGTGTTCTGGGGGCTTAAAAGGCCAGTTTAGGAGAATTATAATATTAATCGCACAACCATCTGTCAATTTTTATTTTCATATTTATCGCTACCGCATTAGGTTTAAGGTTGATTGGGAAAATTTGACAGTGAAGGGTAGCGTGATTTGCTTTCTGATTCTGCTAAAGTGGCATTTTTAGCCTCCCTGTGATCTCCTGTCTAGTCTAGGCAACAAGTTCTTTATGTTCAACTTTTTTTAGCAGTCTCGGAAAAATATGAATAAGGTCTGTCATTTCTGACCAAGACTAAGGTCAAGAGCAAACCAATCTCAAAATAAAAAGAAAGGGTGTCATTCGATTCGAAAGAGCATGTAATGCATGCATGTAATGTGTGCATGTGTGTGTGTTGTGTTGCATGTGTGTGATTTTTGAAAAAATTAAAGTACCTACTGCTCGAAAAAACTGCAAAAGTTATAAACAATTTACTGAAGAAAGAAAAGGGGATTTGTTTTTTCATTTAATTTCATATACGTGCTCTTTCGAATCGAATGACACCTCATTCATATTTTTCCGAGACTGCCGAAAATGTTGAACAAAATTAGTTATAAAAAAAACAAATACAATAATATAATAATTATATTATAATATCCTTGGACATTTCACACAACGCCATAATATCGTCCCAAGCTAAGCAACCTAATGCTTGTGGTATGGTAACGAGATGGCTGATGAACTACTTATATACATTTATTTTTTGTAAATACATACATATTATAGATAGAAAAACACCCAGACTCGCAACAAATACATGTAGGTCGTACAAATATTTGTTCCGTGCGGGACTCGAACCCGCGACATGCTGCGCAGCAGTCAATCGCTCAACCAATGCGCCAACCGTGTCGTCAATGACTGCGTAGTTATAGACAGAATCAAATCTAACGTTCTTCGTCGTCTCGAAAGTCGAAACACTCCGCGAGTCGCTACGCAGTGCCAAATTCATGTGACAGCGGGAACAAAGGATGGTGCACTAGGCAGTGAGCTAACTTGTCTGCAAAGTTAGCTCACTAGTCAGGTGGTAAAATAAATCTAAATAAAACCAATTATCTTTTCATAAACAAGTTTTACTAAACACATACTCGTAATAATGCGTGCCATAGGTATGCAAAATAACTAGCTCTACACTAAATAATGCATGATTGATAACTAGGACTGATGCTAGACATGCAAATTAGCAACGCAATTTCCAAGAAGCAGTCGACCATGTCTATAAATCAGCACGAATTCTAGTATGCTAATTCGTTGAGTGACTAAATTATAAGGAAAGCCCGCATTGTTAGCTTAAGTAGCTATACTGATAGGTAGGCTTCGTCTGTAGTAGAGCAGTGCGATTCTGTAAACATGTCGAAGTGAACAGCAGTGCGATTCTGTAAACATGTCGAAGTGAACACTTGGGCGAAGTGAACGACAAGTGAGCTGTCAAACCATACAAACAAGATAAGAATGACAGCTCAAATGTCGTTCACTCCACTTAAGTGAACACGGTGAGATGTCAACAGAATAGACCGGCTGGCTACTGAACCGACCGGTTGTTCTGCCGGTCGATTCTGTTGACGTCTCGCCGTAATCATTAAGGTGGAGTGAACTACAAGTGAGCAGCTAACTGAGCTATGGTTTGACAGCTAACTTGTCATTCACTTCGCCTAAGCGTTCACTTCGACATGTTTACCGCAGTGCGATTCTGTAAGTTACATGTCGAAGTGAACACTTAGGCGAAGTGAACGACAAGTGAGCTGTCAAACCATACAAATAAGATGGCATGACAGCTCACTTGTCGTTCACTCCACCTAAGTGATCACGGTGAGATGTCGACAGAATTGACCGGCAGAATCGCATTGCTGTTTAAGGCTTACCGTGAAGACTAGGGTGAAGTGAGCTTGAAGTGGGCTGTCGTTCCACTTTGTTTACAATCTGAATCTGGAAGTAAGATATCCTAGTATATTTAAACTAACTTCTCACTTCGTGAGTCAGTTTACATATACACACAGTCAGTCAGTCGCGTCTAGGGTGCCTGAGCTGCGAAGCATCGGGTCTTCTTCACGATCCAACATAATCTTACATGCATGTGGGCACTGTCGTGGGTACTCGCATAGACTAATATATATGGGTACTCGAACGAAAGATAATTTTAATTTAAATCAAAATAACGTCACAGCAAGAAACATCACGTGCGTTGGTACTGAGCATATGCCAAGACTGCCCGAGATGTGCCCGAGGTAGGCATGAGTAACTCCGGACACAGTTATATCTTCGGATATGTGTCTCACTTTGGATATGAATCGTTCATTCCCTTTCTAACAAATAAATATATCCTCTATATCAGCTTCGTTCATTCGTTCGGACGGAAGTGAAAGAGCGAGAGCGTAATACAACCGTACAACGCAGCGGCTAGTGAGCGAAAGAGAAAGGACGATTAGGTTTGTTCATCGTTCGGTCGTCTGTTCTATACGCAGGCAGCGAGAGTAGCGCTTGATAAAAAAATATACTACTAGACGTCGTTTTTTATTGTTTTCGCTTGAAGCGTAAAGTATGAAGGGAAATCAAATAGTTTGTTCTTGGAGCGAGAGCGAGAAACTTTTGAAATCTCTCACAGCAACATAGTTCCGCGATATGGGATTTGTCTTCGCTCAGTTCGCTCTCTCTCGTCATCATATCTGCGGATATGATTAGCGGATATGGATATAGTTATGGGATATGTGTCTTTGGCTGGAATGATATGTCTTATATCCAATCTTCTGGTGGAGTTACTTAGCCCAAGCCTAGCCCGAGGTTGACTGTCGCAACTCTCGATCCCTTCTCCAGTCCTCGCTGCATCCCCTCTACCGACGATCGTGTCCAAGCGGTGGGGCGCGCTTGCGTTTCCGGTAACGATATTAGTTCACAAAATAATTGTTAGATGGCGCTGCTTGTTGCACCATGGCGCCATCTATCCACGACATATACTTATATACGTATAGAATAGAATAGAATAGAATAGAATACTCTTTATTATGTACACCATATAAGTAACAGAAAAAATAGATGAAGTAAACATACACTTATAGTGTTACAGAATAGCTGTAGCATATGCATGAGCCTGACTGAACTGAATAAAAATTTTTTAACGTATGCATTTCGACATCGACTTTCGAAATAAAAGTTATTTTTAATTTGTATTGCTTTTTTATTATTTGAAAGTTAGTTGTAAGTATTTCTTTGTAAAAAGTTTTTATTCTTCACTTTTCAGTGCTTGTTAGGTACCTAATTACCACTGAAAAGTGAAAAATAAAAAAACTAACCTAACAACACCACTACAAAACCGCAGGAAAGGAAAATATGTCATATCGTTAACTTGTCATCCAAAAACCTAAACGAATTTTGTTTTTAACCCCTGACGCAAAAAGAGGGGGGGTTATAAGTTTAACGTGTCTGTCTGTGTATCTGTGTATTTGTCTGTGGTATCGTATCTCCCAAACGGATGAACCGATTTCGTTTAGTTTCTTTTTGTGTCATATATAATTTTATCCCGAGTGTTTTTAGCCATGTTTCAATAAAATCTGTTCAGCTGTTTGAAGATAATCAGCTCTTTTCTAGTTGATGAGGGGATCTGACTAACTTCGTTACGTTCGATCGATTCGAAATTTGGTACTTCAATGATATTGAAAATATATCGTAAGGTAACCATGATCTGATCAGCCGTTTGAAGATCATCAGTTCTTTAATAGTTGATGAGGGGATCTGACTTCTTACCTTCTAACTTATCACTATAAATACCTTCCTAATATTTATACCTACTTTAAAAAGGACAAAATAAAAGTAGAATTAAAAATTTAAAAAACCACACACAAAATAAGGTCTAAAAACTAACAAATAATATATTAGTTCAAATATTTTTATTTCCAAGTGACCGATTTATACATATCATGTATGTTTTCATTAGAGTGAGATCCATCACAAGACTGTAATTAGGGGCTTAGTTCATTTACTAAGTTCAAATTTATAAGCTAAAGTCTGACAGGATCTGGGAGGATGCAAAACTATGTCCCGTTCCCGTGAGCATTTCGGGAAATACTCTCTCCCCTACATTCCCCAAGGAACTCACACGCCAAGTTTCAGCTTTCTGTGACCAATAGTTTCGGCTGTGCGTTGTCTGGCAGTCACTTAGTAACGGAAGAATTTTATAAATTAGGAAGAAAATGTTTCATACTTTATCGTTGATTCAATGACCGCTTTTTACAATGTCTATTTCGTATTAATTTAACGAAGGGTTAAGGTTTCGGGGACCCTTAGTAAAATTCGCCACAGACGTCACGCTTCCGGCACTGAGTAGTTTTCCTCACTCTTGAGAAAGGAGGGCCGACTGGGCCTCTAAAATGCCCGGGCCGATTTCCGGTCCCAGTCCGGCCCTGATTTGAAGCAAAAAAAATACCGTATTGGTGAAGTGTTGTTCTATCACAAATATGCACGGGTGCACACATGTTTAGTTACCATGGCAAAAATTATAAATTGGGCTACGAACCGCTACCCTATTTAGAATTTTCTACAGATTCAGCCCCCAGCGACTCCTTCCTCCTCTTTCCAAACCCGAGAAAGGCTAGGTGGTAAGGAGATTTAGGCCGAACGAAGAGGTTATCGCTGAAACAAACCACCTAAGTATTTTGAGAGCCTAGAAAAACCAATTTTTTCAAATGAACATAAAAATTGGAAAAACGCTGGACTAGATTTATCGAGTTATAAGAAGATATGTTGAGGAATAAAACCTTTTTATACCGAAAAAAATATTGATTGAAAAAGTCACTAATTTATCGTATTATCTAATAAAGTAGCAGAGTGGAAGCCTTCCTGTAAGCAGTACGATTAAACATTTTTTTTTTCTATAATGTAGGTACTATATAGATACACAATAGACGTTTTGACCTAAGATTTCAATGGGTTCAACATTACACTTACATTCACGTACCTACTAATTTCAATGCTGAAACATTATTTTATATTGCTTTGATTTTGGGACTAGAAACAAAAATAGCAAGCCACATGACTGGTGGATAGGTTCAACATTTATTTGCTAACCCTGATTAAAAATAAATCCAGTGGCAATTAAATTAAATCACAAGGAAACAAATCAGACTCCTTAAATCAAATAAAATATCCATAGACACAAAATAAGGCGGCCTGTGGGAAATCCATCGAATGGGTCATGCATGGTGGACACATGGCTGGTGATACGATTTTGCTTCAGTCATTGATTGCATCATTATTCACGATTAGCTATTGTCCGCAATTTCGTCCGCTGCCAAACTCGTAAAACAGGTCACATGTCACCTTTTCACAATTTCATTTAAATTTTTACAAGGTTTAAAAAAGTTCTTATTATCTCGAAAAATCAAGCCAAGTGCGACGTGCGCATAGTCAGACTCTTACACCAAGGGTCTCGTAAAATAAATAAAAACCGGCCAAGTGCGAGTCAGACTCTCACACGAAGCGTCTAGTAAAATAAATAAAAACCGGCCAAGTGCGAGTCAGACTCTCACACCAAGCGTCTAGTAAAATAAATAAAAACCGGCCAAGTGCGAGTCAGACTCTCACACCAAGCGTCTAGTAAAATAAATAAAAACCGGCCAAGTGCGAGTCAGACTCTCACACCAAGGGTCTCGTAACATAAATAAAAACCGGCCAAGTGCGAGTCAGACTCTCACACCAAGGGTCTCGTAACATAAATAAAAACCGCCCAAGTGCGAGTCGGAGTCTCACACCAAGGGTCTCGTAACATAAATAAAAACCGGCCAAGTGCGAGTCAGACTCTCACACCAAGGGTCTCGTAACATAAATAAAAACCGGCCAAGTGCGAGTCAGACTCTCACACCAAGGGTCTCGTAACATAAATAAAAACCGGCCAAGTGCGAGTCAGACTCTCACACCAAGGGTCTCGTAACATAAATAAAAACCGGCCAAGTGCGAGTCGGAGTCTCACACCAAGGGTCTCGTAACATAAATAAAAACCGGCCAAGTGCGAGTCAGACTCTCACACCAAGGGTCTCGTAACATAAATAAAAACCGGCCAAGTGCGAGTCAGACTCTCACACCAAGGGTCTCGTAACATAAATAAAAACCGGCCAAGTGCGAGTCAGACTCTCACACCAAGGGTCTCGTAACATAAATAAAAACCGGCCAAGTGCGAGTCGGAGTCTCACACCAAGGGTCTCGTAACATAAATAAAAACCGCCCAAGTGCGAGTCAGACTCTCACACCAAGGGTCTCGTAACATAAATAAAAACCGGCCAAGTGCGAGTCGGAGTCTCACACCAAGGGTCTCGTAACATAAATAAAAACCGCCCAAGTGCGAGTCAGACTCTCACACCAAGGGTCTCGTAACATAAATAAAAACCGGCCAAGTGCGAGTCGGAGTCTCACACCAAGGGTCTCGTAACATAAATAAAAACCGCCCAAGTGCGAGTCAGACTCTCACACCAAGGGTCTCGTAACATAAATAAAAACCGCTCAAGTGCGAGTCAGACTCTCACACCAAGGGTCTCGTAACATAAATAAAAACCGGCCAAGTGCGAGTCGGAGTCTCACACCAAGGGTCTCGTAACATAAATAAAAACCGCCCAAGTGCGAGTCAGACTCTCACACCAAGGGTCTCGTAACATAAATAAAAACCGCCCAAGTGCGAGTCAGACTCTCACACCAAGGGTCTCGTAACATAAATAAAAACCGGCCAAGTGCGAGTCGGAGTCTCACACCAAGGGTCTCGTAACATAAATAAAAACCGCCCAAGTGCGAGTCAGACTCTCACACCAAGGGTCTCGTAACATAAATAAAAACCGCTCAAGTGCGAGTCAGACTCTCACACCAAGGGTCTCGTAACATAAATAAAAACCGGCCAAGTGCGAGTCAGACTCTCACACCAAGGGTCTCGTAACATAAATAAAAACCGCCCAAGTGCGAGTCGGAGTCTCACACCAAGGGTCTCGTAACATAAATAAAAACCGGCCAAGTGCGAGTCGGAGTCTCACACCAAGGGTCTCGTAACATAAATAAAAACCGCCCAAGTGCGAGTCGGAGTCTCACACCAAGGGTCTCGTAACATAAATAAAAACCGGCCAAGTGCGAGTCGGAGTCTCACACCAAGGGTCTCGTAACATAAATAAAAACCGCCCAAGTGCGAGTCGGACTTTCACACGATGGGATCCGTACCATAAACTTGACGGATAGCGAGGGCTAAATAAACAGAACCGTTGGTTACCCTTCAGGTACGGAGCCCTAAAACTCCCGCCTATACTATACGGTTAACTAAAATTAAAATACAAGTCAAAAACCAAATTAACCAAACGTCTGATTTAATGACCTCGCTACAAACATTTTGCAACCATCTGTATGATAAAGCAATATCCACTATCAGCCAACCAGATGATAAAGTAGGCCTAATACATTATCATGCGCACCATATCTAGTAGTGGAGCGAATAATTAACTTCTGTTATTCTGTATAATTTTTTTCTGATAACTGGTATTTTCATTAGATATTCAGATAGGTGGTTCTGACCTTAGCAGGGTCTAGGCTCAATAGGGCTGCCTGCTTAGCTAACGACCTTCAAGGGCCCTATAAATGCGTCTGCCTTCCGTGAGACGGTATAGTTTGCACTGAGAAGGCTCTACAGCAGTTCTAGTGAGATCTACATACACTGCCATCAAAATGAAATACTTCGTAAGTATTACTTTTAACCGACTTTCCAAAAAGGAGGAGGTTCTCAATTCGGTTGCATGTTTTTTTTTATATTTGTTACCTCATAACTCCGTCAATTATGAACCGATTTGAACTATTCTTTTTATCTGAAAGGATATACTTGCAGATTGGTCCCATTTAAATTTTATCAAAATCGGTTACGATGTTTGGATTTTAAATCGAAATAGCTGAAATTCGTTTACTTGGATGATGGTTTTTTGTTATCCAAGTAGGTAATCGAAATTGCGTATTTTGCTTTTCTGCGATTTTGCAGTGGTGTTGTTAGGTGTGGGGTACCACTAAAAACAATCGTCAAAATACGAAGAAATTAACAAAAACACCAACTTCCGAAATTAAAGTTTATTTTTTACTACGTTTTGTTTTTTTTTATTTGGAAGTCGGTTGCATTTTTTTTGTAATTTTTTTTAATACAAACTGTTAATAAAAGATTTTGAAAAAACTCGCTAAGAGTCTATCTAATTATTGCTGTGCGAAAACCTTTAATTTTTTGGTTTTGGTATGGGAAATCGTCAAATGAATCCTCAAGCTCTGGTCGGAGCAGAGTAAGTGTCAGACTCTTACTGATTTTAAGTAAAACACACCGGCGTTCCTTCATATGCCCTTTGAGTTCTTTCAACCGATTCCGCAACCCTGGCAGGGCTGTGTAAAACTATGTCCTTATTATTTGAACGTCTTCAAAAGTAAAACAATTTTAATTTCAAATTTAACATAGTATTTTATTTTTTCAAAAATTTTAGGCTCATTAGTTTCGGAGGTGGGGGGGGGGGGGTGTTAATTTTTCATTAAATTTTATTTTTGATTTTGAAAAATAAATATAATCCCTCACAATAAGCCCTTTCATTGGATTTGTCACACGTTGCAGTTTGAAAAACTTTTACAGCAAGTCCTCGATCATTAGTTTTACCCCCCACCCCTACAAATATGCCAAAATTCCTATTGGACTGGTTTTCGTTTGGTGAGCTATAAGTATATATTTAACTGTATTTTCAGCTGGTTTTCCTCGTCGTCTGCGTGGCGTTGGCTGCCGCTGCGCCCCAGTTCCTGGCCTGGCCAGGATACGCTGGATTCGCTCCCGCAGCTAGGGTAAGTCAAACAAAAATGTTATGTTTAGTTCAGGGGTAAGATTGTAAAATATCGCGTGAAAACGTACCTAAACCTTTTTTTCTAAATAGGACACGGAATTTGAATGGGATTTATTATTTACACTACGAGTTTTTCATAATATATCGAGAAATTATAATCATATCAAGATTTATTACAATCTTACGGAGTTTGCCATTTTCCGGTGACATATATATAGCTATTATTAGCTATTTAATACAAAAATGTGTTATTCGTAAGAATGTGGCTTTGCGAAAAAGATATCTGCTACAACATTTACAACATAATATCAAGTATCAGTAGAGATATTTATTGCTAGATCAAGAGAAAATAAATCAATTTCTTGCCGTTTGTTCTTGCATAACAAACAACAGCGGATTTCTCTGAATTTATTTTTGAGTCATCCTTTTCACATTTAAGTACATTAATTAATATCTGCCGAGGTCACGATTGATTAAAAAACCGGCCAAGTGCGAGAATGACTCTCAGACAAAGGTTTCCGCATTATAAACCGAAAATTACACGCTTCTTGTATATTTATATAAAAAATGAAATTGAAAAGGGGCCTCCCCCTTTAAAAATAAATCACACACTCATGTGAAAATTTGCGCTATAAGTAGAATTTGATAAATCTTTGAAACTAAATTGTACTAAAATGTTTATTAACTAGTAACTAATATACTCCATTCCCTACAGACCCTGGTTGCTGGTCCTACCGTGGTGAACGGTCTGGGTGCCCGCTACATCGCCCCCGGCTATGTCGGCCCAGCCTACTTCTAAGTACCTACACAGCTCCGTGACTCCGTCATTCTTCCCTGCAGTTGATGTTACTCGCACTTTGTCCATTGGTTCTCAATCTGTAATACTGGCCTTAAATGAATAAATTGAAAGTATTTTGTAAATATTTGTATTTTTTTCCTTTTGTCGCGTGTTTTCTCACGCTATGTTCGCGCTGATGATAAGCATAATTTTTTAAACTGTCTAAATTGCAATTGACTCTCTTTCTACTATCACATAAGAAAAGGGAATATGCAATGCCATTTTTTATTTTCAGAATGTAATACTAATTAGCTCTAGTAAATGATCATGAAATTATTTTTTAAATACCTTTATCAGCGATGAAGTTATAAAGCTTTAAAGAATACAATTAGAAAGAGAAGTCCGATATGATCTTTGCCGTCCATGACGTTTAAACGCCATAGAAAAGCGTTTTCGCGAGAAGGACAGTTACTATTGTATTTGTTTAAAATAATTGTATTTCGTTTGTTTTTCGAGTAATATCTGTTCTATTTTCACTGTTAGTATTATATTTTTGTATATTTTTAGATAATGAATATTTTTTTCATGCCTATTCTCTATTGTCTCATGCTAAATATTTTGATGAACTTGAATTGCTTTTCAGTATTTTTTCTTGCTTGATCAACCGTATCGTAACTTATCATCATAATTATGTGTTCGACTGAGCCGTCAAACGATCTGCAGGTAGAATTTAAGAGTTACAATTCAAGAAGGAAAATTCTGTTAAAAGACCGTAAAACTGAGTAAAAAGTAAAAGTACAGAACTGACCGACCCGTTTCTTGTTATCTGAACCGAGCATTGAATTAATACCTACCAATTACCAAAATGATCGTTTAATCAGTTCTACATTTTAATCGCAGACACAAAGATGGCCAGTTCTGTATCGAATGGGCACGGACAAGTCATTGTATAATAAGTTGCACTGGCGATTTTATCTCTTTCAATGGCTACATTTAATAAGCTATCAAGTCGGAAGTAACCGTAGCAGACAGTCTGGTTCTACAATTTTAAAATCAAAAGCTGTAGTGTGATTATTAGTGTGATGTGGATGCAATGTCTATACCATTTGATCACAAACCCTGAGATTACTATAGAGGTACTTCAAATGATTAATAACTTGGAAATTCTTTCAATTCTGCTGGAATAACTTAAGTGAACATAAAAGAACATAAAATAGGCTGTCAATCCATACAAACAAGATGGAATGACAGACCTCTCCACGCCCCCCCCCTCCCCAAAATACCCAGATTTATTTGTGGAATTATTTACGATAAGTAATCCAAGGTGGCAAGTTATGCGTTAAGCAAAATAAAATAATATTTATTATTATTTATTTATTTATTTAGACTTTATGCACAATAGTGGTACATGGGCGGACTTACAGTAAGAAGGCATTATCTACCAGTCAACCTTTGGGTTAAAAAGACTATACTGTGGTAGGTGTACAACAAACAAATAATATATTTAAACTAATAAAATACATGTATATACCTATATGTTAAAATAATATACTAATAAATATTATGTTTTTATAATATGTGATTTTTTTTACTTTTCTTAACCTAATTCAATCCTAGATTCGCCCCAGTTTCAACCCGCGTAAAGCCTATCTTTATTTACAGGATAGACTGGTTACCATTGGTTAGACTAAAGTTTATCTCATAAAACTATTTTCTGGCAGGTGGAACCGCGCTCCAAGATATGAGGATCCAAATAATGTCATGAATGCAAAATTGTATATTCAGTGTTAGATAACCAGACATTAGATAATGACAATCAATATTATTTATAGGCAAAACACGTGAAAGTTATATTTTATGGTAGAAATTGTCTCATGGCATGACGTCAGCCACGACGAATAAAATTACCATAGTTTAAGAGACATGAGTATTCAAGTAATTTAAATTGTCCCGAACAAAGTTGTATAAATCATGTGTTCTTAGGTCATTTGGATATTTATATTCGTAATTTGCAAAACTAATGCAGACTTCATTATCATTGTGGTAGGTTTTCTATGCGTTCTAAACTTTAAAAGTCAGTTAATTATATTAATATTGATACCATCTGACCCAAAATACAAACATGACAAATTTAACGCAGGCAAAGTTGGGCACTTCACCTGCGTACATTTTTTCATGATTCCTCCGCACCTATTGGTTGCAGCGTGATGTTAAATAGTCTGTAGGCTTCCACGATAAATGGGCGATCGAAAATTAAAAGAATTTTTCAATTCGAACCAGTAGTTTCTAAATTAGCGCGTCCAACGAAACAAGCAAAAAAACATACTCTTCAGCTTTATAACATGATAGTCTGTAGGCTTCCACGATAAATGGGCGATCGAAAATTAAAAGAATTTTTCAATTCGAACCAGTAGTTTCTAAATTAGCGCGTCCAACGAAACAAGCAAAAAAACATACTCTTCAGCTTTATAACATGAGTATAATTATGATATTTTATTTCTGTTAATTTGTTAAGAAAGGTATTTTATAAATAAATAAACATGTTATTTATATTAATTTCAAATGACATGTTTACTTATTTATAAAACACCTTTCTTAACAAATTAACTTTTTTTGCTATTACAGAATCTCTCGACGTTTTCAAATCATAGGGAATAAATATTTAGAACCTACACAATCAGAAAAAAAAACTGCGCCTTGGTGGCTTTCTGAAGGAGGTAGCCAGGAGGTAAAAAGCTACAGAGTTGCTAAGTTGAAGACTTTTTCTACAAAAAAATACAACCGACTTCTAAAAAAAACTAAAAAAAAAAAAACACTACAAAGTAAAAAATAACTTTAATTTCGGAAGTCGGTGTTTTTGATAGTTTCTTCGTATTTTGACACCGACTTCCGAAATTAAAGTTATATTGGTTGTGACAGTTTAATATACTAGTATTCGTTGTGAAAGACTTAGGTATATACTAATATTAAAATAATGCTTTATTAAATGTTGGGATACACTGACGCAAAGAGTCATATATGTCACCAATGACAATGACTTCATGAATCACTTTGAAATTAAAATAATTGCTAAAACAATTTGTATACCCACATTTGCTGCTGAGTCCCCACAAAATGAAGTCTTGTTTTAAATATTTTACGTTATTGATCAGCCTCAATTTAATAGGTAAGTCGTTTTCAATTTATTAAGAGATTTTGAGAAGAGTGTTATCTACAAACTCAAATTTGGTTTTCCCACTTTCATAGGTTATTCAATATTAATAAGTGACCTTTATATGAAAACAAACACTCTGTTTGCGTTTGTTTTCATTTCGAGCAGAAAGAATAACTCAAATCGGACAGCTTGATATCAAATATTTTTTACTCTATGACAATAATCAAGGTTACTGTTTTTAGAGTGGCTAACCTAATGAGAAACCGAGGGAAACATAGTAAGAAGAAAAGTTTGAGTGCCAATCGAACTCGTGCACCATGGATCGCTTTGCCATTTTTTGGGATGGGAAATCTGGGCGGAGCGGGAGGGAGTGTCAGACTTTTACTGACTAAAACCCATCCATGTTCCTTCATTGCCCTTTGTGTTCCGGAGCCGCGGTATCTCTTTCGAATAGTCCCGCAACTCCGGCAGGGTTGCTTGCTATTGATCTAAAATCATAATTTATTTATTGGTACGGAACCTTTCATGTGCGAGTTCGGCTCACATTTGACCGCTTTTTTGTTTGAATTAGTTTACTTGTATTTCAGAAGGGTCATTCAGGTGTGACTACAAACACAGTTCAAAAGCCTACGCATGGTTTAAGCCGTCTCTCGTGCCAGCGAATTTTTTCGATGCCCGTCTGCGATGCTCACTGGAAGGTAAAATACTGGTTTTTATCATTATTTTATGTTTCTTGGAGGTGTTTGTCATTTCGTTGAATTGTTTGGGCCACGTGGCTACATTAATTGCTGCATCACTAGTTGAACATTTATTGCAAAAATTACATGGTACTTGTATGAGGAACAATTTACTGCCATTGAGTTTGTGCGACTGCTGCATCTTTAGATCGACCGAAGTGGTTTTAGTTTATACCTTAGAAATTTATCAATAATCAAGAGTCTAGATTAGACCGATGACAATTGGTAGGTACTCTTTTATAGGGACTTAAAAACAAATGTAAACGTATGCACACTCTTTGCTCTTTGCTGTTTATTTAATTTAATTTTGTCATCAGGTGCTGTCCTAGCTTCCCCAACCACACCAGAACTACTTGCTGAAATGAGGAACATCATGAATCATTCCAATCCGGAATATGAAATCCTTACTGGTATCCATGCTACTTTTTCTCAGGGAGATTATTATGCGATTGATGGTAAGTCAACTAGTACTTACAGAGTACGTATAACATTACTAAGAATGTAAACATTTTTTTATTTAAGTGTTTGGATAATACCTAAACAATTAAATAAAAAAAAAAAACATCTGCCTCGAGCTATCAAGAGGATTCTAAGTTGAACATAACAAACCTACGTCCATGCATTGCTTTGGCAAGTCAAAGTAATGCGGTGACGTGAAACTACTTCTTTTTGTTTCCTTCAACAATAATGCAGATTGACTTCATAAATATGAGCAAATAGGCGAAATTGGCGTTCATACAGTTTAAAAATTACAGGAACACCTCTCTCCAAAATTCCATTAGCTTGGGCTGAAAATGAGCCAGATAATAAGGACAACAAAGAGCGATGTATCACTTTGAATGGTAATGGAAATTTAGCAGATCGAGTTTGTGAAGAACCTCGCCCTTACATCTGCTACCGCTCCGGGAGCTCTCAAGTAGAACTTAGCGAGTGCGGTACAGTCGATCCAGGTAAATATAGTCAAGGAAACCAAGTGAGGGGACATGAGCTTTTTAAACTACCAACAACGATCACAACTCTTTCGTTCTGTCTTTCCAATAATACAACTTTATTCGTACAATGATGGAAACAATATACGTTGCATTTTCATTTCAGAATACCGTTTGTATAGAAGAACAAACAAATGCTACAAGTTTCATACAGTGCCAAGAAACTTCTCCCGAGCCTTCCTCGCTTGCTCAGCTGAAGGCGGCCATCTTGCTATTATAAACAGTGACGTCGAAGCCACAGTATTGAAAGACCTCTTCGCTCAGTATCCAGAGGCAGTGTTGCAGGGAGACATCCGGAAAGATTTAGCTTTTATCGGTTTTCATGATTGGGGTGAAAATTTGGATTGGAGGACAATTCATGGTAAGTAAATCATGCTCTTTAGTAACGACTAGCACTTCGCCCGCGACTTCGTTCGCGTTGGTTTAGTTGGTAATCCACGAACTTCATCTCCCCTCTACCTTCTTAAAGGGTGATGTGTAAATTAATAGACGAAACGCAGGGCAGTTCGGTCAAACCGCAACATTTTTCTTGCTTAGAGTACTTTTATACCCGTCGTAACTTTTAAACGAAAGGTCCGATTTGAATAATTTTAAGTGCAATTTATATGCACATAACCAAACGGTGCAAGTCCAATTACATTAATTAACATAGAATTAACAGAACAAAAAAAAGAACATAACAAGATACAAAATGTGTACAAATTTGAAATTTTAATAAGAACTTAACATGAAACAGTGGACGCCCTCGCATACTGTCTCTCACAGAACACCAGACAAGCTCGCATTATTTTTCTCCATTCATCAGAAAACACATCACATTCAGGATCGGCAGTCAGAAGGGCGTTGAGCATCCTTAGAGTACGACACACTGGAGATTCAGCTCTAGCGACAGTTCTAGACGGCGGTGGCGCGAACAGGTTGTGACGGTGGCTCTGACGGTGCCCAATGTATTTGTCGGGTACAAATAATCGGCTGAAAAGGCCGTGGAGCTCAAGGCAGTCCATACGTCCCCTAAGAGTTTTACAGGCAACCGTGAGCTGATCAAAGCCCCTTCTCACTTCTAATGAGTTAAAACCCAACACCCCTAAAAGATAGTGTACCGGATGGTACACTTCTGTTGCTGGGATTGGTGGAGAAGGTGTACTTAAAGACTGCAAGTTTCTTCTGAAGATATTTATTCTGCGACTGTACCGATATGATTTTACTGTACCACCGTACTATACTGTTTACAATTAGAAAGCGTACTATACTGTTACTAATTCAAGAGTAGTGATCGCTATGAGATCTCCAAACGAACTGCCCTGTATGAAGTCTAACAACGAACTGACCTGTTCGGGAACAAATACGGTCCTTTTATAGTCGGCAAATCAAACAATAGATATTCCCGAACGTTCGAGTCAAAACATGCATGGAACTTATTTCTAAAGTTACACAAAAAAACTATTAGCAAAAAATCCGAACAATAGGCGGTAAGTACTTTACGACGGTCGGCGTGCGGTGGATATTAAAGCGAACAAAGCGCCGGCCGTGTGGCGGTAAAATATCAAACAGATCAAAGAGTCGTGCCGCTTGCGGTAACTATCAAATAGATCAGTGGCTCGTGCCGCGTGTCGGTTAGATAACAAAGCCTCGGCGGCGGCGGCGGCGGGGCGTGGCGGCAGAGATCAAAGGCGCATGCCACGTGGCTATCAGATATCAAAAGGTCGTGCCGCTTGCAATTATAATGTCGTTTACGAGCGGCGCATCGAGAACATTTTGATGCCGAGCGTCGTAAGTACCTACTTACAAATAGGAACTGTCTCGAATATTTATCTATTAATACACGCTATTAAATGCTTAACTATAAATATCTGACAAAGTTATTTTAACATATTTACTTTGATAACAATCACTTTACATGGTTGCTGTCCCGCACATTACTCCCGCCGTGCAACTGCGTTGCATAAATTCCCGGTGCGGGCTCGACGTCTGCAGACAGGGACAGGACCACCAGTTCACCTTACTGGCTGGCACAGCACTCCTCCCTGGGTCTGCTCGCCTAGTGTTCACGCGACGTTGTACGGCTGGCCTTCGTCCATTTGGCTCCCGCCGGTGTTGGAGTTCGGGAAGGTGCGGCGATGATGTGAGCGAGCCTCTGTGCCGCTCGCCAACTGCATTGATTGCTGTCTTATGCGGTGAATGTGCCTGGTTGAGGCACTTGCGCTGGTTCCACAACTGGCTTCTGGGTCTTCTGTGCTGACTGATACGTGTGTCAGCGGGCTTTTGTCGTCTGTGTACTCTACCAAGGCTATTATTATTATGAGTACTTCCATTGTTGGCAGTCGTATGCTGTTTGGCTGAGGTAAGCATCATTGTTTTCCTCCAATCAGGATCGGCTTCGTAGTTCCTCTTTGTTCTGCTATAAGTGTGGCTCTGTTTGGCAGGTTTACAGGGCTGGCAAACTTGACGAATTTGGGCTGTCAAATATCTTTGCCGGTTCCAGTTGGAGTTTCGAGAGGTATCTGGTAATCTTTCTGCTCGCTTCAACTTTTTGGTGTCGTTGGCATGGTGTATTTTCTCTGTGCCAGAGTATTTTTCAGACGCAGGTGCAGATTTATTGGTTGGCCAGAAATCTCCATCATCACAAAACGTGTCCAGACCTTTCTGTTTTGGAGCTGGTGCCGCGTAACTTTTGTCGATGACTTGTTTCTTGCTGAATGTTGGCGTAACGCCTTTTACTGTGGCGTGAGCCGCGTTTATCTTTGTTTCTGTCTTGGCCCTGATGCAAGATACGAAGTCTATGTGGCGCTTGAAGTTTTCTGTCTCATGCTTTCCGTGAAGTACCCAACCTAGTGGCGTGAGGGATGCCACTGGCTGGTTCTCGTCTCCTCTTCTCAATTGTGAAGTTAGCAGAAGATGCCAATTATCTTGGCCTATTAATACTTGTGGCGTCGCTTCTGTATACGTGAGGTGATCACGAATATCTGACAGGTGGCTACAATCTTCAACCAGTTGTCCTGGTACCTGTTGAGTCGGGACTTGCAGATTCTTTACTGTGCGCGCGTGCACTTGCTGATCGCGACCGTTAAGTCCTTCCAAATGAATGGTGACTCTTCTTGAAGCCGATTCTGAAGACTTCATACCATTGATGGTTTCCATCTTTAATGGATCTATGGGACCTGTTGCTCCGATGCTCTTGGCTATACTGTCATCGACTAGTGTGACCGTTGATCCGTCGTCCAATAACGCGAAGGTGTCAACTGCTCCTCTAGGACCTTTAACTTTTATCGGCAGGATCTTCAAATATGAATGCTTCCTTTCTATTGTCCTAGCTGAGGTGATGACTTCTGTTGCTTCATTTTCTTTGTCTTCTTCTAATTTTATATTTTCTGTCTTCTTGATGAAATGAAGCAATCTGTTGTGTGAATATTTACAATTGTTGACCCCGCATGGCCTGGCTCGGCAACTGTGGGTCTTGCTCCTATACCGAAGACATCTGAAGCATAGGCGTTTTGACTTAGATATGTCCCATCTTCCATTTATATCCAACTTCTTAAATTTCTCGCAGTCTGTAGTGGTGTGACCGGTTTCTTCACAAACAAGACACTGCAGCGCGTTTTTCTTCTCTGTGACGTTGACAACCTTATGAGTCTTCTTTTCTGGAGTGGCTGTTATCTGTTCAGGTAAAGCATATGGCCCGCATAGCTCCGCTTCTCTTTTAAGGAACTTTTCTATCTTCACAAGATCTGGATCTTCGCTGGGTTGCATTGCTGAGAAGTCGTAATATCTGTAGCGAAGCGTTGGTGTCAGCTTGTTCACAACTGTCCTTGAAAGTTCCGGGTTGTACAAATAATTGTTGCAGTTGAGTGTCTTTAAAGTTGCCACGGTATTGGAGACCTTGGTAGCAAAGATGCAGATGTCTCGTGGTGAGTCAGATAGGCGTGGCAATTCGCGGAGTGTCTCCATTTCCATTATTGCGATGGATTCTGGTCTTCCAAATCTTGACTCCAAAGACTTCATGACTTCTGCTGGATGTGTATTGGCGATCAGTAAACCTTCAACTGCTTCTTTTGCTTTTCCTTTTTGGTTTCTTCTAAGTCGATTCATGTTTTCCAAAGTTGTGAACAGGCTTTCTGTTTCGTAATAGGCTGCGCGGAAAGGTAGCCATTCCTGATAAGAACCAGAGAAGAAGGGTAGTTCGATGTATTTCGGTCGCTGAGCTGTGTTGACAGCGTGTGTGATGGCTTCTGCGAGTGCGGTGAGGTCATGTTGAACTCCCGCCGGTAACTGCTGTAGGCGATGTGAAGCTTGAGGATGGTTTTCTGTAGCTGCTGGGATCATATCTTTCATGTGCTCTGAGTGCACAGGACTGTTAACTTGATTCTCCAGCCAGCTGTCTACTCGTCGGTTCACTTCATCCTTGGAGTAGATGGTAACATCATCTTCTTCATCATCTTCTGTGTCTTCGGTTTCCAGTGTAGCGAGGCGCGCTGCAGCCAGTTCAACTTGAAGACGTAAATACTCTTCTTTAGCTTTCGCTATCTTGTGCGCTTTCGACTTACTATTGGTAGATCTCGTCCGTCCTTCTTTCTTATAAGGGAGGTCGAAGTCCTGATGGCTGCTCGGCAGTGGCAGACCGGTGGTGTTATTTTTGACTCGCTTCACTGTAGAGGCTTCTGTGTGCTGGCGAGTTCCTGCGTCATAATCGGTGACAGCTGCAGTCGGGTTCATCGATGGTTTTGCGGTCGTGTCGACAGGAAGTAATTTTCTAGCGAAGGGCGTCACGGAGTGGGCGGCGGCGGCGGCGATGGACAAAGCTGTGGCGGGGGGTGCTGTGATCGGTAGGGTTCCAGTACATTCCTTGGTACCCGTGGCTGTGGCTGACCCCGAGGCGGCTGAGTTACCCATGGTGAAGGTGCCGGTCTCCATGGTATTCGGTTCCGAGGTGGCGGCGATGACAGCGGACGAAGCTGCGACAGAGGGCACTGAGGTAGGTAGGGTTCCAGTATATTCCTTGGTACCCATAGCTGTGGTGGCCCTCGTGGCGGCTGTGTCTTCTGACGACGACGGCTGCTGTTCCCTGGCCGGCATGCGTCCTTTTCCTTGGGAGCGCGTAACTGGCATACTTGAACGATGTCTTCTTTCTTCAAAAGGTGCAATCTTCGAATGGCGGCGACTCCACAGATCTGGCTCGAAGGACCATTAAATGTACCGGATGGTACACTTCTGTTGCTGGGATTGGTGGAGAAGGTGTACTTAAAGACTGCAAGTTTCTTCTGAAGATATTTATTCTGCGACTGTACCGATATGATTTTACTGTACCACCGTACTATACTGTTTACAATTAGAAAGCGTACTATACTGTTACAAATTCAAGAGTAGTGATCGCTATGAGATCTCCAAACGAACTGCGCTGTATGAAGTCTATTATCGAACTGTACTGTATGAGCTCTACTATCGAACTGCTCTGTATGAAGTCTAACAACGAACTGCCCTGTTCGGGATAAATGCGGTCCTTTTATAGTCGACAAATCAAACAATAGATATTCCCGAACGTTCGAGTCAAAACATGCATGGAAACTTATTTCTAAAGTTACACAAAAAAACTATTAGCAAAAAATCCGAACAATAGGCGGTAAGTACTTTACGACGGTCGGCGTGCGGTGGATATTAAAGCGAACAAAGCGCCGGCCGCGTGGCGGTAAAATATCAAACAGATCAAAGAGTCGTGCCGCTTGCGGTAACTATCAAATAGATAAAAGGCTCGTGCCGCGTGTCGGTTAGAAAACAAAGCCTCGGCGGCGGCGGCGGCGACGTGGCGGCAGAGATCAAAGGCGCATGCCACGTGGCGGTCGGATATCAAAGGGTCGTGCCGCTTGCAATTATAATGTCGTTTACGAGCGGCGCATCGAGAACATTCTTTGATGCCGAGCGTCGTAAGTACCTACTTACAAATAGGAACTGTCTCGAATATTAATCTAATAATACACGCTATTAAATGTTTAACTATAAATATCTGACAAAGTTATTTTAACATATTTACTTTGATAACAATCACTTTACATGGTTGCTGTCCCGCACAGATAGTTGGTGGGGTACATGTAGGGGAAGAAATAGTACAGCCTTTGAAATAAAAATCTTAGGAAGATTTTCTGCACTTTCTCAAGCATCAGTGTCTGAGTTGCGGTATGCGGGTTATATACACAGGCACTGGGCTCAAGTTTACTCCGAACCAAAATAGTGTACAGAAGTTTAATAACACTGGGATTGAAGAATTCACGTGCGTTCCTTAATACAAATCCCAGGCGCCTGAAAGATTCCTTCGCAAGGGTAACCACATGTTCTTTAAATGTCAGACAGCGGTCGAAAGTAACTCCCAAGTCCTTTATGTTGGTGACACGAGTAATTACATTACCACCCAAATAATAGTCGTAATGGATAGGTCGCAACCCTCGGCCGTATGTCATGACATAGCACTTGCCAGTATTAAACAACTTGTTCTTAATGCTCCACTCATGGATTATAATAATAATAATAATATAATAATAATAATAATAAGCCCCCTAAACAACCACACGTCCTGATTGACCATCTAATCACGTGGGGGGCGGACACACGAACGAGAAATTACTGGCGTGGCTAACGTGGCTCTGGAAACCCATTAAAAATGGAGACTCGTTCTAAAAGTAAACGTATAGGGCCGCTGCCCGGGGGCGATCGCCGGGGCGCACCTGGAGCTGACGCTGGGTGTTTCAGCATGCGAACCGTCAGCGGTGAGGAGTTGAGCAGGCGGGCTCCCACCGACAAAGTTGCTACAGCCGAAGTTACTGACGATGGTGACAGACTGACGGACAGGACAAACACCCCTGTAGAACCGTATAGTCCAAGCACAGTATCATATACACTTTCCAGGTCATCATCACCATCTCTACCATCGTCACCCCCGTTAACACCATCACCACCCATTGTTCGTCTAAACACAGTCCCACCCACTCCAACCTTGAATGTTGCGCGGGAGGTTAGTTCCTTCTTACCCGCGTCCACCAAGGCTGGAAAAGCAAGAGTTCGCATGAGATGGAGCCAAGAAGTAAACCTGTTTATCATGCGAACCTACTTCTATTTCTATATCACCAAATTAGAGACTGACATGACCACATACAGACAGCAATTGCATGAACTTTTTACACAACAATACCCTGAGGTAACTGTTTCAGAGCAGAGAATTTCTGACCAGAGAAGAGCTATGGTTAGAAATAAACTTTTACCTTCTCAACTCATAGAACAACTTAGAAGAAACACGAATACAGCTACAAGAAGCAGAAAATACTATAGGCAATGATTCTACTCCAGTATCACAAACCACACCCGAAACTGCTCAACAAGAACCACAGCTCAACAGTCAATCTCAACCATATAACCAATCACAAAATTATTCGCAAACATCACATACGAGTATATCCACACAGACTGAAGCGATAACACTAACCCTAGAAAATGACATCGAAACCTTTGTCACTGAAGACCAGCACGTAGTACCAGACATGTACGTACAAGAAGTACTTGATAAATTTAGAACAACCCTTGTTCAATACTCTGGAATGGACCCAGCACTTAGACCCAGGCTTCCAAAACTCCGATATAGCCCCAATCTTTTCCGGTTGCTTAATTTGTTTAATGAAAATATTCTTAGTCAATTTATCTCTGATGACACTCAGCTTTTAGATATTCACACTCTTATATACTGCACAGCAATAGTCATAGCTGAAGAACTTAACTATAAAATTACGCAACACATAGGAATTACTAGGCCAAAACAAAATATCAAACCAGCATGGCAACAAAGATTAGAAAAAGACATAGAAAAACTTAGATCAGATTGTAGTAGACTTACACAATACATCAACAATAACAGGTCAAATAAAGTAGTTAGAAGAGTTGAGGAAATATTTAGAAGTAGCTATACACACACCAGACACGACAACAGTAACAAAAAACCTGAAGAGTTTCTAGACACTTTAAAACAAAAACTAGCACTCAAAGTTCATAGACTCAGAAGATATAAAAAAGCACAACAGCGTAAACTTGATAATGCCATATTTGCCACCAACGAAAAAACATTTTACAGAAACTTACACAAACCTGATACTAATAATGACAATAACACAGACACACCTACCCAACCTACAAAAGAACAATTAGAAGGATACTGGTCAAGTATTTGGGAAGAACAAGTACACCACAATGATAAAGCTGCGTGGATAGAAGAAGAAGAGAGAAACTGGAGAGCAATAGATGAAATGGACTTTTTAGAGATTACGGAGTCAGATATTTCACAGGTAACAGGCAGACTACATAACTGGAAATCGCCTGGTATAGACAAAATTCATAATTTTTGGTACAAAAAGTTAACTTCATTGTACAAACCAATAGCAAAAAATCTAACAGAAATAATTTTAGGACGACAAAGTATACCCGAATTCATCGCAATAGGCATTACTTACATGCTGCCCAAATGTAAAAATTCACCACAACCTTCCCAATATAGACCAATCACATGCCTACCCACGATATATAAAATATTAACATCAACAATAGCAACAAAAATCAACTCACACATTGAACGCCACAACATTATGGCAGAAGAGCAGAAGGGATGCAGACGGGGCCACATGGGATGCAAAGAACAATTAATCATTGATTCTATTATTCACAAACATGCCACTTCAAAAAACAGAAACCTCCATTGTACTTATATCGATTATAAAAAAGCCTTTGACAGTGTTCCTCATTCCTGGTTAATCCAAATATTAGAAATTTATAAAATCAACTCAAAAATAATAGATTTCCTACGCAACATAATGTCACAGTGGAAAACCACACTCCAACTTAACCATAATCATAATAGTATTACAACGCGCCAAATTTCTATCAAGAAAGGTATATATCAAGGTGATTCTCTGAGTCCCCTGTGGTTCTGTCTCGCACTAAACCCTCTGTCTCGTTGGCTGCAGCGCTGTCGGGCTGGATTTTGTCTCAAACACACTACAGACCAAACAATAATTTCACATCTTATTTATATGGACGATATTAAACTTTATGCACAAACCAAAAAAGATATGAAAAATCTAGTAGAAACCACAGCACAGTTTAGTCAAGACATTAACATGCAGTTTGGTCTGGATAAATGTAAAACACTCCATATCATACGAGGTAAAATACGACCCGGTAGCTATGTAGTAAATGACACAGACATCATAACAGCAATGGAACCAAGTGATTTATACAAATATTTAGGGTATTCTCAACTGAAGGGACTAGATCACGTTAGAATCAAAGACGCAATTACGATAGAGTATAAGAAGAGACTTAAGGCTTTATGTAAAACCCAACTTTCCGCTAAACATCTCACCAAAGCCCTAAATACATTTGCCATCCCCATACTAACATACTCATTCGGAGTTATTAAATGGACGAAAACAGATACAGAACAATTGGAAAGAACCATCCGCACAACACTAACGAAACATAACAGCCTACATCCAAAATCTGCAATAGAAAGACTTACCATTAAAAGGCAAAACGGAGGAAGAGGCCTAATAGATATCCAGCATTTGTGGCGGAAACAAGTCTGTAAACTTAAAACATTCTTTCAATCTAAATCTCGTACCAGCAGTATCCATAAAGCCATAGTTTTTAATGATTTTAATTACACTCCACTTAACTTAAATGAACAGTTGGATACAGATATTATAAATAATAACCCACAGACACAAAAAATAGAAGAGTGGAAGAAAAAAGTGCTGCATGGCCGACATCCTCACGACTTAGAACAAGCCCATATTAACAAAGTAGCTTCGAACAAATGGCTAAAAGTAGGTAACTTATTCCCGGAAACTGAAGGATTTATGATTGCAATACAAGACCAGATAATAAACACTAGAAATTACAGAAAATATATCATCAAAGATCCTTCAGTAACAAATGACAAATGTCGTAAATGCCACATCCAATCAGAAACTATCCAACATATTACCGGAGCGTGCACAATTCTGACACAAACAGACTACACACACAGGCATAATCAGGTAGCAAATGTAGTACATCAAAGATTAGCAGTTAAGTACGCACTCATACAAGACACAAAAACTCCTTATTATAATTATACACCTCAAACTATCCTTGAAAATGACACACATAAACTTTACTTTGACCGCGCCATTCTTACTGATAAGACAATCCACTACAATAGGCCAGATATAACCCTACAAGACAAAATAAATAAAGTTACTTATTTAATAGATATTGCTGTACCCAACACTCACAACATACTGAAGACAATTACTGAAAAAATTAATAAATATGTAGAACTCAAAGAAGAAATAACCAGAATATGGCGACAAGATAAAGTTTATGTGGTCCCTATAGTTCTTTCCACTACAGGCGTTATCCCGAATCATCTCCTACACAGTCTAAAATTACTTAACCTAAAAGAAACTTTATATATCACTTTACAAAAAGCTGCTATCTTAAATACATGTCGAATAGTTAGAAAGTTCATGCAAATAGAAGAAAACGAAATAGGTACCCCTCATAATACACCCCCAACATAACACACTACTCGCTGCATTTACTTGGTTTCGGCCCGTAAATGTAGCTTAAAACCAGCCAAAGAGCTGAGAAGAAAAAACACAAACCAAGATAATAATAATAACTGCAGAACATCTTTGCAAGCAGCGAGAGCCTCGTTGATACGCACTCAATTCTGTTTTGCGGGGCTGTTGCAGCATGTCGTATAGCCAACGTCAATTTCCTAACTTGTGACGAAGCTATACGACAAAAACCTGCTGCACCAGCTTGGCAGTGCAGGATCGAGCGGCGTATCGATGAGGCAAGGGCACTCATCGGCAAACTATACTGCTTCAGGGAGGGCAACACACGACCACGCGTGATGCGCTTTGTGAGACGGGCGTTTTCGGGGACTGGTATCAGCCCTCGAGATTACACGTCCCGTGTCACAGAGCGCATCGACTTCCTGAGGCAGAAAGTTTGTGCATGGGCAAACCGTATTCGGCGGTATAAGCGGCGGGTTGATCGATACTCGCAGAATCGCATGTTCCAGAGCGACGAGAGGTGGGTATACAGAGCTTGGGAGCGACCTGAACAAAGTGTGTCAGACGTGTGCCGCCCGGATGATGTCGCCACGAGTACTTTCTGGCGCAGCATTTGGTCGGTGCCCGTTTGTCACACCGAGGGTGACTGGATGCGCGATGTCGAGAGTGTGTGTGAAGCTATACCACAAATGGAAAAAATTACAATATCTACATTAGATATAGCCAAAGCAGTTCGTCCGTTACCGAATTGGAAATCTCCGGGACCGGACGGACTGCACAACTTCTGGCTTAAGTGGTATAGCAGCTCGCACGCGCTCTTGGCATCTCAATTCCAGTCATGCTTAGAGTCTGGGTCGCTACCACAGTTTCTAACAACTGGCGTTACCCACTTGCTCCATAAGACAGGTAGTCCCGCGGAACCCAAGAATTATAGACCGATTACTTGTTTGTCGACGGTCTATAAGCTTCTTACATCCATCCTGAGAGTGAAAATTAATGATCACATTGAGATTAACTCAATTATGTCTGCCTCTCAGAATGGATGTAGGAAGGGGTCCCGCGGCACTAAGGAGCTACTCCTCATAGACATGGCCATAAGCCAACAGGTTCGTCGATCTCGCAAGGATCTGTCGACATGTTGGATAGATTATAAGAAGGCCTATGATTCTGTGCCACATACATGGCTCACGAAGGTGTTGGAGTTGTATAAAATAGATGCAACTCTACGCACCTTCCTTGAGTCATGTATGAGGCAATGGAAAACAGTCCTTCGCTATCCAGGATGTCGACCAATTCAGGGGAATGACGAGCCTGTATGGATTAAACGGGGAATATTTCAGGGCGACAGTTTGAGTCCGCTTTGGTTTTGCTTAGCTCTGAATCCTCTAAGCACATTGCTGGAGGATTCAGGTCTAGGCTATCGGTTGAGAAGAGGTGGTCAGACCATATCTCACCTTCTTTACATGGATGATTTGAAACTTTTTGCCCCCAACAATTCGCGACTGATGGAACTACTGAAGGTCACTGAAACCTTCAGTAGTGCCATCAGGATGGAATTTGGTGTGGACAAATGTGCAGTCATGCATGTTAAAAAAGGGGAGATTATGGAATCTGAGGGAATTCAACTCTCGGATTCCATACAGGTTAGATCCCTCATCTCAACCGAAACCTACAAGTATTTGGGTATTTCGGAAGCGTTGGGCATTGATGTTGCCAACATGAAGCAATCGGTGAAGGAGCGCTTCTTTGGCCGCCTGAAGAAGGTTTTGAATAGCCTTTTGTCAGGCGGAAATAAGGTGCGCGCCTTCAACGGTTGGGTCATGCCGGTATTAATGTACTCTTTCGGCGTACTCAAATGGACTCAAACCGAACTCGACGCCCTGGATAGGAGAGTCCGTACACTGCTGACCGCAAACCGGATGCATCACCCACGATCGTCGGTGATGAGACTGTACATCCCACGGAAGTGTGGAGGTCGAGGCTTTTTAAACGCTAAAACTCTCCACAACCGCGAGATGTGCAGTCTCAGAGAATATTTTCTTAAAGCTGATGTGGGTATGCACCGAGATGTGGTCGCAGTGGACAAAGGACTCACCCCGTTGTCCATGGCTAAAGAGAACTGGCGCAAACCTGTGATACTTACCACAGATGACCGCAAGGAGGTATGGAAAGGCAAGGAGCTTCACGGGCGCTTCTATCGGGCTCTTCATGGGTCCAATGTAGATTTTTCAGCGTCCGTGGCTTGGCTACGCTTCAGTGATCTCTTCGGAGAAACTGAAGGTTTTGTCTGTGCGATTATGGACGAAGTTATCTTGACGAATAACTACCGGAGACATATTATGAAGGATGGGACGGTGGACGTGTGTCGGGCATGCCACCGTCCGGGTGAGTCCATCAGACATATTATCTCTGGTTGTTCTCGTCTGGCTAACGGCGAGTACTTGCACCGACATAACCAAGTGGCCAGGATCATCCATCAGCACCTTGCTTTGAAATACAAACTTGTGGACTCTGAGGTACCGTATTACAAGTATGTGCCCGACCCAGTTCTTGAAAATGACCATGTCACGTTGTACTGGGATCGATCTATCATCACTGACAGGACTATTGTTGCCAATAAGCCTGACATAGTGGTGACAGACCGATTAGCGCGCCGCACAATGATAATCGATGTTACCATTCCGCATGACGAGAATCTCGTGAAAGCTGAGAAAGAGAAGCAAATTAAGTATCTCGACTTAGCACACGAGGTTGTCGACATGTGGAATGTGGACTCGGCTGTCATTGTGCCAATTGTCGTTACGGCTAATGGCCTGATGGCCAAAAGCTTCGACGACCACCTATCGAAGCTGGGATTACACAGTTGGGTAAAGGGCCTGATACAGAAGGCAGTACTCCTCGATACGGCTCGTATTGTGAGGAGATTCCTTTCTCTGGAGACCTAACCACCGGTAGCTTGGACCCTGCTCCCGACACCGGCGGACTCCTTTTTTTTTGTATTTTTAAATGTATTTTTTAATGTTTTTTAAAGATATATTTAAAAATTTAATCAATAAGTATTTAAAAATGAATAAACGAAATAATAATAATATCCTTGGACATTTCACACAACGCCATATAGTCCCAAGCTAAGCAACCTAATGCTTGTGTTATGGAAACGAGATGGCTGATAAACTACTTATATACATTTTTTTTTTCTAAATACATACATATTATAGATAGAAAGACACCCAGACTCGGAACAAATACATGTAGGTCGTACAAATATTTGTTCCGTGCGGGAATCGAACCCGCGACATGCTACGCAGCAGTCAATCGCTCAACCACTGCGCCAACCGTGTCGTCGATTGTCTCAATATCTCTTTGTAGGAGTTCGCAATCCACGTCAGTTCTGATTTGTGCAACTAGTTTCAGGTCGTCGGCATATAGTAGGCATTTTGCAAACCTTATCTCAGCTATAAGATCATTGATCATGATCAGGAACAGAGGCGGACCTAACACGGATCCCTGACTCACGCCCAAACGAGTATAATACGGTTTGGACTCGAAGCAGCCATGCCGGACGAATTGCTTGCGGTCCCGTAGGTAGTCGGCAAAAAAGTTAAGAAACCCGGAAGAGAAACCCGCAACCCCCAGCTTTGTCAAGAGAATGTCATTGTCCACTTTGTCGAATGCCTTCTGGAAATCAAAATACAGAACGTCTACCTGCCTACCGGTGTCCAAACTACTAGAAATGAAGTCAACATGAATCAGCAGATTCGAGTTGAACGACCAGGCCGAAAACCGTGTTGGGCATCAGAGAGAGACATGTTTAGTTGCTTGTTGATAACAGTGTGGAGGATATGCTCAAGAACCTTTCCATTGGTTGGCAGGATGGCGATGGGCCTGTGTTCATCCACAGCTGCTTTGTTGCTGGTTTTGGGGATGGGAATAACACGCGAAGTCTTCCACGGCTCCGGATACACGCCCGACCGAAGAGCTAGGTTAAAAATATGGCATAAAGGAGCCGCCAAGATATTATTACATCCTTTAACGATAAAAGCCGGAATGTTATCAGGACCAACCGAACTGCAGGGTTTCAGTTTGGCAATTCCTTTAACCACGTCCGGGGTTATTAAAACTGGCAGAGAAAAACTGTCCCCCTCGCTGTTCACTTTTATAGTCTTTGGGTCCAATTCAGGTGCATCAGGCAGAAATACGCTGGCAAAATACTGAGCAAATGCCTCAGCTGCTTTTACACCTGAACTGGACTTGCCATCAAGCACAAAGTTTGGCTCAAACCCGCCCTTAGATCGCAGGGTAGAAATATGCTGCCAGAACTGTTTTGGATTTTTGCTTAAATTGTTTTCTACTGCAGCACAGTGCAATCTATATGCCTCCTCGATTCTTATCTTTAAATCCGATCGCCGTGCACTAAACCGAGCATAGGCAACGTCGCATCGCGAATGTTTCCATTTATTATGGAGTTCAGCTTTACGCTGAGTGTCTCTCACGATATCTCTAGTAAACCAGACTGGGTACCGCCTATTACCGGAGGTCCTTCTCGCCTTCTTTGGAATAGAAAAATCAAATAAATTGTACATAATATCATAAAATTTAGAAGCAGCGGTCGATGCGTCATTGCAGCGAAGAACATCCTGCCATGGAGCAGAACGAACAAGATCGTTCAATAGAGAATAGTCCCTTTTACTAAAATTCCAATCTTTGCTACGTTCAATATTACTAGGGTCTAGTTTTTCATTTACCTTACGCGTTGGAATGGTAACAGTAATATCTAACGGAGGATGGTAAAGATCTATTGGAACCAACTTCGTACCTTTGACATACTCGCAGTCGACTATGGCACCCTCCCGAGCCAACACTACATCTAACTTACTCCCACGCATATTCATCACTTCATTCATCTCAGTCAGACTACAAAAGCTTAGGAAATAACAGTAATAATTATTAACATTAACAGAGGCACTTTTTAAGTGAAGGTCGCCTAGGATAACAACAGTTCCCTTCAAAGTGTGGATAATATTCTCAACCTTACAGAACCACGCCAAGTAATCATCGTCAGTTGCACTTGCAGTAGGCTTGATATAGACAACACACACATAAATATTTAGGCCATAAATTCTGATCACACACCACATATCTTCGCCGCAGGCCGTCTCGAGATCATGTTGCCTATTCATGCTGACACCAGGGCACGCAGCAAGCAGTACACCCCCACCCGAGGTCACTCTGTCTCTTCGTAGAATACGCCAGTCCCCACTTGACATTTCCGAGTTCCCTACTGAATTGTCTAGGTTTGTTTCAGTTACGGCTATTAAGTCATGATCAGACAGTAGTAAGCTTGACCTCCATGTAGGTAACTTGGTTTTGAGCCCTCGCACATTCTGGTACAGTAAGCGCAGATAGACATTGCGATCAGTACGATGAGCACAATGAGCCCTAAAAAGGTATTGCGTTTATTCTGTTACGAGTTGTATATCAATTTCTTTTTCGGTTCATTACGTAAGATTAAATGCGTTTTGTTTATAAGCACTAATAACATTACAACATTACTTATTTGTGATATTAGTGCGGTAAGTTCGTTTTAACAAACGAGTGGATGAATGTACTATAGTCACGAGTTTGTAAATACCAATATCCGCACGTGTATTATACAAAGTTTTACAACACATTTGTGGGAAAATAGAGACAATTTTTTTTAAATATAAAAATTGCAAATTTAAAATTAGGACTACATCGTCGTCTCATCTTTGCCTCAAGAGCTTCCAAGGAGGGTCAATCATTCAGCTTATTACTTGTTGTAATCTTTTAGTATTTTGCTGATATTCTATTTCTTTAAAACTGAACTTCAAAATACTTAAAATGAAAAAGCATTAGTTTATGGAAATTTCATTTTTTATTAGGTGTATTTAAAGTTCTTCGAATTATTGAGCTTTAGTTTTATATGGCAGTCCTTATAAAACTAAAGCTAAAGCTAATCTAAAGCTATTCGCGATTTTCCTGCCAAAAAAAAAGCTGCTGCTGGAAAGTTGAATATAATTTTGTTCATAATTAATTCAGTTTGAAAAATATAAGGAAGCATTAAAAGTATAATGTGCTTTGTTTCACCTCCTAGGTTTTAAATTTTTCTTATTATCGTATTGTGTGTGAATCTCCTTGGTAGAATTCCTGTATATTTTTTTAGACAAAAATATCGTAAAGGATGCGTACAACACGTAAGTTTGTATAAGCCGATGCATTAAAGAAAGGAATCTTAAATGGCGTCTTGTACTTGCGTTGACAGATAGTACAGTTGACAAATAAATTTTTCAAGTCGAAGACATTTTTCAAATTAAATAATAAAAACATGACCGGGTCGTATTTATTTCAAACTAGCTCCTGCTAGTGGCTTATCGCGCGTGTTAAAGTTGAAAATCGAAAGGCACGTGGAGCAATCTATTATTATATCGTTATTGTTGTTTTTATTGAAAACAGTAAGTAATTTATTCAAGATGAATTTTCCGTTTCTGAAGACCTGACAACATAAAACAAAAGGAGGATTCTTAAAAAGATGTTGGTAAAAATTTATTGTACAAAAACAGCACTTAAATTTTAATAAAAGACTGATGATTTTTTTCTGCCTACGGTACGCG
This sequence comes from Ceramica pisi, assembly GCA_963859965.1. Taxonomy (NCBI): domain Eukaryota; kingdom Metazoa; phylum Arthropoda; class Insecta; order Lepidoptera; family Noctuidae; genus Ceramica; species Ceramica pisi. Next base: position 15,353,524 of record OY982539.1, on the reverse strand, counting down.
TGAGAGTGAGTATAGACGGCACTAGTGTGCAAGCGAGAAAACATGATAAGCACCGCCATTTTAGATTCCTTTCTTTAATGTACCGGGTTATACCTACTTTAACGCACGCTCCGTTGTAAAGCGATACAATGGAGCGTGTGGTAAATTAGGTACTTAGGTGAGAGTACTTATTTTATCGCACGTTCCATTGTATGGTGCGTCATTTTTAACTTTAGAACAATGTATACCTATACAGGCTTCGTAAATTATTTTTTCAGAAAGTGTGTTGTAAATTATTTTACGATCTTTACTTCGACATTTTTCCTTTTCAGGCCAAACGCTAACAGAGGCAGGATACAATAGATTTGCCCCAGGGGAGCCAAACAATGTAACGCCAGGTGAATCCTGCGGCGCGATATATCGCACGGGTCTGCTAGACGACTTGTGGTGTGAACGACCAGTCGGATTTATCTGCGAGAAGAGTCCCGGCATTCCGTTCGCTTGTCGTGGTTTACCTGATAATTAGTAATGTTTTTTTGTAATATACGTTTAATCAAATTATGTTTTAAATTACTGCCGCAAGGCGAAAGTGCTAGGGTCACATTATATACGCGACAGTAACTATGTTTGTTACGCTTTAACGTCTAAATGATAGAACCGATTAAGACGAATTTGAGAATATAACTTGAACGCAATCGAAAAAAGCTCATAGAAACTAAGAATTCCTCCTCAGCTTAATTGTAATTTGTTAGTACCAAGTGGGTCTACAATTTGCAGAGGTAGGTACTTGTACTACTATAAATACTTGTGCCACTTTCAAAACAAAAATAAATACCCATTTACCCATCTGCGTTTGCAAAAACTTAAGGCGGGGTTGCAGTACTTTTTAAGATTTTTGAACGTCTGAAAATCTAATTAATAATGAGTTTTTTAATAAATAAAAATCATTACATAAAAATTGAACATACCCTCAAGTAAATCGTAAAGATAGAAACGCGATTTAGAATGATTGGCTCGATACTTTTCTTTATCAAACATGACACTAAATTACAATTTTAAACGTGTACTGCTAAGAGATTTTATCACGAATATATATAAAAGTTATATCAATAGATAGAGCTTTTTATTTTGAAGTAAATGTCGAAACCATATTGTATAATTTCTTTATCAGTTTTCGCCAAGAAGAAAAAACAATCAAAATTTAGGCATTATTTCGCTCGCCGGACAGTCGCTGTTGTTCGTCAAAACACACAGTACTGCAACCTCGCCTTAAAGCGTGACGGCACGCTCTCAGTAGCATGACCCGTAAGAAATCCTTTTCACTAAACAAACATCCGTAGGTACAAGACGAAAATAAAACCCAGTCGCAACTACCGCTAAACGAAAGGGTAAAAAACCAAGCGTCTTTTTGCCATTCACGCAATGAAGGTACTCTTTATTATACGTGTTATGTAATATAATGTAATTTGGTATAAAATGATGTAAATCTCGCTGGTCGTAACCGAGTCTCCGCGTAGAGAGATAGTAAAAGTGGTCAGTCTTGAAAAAAAGACGACAACGGCAAACTGGCTTGCTACAGCCGACATAACTGGCGCTCTCATTACGAAGTACGAACCACATCGGCGACCAGACATAAAATTAAGAGACATTATGATTAAATTCGTTAATTAATAAGATTCAAGATTATTATTTTTTAATTTCGCGGCAACTATGCAGACAGGTCTGCACAATTCTAATTTTGTGTAAAATGTTTTACTATTCTAAAATCTAAATCTACTTTTCAAAATACTCACCGAATTGAGAAACTCCTCTTTTTCGGAAGTCGGTTATTATACCGGTTGTAGGCAGCTGAATAACAGGTACCTATTAAAATAAGAAAAGATGAGTGACATTATGGGGTACCTTTCGTGATACTCAGTAACTGAGTTCTTGAGGTCCAATAAACAATTTACGAGTCAAACCCTTGTTTTCATCTGCATCAGGTTTCTTTAGGGCCGAAAATAAATGTATAGTGAAAGTAATAATGTAGTTAGTATAATTTTTAACAGTATATTAGTCCTCTGTCCTAAAAATGGATATTAATAGATCATTTATCGAGGAAGGCTATAGGCTATATAACTTTACGCTACAACCAATAAGAGTAGAGCTTTAATAAAAAAAACTTTTTGCAAAAAATATACTACCGACTTCCAAATAATTTTAATTTAGGAAGTCGGTTTTTTTGCTAGATTATTTTTATTTTGACACTGCTGCATTGCAGCTGGGTTGAGACAGACTATTACTGCGTCAAATCATTCACAAGATAATGCAACGCAGATTATGAGTTTTTGTGCTGCAGCCACATTTGTAGTTATGCGTCCCAGTGTCTGTTGGCCAATCTGTCCTTTGGGTTGATAGTTAATATTCTGTTGGTTAAGCATTCACTGACGAAGAGTTATGTGAGCGAAACGTGCGTGGGTGAAAAGTGCTTTAAATTAAAAGTTATATATGGTAAAACGTTTCGGTTTCCATCCATATTTCCAAAAATACAACTTGAAACGCTAAGATGATTCCTTCATTATTTTTTTTTAATAAGTTCCATCTTTTAGTTATGAGAAATTAACCAGCGATTATTATCAAGGCACGGCAATTAACGTTCGAATTACATGAAAAGTCCAGGAAGAAACAAAGAGATTGTAGACACTAAGTAATAGGTACAATAATACACGTTGGCAACAGTTCCATAGTCCCACGTATCCAGTTACATCATAATGAGAGGATTCAGCTTGTTCTGTTTAGAAAGGCTTTCGAAAGGCGTGCTCGGAGCTCCGATGTAGGTAACCTCTTATACAGAACTAGCCATCCTCCGCGGCTTCGCTCCCATCTATAGCAACTTTTTTTTTTCTTTCATAGGAACCATCGCTTGATAATAACAAACACAACAAAAAAATAATGGTCAAAATCGGCCGAGCGGTTCACGCGTGATGCGATGATTACCAAGAGAAATAGGGATTGATTGTCAATGTTTTGTTGCTTGGTAAGTAAACGAGGAGATTACCCGTTATTTGAAGATAGTTTACCTGTTTTTTAAAGAAACTCTAAGATATAATGACAAAATCTTCATATGACTTTAAACTTTTGCTTGCCTAGCTTTTTCCGAACTATAATGGGGTCGGCTTCCAGTAACACCGGATTCAGCTGAATATCAGTGTTTTTTACGTGGAGCTGCTGCCTACCAGACCACCACAACTCATTAACTGGGTAACACGATAGTAGTTACACAACTACTACCGTGTAATATAAAACACAAAAAAAAATGTTTCACTCTGAATCTCATTAAACGACATTCAGAATGACACTAACTTTACAAATATTATTTTGTTAGTTATACATACTTAGGTACCATATAGTGCCAGATTTCAAAAATATATAAATCACCAGGGTTTCTTTCGGAAATCTGTATACTACCGGAATATAAATCTCTTTCGAGAGTCTCGTGATCTTCGATGAATACTAAAAGCCCACAGTTTTTGTGTTCCATCGGCTACTGATTTATAGATTCTCAATGAACCGGAAAAATCTTGTCAGATTCTCGCAATCTACGTTCAAGTTAAAACTGTGCCCTCATTTTTTGTGCTGCCAATAAAAGAGTTATTTGCAGACTTCTGTTTAGGTGCGTTTTTACCTCTCAGTTCCAATTCTTTTGTAAAAGGTGATCGAGTTAGTATAAAAGTTGAAGTAAATCATAAAGCTCGATTTTCACTGTGGGATATAATGACCCCTAACTAAAAAGGTATTGCGTTTATTCTGTTCACGTTGTATGAGGATTTTATAAATATTAGGTACATTTTATTGTGATTTTTCACCGCGTAGTTTTTTTTCCGCAATTCTGTAAAACATTGAATCCTATACGAGTATCCGCACTTGCGGTAAAAAATCCGCGATGATGCTGTGTGGATTTATTTCCGCGCGAATAAAAATCGCAGTGCGGACAGTGCCTCAAAGCAAGCTAAATGGACAAATGGTTGCATTTTAAACTACGTCGCGATTTTTAACAAACAAAACCCACCTACGAAAACTAGTTTTAAAACATAAACCCCTATGATGATGTTAATTACGGAACATTGATAAATTAATCCATGTCGGAAATAGATAGGAAGTACAGATATTATTGCACTGCAGTCTATGTAGAAAGCGGGTCACCATAATACATCGTTCAAAAACATGTTTTGCAACAAAAAACCGACATAATCTCGTGTCCTCGCTATAACTGCTCGTGGTCCATCTTCGACCGCATCATCGCTTACCATCAGGTGAGATGGTGGTCAAACGTATGCCTATCAAAAGTAAAAAAAAAAACTACTATAACAGTTTATGCACCACACTATTTTATGCAAATGTGGTTGTGGAGAGTGCGAGGTAATTTGTTCCAAGGGTTCTTGTTGTAGATAATGTTGGTTACAGCTGTTCCGCGATCGCTATAGATACCTTAGTGGTAATGTAAGTACTAACACTCGTGTTTCGCGAGTTACGTTATGGGGAGAGCCTATTGCCATCAACCAGTAAAAAACTAAAAAATCTTAAAAAATATTGTTAAGTTTTGTTTTATTAAATGTAGCCTTGTTGTAGGTACTAAACGTCGATAAAGTTCCATACAAAAAGGAACGTAGGACGAGTTGTAGACTGAAAATGTTATTTATTTTGATTTTCTGCGCGTCGTCCTGAATGGGCCGTAGACATTTGGGACGAGTTGATGCATTACTCAAAGGTGGGTACTTCATTCCATGAGCTACTTTTTGTTTATTATTTATTTTTAGCCTATTTCGTCCCACTGCAGTTTGCACTGCAGGGTAAAGGCCACCTTTCTTCTTTCCATTCTTCCCGGCTCTGGGCTTTTTATTATTAAGCCATTTATTCCATAACCTTAATCATATTTAATTTACAATATTGTTTGTATTCTTAGTCTTTTTAACCCAAAGGTTGACTGGTAGAGAATGCATTGTTGCATTAAGTCCGCCCATGTACCACTATTGTGCATAAAGTTTAAATAAATAAATACATAAATAAGTATTGATCTTAATCTTAGTTGTTAGTAATTGTGTTAGTTTTCAGTTGGTTTTTGGATAGTGCAGCACTGTGTTTCTAATGCGGTCCGTTAATCTGACACCCGGAAGGCTACGCTCAAGCTTCAACCTCTGTTGAGCTGTCAAAGATCAGGTTTGAGCGTCATATGTAGGAATAGGTTGAATACACATGTCCTTCAATTTGCAGTGTTTATGCCTATGGCAAAGTGGATGGGTCTCTTTTCACGAGTGCCTTCATCGACCGATACTAAACGAATAATAGCACATTGGTATCAGCAGTTAATAAAAACTTATCACCCCTGCAGGTGGCAGTCCTGCCGTTATTACTTTGGCTCGTATTGTTTCCTACAGCACCAGCTAAGTCCTTACCATAAAAATACATTCGGGTTAAATTCATTTGCTTGTGAAACAAAAATTTCGCTAATATGAAAATTTTGTTTCAAACGATATCCTGAGGGCCAATTCTACTAATTTTTAAACAACTTTCGCATTCGCATATCAATCGCAAACTGTCAAAAAAGCCATATTTTCCATATACATATGTTTGACAGTTTGCGATTGAGATGCGAATGCGACGCGAATGTGGAAATGAGTAAAATTGACACTCTGTCGGATAAATTATATTTAACTAGCTGACCCGTGCAACGTCGTCTGCGTAACATTGTTCATTACTGCTCCGCTCCTATTGGTCTTAGCGTGATGATATATAGCCTTCCTCGATAAATGGGCTATCTAACACTGAAAGAATTTTTCGAATCAACCAGTAGTTCCTGAGATTAGCGCGTTCAACCAAACAAACAAACAAACTCTTCTGCTTTATAATATTAAAGTATAGATATAGTAAGATGTTACATTTTATGCACAAGGTGATGAAGTAATTTAAATTTATAACAAGCTGTGTAGTTACAGGAACCTCAATAACAAGAAAAACTACTTAAAGCCCTTGGCATAAAACCAGTTCAAGTTAATTGCACTGATTGATCGACATTTTATCACTATAAATAACATCAAATACTGATTCAACATATTTATTAGGAGTGAGTGAACATTTAAATATGACCCAGATTCGCATCAATATCATAAGTTCCACGAGATAGAGGCCAGCCCTAACCACTGGTAAGATAAGTTTTATCAACAAAGTAATAGATTCACAGATCTCGTTATCTTATTGCAGCGCACAGTACCGGTTTGCAAACTATCCTAGGAATATTTAAGTCATTGAATCTATACTAATATTATAAAGAGGTAAAATTTGTTTGTAAGTTTGTATGTTTGTAAGTTTGTATGTAGGGGGTAATCTCAGGAACTACTGGTCCGATTTGAAAAATTCTTTCAGTTTTAGATAGCCCATTTATTGAGGAAGGTTATAGGCTATATATCATCACGCTAAGACAAACAGGAGCGGAGCAGTAATGGAAAATGTGACGCAAACGAAGTTGCGCGGGTCAGCTAGTAGTAAATAAAACGGAAGTGGTAGTGGGCAGGGCACATTGCTCGCAGAACAGATGGTCGCTGGAGCTGAAAAGTTTTGGAGTGTAGTGAGAGACGCAGTTTTGGAAGGCCTCCCACAAGGTGGAACGAGGACCTGGTGAGGGTTGCGGGTAGCCGGTAACAGGACCGGTTGTTGTGGCGACACTTGGGGGAGGCCTATGTCCAGCAGTGGACATCTTTCGGCTGATATGATGACGATGATGATGATAGTAAGTAAGACGCAGTTGAGAGTATAGGCTTAATACAAGGCTAGATCGCTACTATCAAGTTCCGATTTTATAGAAACTAGCTGACCTGGATGACGTCGCGTTCTGTCAAAAGTTATTGGACTATTTCAGATTGCTATCCCTCATATTATAAAGGAGATGTTTCAAAATGTATGGAGCCTCGGCCAGGTCCTTATACACTATACTTAAAAATACATTTAAAACAGCCCTCAACTGTCCAATTGCTTTAAAATGGCTTTGTTTGTGACGCCATATTGAAAATCGATAAAAATAATGAATAAAAATCAATTAACTACCACAAAAGTATACAATTAACTGAATTGTGTGTATTTTTCCCGAATACTACAGATTTTTCTCTGTTTTTTGAGGTAGTGTACATAGACCTGACCCATTCTGGAACACCTCCTTTGGATTAGATTCTACGAAAAAAAAAAACGTTTTATACGTTTATGTGCCCATGCAATTTAACCAATTTTTCTCTTCCAACCACCTCGAAGTTCAAAGAATATTTGAACAAATTAGATATTTGTCGAGCTGGTTTAATCAACTAGTTGTTTGTGTATCCAATTATCGACCAAAAAGAAGAACTTTTTTATGCTGTAATTCGACAACACCGATTTTAATAAAGCGTTATTTCTAGCATAGCGCATAGCGAAGCAGACGCACCCAACCGACGATAGCAATCGCAAATGAAATTAGGTTACAAGAGCTATTGAACACTGTAGGTACCTACTAAGTTTGTCTTCACAAAATTACACCAATTGACAAGTACGTAACACGTTTAGCTTATACAAACGGTTCGGTTATAGAAACCGTGTATAACTTGCTATCTAACGATGACTTAGCAAAGGGACATCACCTTACGCATTATTATGTGAATGAGATACCTCCTACTGCGCTCGGTTTCGTAATTGAGCGAGAGATTTGAGATAGTTAAGTGGGTATCACCAATGACGTATTGTATATAGACGCGTCATGCATTAACATCACAGCTCGAAAGCACAATCGGTAGCTACTAATCGTAGGTAAAAAAAAGAGGGGTGTAGGATCGCGGCAGTGGTTTTAAATTTTTGTTGCCATTTTAGAGAGCGGGTAACGCATCTAGAGTCTATGTATCATTGGGTATACTTAGTGATGATACAGTCATTGGTCTGTGTAGTTGTAACTTCCTGCTTAATATACAGTACGAAGCTTTATATGTTTAAGGGTTTTGATGAAATTAGGCACCCAACAAAGAAGTGAAATGTCTTTCTTTTATTTAATGCAACAAGAACTTTTCAGTCAAATTTTCAGTTACAAAGACTAAGTACACAGTGATAGGTGTTAAATAAATGAATTGAATTTAAAATATAAATTAGTTTCGTAAAGATTACCTGTATTTATATGCAAAATTAATAAACTAATAAATATTATGATAGTTAACAAACATTCTAATTTCTAGAACTTATAAATTATTAACTATGACAAAGAACAGAAGTTTTTTTTACTTTCTGCATTGTGCTGTACCAGAAAGTAGACAGGAACTCACGATCAAATAAAAAATATGACCGTGAAATGTTCAACGGATGCTAATAATTGATAGTTAAAAACTCATCAAGATAAAAAAGTAGGACGAAAGCTACTTGAAGTGCGAATTTTTTCACCGTCAAGCTTGCTCGCTACTAATGAACCGGTCAACTTGCAGTACAAAATGTAGGTCGATACCTGCTAACTCGTGCAAAACTTAATGAATAATTGAATAAACAAAATGGTTTATATTAAGAATAGGTGCATGACTAACGGGTATTCCAGTAACCGCTTTCTACAGACAAGGAATAGAAATAGGAGATGACGTCAGACAGGCAGTGATCGGAGTATCGGACGTTACACCATCACTGTCGCTATCAAATGACGCAGACATAATGGAGCTATGGAAATTGATTCTTTTTTTAACCGTTCTTGCACAATATTCTCCTTTTGAATTCCGCAAGCCAAGCCTCGTTTTTGTGCGGCATCAGAGGGGCAATTCTCGTATTTTACATAGCGTACGCATGAAATTCGCATCTCTGTCGCAATCTGCCAAAATGTAGGGAAATAATACCAGATTATGCACCGAGGGGATAAAGAAGTGTCTCATGCCATGGGCGTCATATTAAATCCCGAAACTAATGGCTGTTTTCATGCACGTGGTGTGATAAAGGTATTTTTGTCAGTTTGCGATAAACATGCGAATGCGAACGTGGCTTTAAAATTACATAGTTGTTTCGTTTTGTCTCACAGATTATTGACGTGTAATTTTGGATCGAAAGTTCGAAGTTCTGTATGAATTAAAGACACAGTTTATTCGGCTCAGTCTTGCAGATGTACTTTCCTCAGTAAGATCGATGCATGCATTTGTTTCGTTCCGAATATATTAGTTTGGTTTACGCATATTGCGACATTCCGACTTTCTTTGGGCGTGTCGAATGTGAGAAGACAGAAGGTCTGATAAAAGTGAAAAGTATAATCTACAAGCTCGCTATATAGTCATGTTTTAGAAGTTATGTAAGTAGTGGAATTTCGTGTAAGCCAGCGTTCCATGTTCTACTTCTAGACAACGTAGTGTTTCATTCAAAGAAGCGGAAAGTTTCTAGTAATAAAACAAGATTGATCGTAATTTCGCGGTGTTTTACTTAAATAAATTGTTACATAAGTAATTGATGATTTGATTAGAGAAGTAATTTAGCTTATTAATTTGTCTGACTTAACTTAGGTCATTAGTCTTTTAATTTTATGGATGGTTGGATAACGCGGTTAGATAGATAGAAATAGGTAGAATATAATCCGGGTCATGATTATTTATTTGTCACAAACTTGAAGAAGATCTCTAAGTCCTAACAAGAAAGTTGATTGTTAAATACTATAATAAACTTTGAAAGTAATATTTTTTATAAACATTTAGGTTATATTTACATGGACAATAACGACTTTCCAGTTGCAGTACAATGCCAGTGTGAACCATTGGCATGGTAGCCTACACTAGCTGTAGACCGAAACAGCTGAATGTCACGGGAAGAGGCTTTTGCCCAGTTTAGTATAGAATCACAAAACAAATTAAACTATTCTAAGTAGCACACCTTGTACCAGTATACTTGAATCGCAAACTGTTTTCGCGCCTCGCGCATGTATTCGCGCCTCGTGCTTGCATTCGCGCCTCCAGTGTTTAATTAAAATTCAAGCTGACAGCTTTAGGGCGACAGCATCTTGATTCGCTTACTGAATGCAGTTCTCGACATCAATAGGTGCATGTTGATTATTTTGTTTCGTTTATTTTATAGCATGCATTTGTTATTGAAGCCTCAAATGGCAACTAGAATGCATCCTTTGAACATTGATGGTTAGAGAATGACCGTTAAAAAGTCTAGTTAAAGAGCGCTTCATCACTATGACAATTTGGCTGGATTGTCGATCATCACATTGACTTCCAATTAATAGGGAACTAGCAACTCACCCCAGCTTTGCACGGGTCCAAGTTACAGCTATACCTTCACCGAACTTTTTCTATCAGAGATAATCCATTGTGAAGAAGTAAGCACAGAAAATCCTAGAGGCAGATGGCGATTGTTTTATACCATGAGAAGGAAAGAGATGACGAAGATCTGCTTGCTATTCCTTAAAATCCCTAGATCACTGCTTACTGAACTTTCTATTAATTTTTCAATCTCGTATATGTATACTTAATATTATAGAGCAGAAGAGTTTGTTTGTTTGTTTGGTTGAACGCGCTAATCTCAGGAACTGCTGGTCCGATTTGACAAGTTCTTTCAGTGTTAGATAGCCCATTTATCGAGGAAGGCTATAGGCTATATATATCATCACGCTAAGACCAATAGGAGCGGAGCAGTATTGAAAAATGTAACGCAGACGACGTTGCAAGGGTCAGCTAGTTTTTGATAATAGTCAAATACTCTACTGGCACTTCATAAAGTTAATTAAGAAGGTGTCATGGGACGCTAGGTACATAAAGACGCTCAAACTAACCACATGGATAGCGCATAGTATTTTCACATTACCATAAGAAAGCAATATCATTTATATACAATGTGTAAATTACACTATGTACCGCGAGTATGTGCCGTTATTGTTATGTCTATGAGAACTTGACACTTGTCTTTACATATTTGTTTCAATTAGAGACATACCGAAAGCGAAATACTACCGCGTTGGAAGTAGGTCTGAAACCAGCTTGTAAGTTTGACCTAGGTAACGTAACGTTGGTTTTATCTAGGTAGTTTCTATTACTTTAGGGATGTGCCGATGTTAAACTATTGACTTATGACAATACGCTGAACCAATTTAACATTCTTTATAGTGTAGAAGTGCACTCTAATTAAGTCGCTAACCGAGTTGGTTACAAAATACAGAACCCTTGTTTTATCTCACCTGATGGTAAGTGTTGAGAGAGAGATGGAAGTAACCTATTTACTCTTGACTTTAAGACTCCCAGGTTGTATCAGGAAAGACATGCTCTGGTAGAGAATTCTACTCCTTTTAATTTTATTGAATACACATTAATGTGTTCCGAAAAAAAATTGTGCTTGGAGCCTTTTTAAATGACAACAAAACATAGCAATTGAAAAAAGTCGTGCAAAGTGTTATTTATGTGAAGACTTCGTCATCAACCTCATCGTAGGCACATATTAAGTATGTAGGTACTTATTATAATGTGCAAATGCTCACACAACTCATACAATTCATGCAGGTTTACACAACATAATGTTTATATTAGCTCACACAGAAAGAAAAGAAGTACCGGAGCATGTAGTCTGCGGCTTAATAACCATTATTAGCATAAAAATAGCATAATGTTTGTAAACGCGATATAATATAAGAGCTGAGTTGGAGCACAGGTGGTTGGAGTCTGCCGTCGAGTATGGTCGACAAGTTAGTTTTTACGGTTTAGAACGTCTTATCTGCTTAATATTTGAGCTCGCTCCGGGCGCTCTTGCATTCTGCACTCTTTAACTTCTTGAACCTTTCTATTAAATCAACTAAATATTTTATTTAAGTATGTATGATTAAAAGACAGTAAAACCGTTCCGAGATGGGGTGCAATTATTTCTTGAGTCCTTGAGGTTTTCTGCATTTAGGGGTTACACTTGTCTGTTCTTTAACTTTTTTGGTATACGGTCGAGTTGGGTGTCACTCCTAAACGGGTGACGTAATGAAACTCCGAGTAGGAGTGTAGAAACGACAGTAGCAGGTGGACCGATGACTATATGAAGGTATGAATGAATGATCAAAAGAAAATAAAATCTTTTCGGGTTTATGGTCGCTTCGCTCGCTCTTGTGTTCTGCCTTCTCTCAGTTCTTAAGCTTTCTTGTATCAGTCCATAAAGTTACTTATATTTAAGTATGAATGATAAAAGAAAACAAAACTATTAATTTTAAAAATATGAAAACAATATAATTAAAACCCTGACTTTAAGCGCTTTCATTTGATATGTCACATGATACAATTTGAAAAGCTTTTTTTTTAATTTTCTAGTTTTACACCCAAAAGTGACGCACATGCTTAAAATGTATTTATTTACGTAACGCGTCCGTGTTTGGATCACAAAAGTCTACATACGGAGAAAACTGCCTGTGACAGACGGACAGACAGACACCCGAGTGATCCTATAAGGGTTCCGTTTTTTGTTTGGAACCATAGAAAAGTAAGTACCAGAAAAGATAGATGATGTAAACCCTACACAGGGAGACAAACACAAGACAAGACAAACACATTCAATAGTGTTACGTACATTCACAATACAGATATAATGTTCGTGCTAGCACTGGTTTTCAAACAGTTTGGTAATAAACTACTGTTGTGATTTATTTGATTCGTGGGTGGTGTAATGACTGCATAAGATATTAATTAATATCACGTCAATAATACTTATCGCCTTCCTTCCTTTCTGCGGTAATATTATATTGCAACTATCTGACTTTTTATTAAATAGAAGTATTTTAGGGGTTTAAAAGTATTTAGTCTTCTGCTTATCGTGTGCCCAGTAAGGTCTAACGACCCACACACACACACACCAGGTAGGATTAACTCTGAACTATCCTAGGATGGATAATGGATTTCGATAAAATTGAGTACACATGTAGTTTATAACTCGGATAAACATTGTGTTATATATTTTTGTCATTTGCAGCTGCGGGCAGCAGCTTTCCTTCAATTATTCTATTAATTTAAAAAAGCATCAATAAGTTTTTTACAAACTTATTTTGTTTTCAAGTTAAATCACCTCACAGTTACTTTCGTCATCACGAAACAATACGTGGAATAAGCGATCAATGTCAGATCAGGAGTACAATGCAATGCTTTATGTAATAGTAATTATTCAGACTGCCATGGTGGCCGATTTGGTTGCAAGAAACATATGAAAGTGTTCAACAATAGTGCTATTAGTGTCCGTTGTCAAAATAACACAACACAACAAACAGTGTGAGAAATAAAAAATAATTATAATTATCTATGTTGTAGAGAATACTTATTTACAATATTGTCAGTTGACTCGCCAACGCACCACCGCACAGGCCGACAGCTCGACAACGACTGCCCGCCCCACCACTCGTACCGGTATTTATAACCGAGCGACGTGTGCGCCCGAGGCAACGTCACAATACTGTTATCAGTTTGTAGGTAGTTCGAAATATTGATATCTACATACACTACATTCCCTTCCTTGTTTTAAGTAGTTGTATGTAACAAGATTTTTTTTAGTAAAAACATTTAACATATTTTATTATTTTGATTAATAATTTATTGACATGTCTGGCATACAAAATCACGGCAGAATAATATTTAAAAATAATTTTATGGTTTAATTCAATGTTTCCTTTTACCCTTCCTCTTCTTCTTCTATTTCATTTTCTGATTCGCTTATATCTTTTTCTGTGTTGATTTCTTTATTTTTATCACTTATGTCTGTGTGTATGTGAGTGTGTTATAATCATAATTAATCAATCTCATTAATGAAGTAGACGTATGATAAGATTTAATGCCTTGGTTTCTTTATCATTAAAAACCGTCTACCGACGCTTGTTTACTCTCAGAGTTATTAAAAACTTTAACTTAACTCACTAGTCGTTCAGTCAATTAGCCGTTTGACAGTTCAAAACTGGCTGTTATAAATCCTTTAGGTTTGACTCGTGATTCACTAGTATTCGTGATTACCAAGTCCAAGCACCACTGAAAGTCACTAAACTCATAATTATTTGAACAAGGAAATTAAATAATCTTATTCACAGTCAACAGCTAACTCATAGCTCAGCACAACACTCTTCCTATACTGGCACCTCCCCATGGCAAGAATACCGAGAAAACACTTATTTGTACCACCAATAGCTACGACAACGACACCCTGATACAGACTCCCTCGTCTATATCACTCTGGGATGCTGATATGATACCCTGGTACGCTCGCCAACCCACAGAAACAAGAACCTGGTCCCTCAAACTAATTTGATGCTACCTCTTAATCTACTTCATAACATCACGTGATAATTGACCTTGGCCATCTTCCCGACAAAGAGATTTTAAAACTCACCAACCGGTAAGCTATGCACATAAGGGCCCACAAAGAGAAGAGAAACTAGGCCTGACATGTTTGTGTCTAACGTTCATGTGAAGTAGCTACTACGTTCACGAATTACTACGGCAATCTACAAGCATTACGGTCATGACTGCACCGCATACTTCGAATCAATTGATTTTATTTCGATCTAACTCATAGTAGCTAAAATGTATAACTAACAAGCAACCCGAAAGGGAAACATCTATTTAGAAATTGTAATAGTTCAGAATTCTACACACCCTTATAGCTTTATTCAATGTCATTAATATCAAGTTGCCATTTTAAATCGTTTACAATCGAATTTACTAACTGAATTTAGTAACTATTGTTATGTATGGAAAACTGTGACCCACACGTTTATATAAAAAACCTAGGTTCAATTTTTTCACTAAACACGTCGCATGCGGTCAGTTTGCTTGTGTGGCCATCTTTCCATCCAATATCTCATTATTTAAGTTATTTTATTATGCCAATGGGAAATTCTTAAATTACTCGCTTATTTTTTTATATTATTTTTGTTTTATTTATCGGCACGCGATTGACCACCATCTCACCCACGGGCAAGCGATGACGCGGTCGAAGACGGAGCACGCCTGTTCAGACCACCCAATAATCACTCCTGATCAAAGACTCCAAGGATGCAACCATCGGGAAACACAGACTCCGACAGTGAATTCTACTCCAAGTAACTCACGTTTGCACGAGCACTCACTTTGCTCCCCCTATGAAGCCTGTGTCTAAAAGATATCAAAGGGAACCGACGATGATGGTTTCGTGATCGTACAAAGGAGAGAATGCCGCCAGCGAACCAACTGGAACCGCTGCGACACCTACCGAACCCAAAGTAACTATACGTACCGCGAAGCCGTAAACACTCCAGTATATATCTCGCGGCTACACTACACCACTAAGGCAGAGGGAATTGTGGAGTATGTGCGCCAAAAGACAAGCTACACGCCGAGAGTGCAGTTGCTGGAATCGCGCCCTAATGTCAACGTCAACGCGTTTGTGGTGCGGGTACCAGTATGTCATGGAGGAGGACTTTTGGCCGCAGGTGTCACCGTCACTCACGCGGACATGTCCCACCAGAGCGCACAATGACGTAATGCTTAGTGAAGTTTTTTACTTAATTTTGTAAGGTACATAATATCTATGTGCCACAATAGCCTGAAGATAAAGAGATTTACTATTTTTATAAGTATACCACGGCAGTTTCTTTCCCAAGACATGACGTTTAAAGTTGCATTTTCTAAAAGTGTTTACTATTTTTATATTTGCGTCAAATGATCCTGTTAGGTTCAAAGGTTTCTTAGTTTAATAACAATAATAGTGTTATTGCACTGGATGTTTGGTTACGAGCCTGTACTTTATTTTGTTTCATATTTTCCCAGGTTTTGTGTGTGACCAACATTATTGCATTTACCTACATCTAGGATCTACTAACATCAATCGAAACGATTGACGTTCTCAGATCTTACTTTGTTTAGATGTATAGTTTGGTAATAGCCACACCAAAGACATCCACTCCATCAGCTGGTGACATTTGCATTTGCTGTATTATTAAACTTACCGATCCACGCAACCTCGTCCGCGTCCGATCCCCCATCAATGCCTCGCTCCTATTGTTCGCAAAGTGATGTTAGATCCTAAAATCTTCCTCGATAAATAGGCTACCCAACACTAGAACAGTTTAGTTAACACATTTTAGTCCACAAAATTTAGCAATTCTAGTCCACAAAATATAGCAGTGAAGCACGTTTCTTCTTACTACTCTCGATGTCAGCAGCCATTCCAGGTAGATCCAGAGTACCAGCTTCCAACGTTCCCCTCTCTTTCTTCTGTAGTTCAATGACGACTTCTCAATTAAATGACCAGTAGGTATATTCTACTGCAATTATTGTCATTCTATGATGACTTGACAATTTAATGTCCGGCAGGTATATTATACTGCAATGATTGTCATTCAATGATGAGTTGTCAATTTAATGATCAGTAGGAATCATACCACAATTACTGTAATTCAATGACGACTTCTCAATTAAATGACCAGTAGATATTTTACTGCAATTATTGTCATTCTATGACGACTTGACAATTTAATGTCCGGCAGGTATATTATACTGCAATGATTGTCATTCAATGATGACTTGTCAATTTAATGACCAGTAGGTAATTATTCTACTGCAATTACTGTCATTCAATAATGACTTGTCAATTTAATGACCAGTAGGTAATTATTCTACTGCATAACCGTCATTCAATGATGACTTGTCAATTTAATGACCAGTAGGTCATTATTCTACTGCATAACCGTCATTCAATGATGACTTGTCAATTTAATGACCAGTAGGTAATTATTCTACTGCATAACCGTCATTCAATGATGACTTGTCAATTTAATGACCAGTAGGTAATTATTCTACTGCATAACCGTCATTCAATGATGACTTGTCAATTTAATGACCAGTAGGTAATTATTCTACTGCTTATCCGTCATTCAATGATGACTTGTCAATTTAATGACCAGTAGGTAATTATTCTACTGCATAACCGTCATTCAATGATGACTTGTCAATTTAATGACCCGCAGCAATGCTGCTTAATATACGTATGCGGTTGCTTGTTGGCACAAACAAGCAACACTTCACGTTGGTCGCAACGTGCTGCTCCAATGCCAAAGACCAAGCCCAGGTCCGCCAGTACGGCTGTGCAGGCAGGTTTGATGAGGAGCGCCAAGCCACGTCCGAAGCACAGGCAGAGCCGATCGTACGCAGACGGGAAAAGTGATGGCCGGATGAGAAGAAAGGACGTGAGCTGTATCGCTTCTTCCCGGACGTGGCCTCAGCTCCATGTGATTTAGGAATAGATTGCATGACATTCAATGGCTTTCAATTTAATGATCAGCTATGCTGCGTTACACCATATCAATTGAATTATCAGCAATGCTGCGTTACACCATATCAATTGAATTATCAGCAATGCTGCTTAGTATGGTATCAATTTAATGATCAGCGTTGCTGCTTAACATCGTATCAATTTAATGATCAGCAATGCTGCTTAGTATGGTATCAATTTAATAGTCAGCAATGCTGCATAATAATTAATCCATTTAACTATCAACCATGTTGACTTAGGTCACGTGTCAAATCAGCGTTGCTGCTAATGATTAAGTCAATGTAATGATCAGGTATAGTAAATAAATTTCAAATTAAGTTATTCGGAAAAAAACATTTTTCCACCAACCCATGTTTAGGCAAGCGGCACTTCATGGCAAGACTGGAGTCAGATTTTACTGGCCTCCGATCATCCGCAACGACCTAAGTTCCACAAATGACAGCCGGGGCCTACGGCCCAACGTGCCTTGAGGCACTTTGGTCTTAACACTTACTTATGACGAAAGTGTAAAAACATCTAGCCGAAATGCTTCTATCCATTAAAGAAAGCAGCACTTCGTTCCTATTCTTTCCCCTTTTTTTTCTAGGAATTACTTTAACTCACAGTTTAATCCTCGTCGCCAATGTAGAGAATACTTATTTACAATATTGTCAGTTGACTCGCCAACGCACCACCGCACAGGCCGACAGCTCGACAACGACTGCCCGCCCCACCACTCGTACCGGTATTTATAACCGAGCGACGTGTGCGCCCGAGGCAACGTCACAATACTGTTATCAGTTTGTAGGTAGTTCGAAATATTGATATCTACATACACTACATATGTAATAGTTACTTTCAAATTCGATCGAACAGTTTCGATAGCAGAAGACCACAATGAAATATGTAGATATTTCTTTTACTGAGCTTGTATTATGAGGTGTACTTAATAAAATTATTAATTCAATTAATCATAATAAGTATCTACTTGATGTATTATAAAATTGCACGCAGAGAAAGTAAGATTGAATCGAAGGAAATGACAAAGATTCTTCAACTATCTGACGACGAAGATCAAATGTGAAAAGCGACAAACTCACAGTTCGCGTGAACGCAATCGTGTGGGGAATAATCCAGAAAAATCAAAGATAACAAAGTAAAGAATAACCACTACTAACAACCTTTCTGGCAGTTTCTAGAAATATACAAAACAACATCTAAAACTAACCGCTTGTCTAGAACTGCGGTAATGCGACTACATACAGTCACTTCACTCACTTGGCGGTTCATCTCGCGTACAAATGACATTAATGAATGAAAGTGCATTCGTTCTCGCCAACTCGGTAGTCTGTAACTGTATTGCAATGCCATAAACTTGAACGTAAACTTGAAGGTTTACGTATAGGTATGAAGCGTGATTGAACACCCAAGTCGTGAGAGATGGTAAACAAGGTTTTAAATACCGTGTAATAGGTATTGTTACTATGAAAGCTGGTTTTGGTTCTGACGCGTGACGTCCAATGGTGACAGCCTATGTTGAGAATATTAAGCCTTTTTTACAAAAATCTAACTATGCCATGGGTTTAAATTAAATACCCATTAGCAGATTCTTCATTCAAATTATCTATTTAAATCAGTTTTATTTTTTAAAAGATATAACATGCGACTTTTCCCGTTCCCGCAAGAATTTCGGTACGAATTATACATGTTTTTTTTCTTTCTCTTGAATTACTCTGTGTATTGATGAAAACTGCATTTAAATCCGTTTTATTAAAAGTGATTTTGTTTTTCACCCTCGAACAATAAAGAGGAGTTTATATACTAGGCTAACTGACCCGTGCTGCCCGTCCGTTGGGCGGTATTTATGAATGAAATAATGTAGCTTTTTATTGGTAAAAAAAAATTAAAATCGGTTCAGTAAATCCAGAGATACAACCTCACAATTTTTTTACCTCTTTATAATATTAGTATGTTATGTATGATATGTCAAGATAAAAATATCAAGCATGATTTCGGATACTTTTAATATTATTCCGGATCTTTGCTTAGAAATTTTATACTTCTACACTAAGCTATAGTAGTAGGAGCTGGGGTGTGTGGGGTCGTTAGACCTTACTGCCCAGACGATGAGAAGAAATAATCTATACTTCTATACTATATTATTATATTATTAATATTATAAAGCAGAAGAGTTTGTTTGTTTGTTTGTTTGTTTGGTTGAACGCGCTAATCTCAGGAACTACTGGTCCGATTTGAAAAATTCTTTCAGTGTTAGATAGCCCATTCATCGAGGAAGGTTATAGGCTATATATCATCACGCTAAGACAAATAGCCGCGGAGCAGTAATGGGGAAATGTGACGCAAACGCAGTTGCGCGGGTCAGCTAGTGAAATAATATATTGTACATTATCATATTACTATGTTACAGATACTTAACGTTCTTGTATGACACAATTTGTAACCATTTTTTTTAAATAAATATATTATTATTCTAACAACTTATAATTTCAAAGAGCATAATTATACTCTTGTACCTAACGCGTAACATGTTGAAATGAAAGTGAAATAATGTATGAGATTTTACTGCTATCTCTGGCATGCGGAGAAATGGGTCATTGTGCTAATATATACATATTATTTGCGAATACTTTCGCTTGAAATTACTAAAAGGTTCGACTTTTCGCATATTTATAAGGTAAATATTGGTCTGAAAATGCCTTTTGAACTAAATATAATGATTCTGATGAAGCAACTATACTAACAATAACTTAAACAGTAGCTTTAAACATGTTAACTTCGAGTGAATAATCTGTGTAGATACAAACACGAGCACTAAATCAGATTAGATACGATACGGCCATACAATCATCGTTAGTTTCCTTCCGGATCGCTCATTCTTTGGGCGATCCGAAAGTTAATACTGAACGAATGTTTAAATTGATAGCCAAATTACAAAAAAAGAGCATACAATTGTATCATAAACCAGGTCGCCAGTAGGGGCTCTCGTTCGTATGACATCTGTGTCGATAAGTGCATCAAACCGTGATCGAGTCTGACGCAACGCTTCCGGATTCTATTACCTCACCGTTGGGTTCCGAAGCTCAGTGGCTCGCTCCCATTCTTTCAGCCAGTGCAGTGAAAGGGTCCTCCGATACACTTTTACCCTTCCGTCAGCCGGGTGCGCGCCACCGAACGCTCTCTTATAAATTCGGTGAAAACACAGCGACATCACATTACGAATTCGGCGCCTGTACCGACAGGCCGACCGATACACGGAGATATTTGTTTGTGTTGTGCTCCAAACATTGTGAAGTGATTTAGTTTCATCTACGCGAGGAGGATATTAAATAAGCATCTAAAATGAAATTCATGGTGAGTTCGCGTTTGTGATGGAACAGTGCTAGGATTAAGTGTTGTGGTGTCGAAGAAAACGAGAGCGGATTGAATTGGATTTTAAGGACCCTAGTGTACAATATATTTTTTGAAACGTTTATCAAGTTTATAAAATGTAAATATAACAAATATTGATGAAATAAACTTCTGATACAATACCTTACATACAATGAAGACCCTCGAGTTTAATAACATCATTGTGAATATAACGTCTAGTATAACAACTATTACTGTGGTTATTACTGTTATATCGTTAACTCATCATTCAAACACGTATTTCCAAAAGTGATTGATGGGCGTCGATTGCAATATTTATTACAAGAAAAAATACATTTATTATGTTTAAAGTAAAAGTGGAAAAGTGAAATTTTATAATGTGGGCGTAAATATTAACATTGCCATGCGGGTCGTCGTTAAACTTGCACTTGCACGACCGCAGTATTTGGAAACCCGTTTCTGAATTACTTTTGCGTAAAATATTATGTTTATGTTTATCGTTACCATTCGACTTCATTCTCTCCGGCGATTACTATCTGGACGAAAGTATGTAATTATATTTTTATCTTTTGCAGATCGGTTTCACCACACTCTTGTGTATATCGACGTCATGGGCTGTGCTGGCGAAGAAGGTGGAAGATAAAGATAAGCGCGAGGCGCCGTTGGGCTACGGCTCGACCGGGCTCTCTGCGCACAGCTACCAGCCACAAGCATCGCTCGGTCAGGGCGACGCCAGCGCCATCAGCGTCGGCGCCGGCTACAGCATCGGCGGCGCCAAGCCCAGCTACAGCTTCGGCGGACAAGGATCCAGCGGAGCCCTGCAATACTCCGCTGAGGGCTTATCTCAGTTGTCCCCCAACAGTCACGGCAGCATCCAGCTGGCTCCTATCACCCTACAACCAAGTCACGGCGGTGCCTTCGCGACCGGAGACCTCTCTCAGTTCATGAGCCAGCTATCCCATAGCCTGAGCGCTGGAGGGATCTCGCTACAGCCTTCGACCACCGTCGCGGAGTTCCACCAGGGCCAGGATGCTGAGGGTGCTCATGCTCAAGCAACTCAAGGCGGTCAAGAGTACTCGTTCCCTCAGTTCTCATACGGTGCCCCTAAGCAGCAGCAGCAATTCGTCTTATCGGAACAGTTACAACAGCAAATATCTAGTGCACCTTCCTACTCCTCTGGCACCAAGGGCTTGGGATCTTACTCTACTGGTCCGGTTCTGTTCACTCCTTCCGAGAGCCAATCTAACGCACCCGCGCAGTCATATGGATCTCCTAGCGCGGGACACTCGTTTGATGCATCATCACTGTCCCTCGGTGGAGGCGCTCACTCATTAGCTGGACTTGGACTGGGATCTGGACTTAGTCTTGGTGGAGCTGGACATTCCTTCGGTGGAGCTGGGCATTCTTTCGGTGGAGCTGGACATTCCCTAGGTGGCGCTTACAAACAATTCAGTAGCTATCCTGGCCCCGCTAAAACTTCTTTTAAACCCTCTGCTTACCTAGGATCATCTGTGCAAGGAGAATCTGGCCACGGTCTGTCTAGCCAGGGTCTTTCAAGTCACGGTTTGTCCAGCCAAGGTCTTTCCGGCCATGGTCTGTCCGGCTTATCTGGATCTTACGGTTCTCCATCTTTCGGTAGTTACCGCGGCGCTAGCCACGGTGGTCTGTCCCTGAACTCAGGTGGACATGGTGCCAGCTTCGGAGGATCACAAGGTTTCGGTGGCGGTTCCTCTAAATTCATTTCCCCCGTTTACCAATCTGTCAAGGGTGAAGGATTAGGAGGTGCCAGCGCTTTCTCTTCAGGTCACATTGCTCCTCCTGGTACCACCTACGGTTTCCCTAGCAGTTCATACTCTAATAATGCTCACGCAGCTTCTTCCAACAAGCCCTACTACGTCACAAAGCACCAACACCACTCTTCTCCGAGCAGTTTCGGAGAAGGTAGCTCATCATACAGGTCGCCCGCTTCAAGCCACAGTTCTCTAAGCTCTTATTCCTCTGGCCCTAAACAAATCTTTGGTAGCTCAAGTTCCCATTATTCACCAAAAGACGCGTACGGCGCTGCCAGCGAGACTTCCTACAACACTATCAAGTACAGCGAAGAACTGAAGCCACGAGCTCATTAAAATAAGGTTTCGCTAATAGTTTTGTGTAAATAGTTTTGTGTTCACAGTATAGTGTGAGGGTGTGTAGGTGTGGTTCGAATGATCACATGGCATATGTGAGCGAAAGTATTACTCTTGGTGTTATTTATTTGCGTACGTTCCGCTAATTAGCTGTGGGCACCGCTGTGGTACTCGCCGCCACCGTGAGCGTCAGCGCGTACGTGCCGTGTTTTGGTTATCTCGTCGGTGTGCTTTCTTTTCGGTAACATGTGTATAATTTGTATAATCATGTAGCTTGATATCTTTCATAGCAGACAGGTTAGAAACTTGTTTTGTAAGCAATAACAATATTGAATCATGATGCGCATCTAATCTGAACAACCACCGCTTGAAACTGTATGTTGTGAGTAACGACGTGAATTTCTGTAAATATAGTAAATAGTTAAGGTTGTCTATTTATTATTTTATAATTGTAGTTTTTATGGTTGTTATTGTTATAATAAAATGCCAATAAAATGTTTGACTTTCATTTTCCCGGGTTCCACACTTGTGTTAATGGCTAGACACTTGACTGGAAAAGTCATTCAGAGAGCGTAACTTCCACAGGAAACATGATACTGCTTGGGTAATCGGCACTTGGCGCGCATCGCCAGTTTCACTCATATGAAAGTACTATAGGAAATTGAAATAAGCCTAATACCGCCTCGCGCCGGCGTTGTCACCTCGCTTCCGCACACTTCCGCACACTTGACCGGACAACTAACACCATGTTGAGAGCAGGCAGCTTGTCAACCACTTGATTGAGCAATAGAATTCGTCTCAATTAATATGAAACCGGATCTTAATTCAAGAGTCCGTCGGATCTGACGTGAAAGTAGAACATTAGTATTTAATTAAGTGGTAACAGTAGAAACAAGTAGGTGAACAACCTAAGCACGGTGTGACAGATTTTGTTCCGCTCGTAACACAAAATATGAGTTGCATAACAAACACGTAACAATGGGCTGGTCCTTATAAAACAAGAACAATTCACATACACTAAAAATGGTACTGTTGAATAAAGCAGAACTTTTGCGAATAAAAGCGAAAGATGGATGACGTTCAATACATAAATCAGAATCAGATCATCTCTTACGTGTAGCATGACACTGAACGCATAAGATGATAGTTGTTATTGTATGCTCAGTGTAAACAGTTACTTAATAATTCATGGTCGAGGGAACATGTACAGTCAGAACTCAGAATGGAAGCCAACTGCATTCACTTCCGAATTCTTAAACGTTCCTTACGCAACGAATCACGTTTTTAACCGCCACCTAGGGTATTATGCATTCAGGGTACTGTTGTTGCAATCTGGATTTCTATTGTGTACCTGAGACTGATGTTATTTGTCACAATATTAGCATTCTCACGAGCATTCGCTTGAAGTTGTTGCAGATGTTTAGCATTTTGTTTTGTAGGCATTTGTTTCTTTGTATTTTTAGTTCTGTTGTTACTAGTGTTGTACTTGCTTCTATAACATTAGTTTACATAATTTCAATCACTATTCAATGGTTAATGATTTGCTATTTTTGCATATGTTTAAGTTTAAGGTAGTCATGAAAAATTTTCTTCATTGTAGTATTGAGAATTGTTGCCATTGTTGTCGCAAACATAGTCAAATTACAAAATATTGCAATGTTGTTATAGAAAAATGGGTAATTAAATATTAAATAGCGCATATCGATTATAAAATTCCTTATAGCGTAGTAGTGATATTTCTTTGTATTACGTAGATTGATATCATAACAATTAAAATTTTCGTTTGATAGGCAACAGTGCGTGTTCCGACACTTTGACGTTTTCACGTTTCCTATTCTACATTGTCATGTAACTGGGGAATACACAATTTTCCAGTAGTCGAAGTTTTACAAAAGTTTTTTATTCACATACTATGTCAAAGTATTTTATTAAACAACAAAAAAGTATGTTATTATTTAATCTAATTTTATAAGAGACTAGCTTTCCCCCGCGGCGTCGCTCCCGTTTTACCCGCACAGTTTCCGTTCCCGGATTTTCGTACAATATTTCATCCAAATCGGTCCAGTGGTTTCGGAGCCTATTCAATTCAAACAAACAAACAAATCTTTCCTCTTTATAATACCTACTATTAGTGTAGATAAAAATTAAATGGTCAGGTTAAATATTTGTAAAAGTTTCTTAATATCTAAAACTTTGGAAGAAATCCTTTTACAGATATTTCTTTCTACCCAAAAATAACAGCCACTGCCACGGGAATAAGATAGAGTAAATATGAACCATTTCCGAAAAGCATGGTAACAAGACTTCCATCCGATCGACCATGGTTCATTGAAGTTGGCACCGTGGTTAGTCCATAATCAGATTGACCAGAAGTTCTGCTTGATCAGGTTTATAAATAAACTAGCTGACCCGCGCAACTTCGTCTGCGTCACATTTTCCATTAATTCTATGCTCCTTTTTGACTTAGCCTAATGATATACATATAGCCTGTAGCCTTCCTCGATAAATGGGCTATCTAACACTGAAAGAATTTTTCAAATCGGACCAGTATTTCCTGAGATTAGCGTACTCAACCAAACAAACAAACAAACTCTTCTGCTTTATAATATTATAACTCAGAGGTTCTCAGATTTTGTTGTGCAAGGCGTTGCGAACGTTCGACACTCGACTCTCGTGCGCGTACCAGAGAGTTTCTCTGATTTTGTTCAGCAAGGCGTTGTGAACGTTCAGGTGAAGATTCTCCCATACGGTGTATTCTTGCTGCCCATGCTTGAGAACTATGTTTAGTAAGTTGAGACCTGGCTCTCTTAGGCATTTTCAAATGTTTAAGAAAATGTTAATAGCGTGTAATATTCTAGCTCTGAAAAAACCTGTTGGTTAGCGCTGAAAAGAACTGCTGGTTAGCCCTGAAAAGAACTGTTGTTTGGCTCTGAGAAGAACTGTTGTTTAGCTCTGAGAAGAACTTTTGCGTAGGTATAGTTTTAAGAACGAAATCTAAAAAAAATCGCACGAAAATTATTAGACTTCGCGCACGACCGCTGCGTAGGGAGCCGACCTCGCGTCTGAGCCACGCGTGTACCTTAAGTAGCCTCCACACTATTCCCGAAGTTGATCGAAGTTGAGCGAATACGATAGTGTAGAAGGGCACTTCGCTTCGCCTCGTGCAACTTCGCTTCGCCCCGGGCGACTTCCAGTTGTTGTCGGTTTTTGCGCCCGAGTCAAAGGACTCGAAGTTCGAACACGAAGCGTCTGTCCACACTACTCGGCTCACTTCGGTTCGCGTCAGCCATAGTAAATACGCAGGAATTTTATTATGCGAGAGTACATATAAAAAAAAAATAAAAAAATGTGGCAACGGCAGTTGCCACATGAACGTTATCCATTATGCCTATCGTGAGGGGAACGGGGGGAACGGGCGACTGAGCTCCTCGCGAAGTTGCTCGAGTGTGTGGACACCTACTTCGGAATTCGGTCAACTTCGGAGAGCACTTCGCCTCGTGCAACTTCGGAATAGTGTGGAGGACACTTTATATTACTCATAGCTCCCGCACGCGCACCCCCGCCTTGGTGACGTCCACTTCGCAACGGGCCGTGCAGCAGAAATCGTAATATTTTAATTTCGCCATAACTTCAAAACCAAACGTCCGATTTTAATCATTCAAAGACCAAATATTATCTACATAAACTGTACTTAGTGATGAAATACTTTATTTTGATAAGGATTAATAGCATGAGTAAAATAAACGCGTTTAAATGTAGTCCTAAAAAAAATCAAGATTTTTAAATATAAAAGTGGTTGTTGTGCCTCACTCGACATAGATAGGTATAGTGTGTCGCGGACTTTTTTGTAGATATTTATAAGATCTACAATTAATTAGAACAATTCATGGTTCTATCTTTTATAGTTTAGGCAGCGTACGCAAAATAAGTAACTTTTCTGGTTGATTTTTACACCTTGTGTCCGAAAAACCCAAATATCTTACGGAACCCTATTTTTTTCCAAAATAAAATATAGCCTATGTTACTCGTGGATAATATAGCTTTCGAATGGTGAAAGAATTTTTAAAATCGGTCCAGTAGTTTTTGAGCCTATTCATTACAATCAAACAAACAAACAAACAAAGTTTTCCTCTTTATAATATTAGTGTAGACAATACCGGCTTTATTGACCGAGTGACTTAATTTTTTCACGGTTGAATCGCGCCGAGGGAATGCTACTGTTTGTTTTGTCGATGTCTATAGTTACAACACTTTTTTCAGCAAATAACTGTATAGTGAAGTAAAATGAAGTTTTATTGACTTATAGGTTTTACATGAATTATGAATTCTTTAGTATCTGTCTATAAGTATATTAGAGCGAATGACGTCGTGGGAAAATGTCGACTATTTAGATATCTAACTAGCGTCCCATCCACTGGTTGGATGTGCGGTACATCGGTGACCATTCATTGGGTACGTATCGAGACTCCTCCGTGCCTTGCAAAGCACGTTAATCCTTTAAGCCCAGTTCATATATAGATCTTTTTTTATTTGAGATGGGTTTGCTCTTGACCCTAGTCTATGTCAGAGGTGATAGAGACAAAGTCTACAATGGAGCGAGCTTACCCAGGAGTAGCCTGTTCACTCTAACTTTGAAAAGATTATGTAAGCGTCATCTTTGCAATTCGTTACGGTACGATAGACAGAAGCCAGAAAATGCCTGATACCATGTCTTATCGAAAGGTATCCAGCAACCTAGTTACTGTGTTGTAGAGGTGAAATAGGCAATCGTTCCGTGTAAAAGTACTGGTATTCAGCTGTACCCGGTCAAACTGGAAGCTAACTCAGGAAAATACACGCAGATTGATTGAGTCCCACATAGAGTTGTAAAAAAATGGTTTTTTTCAGAGATGAAAAAAAAACGTTTAAAAAAAAACATGAAAAAAACAGTATTTTTTCTGGAGCAGGTTTTTTTTCATGAGTAGGAAACTTAAAATATGGTAAGGCGGTTATCTTATAAGATAAGTGATATTATTATTATTTTTTTGTTCAATAGGAAAATACCATTTGTTTTTTTGTTAAATAGTACATAAATGTCTTAACAAAATTGGCAACACCAAATATAAACTACATTTACGGACAAAACAAGAGTTTTTTTCTAAGACTTTTTTGTGGTCATCGGTGAACAAATTGAATCCCATTGCTTGGTGGGTAGGACTTTGCAAATCAACTGCTTTGTCTAAAGTAGCCGTCAAGTTTCTCTCTCTTCCTATTTCATCAGCAGAAAGAACATTTAGTACGTACAGCGACATTTATACCAAGAAACGTAATAGACTGACAAATGACAGGGCTAGGAAAATAGTGTACATTGCGCACAATTTAAGATTGCAATCAGTACAGTCATCAACAATATTAACACAAGCAGAAGGTAATAGAGTCCCTGATAGTATAGTCGTTGATTCAGAATCAGATGAAACAAATACAGACACAGAACATTATTCCGATGCTGATAAAACAAGCGTAGCGGCTACTGATACTGATACAGTTGATTGTAACACAATAAGACAGTATTTTTTAAGTTAATAATAGCAGTTACCCATTGATTTAAACATAATTTGACTTTTATAAAAACAAAACAATCTAATTTTGCGTTTTATTCCACTTTAGTTATAGTGTTTCACTTTCTGAAAAAAAAAAACCAAATGTAGAAAAAAAACAACGGTGGCAAATTTTTTTTTCATGTTTTTTTTTCAAGATTTTGTCAATTTACATCTCTAGTCGCACACAACTTTTATCGATTTGTAGTGTTCATACAAAGCAACATTCTTCAGTTACTCGTATCAGTAGCATTTAATCACTGCGGTAGCTTATGCCAACAAATTGTAAGTTAATAATGCAATTTTCTGAATCAACCAGCTGACGAATATAATATGCGAAAACGCATATTTACACATTAAAATAGCGTTTACTCCATCCGTTAATAAATCACGTTCAATTTTACAGTTTGATCGCTTGGAACGATTAAATGGCTTGAGAATAAATGTATAGTAACTTTTACATAAAACTTGTTATGCGTTGAAGTTCAATGTAAACTGCTGGTCTGTTCTGTTAGCATCTCACCGTGTTAACTTAGGTGGAGTGACCTGTCCTTCTGTCTTGTTTGTACGTATTGACAGCTCACTTCATGTTCAGTCGTTCAATTCTGTCGACGACGTCTCACCGTGACCACATAAGGCTCGACCGCACTGTGCGACACTGCGCGGCAGCGGAACGACGCGACACGCAACGGAAAAATATTCTTTGTAAGAAATTGTATGAGGTATAACGCACTACGCAGCAGCGCGCGACGCGCCGCGACACTTCAAGTGCGAACGTTGTTACGTGTCGTGTCGTTCCGCTGCAGCGAAGTGTCGCACAGTGCGGTCTAACCTTTAGGTGGAGTGAACGACAAGTGAGCTGTCATGCCATCTTGTTTGCATGGTTTGACAGCTCACTCGTCGTTCACTTCGACATGTTTCCAGAATCGCGCTGCTGTTATTCTATCTTGTTTGCATGGTTTGACAGCTCACTTGTCGTTCACTTCACCTAAGTGTTCACTTCGACATGTTTCCAGAATCACGCTGCTGTTATTCTATCTTGTTTCTACGCATTAACAGCTCTTCATGTTCAGAATCGCACAGCTAGCTTTGAATTATTGGCGGTGGTGGTGAACTGTCGCATTGGAAGAAATGTGATAATAAAACTTCTACTGAATCTACTGATACGAGTACATTTTTTTGTGAAGTATGGAGTAGAACACGTACCGGTCCTAACAAAAAAAAAAAAAAATACCAACCAAATTCAGAACCTCCTCTTTATTGAAAATCGGTTTATAAAGACCAGTATTTTATGATGACTATAACGTACAGCCAGTCAGCGAAATTTGTTGTGAAATAGGCTGCCAGCATGCTCAAACCATTCAAGATATTTCCACAATTATACAGTACCCCCTACCAGATAATGGATTAAATTGAAAATACACCTATATTATTTGTGAGTGGTACTTTAGGACAATAAGAAAAGTTTAACAAAGTATAATTCACAAAAACACTACTTTTAATTTTGATCAAAAATTGCACGAATTGTTAGCAGGAAATAAAGGGTCATAGTCATCCTGAAACTGCTTTTGAGTTAGTACGTATCTTCATTTATGACATCATTAGCTATAGTCATCACGACGATTCTTGCTACAAGAATATGATCTCAGGCCAAACTCAAGAACACTTTTCTAATAAGACTTGTAGTAACTATATTTCGTAACGATTTTTTTTTGGTTTAATTATAATAGAAGACGGCTATTTTTGAAATAAAGGTAATATGTAGTCGTTTTATAAAAATTGATTTATTTGTATAACGTCTATTACTTTTGGTTATCCGTACTTTCCCGAGACATAACTTTGTTTAATTTATTTGTGGTCCCAAAGTACCACTCAAAAATAATGTAGGTGTAGTCCGGAACCGCCGTTCCGGTCCCAAATTCCCCTCGATCCAGAATAATATACTAACTATTCCGAACTCCTTTCAGAATAACTAACCACTCTGAACCCCTGTCAGAATAACAAGCGTGCTCCATCTTAGACCACTTCATCAATGACCATCAGGTGAGATGGTGGCCAAACGTGTGCCTATTAATGGTAAAAAAAAACAAACCAACCATTTTCCTAAACTTAAATTCACCCCATGTATTTTGAATTGTTCATTATTATAACTCCAAGAGGATAGAAAAGCTTAGTAAAAACTTAGAGGACACATTGTTATGTACCTCTGGGTACGATGCAATGAATTCGACACAAAAAATTTAATTGAAGCATGCATTTTCTCCGTGACGCGATTTACTGTCGTATTCACAGTACGCAATTATTATTACGATATGTTGAATGATAATCGTTGAATTAAAAGTCGTTATTGTATGAACATAAACTTTTATGAGGAGTTTTCCCACGTTTTTATGGAACAGTGCTTCCTGGTTTGACCGTTGCAGTTCGAAATTATTATAACTTTCCAGTCTGGAAGCTGTCAATCTAACCAAGCAAGTCGTAATGACAATTTATTTCAAGCTCACTTCACCTACATTTTGATGATGTACAGTCGATCTATAAATATTCTGTCAACATCAATGCGACATAATTATTTATTTACATTATTTCGATAGACCTACAGGATATTTCAAGGTCTTATTAATTAAGGGTGACGTTCTTTATCTGATGTATAGTAGGGAAACGGTCAGTTCAAGTAGATAGTCCGATGCAGATGGTGTCCTTAAATCTATGGTTGAACTAAAATAAATGCCATAACTCCTCGAAAAGTTATTTTTTTTGGCCGCATGGTTTTTGACTTTCGACGAACTATGTAAAAAAATTACCGTTTCCGTTTTACGACCCCCCCCCCCCCCCTTATCTCCGAAGTTTTCATAGAGAAAAATCTGAAATTATTCCGTTTTAGAAGTTTACATAAAGATTACAGGAAAAATAAAACAATTTCTCTAAATAATAAACTTTATCATACTTTATATATGTAAACATGTCGAAGTGAACACTTAGTAAACGACAAGTGAGCTGTCAAAGCATACAAACAAGATGGTGTAACAGCTCAATTGTCCTTCACTCCACATAAGTGATGACGGTGAAATATCGATAGAATCGATGGGCAGCATCGGATCGTGGAGTGGAGTAAAGTGAAGCGTGAAAGATCAAGACCACTCGCGATGGAGGACTTCTATGGACGTCCTCTTCCCCAGCTAGGGGTCATAGGATCTTAAGTCAAGACTAAGTAAGAAAGAAAAGAAACCAACCGGCAATTATTCCTTATGCACTGTGAAAGTATTCCCAAGGACAATCCCCGGTTGGACTGTACTATTGTAGAATATGGAAACAAAAGATTAAAGCTATGGGTTTGGGTGGTTTAGTGGACTGATAATCGTTTATTATTGAAGAACTATTGGCCCGTACCTGACCACTAACAATATACACGGCTTTTAAATGGCAGGGGGTGACTTGCACACTCAATGAATGGACCCCCGAAAACGGTCGCTAGGTGGTCACTCTGGCCAGCCAATAAAGGCAAGCTGGAAATGAGGAACAAGAATTCTCTTGGGAGATTAGGTTCGTGGGGTCACTACTGCCCACCAGTTCGCCACAAAACTGCCTTGCGGATTGTATCTCTCTTTGTCTGACCCCTCACCATAGGTATGACCTAAGGTCCATCGGGACGCGCAAGCCCCACCACGACGTCAACGTAGATATACTGCGGTAGGGTTATTATTAGTGAGCCAACGGTTGGGTAGTGATCGAACTGATATTGATGTTTCCTTGTTCGATGTAATCCTGTACGTTCTGAATAATAAACAACAGGTTTATGAGCTGTTACATCGTTACATCTGATTCAATCAAACTTCAGTTCAATTTTATTGAATGGATCCATAAATTACCTATGTTCTGCTAGTATGTAGGCATGATAATTAAACTCAGTGTTTATTTACTATTTAATTATGTACTAATTATTAAATAGTAAATAATTTAGTTATTTACTATTTGGTAGAACATTATCATAACCATCTGATATGCTCACGTATTTTGGGAGTTGAATCTTTTTTGGCAGCTTTAACAAATTAAAGCCAGGGCTGATTTGCCTACGATTGAAAAGATCTTTTAATATGGGAATGTTACCTACTCACGCAGTACGAGTCAAATCGCATTGGCTCTAGGAAGTAAAACAGGACCTCTTAATTAAAGAAATGCCTTCACAAAGCCACAACCAGTAGTAACAGAGTAGTACCATTAAATCAATGATGCTTAGGCCCCATTACCAGAATTTACGATAGCCTACATCCGACAGATTTATCGTAATCCAGCTTGTGATCTCTAATTGACACTAAATGCTCGGACTAAGGAAATAAACGACAGTGCTCAATGGAAGGTAGATTGTCTTGTCAGTAAAGTTACTGAGAAATAGTTCCTATTTATGTGTACTTGCAGCTTTTAATAGTGCCTTTTGAAAATATGAATCAAAGTGTAGTTTGTTGCTTAAGGTCGGAATTTTTGTATTAGGTAATAATGTTTTGTAGGAGGATGGCTGAAATTGTTGGGTGGATTGTGCCTATTTGGATGCGATACCTACTTTTTGAAGTTTGTCTTAATCATTTTGTTTATTTACAGTTTTTTTTTTTAAGTCTGTACCCGGAGGATAGCCAACGAGACTCTATTACTACAGCGGGCTTTACTCGTTAGAGAACAAATAATTAGATATGTGAAATTTTCTCAACGTGTATTTTTATGGACGCAACAAATAATAAAATGAACGATTCAGAGGAAAACGCGTGATTTTTTTCGGTTTATGATAAGTACCTATGTCCGACTCACACTTGACCGGTTTCAGCTATTCTTAGATCTATCTTCATCATTAATAATTATTTGTTAATTTTATAAACAACTCCATCTATACGACATCGTGAGCATTCTAAGAACTCTAGTTTATATTTTCTATGTAAACTGGAGTTTTATCGAGCCATTCACAGCAGGTGAAAGGACCGATACACGAAACGGAGTTTTGCTAGATCACTACAGATGGCGTTGTGGCGAAAGTGTTGCTTAGAAATATGAATCTTTATGCCATGCACTCTTTAGGGTATGCACTTAGTCTAAGTAGTGGTAGATAAAATGCGTAATATCCGAGTAAAGGACAAAATATTCGAGAATGGTATTTCTATTAAAAGAAACGAATAACCTGTCTTTTTTAATAGCATTTGAGGCGGTTTCATCTTTTCTGACAGCATAGACATACCGCGTGTATCTGACATCGACGCACAAACGATTTCCATTGATCCAGGTCATGATTGTGGACACCCTAGACTTAGAATTTTTCGTCGGCTTTTTTCTCATTTTTTTCAAGGGTTTTTTTACTTTAGACTGCTCATAATCGCTATTCTGACCTAACCCAATGAGATTTTTAATAAAACAACAATTAATTAACTACTTTCACTAAAAAAAGCAATCTGAATAAAACCACAAATAGATATCAGCTCAGCTGAGCTGATACCTATTTGTGGTACTCTTGAAAAAAATGAGAAAAGAACCGACGAAAAATTCCAACACTGGGGTGTCCAGAATCATGCCCTGGACCCATGGAAATCGTTTTTGCGTCGATGTCAGATACACGCGGTATGTATTAAATTAGACATTCTGATTTTGAATATATTTTAATTAGTTTATTTTTCAGTGATTCTGGATATTTCCAGAGGGACACTATGATGACACATAGGAGATGGTCCTGCCGGATCCCCAAAACCATAATACACCACGTTGCACTGCTCTACACGAAGTCCTACAGTCGAACGTGCCGTCGGTGTACCTACTCAAAAACAAATGGTGGTGCTTACTCGGGCATACGGTGCTGAAGCAGGAATCCTGATGTAGCAGCCAAAACAATAAGTGCATGAATTGTCACGTGTGTATCAATAAAGTAGGTATTGATCTTGTGGAGAATACAACCGTGTA
This sequence comes from Ceramica pisi, assembly GCA_963859965.1. Classification (NCBI taxonomy): domain Eukaryota; kingdom Metazoa; phylum Arthropoda; class Insecta; order Lepidoptera; family Noctuidae; genus Ceramica; species Ceramica pisi. The sequence continues at coordinate 15,319,278 of OY982539.1, read as the reverse complement.
TGGATATATACCTAATTACCTAGCTATCACTTCTCAAAAATCAAATAGCAGCACAGCTGCTGAATTACAACGAGGCTTCAGAAAGCGAAATAACGAGTAGATGATAGGTAAAAAGATATGGTATGATTTAGATATAATCTTTTAGATTTACAGTTACACTTTAAACATTTTATTTTTTTTTGGAAATGTATTTCACATTACTTTTTTGACGTTGTTTTTCTACAGTTTGTTTATATCTATAAATTTTTAATCGATTAATACCCAAACGTGTTTCCTGCGTTCCTAAAAATAAATAACCGAATAAAACATTTTAATTTTACTTTCATGTATTTTTATTTACTTAGGTACAAATTAAACTATGCTAAAGATTAATAATAAAAATCAAATCAAATTATCAAGACCAAATTTAAGTATTTCAAGCGCAACGCAAACTTTTCAAATATCCGAAAATACTAACAATTAACGACGCTTTGACAGTAAATAATCGAGCGCATTTTTAATAATGTAGCAAAAATATTCAAAATGTATTAAGGCTTTGGCATTTTTCTAACTAAATCCGAAATTTCAGTAGCAATACACATCAAAGCACTTGCGATATTGCCAATGCTCTTGGACAATTGTGTAATGTTCGCGGACATTTGTTTAAATGCTTGTGCTGTAATTAATTCTGCTTTAACCCGCCGCGCTTTGATATTCACGAACTGCTGCATTCTTGCATCCAATGAAGAGCGGCGCCGGCGGGGTCGTGGTGGTATGGTATCATAAAGTGGCGTACGACGAGCAGGTACTGAAAATATATATATATATACATATAAAACAATGTAAAACGCGCATTTGAACAAACAAGTGGCCTGAGTCTGTGTTTTCTGATAGCTACAACCTGGGAGTCTTTAAGTCAAGAGTGAATAGGTTACTTCTAGGCAAGCGTGCTCCAACTTAGACCGCATCATCGCTTAACATCAGGTGAGATAGGGGTAAAAAGAACAGTACAAAAAAAAGTTTAAAATTCCTGAGTACCCACTCACATGGTTCTCACAAAAAAGTAAGTCAATAAATAATATTAAATATTAAATAACGTTTAATTCGACCAACAAAGGATCATAGTACACATTGCACAATAAAATGAAAACAAATACAATGAAAATCATAAATATCAACTCAAATTCATAAATAAATAAAGAATAAATTAAAATTAAAATTAAAATTCATAAATTTAAAATAAAAACAGAATGAAATAATAATATAATATAAATACAATAAACTAAAACCCAGACTTGACGTGTAACTGCACACAATGCCATAGTATTGGGCAGTCAGTCCGGCTAGCCACAACGCTCAGAATGCTGTTGCCACTCCCACGGACACGACTAGCAGGGATGCAGCTCTCTTTCGGCGGATTGCATGAAAGCCATCGACACACGCTTCGGCAAACATGCCAGATGCACTACAGTGCCGAGGCAGTCGCATCAGCATCCTAAAAGCGTTGTTATACTGAACACGTAGGGCGTTGATTGTCTTCTGAGTATAATTGACCCATAGACTGCACGTGTAAAAAGATTGGCAAAACGCCCGGAACAGGGTTAATTTTACAGCCCTGGAACAGCGCGCAAATCTACGAGCCAACATATTACATCGGACAGCCAACGAACGGATAATACTCAAGTGGTTGTTTTTACTATAGCCCAAACTAACTAGTCCCAAAACACTTCAACGCAGCATACTTATGTAGGATTGTGTGAGTGACAGATTGCTTATTCATAATGTTTACACATTCCTAACAACTCGAAAAAGACTCACTTGTGTATGACGCTGGTAGGGCGTAATTGTGAGACGTGCCAGGAATAGGGGATTCTTGACGGCCACGCAAAGAATGCATTTCTGTGTCTTGGACTGGTACAATGTATGAATGATCCTCTGCCTCTGTCACAACTGGTGACTCAGTAAGTGTTGTCTGAAACACAGAATTTAGTATTATTATTGTATAAATAGATCATTTTTATAGTTGCGTACCCAAAGGGTAACCAACGGATCCCTTATACTAAGCTTCCGCTGTTCGCCGGTCCGCGTCCGTCTGTCTGCGGGCTGTATCTCAATAACCGTAACAGATAGAAAGTGGTTTTCACAGATTGTGAAATTCTTTTGCCGCTATAACGCGCGCGCTATTATTTTGCGTACTTATATTGCGTGTACATAAATAAATACATTTTGCCGCTATAACAACAAATGAAAAAAAAAATATAAAGGGGACTGCCAAACAAGTAAGTTTTTTTTATTTTTCGGTTTGTGGCACAGAACTCTTCGTGTGCGATCGACATGGTCGATTTTTCGAATAAAGGTACGATTAAATTATAAATATTACAATATATTACCAATTGAGGAAATGGATTGACTGCCACTCTTGAATTTCCTGTCGCAAATTCTATTCCACCCATCACCACCACCAATCTATTGTCTAAGGCAGACAATGCTGCCAAGATGTCTGCTGTCTCACCACCAGTGCGCCTCATTGAAACTGCGAGTTCTGCGATTTGCTCTCTCAGAGCACATTTCTTCTCATCCCAATACTAAAAACATACATTAGTTTTAATGAAATTGCGGCAACGATTCACAATTAATATCTAGCTATTTCAGGTTGACTGGTAGAGAATGCATATGGCATCGAGACCGCCTCTGTATATTTGTGTGCTAGTGTAAATTAATAAACAATAAAATAAATAATTAATTATTCTGAATTACCTGAGCCCAGCCTTCACCATTTTTATTTGCCCCTCCAAGCGAATTTAAGTTAGTTGCCAAGTTTGCCCACTTCCTCTTCGTTTCCATTTTACCTCGAGAGGTCCGAAGCGAACCTCTAGTTATAGCTGTGTTTTGCTCCAAGAATTCCACCAAACCTTCTAATTGGGCGCAACTAGGAGTGTTTGTCATTGTAACTGAAATTGAAAAACTTTTAATGTACAACATACATCAACCCGTTCCAAAAGTAATCGTGATGACAGACAGACAGACAGACGGACACAGACCCAACCGTAGGTATGGGTAGGTTAAAATTTACGAAAAATATCTACATAAGTACACGTATAATAGGTACTTGTTTTACAGTGTATTTTTCGTATTTAACAATCAAAGGGAAAGAAAATTGCTATTAATTAAACAGTATATAATTTACGTCGAATCAATATCTCTAATTGTCACAATAAGTATAAGCAGAGCAGGTGTATTATATATTGATGCGAAAAATACACCGTGAAAATGTATGATTGCAAAAGATTCAACCGAAGATCTTGATCATTGAAAAGTACAGGGGTGTTTGAATAATACATGACAAGTATTTTACATGTAATTTCAACGCTAGTAGGTAGGTACCGCGATGAGGTGCCAAACATAAACCAAGAAAAATAACGTTCTACATAAACAAAACAAAAATCGTCTTTAGTAAAACATTACATTAATTAATGAATTGTACTTATATTTACTTACGGCTTGAATAACACTTTAATTTTAGTTAAGTAACTTAACGAACTATATCACTTCTTACTAAAAAGGAACCAAACACGGACGGTGTCTAAACGATAATGCATATGAAAGTTGCATTTCGAATTCTCTTCTGTAACCACTTGATTTTTTTTAGTTTGGAGAGCTTTATCGCAATCTTTAGGGCTCCGTACTAAAATAGTAAAAAGGAACTCTAGTATGGTGCGACTCAGTCTGTCGGTCTGTCACAGCTGTTAACTTTAGGCAACTCAAAATTTGGAATAGTTTTAGATAACGTTTGCCCAACTCTTTTACAAATAAGAAAGAATTAAAAAATGTATCATCTTTTTTGCAACATGGACAAAGGGAGTCTTAAAAAGTGGGTATACTAGGGCATTAATCATATAAAAGAGAACTATTTGCACATTCTCAAAAACTTTTTAGGGTTCCGTACCCAAAGGGTAGCCAACGGAACCCTATTACTAAGCCTCCACTGTCAGTCCGCGTTGCGGCCCGTAACATAGCCAACTTCAATTGTAACAAAACAATCGCGGGGCAATTCCAATCCCAATCCAATGTTGACAATATTGTCTTCATGAGAACCGAATCACGTGGCTGGAAAATTAAAATAAATTGGAATCGTATTGACCTTAGGAATTGAAATGAGTTTGGAGAGTAAAGGCTGCCTGTCCATTACAGCGGAGCAAGGCAGCGGAGCGGAGAAACGGAGAAATATTAACCAATGATGGCAGTCAAAGTGTCAGTGAGTCACATGGTGCGGAAATTTTATGCAATTCTATTGGTTAAGATTTCTCTGTTTCTCCTCTCTGCTGAATTTATAATTCCAATGTTTAAACCGACGTTGTCATAGTGTAGTAGATCAAAGTGGCTCATTTAATAAAACGTTAAATTAGACCTATTACTTGAAAATTCGGGGCTCTCTGTGGTCTCAGTCAATGATGGTACGAATCAAGTATACTGATGAAAACTCGGACCAATTTTGCGTAACAATTCTGCAACTCGTACCTACAGTAGGTAATTTGCGTTCACGTCTATATTTTGTTTCTATCGTTTCATAACAAATTAATAACTTTATTTTTCTGCATTTAACCAAGTAATTATAGACTATTATTGTTTGATTCGTGTTAATGCTTCACTATTAAAGTTATTAGGAGAAAAGAGAATGGTAGTTCGATATGGTACGATTTTGTACAATCATTGCATTAGTCTGAAAGGGTATGCAAGCCAGAAGAGCTCGTGTGGTGTGTATATATATTTATTGTCAATTTCTAGTTTACGCTTCCGCTCATAAATCTGGCTTTTCTAGTACTATTGGGATTGGACGAATTCGCCACGGTGTTTTCTAGGAAATAATAATTTATACTCTTAGTTTTTATGTTAATTTCTCTGGACAGTATTTTTATTAATTTCATGCATGATGGAAGGTACTCACACCCACACACCTATAGGTACCTACGTATTCTTCGAAGGTTTAGACAGAGGTGTGCCAATAGTAGACCAGAATATTTACAGTTATATGTAAGTTCCATAAAGTTTATTTACGTTTATAAGATTGAGAAATGAACCTGCTTTAATTTGCAACATGCATACCTACCTAGACATCGATTGACTGACATCTCTCAAATGAAGGAAGTAAGAATTATAATGCAAATATGAATCAATTAATCATTTATGTAATTTTTGACATCATTTACTGATTGATGATGGTGGAAATATCCATTTACCTACTGTCGTGGGAGCTTCCGCTGCAAAGCCATATATAGACATTTCATATTTATTTATTGCGTTATTCTGGACTTAAGAAGTACTCATTTATTTTATGATCAGGTTGCCATCCTGTCGGAAGTTGCGTAAGATCAATCAATTTGGTACATCATAGACATAACTTGATTGATAGGGGACATCTTTAAATTCAATGAGGCCGACCACGAACTACCTATTCATTAGGTGAGATAATTTGAGGTAAAAACTGGCGTAGATCTATCGATAAAACATTATTGTACACTGAAGTTGTAACAAAACTCTCAGCTAAGTTATTTCTGGGAAGCGTGCTCCATGTTCGACCACATCATCGCTTACCATCAGCAGTGCTATTCTGTAACAACATTTTCGTGTCTCGACAGCGAAATCCGAGGTGAGTTTCAAATTCGTATAAATATAAGACCTTATGGTGTGTGAAATAAAGTTCACTTTGTAAGCTTAGTCACTCAGGTGAAGTCGATATCGAAATGGTTATTTACAGAATAGCTGAGAGAAGAATACCACTAGCTCGTGAGATAGTGGTAAAACGCATTCCAACCAATAGAAAATAAAAATTGCCAGTTTTAAAAGATCGTGAATGTGATAGAGCTTTTCATGTCATTGTCAGTCGCTTGCTGCACCCGAAGACATCGCACTGCCTAAACCGATTAAAAAGATTTTGGCCTTAAACGCTGCTGGTTCTAAAACTGCATCCATGAGCGGGCAAAATAGAGTATAAAACTAACTCAGCCTATTACTAAATAAAGGCATAAACACTATACAAGGACACAGGAAACAGCTGTTTGCGTCTATTCCAACAGAACTAAATATAACACGTGTTACATAACCTTCACTTGCGTGGAAAGGAGCGGTGTTCTGCAATTTTCATTAGTAGCCACCTGCTAGGTACAATTAGAGGTAATTCACGCAGGCGCAGTAGAAAGCTCGTGAGATACTTCGCAAGCCCTTTTACTTGCACGTGGTTGGTAGTAATGAATTCCTTGGAACTTGCTTGATTTGTGATTGGTGCGGTAGGTTAGTATAGTACATACACTCATATAATATATCAGGCCTGTAATTCTTCGGATAGGTAGTGCTCTTATCCCAAATGTAGGTGTATATTTGGTATTCAGTTAACTTTCAGTTCTATGGAATAGAGGGCGAGAATATTGGTACTAGACTCGGGGCTACTACGGAGAAATTCCAGAACAAAAAAAACCAAACACATTTCAAGTAGTCACAAGCGCTATATCAGCTATAGTTCTTGTGACCACTTGAACCACGAGGTAGGCGCCTACGGTACTCGATTTTTTATCGAGATGATCGTATTGGTGGTTACAACATCGTTGATTGTAAACTGTTTACGAAGGTAAGATTACGTAATGCGCTTAAGCTTTTTGTAGATTATAATCTGCTACAAATTCCTTAAGCTTTTTACTTTGGTTTGTAAAAGTTCGCCTACCTAATTATAACGTGAAATGGTTTGAGGTTTTTGTTGTAAAGCAAGCTTTAATCAACTCTAAAGATTGTAGAGATTAGAGATACTACTGATAAATAAACCGCGTTCTAACTGGCAAAGTAAGGCGCTTGATATTCGCTCTAATTTATACGAAAGAACCCAAGACGAATGCTTTAGACTAGAAACTTTAGAAGAGAAAAACATGTAGTATGAACGCAACGCATTTCCGCTTGCCGCGCTAGGAAACTAACACTATCAGTATAAACTGGATACGTTCCAATACAGGACAAAGACCTATCGAGCGGTCACTTCCCTCAGTGATCTGGAGCTAAGGAAAGTTGTCCACGGCCGCTCATATAAATGCATGAACTTGATACCGTCTTGCACTTTTCCGCGGGCACCGGTGAATAGAACACTTTTCCTTTCGCAATACGCGTTTTCCTCTCAAGTAAATAATGTAATTATATTCATTGACACACGCGTTGCTGCAATCGTTTAACAAAATGGCGAAATTGGAGCTTTTGGTGAGTCTACCTTATGTAATGTAATGATACTAACGAGTCCTAACAAGCGTTCAATTGTGAGTAGATAAATGTGTTCGGATGTTACCTCTGAAGTCATTTATTACAACTCGTTGAAGCAAAAGTAAACGTTCTCAGTTTATTGTATAATGCGAAATAAATATACATTGAGATAACGAGGTAGCTGATTAATTGGCGTCTTCAGGTTTGTAGAAACACTATGATTGATTGAGCGGTAATTTGTTTCAGATTTTCGTCGCTTTCGCTACACTGGTATGCTGTACCGAGGTCGAGGATGTAGAGCAGAAGAAACGGAACGCCGGGAAGGGGACGAGTATAAACTCTATTCCAACCGGAGCTCAGAAACCAGACTACACATACAGCATCTACACACAGAACCCTAGTTCACAGAGCGGTTCGACCAGCCAGTCATCTTATCAATCGCAAGTGCCAAATTCGTTCTACCCAAGTCAAGGAAGTAGCCAGTATTACTCGTCACCAAGTACGCAGAGTGATCCATCATCACCCTCGTACGGTTCTCAGCAACAGCAGCCCCAGATAAACCTGTTGCCCCCACCGACAACTTCTCAGTTCGTACCACTGAACTTTGTGCCAAATCCTGGTTACCAGTCGAAGTACCAAATAGTGCCTTCGAAGGCAAATGGGAATATCCAGTTGGCTTTCGTTCAGCAACCTACTAGTTATCCCACTCAGCCAATTGTACCTTATGCTCCTCAACTGTTCTCACCGCATCCTACAAGTCACATAAGTCCTCATCAGAATCCTTATCAACAACTGCCTCAGGGGCACTATAACATGCCTAGTTACCAGCCGGTGCCACTAGGCGGATCTTATCTGACTCAGCCCTCGACTATGCTGCTGTTTGCTCAACCAAATCCTTCCCCTTACAATAATCTTCTTTACCAGAATCCAGTTCAGAGCTTCTATAACTACTATCCTACTAATTCCCAAAGCAAATACAACGTTCAGTACGTTCCGCAAGGATCGACCACTGAGTATGAAAAGTTGCAAGGTCCTATATCCCAGAGTGTGCCTAAGGAAGATAATGACGTCATTCATGGTAGTGAATATACTGGTCCGCCGTCTGATTCTAGCTCCAGCTATAAGAACGCATATTCGGCTAGTCGTAATACTTACGCTAAACTATAACCGTGTTTTTCTAGCCATAAGCGCTTAAGTAGAACTGATGTATAGTTAGTAGTTGGACATATAGTTGCCATTACGATAACCACAGATATTTATTTAAATGGGAGATTGTACAGTTTGTAGTAATTAGTTATGTTATGTAAAATGTTAATTTTGTTGTCACTGTTGTCAGTGTTATTGTTATCGATTTTTGTTTGAAAATAAATGTTGCATGTTTTTTAAACCGCTTTTATTATTTATTATTTATTTATTTAATCATTCAATAATAATTATTATTATAATAATATTTTTTGATTTTTTTTTGATTTTACTATTCAAATAATGTACAAATCACGTAAAGCACGACCTCACCCGCCTGCTTAAACTTTATTGTCTAGGCTTATACACCAGTAGGTACGATAAAAAAATGTAAGGGATTGGAAAACGCTGTCAATCCGGCTCTGACAATGTTTACGGTTAGAATGACAGTTGGTCTGGCTAGAAAAAAACTCAACAACAATGCATTCCAGTTATTAAGAAGATGCATGAAGCTTCAACGACTCTGCAGCTCGTCAAAAATTAAAACTTAAATGAAGAAAAAGCTGTTTCTCGATTCATTCATTAATATATCTGTTCAACTGCTGCAACTGCCTCCGTGGTCGAGTGGTTTAGGCGTTTTCCTTGTGACACGGTGGTTATGGGTTCGATTCCCATGGGAAACATACTTTGTAAAGTTGTTTTCCAGTTTGGTTAGGACATTGCAGGCTTAAATCACCTGATTGTCTGATAAAAAGATGATTCCGTGTTTCGGAAGGCACGTATAAGCCGGTGGTCCTGGCCGCCTAATGGCGGTCCATAAACCATGTCAGATGCCCTTTGAGGTGGTTATGAAACTCTGACACTAGGGTGTGTGGAACTCTGAGACTATCTGTTCAACATTTTTCGGGTTCTAATCTTAATTTAATGAAACGAATTAAGTACTTAATGCCCCAATCCTCTTTACCAACACCCATATTAATAAACAGTTTTAAACACCATTTGTATGGAGATAAAATACCAACAAAAACAAACGAATTTCACAAAGATGATATAACAAGTTGTACGCAACACGTGCACTCTATAATTTACTCCAAACTTCGAGAACAGTAGGCTTGACTGCCCTAAATTGTTTGCGCTATTCAAACCATCCGACCGTAACCAGAAGGCAGAATACCCTGAGGTGCCCAGAGGTATAGTAGGCACCACATAAATTTGCAATAAAGTAGGTTCCTTTCCCTAATATCTCGTCATAGAGGTACCCAAAAATAAATTAGGAATCGTTTTTCACTACTGAATATGTAAAGGATCAAGTTAAATGTCGATACAGGACTGCTTTATGTTTTAATTTCCATTTTTGAAATAAAGAATGTCAATAAATGTAGACGGGTCAATGACCGTTAATGCAAACTTGTTAGGCGCCTACCATAATATTAATCCTCCTTTCAGTATTAATGGTATTTGCTGGGAACACAATGCAAGCCAGGTATTACTTTCTATCTTTGGCTTTGTCTGTAGGTCTAAAGTTATAGTAGTTTGCATAATATGGCAGTTGTTGTTCTTTCAAATTGATTTCTTTCACGCCCTCTATTTGTCTTGTTCACTTGTTGCTCTAATGTGTTTGTGTTGTAAGGTTTTCGCATGGTTGTAGTGTAATCGGTAATAAATCGGTTTTGGGGAAGTGTTACTTTTGTTATTAGATATAGAGGAGTAGAACATTCTTTATTTTATCCCAAAAATGGAACACAACTGTTTTATAAGAAATCTGGGAATTACTGAGAGAAGGTTTACGGTCTTATTGCTGATGTAGTGATATTTACCACACAGTCTTTGGATGTTTGCGGTGTACTTACTAAACAAAGCAAAAACACACGTCATAGATGGGGTGAAAAGGGAAAATTAAATCAAGAAAAAGGATATATAATAGGACCAAACATATGATTTAGTGTTTAGGGTATGTTTTATACAAGTTGGCGCTCGCGGCTCTGCCCGTATATGGATGTCGTAAATTATCCCAAGGGAACATAGGTTATCCCGGGATAACAGTTTCGTGTGCTCATCAAGATCTGTTCAGCCATTCTCATGTGGTTGAGTAACAAAGATCCAAAACATCGCATTTATAACTACTGTCAAGTGTTCCTACGTAGGCTTTACTACGAACAATTTCTCTAAACCATCAGTGAAGCTGCTATAAAGATAAGCTGCAGAGCCTATCTCTGTTACACCCGTTGCTATTAATAGAAAGAGAAACTTGTTATAATTATAATCCAGAAGTAAGGTATAACGTCAATAGAAAATAGTTTCATACTCGTAAAGCTTTCCACCATTGAGATTTCAATAATTTCATTAAATTGCAACATAGTTTTCAAAATTCTCCTAACGAAGTAGGTATCGGAATATGTAAATTGAAATTGCCGTTTTTATTCACATGCTAAAGTGAATCAACCTTAGTCATGTGACGAAGAAGAGTTCTGAAAAGAATGTTAGCGCTAACACACCCAAACTTATGAAATTAAATTCTTGAAGCTATAAAAGTCTGCATAGTTTAATTTACGACATGGCTAGTCAAAACACGTTCTTATAAAAATTATATTAACAAACGATGCGCCAACGCGGTTAATAAATTGAGCGAAATTATCCGTATGATGGACGTGAGAATTAACGTAATCACCGTAGTGGTGTAAGAGTTATCATCAGTAGAGGTGGACGCAAGGTCATGGTTTAGGCCGACAGTTTTGGTGAAGCCCGAAAAAACTTGCCCGATTGACGAGTTGAAGATGGCTTTTGGTAGCTTTTAGTTGTTAAAAGTTTAATTCTTTCTGTAACCACTAGAAGCGCTGCACAATAGGTCATACAAATAATTTACGGAGACGCTAGCGAGTTTTGGCTACGTATACTCATGATATAGTAGTATTTTTAATATTACGTTACGTTTAATATTAACAATATCAAGAGAGGATCTAAATAGGGTCTGTTCTGTTTCGTTGGCCCACCCGTTGTCAACACTACCATTTTTTGCTTTTTCTTTTGGAATAACTCAGAAATAACTAGGCTAACTCTGGATTATGCCCGTTTACAAGAGGCTTAAAGCATAACTTCAAAATATGGGTGTTCTTTATGAGAACACCTTCGCCTATTAATTCAGGGAATAAAGGCCTGCCTGTCGTTATTTTAGATTATAATTATTTATTTATTTATTTATTTATTTATAACAATCTTAACTACACTATCATTACAGATCTATGATCCAATGCGACAGAGTGTCCTTACTAACTAAATCCTAAATCTACACCTTATACCTAGTTTAAAAATATCTTAATCTAAATAACTTATAACATATAGTGTAACTTTTGCGAATTCACTCAAGTTGCACCACAATACATCAACCCTCCCGTGAACCTCATTCACCACGCGTATGGCTCTAGTGAGAGGAGTTCTCGCCAGTAGGTTGGTCCTGGCTGCAGGCACAGCGAGCAGGGGCGGGCGTCGCCGCCTCCACACGTACCGGTCGGGCACGTACAGCTGCAGGTGTCGCAGCACTCCCGGGTTATGCGCTACGCCACGTAGTAGTTTCACTACATACGCTACGAGCGAAAACTCCCGTCGTACTCTTAGAGTGTTATACCCTACCATACCCAGAACAAATAGTGTAGGGTACATCAATGGGTATAATGGATATACCCCATACAGCTTGTAATACAAGTGTCTCGTGAACTTATTTTGGATACGTTCCAACATAACACTATATTTCGTCTCATGAGGAGCCCAAATGAATGCACTATGTTCGAGGTGACTTCTGACTAATGCGTCATATAGTACCCTTAGTGTCGTGATGTTGGTGAATCCTTGGGACTGCCTGAGTACGAAACCTAGGTTTCTGTATGCCTTCTTACATATCTTATTGATATGCTCACGGAAGGTTAGTTCCTGACAGAAGACTACCCCTAAGTCTCGCACTTGAGACACTCGTTGCATCGGCACATCCTCAACCTTGTACTGATAACTCAAGGGAGTTCGCGCGCGAGTGAACGACATCACCGAACATTTAGCAACATTAAAATGTAGTTTGTTATCTTTGCTCCATTCGACCACTCTGTCAATGTCTTCCTGTAGGCGTTCACAATCCGAGTGATCCCGAATCTCGAGCAGCAATTTCAGGTCATCCGCAAACAATAAACAAGTCCCATGTCTGACGACTTCCGGCAAGTCATTTATCATTACAATAAACTCGAGAGGCCCTACATTGCTGCCCTGGCTCACGCCCGATCTCGTGTAATACGGTTGAGATACACAGCCATTGTAGTCGACATATTGCTGGCGATCCTTCATATAGCTAGCGAAGAACTGTAGTAGAGGTAGTGTACATCCCATTTTCGCGAGCTTCCTTAACAACATGTCATTATCCACCGTATCGAACGCCTTTTTAAAATCGAAGTACGCAGCATCTACCTGTACCCCCGAGTCTACCGCCGGCACCACCTGTACCATAAAGTTAATAAGGTTTGTAGCAGTGCTGCGTCCAGGTCGGAACCCATGTTGCGCATCTGACAGACGCGCACGCATTTGTTCCTGAACGGAGCGCTGAATAGCCGACTCGAGTACTTTAGCAGGCGTGGAGAGTACAGCCACCGGTCTATAATTACAGGTATCTGAACTTGGTTTTCCTTTAGGAACCGGAACAACGCGCGTGATCTTCCACCTTTGAGGGAACGTGGCTTGTTGTAAACATGCATTAAAAATGTGAAGTAATGGCTCCGCCAGTACCCTCCCGCAGTCTCGGAACAGAAACGCTGGTATCCCGTCTGGGCCAGACGAACGTTTTGGCTTGAGACTCCCAAGCGCCTGCTGAACTTCCGCGCGACTCAGCGTCTCAATGTGTACCCGTGCACTGGTCGCGCCGACCTCCGCCGCCGCCGCGCACGCGTCCAGTTTGGGTGGCTCCTTGCTGTACACAGACTCAAAAAAGTCAGCGAACTACACAGCACACTCATCATCTGCTAGATGTTGACCTTCTTTTATGATACTCTGCTTATTTAGTGTTTTTCTTTTCGATCTTATATACTGCCAAAACGATTTCGGATCCTTTACAAATTGATACTGAATTTTATTTTTATGTTGTATATGCGCAGTTTCTATTAACTTTTTTATACGAGTTCTACATTCCGCAAATTTGTGATAATCATTATCCAACTTAGTTTTTTTGAATTTCTTGTGAAGTCTGGCTTTAATTTGTATATTTGTTATTATATCTCTCGTGTACCATACTGGGTACACATACCGCGAATTTCCACTACTAAGTTTTTTCCGGGGTACGCACCCATTAATAGTACAATTAATATTATCATAAAAGAAGTTCAACATTTCTTCTAAATCATGCATTCCGTACATCATACTCCAGTCTATGGAAAGAATCCTAGAATATAACAGTTGAAAATCAGCCCTATTCCAATTCCACTGTGGTCTAATTTGCTGTGCACTAGAATCGCGAACGACGGCGGGGGTCGTCGGCGGGGCGGAGGCGGGGCGCACGCTAACCGCTAGCGGCGGGTGGTACGCGTCGACCGGCACCAGCGCCTCATCCGCCGCTACCACCGTCACTCCTCCGCTAATGCCTGCACTCAGAACCAAATCCAACTGACGACCTAAATGGTTGGGTACTGTGTTACTTTGAGTGAACTCGCAATATGACAAAAAACATTCGAAATAATTACTAATATTAGCAGGACAAGAATATAAATTAAAATCACCAATTACAATAACTTCTCCATACCTATCACAAAAAAATTCTATTATTCTAAATAACAACATGTAATCATTTTCCGAACTACCTGGCGGAATATAGACAACACAACACACAAACAAAAAACGTTTATTTAAATGTACCGTTGCACAAACCATTTCGAACACACAAGTGTCTATTGACGCGTCCAAGATAGGTAGTTGTCGCAGCTCGAACCGGTGTGTGGCCACGAGAAGCGCGCCGCCTTGCTTTCGACCATCCGCTCGATCACATCGTAATATATTAAATCCGGGTGGAACAATTTCCGCATCTTGTATGGATTCACTGCAGCCAGACTCAGTAATAGCGAATAAGTCCGAGGCGGATGCCAATAAATTATTTCTGAAGTAGTCTAGCTTAGTTCGAAGACCCCTAACATTTTGGTAATATATTTCAATTACACTATTACTTATGGGGCGGGCTGTTGGGTTGTTTACGAAACCAAATCCATTCATTGAATTCAGCGTTTAGTGGCCATACTTCCGCATTATTCAGCAAGGTATAGTGCTTTTCGGATACGCCTATAATAAAAGACGAGTAATCTCGTGCTGTTTTATGTTTGATCTTCTCAATTTTCATAGGTGCTTCAGGCCCACAAAGATTTTTTATGTAATCAGTCATAGCTTCTTGTGTGGTTTCCGGATTATACTTACAATTCAAACCAAGGATCTGAGTACGACCAAGTTGCTTGTACTTTCCATCATATAAGGTTCGGACGAAACGCCGAATGTTTGGCCGAGGCCGAAAAATCGCGTAACTGCGGCCCACCTCTAATTATCACTACAGTTCGGAGTTTCGGACACCTAGTATCAGCAGTGAAAGGAAGCTGCTTGCTTACTTAATTGCCCCGAGTTTTATTTGTATCATTTCTATATGTAAGATGCGCAATCAGACGCACCTGTCTTATAGGGAGTGTTCACTAATGTTCTAAATTTGTGTTGTGTAATATATTATTACGAGTATGTAGGCATGTTATGGGATGGTTTTTTTTTTTGAAGACGAGCTGCTGTTTGTAATTGAGGTGGAAATGAAAAGTGACCTAGATTTAAAACTGTTTGATTATGTTAGTTAACTTTTTTCTTGTTGGTATGAGGTGGACTAGAATATTGTTATTATGTAGCTTGTCAGATTAATTATTGTAAGGGCGTAGTTTTTGGACATTTGAATAAACGTTTTCATTTGTTGACAGCAAAAACCTCTCCTCAGGAACTTCATTAAGTCCTTCCATCATGATCTACAGCCCGAATTTACAGAACATGTATAGGCCTCTATTTTATTGTGCCAATCTCCTCGTTCCTGTGGCATCCTCATCCAAGTCCTGCCTACGAAAGTTTCTTTCAATTTAAACTTGAATATTGCTAAGGCCGACTGAACAAGTAGGTTTTTACGTAGGTATTACGTATTAATAGATATAAATGCAAAAATCTACATAATGGTAATAATTATGTATATAAAAGCATGTGACAGTGTGTCAACATAAAAATAAACAAAATTTATTTTAAAAAATCTAATCGGATACGAATGATCTCATTTGTTTAGCAAATTTTAACATATAATTTAAATATTTGTGTTGCTAACCTTTCTCGATGCACCCACTTGCATTTATTTTAGTTGCAAGTTTTATTTTCTATTTAAGTCGTTTACTGTATAAAAGTCAATTACTTAAGTAACAATATACACTTAATATAGTTTGTTACTTAAGTAATTGACTTTAAATATAGTATTTTTGACAAAACTTTCTTTATGACATTCCAGTTGGGTGCTAATTTTGATAACTGTTGGTTGTTTTTGAATGATTATTTCCATTTTGTCGTTAAATTATTTAATTTAACAACAACATGGAATTACTGCCTGTCCACTGTCACAGAGCAGAAAAGCGGAGCAATTTTAACCATTTTGAACATGATTTGTCAATTTTAACCATTTTGAACATGATTTGTCAATTTTAACCATTTTGAACATGATTTGTCAATTTTAACCATTTTGAACATGATTTGTCAATTTTAACCATTTTGAACATGATTTGTCAATTTTAACCATTTTGAACATGATTTGTCAATTTTAACCATTTTGAACATGATTTGTCAATTTTAACCATTTTGAACATGATTTGTTAATATTTCTTCGTTTCTCCGCTCCGCTGCCTCGCTACTCGCAAATGGACAGGCACCCTTAGGGTTTCATTTTTCACAAATGTTTGGCGATCACCTTGAAGGGTGAAATTATAAAATTAGTTATTTTGACTAGTTTTTTCTCGCAGTTTCGCTCCCTATTTATTTATTTATTTATTTATGATATACTTTATTGTACACCAAAAATTAAATATAATAGGAAACTTAGAACAAAAATACATACAATGGGCGGCCTTATCGCATATCGCGATCTCTTCCAGGCAACCTGGGATGGAGACAGTATTTGACTGGACATGAAATTGGGGCTGATATGGTGAGACAAAAGAAAAAAAAATGTAATTATAATATAACATAATAGATACACAGATACATACATAATCCGCTAAATAATAGCTACATAAAGACTAAATAAAAGGTAGTAAAAATAAATTACGGATATCGACATAATCACAGTGACAGGTAATGTTCCTTAATTAACAAGTTTCTTAAAGGCAGGTAACGACTGAGCGCGTCTTACTGGAACTGGCAAAGCATTCCGCAGACGGGCAGCCTGAACAGTAAACGATTTATCCAGGAAACTTGTGGAATGCATTGGCATCCTCAGTCGTAAGTTATCTGATGACCTCAGAAATCTAGTGTGAGAATTGCAAAGAAACTGAAAACGTTTCTTAAGATAAAGAGGGGTGAAAGGGGAAAAAAGAACATTGTATAATAGGGAAAGAATATGAGCATTCCGGCGAAGGCGAATTGGCAACCACTTGAGCTTCAGACGAAATTCGGAAACATGGTCTTATTTGCGTAAACCGAATATGAACCTGATACAGAAATTTTCGTCGCTCAAGTTTATCTAGTTGTTCCTGAGTTAGGTCAAGATAGCTGGCATCAGCATAATCAAGGATGGGAAGAAGAAGTGATTGTGCAAGCGCAATTTTGGTGGTAATCGGAAGTAAATTTCGCAGTCTCCTCAACGACGCAGCAGATGCAAATAGCTTCCGGCTAACTTCCCGCAGTTGGGCAGTCCAAGAAAAGTTTTTGTCAGTGAATATCCCCAAGTTTTTTACTTTTTCTGAGAAGGGAATAACTGTGTCATCGAAGAAAACTTGGGGAAGAGAATCCCTAAGACTTATCCTACAGGACTATTTTTTAAAACTAATAGTAGCTTTGGTGATATTTGGCAAACCTCCTTTCAGTGATGGCCGCATGCAATTGCAGTGATGGTAACATGAATTTTTCTAAAAATAAAGTAGCCTATAGGATAATACTTGGAAATCGCGTAGCTTTCAAACGGTGCCAGAATTTTCGTAATCTTATACAAATATTTTTAACATAAGTAGGTACCTGTAAGTTAAACAGGGATTACAATAAGAATTTCCTACGACATCCAAACGACATTTATAAAATCAATTAAAAATGGAACATGACCGTTACTAAATCCCATCATCAATATTTGTCACATCCTATATTCTCGGTACAAGTTTATCAATCTATAGTACAAACGTCAGCACATAAAGCTACAACCATCTGTCAAATTTCTTTGTAGATTTTTAACTTTGTTACCAAAGTGATTGGGTCCAGATTTGATTGGGAAGTTTCGGATTGCCTGATGTGCTGCCGAATGTACTATAAGTACCGGTCCGCACATCTGTAACGCATCTCCAACACAAGTAATAGTCATTAATTATACGCGACCTCATACGAGTCCTATATCATATTATTTTTGGTTGGAACAACTTTCGCGTACGACTTTATAAGCTTCATTTAGATATTATTATTTCCGTGTCATTTGATTTGAGAAGATTCTAAAGATAATTGGATGAAAAAAATCCTCTTTTGAAACCAGATTACTGTCAATTTATTTTGAAAAGTCCAAGAAAAGGCTTCGTAAGTATTTTGTTAAATTAGTTATGATTAAAATTCTTCGATGTATTAAAAAAAGTATTGAATGGTTAGAAAATTAAATTAAACTGTTCGTGATGTGCACATACTTGATGAATTCCATAAAAAAAATTGTATTGGTTGTTATTGTGGCAATAGAAATACATACTCAATGAAAATTTCAACTTTCTACCTATTAGTACAGTTCTTGAGAGACAGCCCATTGACAGACAGACGGAAGCACTGACAGCGAAGGTTTAGTAATAAGGTTTCGTGGGTTACCCTTTGTTTACGGGACCCTATAAAGCTCTACCATGTCTGGTTTGTTCATGTAACCCATTTTTTCAAGAATTCCACATCTTACGGTCTCCTCGTATTCAGCAGACACGCCCGGCCGTCATCAAGTTATACATTGGTTTACACCATTTTTTGCATAATACTTATTAATGTGGGTTAGCCAGATCTTTATGCATGAAGAGTAACCTGCTCACGTAGGTAGACTTAATAAATCTAGATTAAAATCAAGTACGTAACGCTATTAAAATGAAGCGTTGCCAATTAGGACATTTATTGCTAAAAATTTGCATGATCTTCTAATTTTATTACCCAAAATGGAGTGTTTAACTATTTCTTAATAAAAATAAATAAACTGTGCATTTTTTACGAGGCGCCATTTATATCATAGTATGTGATCGAAGTAAGACTAATTTGCATCAAAATCTCGTATTTTTCGGCATTTCTTTTTAATCGCCGAAGTAATGAATTGCGTGTGAAACTAATTAGAGGAATTTATTGCTGGGTAACTTGATTACGTTCGGAAAACTCGTAAGTTCGAGTTAGTGATGTCTTGATAAGTCTGGTTTCTCATTAAAATTTCGTGTAATTATGTGATACTATAAATAATGAGTGTGGATCCGCGAGGAAATTATATCGCTTGGTTGTTAATAACATCGAAGAAGTTTTGTACAAGTTTGAAATGTTGCATAAACTGACAGGATGCAACACAATTTGTATAGACCGATTATTTATTTATTTAAGTGTTCAGAATCTACGATAATTTGTCAGCCTTTTGAGACATAGATTTAAGATAAGTATTATCGGAATTGCATAATTAAATATATAATTTCACCAAGCCTGTTCCATCATCGGACCACAAGACGAACGTCGATGCGCCACCGGTACATGGAGGACACTGGACATCTCTCTTACACGCACAAAACGTTTTGGGAACACTTTCATAGTGCGTACAGCTAAGGAGTGGAATTCCCTGCCGGAGTCTGTGTTTCCTGATAGCTAAATACAACCTGGGAGTGTTTAAGTCAAGAGTGAATAGGTTGCTTCTAAGCAAGCGTACTACATCTTCAACCATATCATCGCATACCATCAGGTGAGATAGTGGTCAAACGCGTGCCTCAAGCCTATCAATAGTAAAACAAGTATATCCATCCACTTTCTGACCATCCTAATCCCTAAACTACGTTTGCCGATTTGCAACCGTTATTCAAGAAGACACATCGCATCTTTCAGGCTCATGGGCTGGAATAAGATATTACTACAATTAGTAAGCGCAGAGTTTATACTTATTTCCGCATAGCATGCGTCAGTACCTACTCAAGTTACCGAACGCATTGAAACCTTTCGTTATCGATAGTTGTACACAGATCCCTTTACGTGAAAGTGATCTAGACAACACAGGTTCCAACGCGGCTCACGCTTCCGCCGTCCGCCTTTGTAAGGGAAAAGGGAAGTATCTCGTTACATAATAATTTCTGTGTATAACAAGACATACCGGTCTACGTATTTTTTTATTTCCACAGTAGCTTTTTAAGGTGGATTTACTCTTGTGGTATGTCCCATAAGAACCGTGCATCTTTACACCTATGGCAATTTGTGATAGCGGTTTTCGATCAGTTCAAAAATTTTAGTAATCTACGTTAGAGATCACTTCTTACAGTAGAATAGGTTTACCTCTTATACAGGGCGTCCTAGAACTTTGCCACATGGAGGGAAAGAACCTTAAACACTGTAGATAGAATAATTTACTGAATGAAAACTTCATTCTTATTTTGAAAACAATACGAACTACATTCAAAGAATTTTAAATAATAAAAGAATTTGAAATAATGAGGCTCAACTCACACCAAAAGAGCGTCGAAGTGCAGCGAAGCGGAGCGCAGTTTCAGTGTCATATGAATTTTAAGTTTATTTTTATTACTATAATTATTGCATGAGAAACTCGAACGAGTAGCGCGGATGCCCGCGGCGCCCCGCGGGAATTCCGGCGAATTCCTTCTCTACCGAACGGGTCGCTGCGCTTCGCTGCCCTTCGCCGCTCTTTCGGTGTGAGTTGACCCTAAGGGACGAATTCCCACGACTGCTCGAGATGTCGCTGGAATGCTCGAAGTCGCGGGACTCCGCGCGCCTTCTCGAGCCCGTCCGCGATGAATTCACGGGTCGCTCTCCTCTAGGAAACTTGTGTTTAAGCAGTGAAAATGGGTATTTTGGATTTAATTATTATTGCACATATAATTGAAGTAGAAGAGGAAGAGGCCGAAGAGATAAGGAGGGAAAGATTTCAAAGAAAAATTAACTTTTGGGTACACGACCTGTGGAAGAAAAGACGTTTGTTTGGCCAATTTCAAACATTTTGCATAAATTTACATCTGTATCTCCTATTCATTAAGACTATTATAAAATGAACTATGAAAGTTTGTTGGAAATTCGCAGGCCACATATAAAAAAACAAAATACCAATTATAGGTTGGCTATTTCCGCTGAAGGTAGACTATCAGCCTGCCTCGGTGAGTTAATAAATAAAAAATATATCCATTTCCATCACTTCTGTATTTGTTGCACTGCAAGGAATGAATGCGAATGCTCGCGCGCAACAGACGCGCGAATTAAGTAAGCGATAACGGAAGTGTTAAAAAATAACTTTATTCCGACAGAGTTACAGCGAAACAGTAATTGAATTCATCTAACAAGATATTGATCTTATATACTAACTTAATTGCTAACGTAGTACATCCACAGCGTGATCAGATTGACGCATGTTCTAGATAATTATAAATGCTGATCGCGCAGTGGGGAAATTGAGAAATAATAATCTAGTAAATACTTATTGTCTGACAAAGCTAATATTGGTAGGTTGGGGTTCCTTAACTCCTCCCTCCCTAAGAGAGAAATTATCCGAAGGTGTCGCAGACGGTTTCGGAGAATTTCGACAAAAGTTTATGAACTGAAATTTATACATTATAAAGATAACTATTGCTATTACAATAACCACATACTCTAAGATGGTCCATATACTAATTTCTATTGTCACTGTTTGTGTCGTATCGTCTATTTCACTAAATTTTGCACTTTGTAACACTTCTTTCACATCACTGAAGTCCACATTTCTTAGATCCACTTTCTTTGATCTTCTCTGGATGTCCTGTTGTAGGTCTGGCATCTGGATCAATGGCAGCTGGAGACTGGAAACTGTAGTGTTTGTGGTGGCGGCAATGATGACTTCGCCTATTTGTGTCTCGCATTGTTGGCCAGGTGTCACGATGTAGGTCCCAAGGATAGTGTACTTCAGGATTTCTGTATTGCAATTCTCGGTGATGATGAGATTTTCCTCTGAGTAAACCAACCATTGGTTGTCGGTTATTTTCTGTATCTTAGTTTTTTCTATTTCAATATGGTTCTGTATGCAGTTTTTGTAGTTGTTCTTCATCAGCATTATTTGTTCAATGCAGGTCTCGGTTGGAAACTGGGCTAAATTAGTTTCAGCGCAAAGGAATTTTCCATTTTCAATCTCAGTACATGGGCTTACCACGGGCATGTATTTCAATCTATTCACCATCAGGTAAGGATATTTGGGTATTATTGTAAAGGTATTTGGAGAATGGAATATAGGGATGGGTATAACCTTGTAATAATTATATGTTTCGTTATTTATTAGGGGAACTTCTAAAACAAAAACTAACTTGTTGTTATTTATATATGATTTAAGTATGATATTACGTTCTAATTTTATTAAATTATGTTTGTTTACTGGGTATATTGTTCTAGCATGTTTAGCAATGACTTCTAACGTATTATATAATTCTGTACTATTTATAATGGATTGGTGCAATGTATTCAGTTTGCTAAAGGCTATTGCCGTTTCAATCTCTTGTATGTTTTCGTAACAGGTTCGAAAGTTATTTAAAATTTGATACATAGTATTTAATATTTGGAAAAGTTTGTTAAACCTGAACTCATGTTCAACTAATTTTTCCATTTCATTGGTATGTAAACCCAAGTTTTTAATATTTGAATTTATTATTTCAGAGTCATTTACTAATTTATCAAAAGCTTTTTGCATTGATGATACTTTACGTTCGACCACATGCTCTTTGTTCTGTATCATTTGGATTTCTCTATCATATTTAATTGCATCGTCTTCATCCAAATTTCCTGTGATAGCTTTTACAAGTGAGCCTAATGGATTAAACAAAGCTCTTTTGTTTCTATAATGGAAAGGTAAGATTTGAAAAAATCTATCCTTAGTTAGTTTAATAAGATATTCTATTTGGCTTTCTATTCCTATAGTTTCGTTACTAAGACTCCTTAATTTTAATTTTCAAGTTAATAAAATCCCGAATATTATTATCTATTTGTAAGTGTAATGATTCTAAATCTACAATTTTGTATATTGTCCAATAACTATTCCTCTTCACTGCTACTCCCCGCTTTATCGCTGCTATCCCCGGATTCTGACCGAGGTTTTGGAGGTCCAGCGTGAGTGTTGGTACCACTAGCACCAGAAGTACCAGGCACGATCTGTGGAGGACGTTTTACATTTTTTAAGGCTACTCTAGTTTTCCTTTTCTTTACTTCTACTGGGACTATATTTCTTTCAACTTCACCTATTACTTTCGCTTTTTCATATCGAGGTTTTTCTTTAGCTTTTCTAATCCTAGTGTCTTTCATGTAAATATTATCGTCTGGTTCGAGTATCGGTGTCGTTTCGCCACCTTTTTTATTAATTATTTTAATTTTATCGGATTCTAATTTTTCTGTTATGAATTCATAGAGTATTTTAAGGCGTTTTCTATGATCTAACAATAATTTCTGAGTTAAGTTCTTCTCTCTATCCACGTTAAATACATTTTCGGAATAAGTGTGACCAAATACTAGTTCAAAAGGCGTAAAATCTGTTGCTGAATGTATGGTGTTGTTATAAGCCATGATGGCATAAGTCATAACTGATGCTGCATCTAAATCGCTTTTATCGTATTTTGCTATACGATAAATCTCAATAATGGTAGAATGAAACCTTTCTACTATTGCCATTGAACTGGGATTATTTGGCGTCCCAATATGAAGTTCAATTTTGTAAAAGCTTAACATTTCTTTAATCAAAGTATTGTTGAATTCTGTACCGGAATCGCAACTAATTTTCCTAGGCAGACCATACCTGCTGAAATATTTAATCAATGCCCTAACTATCTCTGGTGTACTCCTATTCGGTACCTCTATGGCTTGTGCTATCTTACTAAATGCATCCACTATAGTTAAATAATATTTCCCTTCAATATATAATAAATCCATAAAAGCTTCCTGAAAAGGGGCATCCTGGGTTTGTGTTAACTGAATGTGGGGTTTAATCGGCTTTCTATCATATTTCATGCGTTTACATGTTTCGCAAGCATTTATGATTGCCGTGACTGTCTCTTTCATGTTTGCCCACCAATAATGTCTTTTAAGTTTGGTTAAAGTTTCTTTAATACCTCTATGACATGTTTTCCCGTCGTGGTATTTTAAAATAACTTCTTTTTGATCTTCTTCAGATCCTGTCAAATTTATAACTCTTTCTGTACACTCGGTTAACTTAACTGAATCCTTTTTAAATAACTTAATTACCATGTTTGAAAAAGTTTTTCTAAAAGATGGGTGTTCGAAGTATATGAAGTACTTATGTTTTGGATCAATATACTCTTTCAAAAAGTCTTTAACTAATATATCGTTATTTGTCGGTAAGTGAACTTCGAGAATTTTTTGTTTATTATTTGAAATATCTTTTACGTCTAATTTATTTTTAAACCATGAATGAATTAAAATCTGTTTTGGTTTAGTATCGACAGCTTCGTTTAAACTAGGAATGCCTTCGTGTTCTCTCTTTGAAACTGAGTTGGCAGTGACCCCATCATCAGAATCCGAAAGTTCTATCGTTTCTATTGGGGTTTCGGGGTCTTGCAATTCGCTTTCTATAATTTTTTGTATACGTTCCTGCCTATCTCCTATATTTACGAATATTGAATCTAAATCGTCGTCAATTGCATTAATCTTAATCCTAGATAAAGCATCTGCATTCGTGTTTTGAGGGCCTTTCTTATATTTTATTTCGAAATCGTACTCTTCTAACCTTAACCGCCATCGCGTGAGTTTACTATTGGGCTCTTTCAATGAATACAGCCAAGCTAATGGTCTATGGTCTGTAAATATGGTAAACTTATTACCATACAAATACGGTCGAAAGTGCTTAACTGCCCATATTATGGCTAAAAGTTCCTTCTCGATAGTGCTATATTTTACTTCTGTGTCACTCAAGGTTCTACTAGCATAGGCTACAGGCTTATCTGAGCCTATCGTTCCTTGTGACAATACAGCCCCAATCGCAAAATTGGATGCATCCGTGGTTAAGATAAAAGTTTTACTAAAGTCAGGAAATTGTAACAAAGGTGCATTTGTTAAAAGCTTTTTACATGTCTCAAAACATTCTTTATATTCCCCATTAATTACAATTTTGCGACCTTTCTTTAAACAAGCTGTTAATGGTCTAGTTATTTTGGCAAAATCTTTGATAAATTTCCTATAATAACCGATTAGTCCTAAAAAGCTTTTAATCTGTGTAACCGTTTCCGGTATAGGATACCTAAGAATAGCGTCTATTTTATCATTATTTGGTTTCAAACCTTCACTTGTAATAGTATGCCCTAGGTAGAGTACTTCCTTTCTAAGAAAGTGAGACTTATCTAATTGAACTTTTAAATTTGTTTGACGGAAGCGGTCAAAAACTGCCCTAAGTTTTTCTACATGTTCTGGCAAGCTTTTAGAAAAAATAATGACGTCATCGAGATATACTAAGCAATGTAAGCCTTGAAGGCCTCGTAAGACGTTATCCATCGCTCGCTGAAAAGTTGCGGGTGCGGTCTTTAACCCAAACGGCATTCTGTTAAATTCATAATGACCTGAAGGTGTGCTAAACGCAGTTTTAGCTCTATCTTCCTCCTGAACCTCTAATTGATGGTACCCGCTAGCTAAATCGAGGGTCGTAAAGTATGTACTATTACCTAGCATGTCGAATAAATCGTTAATGTTGGGCAAAGGGTATTTATCATCAATTGTGATTTCATTGAGCCGTCTATAGTCAACTACCATCCTCCATTTTTGTTGGCCTGACGCGTCTAATTTTTTCGGCACTAAATGTACGGGAGCACTCCAGGGAGAATGAGATTCCTGGATAATGTTATCCCTTAACATTTTCTCGACTTGACTACTGATCTCTTTTGTTTGAATAGGTGGCAATCTATGTGCCTTAATGTTTATTGGGTCTTCATTTTTTGTTCTTATTCTATGTTTAACCTGATTTGTGAAGGTTAACGGAATATTTTCACAATAAAATATATCTTTGTATTCTTTACAAAGTCCCTCCATAACCGTTCGTTCTTCTGAATTCATATGATTTAACTGCAATTTGTCTAAATTCTCTGTTAGCAAGCTGTCCACTTCTATATTATTATCTATGAAATTAACACTAACAGATGGGTCCTGTATGTATGGTTCCACTTGAAAAGGTCCCGTAACTACTAATTTTCTATTTTCATGGCTATAATTCTGAATAACAGTTGTTGCATAGCCTTCAATACACGTAACTAATGCGGCGGGCATTCGAATCCCTTCCGTAAATTGTTTAAAATCTAACACAGCTTCCCCGTTCAGTAAGTTGACTGGGAGTCTTACTCTAAGTTCACTACGAGATGGTAGATTATATACCTCTCTCATAGGCGGTGAATATATGATAGGAATATCAGTATTTTTTAAATGTAATATCTGATTTTCCATATTAATCTTTGCCTGTAATTGCTTCAGCAAATTGCTACCTATTAACCCATCATACCTATCGTCGACACTATAGACATAAAACTTATGGAACTCTTGACTTCCAAAGGTAACCGGTAATGGAATAATAGCCGTTTCACTATGAACACTCGATGCGTGAGTTCTAACAACTTCGAAGGGTTCATACTGTAGATAATTTTTAAAATATTTATTCGCTATATACGGGCTTATAAACGATCTAACACTCCCCGTATCTATCATAAAAACTGCCTTTAATTCTGGTATAACTATATGTGGTAAATTTAACCGTTTATTACAATTTATTTTTATTCGTTCTCTAGGGTAGAGGCCGTTATGCAAAAATTTCCCGCCCCGGGTTCTTCAGGAGAAAATTCTTGGCACTCATTGTACGAATAACTTGAACTCTGTTCATTATTATTAGAATTATTTATGTAATTAACACGTCGCGACCTTGCAGTACGCATGGTGACATCAGTATTCGCACCCGACGTAGATGCTTGCGCTGCAAAAGACGGCGTGCTCGATGCATGTGCCGCGAACTGTTGGTTCGGTTGTGCAATCGGAACAAATGACCTACTTGACTGCGGTGACGCATTATTGTTGTTTGTACGATTAAAATTGTCTTGATTTCTTTGAATATTATTATGTTGTTTATAATGTCTGGGCTGATGCGAATTGTTCGGTGTAGATGTGCTGTTTGTAGCACTATTCGGTACATGTGTACTTGATATGCTATGTGAATCTTTCTTTTGATTATTAGATTCAATTGCATTTTGGTTATTAGGCAAATTGGGTCTGTTATTTCTGCTAAAATGACGTCTGTCGTTTGTTTTCGACTCATAGACTGCCTGGAAGTTTTGTTCTTCTAAAACTATTTTTAATGCATCCTCTAACGTTGTGACGTCGCGCAAACGAACTAATCTAACTAAAAATGGCGGTAAATTAAACAAGAAAGCATTCATCGCTCTGTTACTATAAATGATTTGCTTTGCCTTACGTAGAGATTCATCAATGATAGTTTCTGATATTTTAGCAAATAAAACACTTCTCATCCGCTGTATTCTATGGCAAAAATCTAAATAACTTTCACCCTTATTTATTCTACACGATTCTAATTCCATTGCTAAACAATCCTCTGTGCGTGGATCACCGAAGTGTTGGTTTAACAACTTCTTCAGCTCGTCCCACGTACCTATAGCTTCTCTTTCGCCTACCAAACTGGCTGCTTCGCCTGATAACCTACTAGTTACTACATGAAATAAATATTCATTTTGGGCTGCGGTTCCTAAGAACGTAGTCAAAATGTATTCACATTTTTTTATAAATAAAGGCAACATTCTAGTGTCGCCGCTGAATATTGGTATGATGTTAACCAATTCCTGTGGGACACGGGTTACGTTTTCCATTGTGAAAAGTTATGAAAGAAACAAACGCGGAGAGAAAAAAAAATCACACTAATGTGCTACTAAACTATCACTATTCTAAAATATTAGTACGTTTAAAATCTATGCAAATATTATTACGGCGTTGTCCAATCCCTAATAATACACAAACACATAGACTATTACAAGGTTGGGATATAGATGGAAGAGCTGAGAGGAAGGTGAAAAAGATTTACTCACAATTCCGCAGCTAGCTCCATGCTCCCTGAATTACTGCTGTGGCTGGTCCTCTTCCGTAACTCGAAGTGGCTCCTTAATGAATTTATTTGTTCGGCTATCTCTGCTAAACCGTAGACACGGACGTCGGCTACTCCACGTAGAATTGTATACACGGCAAACTGACTACAGAGATCCTACCGGCTGCGCCAATTAAGTAAGCGACAACGGAAGTGTTAAAAAATAACTTTATTCCGACAGAGTTACAGCGAAACAGTAATTGAATTCATCTAACAAGATATTGATCTTATATACTAACTTAATTGCTAACGTAGTACATCCACAGCGTGATCAGATTGACGCATGTTCTAGATAATTATAAATGCTGATCGCGCAGTGGGGAAATTGAGAAATAATAATCTAGTAAATACTTATTGTCTGACAAAGCTAATATTGGTAGGTTGGGGTTCCTTAACTCGCGCGGGGAGCGGGCGCGACGTGCGGGATATTGACAGCGGCCGCTCGCGACTGCTCGAGCATTCTCGGGACTTCCCGCGACTTCTCGCGCAGTCGCTCGGCTCCGTTTATGGAATTCGCCGGAATTCACGCGGTGCCGCGGGCATCCGCGCGACTCGTTCGAGTTTTTCATGCGATAATAAGTATTATAGTAATGAAGATAAAGTTAAAATTCATTTGACACTAAAACTGCGCTCCACTTCGACGCTCTTTTGGTGTGAGTTGAGCCTAAGCGTTCAGACAGGTGATTATTTAAATGAGTTTACTTTACCGAATTTTCAGTCCTTGCGGGATTGTCATTTGGCATCATGTGGCAAAGTCCTGGAACGAACTGTATATGCTTTTATTTTCCATGGCGCGGTTTCGCTCCGGTGGTCCGTTCAAGAGGAGTCGTGCTTTTTCCTGCATATGACCAGGGGGTAGTATATTATTCTGCTTCCTTGCCTGATACTCTCCGACAGTGCCCAAGTTCTCCAATCCCTAAAAAGAACTACACTACCTCGAAACTCATACAAGAATGCCACAACGCACTAGAACACGTCACGGTGACCAACCGCAACACTGTGACGCTGCAGTGGATAAAAGGGCACAGCGGATCACTAGGAAATGACGTGGCCGATGAAATGGCCACCTGGGGATCTGGTGCTGTGGCTGTTGGCCCCGAACCCATAGTACCATGCACTCCCCTTCGCCCAACTGCGCACATGGCTGCGTGAACACATCCACAAACAAGCGGAACACTGCTGGACCTTGGCACCAGGCTGCAGGCAGTCCAAGGAAACTATTACAAATCTGGACCGGAAATTGACCAGGCGGGTTCTGCGACTGGATAGGGTCAGCCTGCGAATGGTGACGGGGACCATCACCGGGCACTGTTCATTGAACAAACACTACACACGATAGGCATCACGGAGAGCATGCATGGAGGGGGAGGAAACGGTACCACACGTACCTACTCCTTGAGTGCGAGGGCGTAGCCGAACTACGGAAGCAAACAATAGGGTCACCGGATTTGATCACAGATGTCCTGAACACGCCGGGAAAACTTACCTGTTTCTAGAGGGAGGTTGGGTGGTTGGAGTGACGGCCGCCATGGCTCACGCACAATGGTCCAACATCAGGACTAAGTGCGGAAACCAAAACCCCCTAATAGTAATAGAATAGGTTTAACCGTCCTCTTCTGGGATGTGTGTTCCCGTTATCTTCTGGGTTGTCTGTGTTCAGCTGTGCACGTTCTTTGGTAACGGTTTTCCACCACGAGACCAGCGGTCTTTCTCTGTTTTTTCTATAAATATCTTCGTAATCCGATCGGTGCCAATAAGCGCAGACATTATGATATTAGTTGTCTCTCTCTAATGTCGGCAGTATATCTTTACCTAATACCGCAAGTGTCTATAGGTACAATCAGCCCATTTCAATACGGTGGGCTGTCATAGTTTTTATAAAACTAAGAAAACTTTCATCCTTTGAGTTAAAACAAGCATTGATTCTTGAAAACTGTTGCATAAAACTCTTAAGTATAGGTCAATGTTTTTTTAAAGCAAGCTTTGATTTTAATCAAACAACTGCTACAGAGACTATCCATTGTCAATTGATGTCCGCCTAAACACGATTCGTGTTATATTATTCTAATGGGAGTTCCAATAGCCTTCCTGCTACTGCATCAGACCAACTCCATAAAGGTGTTTCAGAAGTGCATGGTAACGTGGTATTCGAGGTTAACGTTCAGTATCAAAATTATATACAAGTAAAGAAAAAATTGCGAAATTCAAAAACCAGACTGCAAAAAACAACTAAAATTCTTGAAACAAATCACTTTACACACTGTCTGATGCAGTTGATGACATCAAATCTCTGATGACACTAAAATTAACGCACTTTTCTATTCCCGGACATAATACGGATGAACCAAGTAAAAAAAACTTGTAAAAATGGTAAAGATAAGATTCTACCTGGAATTGTGAGCTTGATTGTTAATTAGGTAAATTTTCTTTATTACCTATATGTCTATCTCCTAAAAATGAAATATTTGAAATAATGCAGCCACACCTCCTGCGATGGAGCTAAGTTACGATCCCAACTAAATAAACTTTAACTAAGTAGGACAGAAAATAATATTTTGAAATCTTACTTCATTCTTGAACGCCCAAACTTGTTTCTCAATCGTCTAGACTAGTCGAGTGGCTCTGACGTAGTAAAAATCGAAATTGAGCCTTAAAATTCCATTTCATACAATACTAGCGACCCGCCCCGGCTTCGCACGGGTGCAATGCTGATACTAAATACACTACAGAAAAACTGTGATGTCATAATACATATAAATCTTCCTCTTCAATCACTCTATCTATGAAAAAAACCGCATCAAAATCCGTGGCGTAGTTTTAAAGATTTAAGCATAGGTACATTGGGATATAGGGACAGAGAAAGCGACTTTGTTTTATATACTATGTAGTGATAAGTTATTCAGTAGCTTTTGCTCGTGGCTTCGCTCGCGTTATTAGATATTTACAAAAAAAAAATAGCCTTCTACTTTCTTCTTATTTTTTAATAGCCTGTAGTGTCCCACTGCTGGGCAAATGCCTTTCCATATCCTTCCAGACACTCTTCTGCGCCACCTCAAAACAGCCCTCATGATGCGCGTCCAGTTTATCCCATCGCCACTTTCTGAGCTAACCTCGGCGACGCTGTCCATTCCGTGGATTTTTGCCCACCGGTCATGCATGCGGCCAATATGAGACGCCCAATCCCATTTGAGCCTGGCAGCCTATTTGCACACGTCTATGATTCCTGTTTTGGCGCGCAGCGTGGTGTCCATACTCTTTTTATTTTATAGAGCTTTTGTTTTCGTCTAAAGTCATACGTACTACCTATATAATTATGATATAACTATGAATACTTATAATATACTAACTAATTAAGAAGTATGGATTACTAGCTGACCCGCGCAACTTCGTCTACGTCACATGTTCCATTACTGCTCCGCTCCTATTTGTCTTAGCGTGATGATTTATAGCCTATAACCTTCCTCGATAAATGGGCTATCTAACACTGAAAGAATTTTCAAATCATACCAATAGTTCCTGAGATTAGCGCGTTCAACCAAACAAACAAACAAACGCTTCTTATTAGTACAGATTTAAAACTGCAAAGACCGACGCCCTAGAGATACCAAATCAGCTTAAATGTCGTATTGTGTACTGTTAAAGTAAAAAAGTGTTCTTCAGGGTTTGCAATAATTAAATTAAACATGCACGTCTATAGTTATGTAACAGTTCTTAAAGTCCGTTTTTCTCTCCATCAGCCTTGAGACGCCACATTAGTAGACAGCTACATGCTAGGCATGTTCAGTCGTCATATTGGTCAGTCGACACACCCATTTTCCCACGTATAGATAGCCAAGTGTCAGTTCGTCAGTATGTTTGCTTGACATGTGATGTGTAACAAGTGACCCTTATCAGTTTAATAAAAACATAAGAAGGCATCGTAAATATACAGCTATGAGCGGTTCTGTTAGCTGCTTGAAGTGGAAATGTCAACACTTTCCGTACACATCTAGGGTGACCGTTTACTCGCACTACGAAACTAAGGCACTTGTCTCACAGCCGACGAGGAAGCGATCAGCTTTCGACTATTTTCTCACTGAGGAAACGGACAAAATATGTAGATTTATGGGAGTAAAAGAGATACACACATTTATAGTCGATAGCTGTCATTTCACACTGCCGATGCCGGCTAGAACTCTCTTACCACTATTTCGTCGCAGCGACAAGAGCTAAGTATATAAGATAGTACTCGCTCAGCAACCCTCGCTCAACGATGCTCGCTTGGAGGCCAAAACTCACGCAAAACAGCTCTCGCTTATAGCCGAGCGTTAAAACTATCGAAATTACACTCTCGCTACTCGTTGCACGTAAAGTTGTTTCGAGTCTCAAGATTTAAGCTGCTTTCAGACTACGCTATAATATAATAGCATATGGTATATAGCTCATAGCACAACAATATCGCGCACTATGCATTGTTATGGACACGTTCGTTCACACTGTACTATATATTATTGACAATGTATGGTGCGCGATGTTGTTGTGCTATGAGCTGTAATTATATACTCTATACTAAAGTCCAGTCGCGGAGCAGGAAGAATTTCGTACAATGACCTTTTTACCTACTGACAGTGGTCACAAACATTTTTGTATTAAGTGCGGTTTACATGAAATATTTGAAGGAGAAAGTAGGTACCAACTTAGAAAATAAAAAAAATATTATTATCATACTAGCTTCTGCCAGCGGCTTCGCCCGCGTGATCCCTAGGGAACATATTCCCGGGATGAAAAGTAGCTTCAATGCTATTCCAGACTATAATCTATCTTTGTTCTAAATTTCATTAAGATCCGTTAAGCCGTTCTGGCGTGATTGAGTAACAAACAACCAAACTTTCACATCTATACTAATATTATAAAGCAGAAGAGTTTGTTTGTTTGTTTGTTTGGTTGAACGCGCTAATCTCAGGAACTACTGGTCCGATTTGAAAAATTCTTTTAGTGTTACATAGCCCATTTATCGAGGAAGGCTATAGGCTATATATCATCCCGCTAAGACCAAGAGGAGCGGAGCAGTAATGGAAAATGTGACGCAGACGAAGTTGCGCGGGTCATCTAGTTTATAATATTACTCGTTTGGTGTAAAGCGAAATTATAACCATCTTCCCCTCGACAGTATATTAAAAGATATTGCAAACTGTCGTAAGCTAGCTGCCTGCCTGTGCGTTCGCGACCACAAAAATAATCCTTAGAGCATGATTCAGTATTCACGCGCGATGGCTTATTATTAGCGTTTTTCATGTATAACTTTGGTGTTTCTATACCGATTTCTATGATTCTTTTTTTATGGAGTAGTTAATAATGTTAACTTTTATTAATGTTAATTAGAGACGACTGAGAGTTTTATAAACGTAAAAGTAGACAAATACAATCAGAAAGCTTCGAACTGCTAAGCTATCGGGAGTTACACGTGTTATTGTTCGTCAATCATAAAAGATAGACATAATTATGCTGTCGTTGGATATTTTTTATATAATTTTAAGGAGAACATTTCCGTCATACTTGATTTCTGTGTAGCTTTCACCATTAAGGTTGGACACGCGACGGAAGCTTAAAAAATGGAGTAACTTCTCCCGTTTTCCCAACATTTCCCTTCACTGCTCTGCTCCTATTGATTGTAGCGTGATGAAAAGTATACTATAACCTGCGCAGGAGTATGAATAATATTTGTACCAAGTTTCATTAAAATCCGTCGAGTAGTTTTTGTTTCTATAACGGTTATACAGACAGACAGACAGACAGACAGACCGACAGACAGACAGACAAAAATTGTACTGATTGCATTTTTGGCATCAGTATCGATCCCTAATCACCCCCTGATAGTTATTTTGGAAATATATTTCATGTACAGAATTGACCTCTCTACAGATTTATTATAAGTATATATCATATAAATGATGTATTTAGATTTTATATTATAAGTTACAAAAATCGAGTTACAATTACTAATACGGCAAAAATAAAAAAAATAAAATTCAAAAATCTGAATCCGATTCCTCTGTATCGGACTTACTGCTTTCCGAAAACGTCTCGCCTATCACATTTATTACGTTTGTAGTTTTATCTACATTATCATCTAGTATAACTAATATCGATTCCTTCTTTTTTTTTACGTGACATACACTTGCAAACAAGAAGAAACCTTACACTCTCAGGCAAAGGTTTACAATCCCTGAGGACGGCGGCCATTGCATCTGTGCCAGCGAGACTCATTCTATTTACGCGGGAGTGACAGAGACAGGTAATAAAAGGTCAACGGACGAAATTCTTCCTGCTTCGCGGCCGGACTTTATATATTATAGCGTAGTCTAAAAGCAGCTTTACTCGTTTCTCGCTGATTGTCAGCGGTGAGAAAAATGATAGTCTGTGAGTGACAGCAGTTTTGCCCTCAACGCCAAATCAGCACCACAGATTTTATCATCGTATATAGAAGTTGCCATCGCAATAACATGCTCAGTGGTAACCCTGTAAATAAACAATAAGAAAACAAAATACCACTACCTCAAGATCTCTGTTCATCAAACGCGTTGAAGCGACACAAACACACTTGTCAAAAAAGAAAAGGCTTTACACACAAATCTCTTGAAGCGTGGCAACCCTACCCGATGCACGCCACCTGGTGCGCCGCTTGATGCCTTGCCAAAAGTCAGCGTGCGTGAACCCCGAACCGCGGTACAATAGTGATGTAACCAATGCGGATGCCCCTGCTTTGCATAGCTTTGTTTTCGAGAGAAAGAGGTGTATTGTGACATGGTTTGCACGTGATTCAGATTCAAGTTATCTGATGATACTTCAAACTGCGTTTCCAATGCAGAAAACCGGTTCTTTTTACTACTTTACTATTATAGATAGAGTGAAGAAATTCTTTGTCTGTTTGTAAGAAGCAATATGTTTGAGTATTAATCCCAGTTGGAATCTTTTTTAGTGAGACTTTTTATTCCGGAAAAGTCCTGAGGCAAAGTCGCCTGAAAGCTATGAAGTACGTGAGGAAACTAATAAATTACTCCACTAATTTTGTAACTTAGCGATGGGTGTGGCGCAACCTGGGAGAGGTCTGTGTGCCTAGATTGTGATCGGCTGAGTTGAATGATTGAAAGGATCCTGCAAGCCGTCTGACATCAATAAATTGATCTTTAAGCTTGTATAATGTCAGTTGCAGATACGAAAACATTCCATCGCACTTAGAAGCATGTTTGATTTGGGCGTGCTAACGATATTCGCGCATGTCCCAGATTAGTTCTGATTTGCTAGTTTTTGCTTCCAATGCGCATTGAATAATTGCCTGAATGTCCTTTTTGGTGACTTGGTCTAGTAATTTATGTAGTTCTTATGCTACAGACAGGTCCCACGTTTTTTCTTTAAAGGCAGCGAGGTCTCCTTTAATAGAACAAATTTTTTTTTCATGATCATACTTTGAATATTTTAATTATAATTACAATTATAGTAGGTTATTTAATAACAAGACTTTTATTTAATAAATATACTAATCGATTTTAATTAGAAGGACAAATAATTGAACTAATTTGGACTATTTTGCCAGAAATTACTTTAATTTTTATTGCTCTACCTTCATTACGCTTATTATATTTGTTAGATGAATTAAATTTCCTTTAATTACTTTAAAATTTATTGGACATCAATGATATTGAAGTTCATAACGCATTTGGTGTCTTTGAATTATGCTAAACTAGCTGATGCCCGCGGCTTTGCCCGCTTGACAAATTATATACTAAAATCTTCCTCGAGAGCGATTCTATCCATTGAGAACAGCATGAAAATCGGTGCAGTAGTTTATGAGTTTATCGAACAGACCTACAGACAGACGCGGTACATTAATTTCTGTTTCGTACCTTTTGCAAGTGCCAATTATCCTAACATAACTTGACATGAAAATGTCACCGGAAAATTGCAGACTCCGTAAGATTGTAATAAATCTAGATTAGCTTACCTATAATTTCTCGATATATTAAGAAAAAATCGTTTCGTATACGTCACCGGAAAGTGGAAAATTTCGTAAGATTATAAAGTAACTTGAGATATTGTAAACTTTCGATAAATTGTCAACTGAACATTTGGAATGCTTTTTCACGCTTCAAAATTTGATTGTTTTTAATTTCTCGATTTGATTCCGAGAAATTGTGAACTGAAATAAAATGACGCTGGCGACCAATCAGAGCACAAGTCGTTACTCTATGGCGTTTCACATCTAAACAAACCCATTAGAGCCTAGTTTTTTGTGGATTTGTGCTGTGATTGGTCGCCATTTTATTTCCGTTCACTATTTCTCGGAATGAAATCGAAAAATTATAAAACATCAAATTTTGATTCGTACAAAAGTATTCCGAATGTACAGTTGACAATTCATCGAGAGTTTACAAACTCTCAAGTAATTTCGTAATCTTGCGAAGTTTGCCACTTTCCAGTGACATATACAATAAATTCCATCCAAATTCAATAGTTCCTAATA
Organism: Ceramica pisi; assembly: GCA_963859965.1. Lineage (NCBI taxonomy): Eukaryota > Metazoa > Arthropoda > Insecta > Lepidoptera > Noctuidae > Ceramica > Ceramica pisi. Next base: position 15,282,805 of record OY982539.1, on the reverse strand, counting down.
TATCCGTGTCTTATTTAGAAATAAAAACTTTTTACAAAAAAATACAAAATACTTTGTACTTATTGTTTTTTTTTTTTGGAAGTCAGTTGTATTTTTTTGGTAAAAAGTTTTTTTATTTTTCACTTTTTAGTGGTACCCCACACCTAACAACACCACTGCAAAATCGCAGAAAAGCAAAATACGTAATTTCGATTACTTGGATGACATAAAACTATCATCCAAGTAGACGAATTCCAGCTATTTGAATTTAAAATCCAAAGTTCATAACCGATTTTCATAAAATTTAAATGGGACCAATCTGCATTATATCCTTTTAGATAAAACAAGAATTTTTCAAATCGGTTCATAATTGTCGGAGTTATGAGGTAACAAACATAAAAAAAAAACATATAACCCAATTGATAACCTCCTCCTTTTTGGGAAGTCGGTTAAAAATAGTTTTCCATTTCACGGGATATTTTACAATCTTATGGGGTTTGTCATTTTCTGGTGACAAACATACATGATTTCGTTCTAGGATATAGGTGGTTACTGCCATCGATTCGGATGACTGGTAGAGAATGCCTATAAAGTTTAATTAAATAAATGACTCCAGTCAACATAGAAACTTGTCTATAAGCATACACCTTGCCTTTTATTCTGAACAAAAACAGCTGAGATTATGGTTATTAAACTTTTTAATGGGTATTTTAACCTGTGCAGGAATTCTGTTATGTTATCGAATGCGATATCATTTCACCACTGATACTGTTTCCCAATGCCGTTGTTTCTTACGTAGTCTTTAATTCGCATTATGTAGCAAATCTTTCATAGGCAAATAGGTTTAGTATGCAAGTCATTTGAATAATTTGTGATCTTGATTGTTTTTGACCACAGCCGTGACTGCGGAATCGTTTTCAATATTGGTTGCACAATTTCCTTGTGGTCTGATATAATATGTTCTAATACTGTATTATTATATTTTGTTTATTTGGTTTCTACTCCTATTTTACCTTTTTTTTTACTATCTCGGGTCTCTGGAGACCCCAGTCCTTTGGTAGGCGTACGAGGGGCCGAAACCAACTCACGGAGACCGCGTTAGACATTTAAAATGTAATGGGGCACCAACCAGAGATTATCCCTGTATGCACGGTGATGGAAACCAAAGATGAAACGCTATGGGTGTATGTGGTTTAGTGGTCTGATAATCGTTTATTATAGGAGAACTATTGGCCCCTGCCTGACCACTAACAAAATACACGGCTTTTAAATGGCAGGGGGTGACTTGCACACTCAATTAATGGGCCCCCGAAAACGGTCGCTAGCACAAAGTGACGTAGCGCCAAGGAGGCAACGTAGCCTGAGGAGCAAGAGGAGTGGAGAGGTAGGTATACCACGGCTATCAGGACAATCCCGGAAGTGTGGTCAAGATCCTTACCAGCATTTTACTGGATTATTCATCCTTCTCCTGAGCACGTGTGCTCTAGCGAATCTCTACTCAGACCGGCCAATTAAGTCAAGAAAGAGGTTGGAGCTCTGTTCCTCGTCAGTGGTCACTCTGGCCAGCCAATAATGGCAATCCGGAGATGAGGAACAAGACTTCTCCCGGGAGATAATGTTCGTGGGGTCGCTACTGCCCAACAGTCTCCAAAAAACTGCCTTGCGGATTGTATCTCTCTTTGTCTGGCCCCTCACCCTAGGTACGACCTAAGGTCCATCGGGACGCGCAAGCCCCACCACGACGTCAACGTAGAGATACTGCGATGGGGTTATTTTACTTATTTTTATTCTCTGAATACTTAGATTTATTTATGTTGTAAGCTTTTTTTAGCAATATGGAATTAGTCTGCGGTTTTCTTGGATACATAACAACTTCAAACGGATTAATTTCACTGATTCAGAGCATTGGGACACAACTTTCAAAATAATTGCGTTGTTAAGTTTTTTGCAAAATTGTTTTATGTTTCCTATATACCTACTAATTCTAATTCCAAATTTATCATAAACTAGCACTTCGCCCGCGACTTCATTCGCGCGGGTTTAGTTGGTACTCTACGAACTTCATCTTCCCTCTACCCTCTTAATAGGGTAATGTGTAAATTACTTATTAATATACTAAACGTTGGGCAGTTCGCTCAAACCGCCACATTTTTCTTACTTAGAATATTTTGATACCCGTCTTAACTTTTAATGTATTGATCGTAATTATCAAACAATTTAAATGGATAAGGATTAATATCATGATACCAAATTCACCACTATTCCATTCCGAGGAATGGAATCGGGTTTTGATTGAATAAATTGAACAAAAATCAGTCATTGTGACTTAACCATAATTAATAGTTAGATATATATATGGGCATATATCTAACTATAAAGGTTCCCGGAATTTTTTGTAGATGTTAAAGTCTTCTATAAAACTGTAGTACATCACAGTGCTCTACTGTCTAAAGTTTCCGCAGCGTACTGAAAACTTCTTTAGCGGCGTTGGACACTTTTCCTGGGATGGGTATAAAATGTTAAACTCGTGTCAGGACACGTTACCTGATCGAAAATTCGTAAGACGTCAGGACACGTGACCTGATAAAAAAATCGAAAGGCAGATGATTCATAACTGCACAACGTTAATGTTCAAGTTTTCACTTCTGCCGGCACTTCCGGAGTGCAACCCGTTTTTTTTGGTATTTTTTTCACTGAAAAAAATACTTAAAATTCCTTGGATTGATTAGAAAAATTCGTTCACCATTAGAATCCTACATCATCCCTGATACTACTAACTTCGATAATGTAACCGCATTATCAAAGTTTGCATAAGGATCCCTAACTTTTTGAAATTATTCTTTAGCCAATGTTCATCAAGGTATATTAGATAATGTAGGATTCTAATGGTGAAAGAATTTTTCTAATCGGTTCAGTAGATTCGGAAAAACGTACCGTTTAATGGCCTATTTGAAATAAGTAAACATTTTGACTTGACTTGAAAATTTTAGATCTTTATTTATTTATTGTGTAATTTTAGCCTGTGTAGACTTGTCCCTCTGGCAAGACAAAGGCAATCCGTTCTTCCTGTCGTTTACCCCAATTTTGGCCAAATGTAAACCAGTCTTGCCTGTACGCTTTGGGCTGGTGCTTTGCCGCCGAGCATTTTAGTTCTGTAGTTAGTAGGTACCCAATTCCTCAATGTAGCTGGTTTTAGTTTTATTCTTTCTTTTCAATAGTCTCATCGTTCCATCTACCTTCTTAAACATAGCATAATAATTAACTAACATTTCAAAATACTTACACAGAACTATTAACGCTGCAATGAAACCAATTTCTTCATTAACAAAAATAGTTATATTGATCTTGTTATTATTGATGAGTGTATAATAATATTAATGTACTCACAAAGTAATTAGATTTGGCAATTCATTTTAAGGCTGATTACACGCACCGTCGTATAAGGCAAGGCGTGAATCACTAGTTTTTTTATTGCCCAGCTTGTAATACAAAATTAATGGTCATTGGAAGATTAGTTACTGAAGCAGTCGTAAAATCATCTGTGTGCGCAATAATTTACGCATACTTGATGTGGATAACTTTGTTGGGAGGAATTCAAGTTGTTGGGGTGATGGCGTATAAAACTTTGAAGAGCGTACTTAGCTCTTATTTTATATTGGTAAGTTGTATTTAAAATGCAGGATATGCAGTTCTATTGCCAATATAAGAATAACAAGGAACTATGTTGTGACATGTTTCTTTATGATACTAGATGGAAACAAGCTGATGTAATTATTTGGTCACGAATACCTTGAACATATTATAATAAAATATGTAGTTGAGATCGGTGATCACTGGGGTAGATTTTGTGAGGTAAAATTCTCACACTTCCTTGTTTTTTCTCATGTCAAGCCTTTAAAAGATTATCACTCATCCCCCCTAAACAAAAATAAAATACGTTACTTGTATTTGAGCCCCCTTAAATTTTTAATTTATTTTTTATTATTTGTTGTTCTAGCGGCAATAGAAGTACACCCTCTGTGACAACTGTTTACTATTACGGACATACAGCCCGCTGACAGAACGACGCGACGACCGGACGGATGCACTGACGGACGGACGGACGGAAAAACAGCGGAGGCTTAGTAATAGAATTCCTTCGGGTACCGAACGCTAAAAAATGAAATTTCGTGGCAGACCCAAACCAAGATGGTGGGACGAGCTAGATGCCTATCGACAGAGTTAGTCGACACTTGGCAAAAGTTGGTAGGTATGGAAAGAAGACAGGGAGGCCTTTGCCAGGATGGAACATCGAACAGGCTGAAAATAAATTGTAATTTTTATAATAAGCTAGGCAGTATAACCTTGCTGTTTGTAGTTAGGTAAGCCTACACTTGGCCGGTAAAAGTAATGTGTTTAAAAACAAACCATGAGACGTAGACATAAATGATAAATGTCCTGAGAAAACTGGGGATGACAATAGGATTATTTGGGGAAAACTGTGATTCATAATAAAACTCTTTTTTTTCTCTATTTGATTTGGGTTTGACTTTAGTCTTGGTCAGAGATGCCAGAGACAAAGTGACTCTCCTTAATTTTCCCACGCAGTGTCTTTACTTAGGCTAGTACCTACTCCAGTAGCTGTTAAAATAATGTATTTTCGTATCGGATATTTAATATGTGGGTAATCGTAATTGAAATCGAATACCTCAAAACCCTGAACCTATAAAATATACAGAGTGATTTTTAATTAATAGACAATCTTTTCTAGGACGAAAATACATGGTGCCATTTTAGTCGTCCCGACATAAACTACCTCTAAGCGCGATTATTTTTAAAAAATAATTCATTAAGACAAAAGGTAGGTACAATAAAAATAATAAATAATGCATTAGAATTATGAAACACCCTGTTTATAATGTGAGGTTTTCTTAACTATTTTGCACATAAGAAAGAAATGAAAATGTATACAATTTTTTTGCAACAGCGACTGAAAGGGATTATTCAAAATTCGAAGTGGGGCTATTAGGGCATGTGGGGTATAATGTGAAGGAACGGTATTTCCACATTCTCAAACATTATTTATTTTTACAGGCCGCATGGTTTTTGACTCTTGACGAAAAATTTAAAAAAAAAATCGCCACCCCCCCCCCCTGATCTCCGAAGATTGCATACATAGAAAAATCTGAAATTATTCTATGTGAAAGAAGTGTTTAAAGATTACAGAAGAATTAAAATATGTCTCTAAATAGCACACTTTTTCTGAAACACTCAACATAAACTGCATTCGTTCAACTATCAATTCAGAGATGGCGCTCATCTAAAATAGCAATTTTTTTTTAACTTGTAATAGGCCACATTATTAAATTCTCTGGCACATATAGCTCGCCGATGAAACTTTATAAATATTTCACGTTTCATATATATGATGGTACGGGAACCTCGGTTCGCGAATCTGACTCGCTCTTGACCGTTTTTTTTTCAAATGACAGCATTGATCCCATAATAAAAGTTATTCATCATTATGACCCCTAAAACACCTAAAAGATTGTCTGTTGATTAAAAGTCACCCTATAATGACAATATTGAAAGGCAGGTGCAATGAAAGTTCCTAATCTATCTGGGTATCAGCAAGGACTACTTTCTTCAAGCCTAGTTTTCATGTAAATGACGCACTTAGCCAACACTAGACCGTAAGCAATAAAATGGAGGAATAATCTATCAATATATAGATATAAAATTCTTTTGTTACTGATGGTGACTGACTGACTGACTGCAGACAACAGTTTAAACTACTCGTCGTAGAAAAGGTTCCTTAGTTCCGTAGTAGAGAGCACTAATGAAACATTTCTCGAAATTTCTACGGGAACGGGAATAAACGGGATTTTAAAGTGTAGATTACAGCTTCAATAAGGCTTGCACAATGCACATATGACATTCGATTTCCACTTTTATCGCGAAATCTGCTTCGTTTCTTCTTTATTTGACTTTGTTTATTTATGGATCTATAAAACAAAATCTCAGATTCCATCTCTGTTTTTTCGCATTCTGTCTAATAGGATATATTAGAGTGTTGATGAAACTAGCATCACATTTTGTCGAAGCAACCATATTTTTATTTATTTCTTGAAACATGATTTAGATGGCCTACTTGTGACCTCAAAAACGTACACAATATCTCACGGCATCTATTCTAATTATACAAAAAGAGAGCTTACATAAAGCACCCACTCATTATCCTAACACAATTCATGGTTGCTGTAATTATAGTAATACAGACCGCCTCACTTCGTCCTCCTGCCAAAATCGATTTAAAGTCATTGTTATATTAGATGAATTCATAATTATAGACATACTAGCTAAGTCTCTAACTCCATCTGCATGGAGACTCTAGTTTCTCTATTTTCATTTCTCTGCTGTAGAAAGTAGAGACACAAAAACAGAGAAAAACAGTTGAGTATCAAAGGTTGAAGTTTGAACCATGTTTCAGTATTATCAGTATAAACTAAAGTGATCCACATCTTGACATAAAGCCCTGCAACTGAACCGCCTTAAACTCGATCGGTCACTTCGAATAAGGAATTACCTACACGATAGTTGAACAACTCATTAAATATTTGTATTGTGTGTGTATTGCCCTTTCCAAACTAAGTTACAGCAAGCTTCTAGTTTAGGAGGTTATGCCATAAATATCCCAGTTACTGGCTAACAGGATACAGCTTGATAAGGCTGCATGGTAATCAGTCTTTAGGGCTCATCCAAAATTACTGTCTAAGATTTAAAAATGTAGGAATGTTCTGCTAGATTTGTAATATAGTAGACTAGCTGATCCGGCAAACATTGTTTTGGCAAGTAAATAAAAAAACAGCCTACGACCTTTTCTCAGACCGACCAAATATGAACAAAAAAAATTTTAAACATCGTTCAAGCCATTTCGGAAGAGTTCGATGACACTGTGACACGAGATTTTGTTATTATATATTAGAAGATTAGAAATATAAAATGTATTCCTAATCTTCTAATATTGTTTGACAGACACGTTACATAAACATAAGTAGCTCTATCAAATCGTCACTAGAGCATCTAACGGGGTCGAATTAAATTATTAAATCGTTTGCATGTCAAATTATTTGCGGATGTGTATGTTCGAAGATTGATGTGTTCATTCAAGCGTGAAATGGTGATTGACGTTAGTATGAAATAAGTCAAAATGTTACTGACAAGCCTCTGACGAGATATAATTTGTATGGATTTATGAAACAATACTGTGTTAGGACGAATGGGCGAAATGGTGAAGGAGAGGTGTTATATAGTTTTTAAATGATCATATAATCAAGATAGGCAGCTACCTCTCCCCTCAATTCCTCAATTCCAAAGGGAAAGAAGTTACATCCGGCAGGTTGCGGCAATAACCTACTCGAGTAAATTTATCTGGGTTGCTGACACGTATACAGGGTGATGTGATGGTTCAACTATAGCGTCAGCTCTAGTTGAACATTCACATCAACTAGACTCCTGCGAACCTAACCAAGATGACCAGGTGAGGGACGCAGCACATCTTCAAGGAAACAACTTTGTTTTTAACGCTTTTTATTTGCACCACCACTTTTAAACTATTATTGTAATAGAATTATTTTAAGATTTGTAATCGTTCTCATTGTTTTTTTTTGGACGCTTAGTTTTTTAATGTAGTTTAATTCAATTTAGCCTTTGTATGTTGAATTCATATTTGTTTTTATGTATTGCATCGAATACAACATGTGTCATTTATTTATCTATGTATCCGTGAATTTACAGATATGATGAACCATTAATTTCTATCTCCATATTAGTGAAAACGAGCGTGAAGAAGACACCTCACACTAAAGGTATGGATTACAAAAGGGAGTGCGCAAAGAGACATCGGGTGCGCCCAAGTTGCTCCACTGGCTTAGAAAGTCCGCAGTGAAACCGATCCAGTGGACGTCATCCAAACAGTTTTATATGCGGGTAATAGCTGTATCGTACGGTGATTAGTGTAGAATTCACTGATCGCTATATAAGGTTACTAGCTTCTGCCAGTGTCGCCCGGGTGATCGCTAGAGAACATACTCCAGGGATATAATATAGCCGATTTGGTATTCCTCCTCTCTACCTCTGCGCAAAATTTTATGAAGATCTTTCAGGAATTCTGACATGCGAGAGTAACAAACATCCATCCATTTATCCTCACAAACTTTCGCATTTATAATAATTAAGGTTATGTAAAGTGGATGCGTTAGGAGCATCAACGGAGACCGATGCTATGTATGTATAAATTAGTGGTCAATTTTACTACTTTTGGATGATCGATTCATTTATTTTCAAATTGATAACCGTACAAGTATGATGTTATTTTATAACATTGGACGATAGATTATAACTTTTGCATGTTAACAGAATATTCAATCGCACCCTTCTGGGTTAGAGAGTCGACAGGCTCCAAGGGCGACCTGAAAAGGATCGAGCGTGGCATAGCTCAGGGCGACAATCTGAATGGACTCACTTGTGGTTTTGTCTGGCCTTCAACCCTCTCAGTACAATGCTGAAGGGTTCGGGTCAAGGCTACAGGTTGAGAAGACGTGGTCCGATCACATCGCACCTCCTTTACATTAATGACTTGAAACTCTTTGCACCCAATGAAACTTTGCTTCCGCAGGATAGAAGAAGCACGAGTCATAATCATAAGTACACAAGTGTTAGGAGCAAAAATGGTAATTTTCTTAGCGTTATGGCTTGTTATACTGATGGGTTCCAGTGGGACCTCTCATGAGTACTTATCCTCATAATTGTCGTGTTAATTGCGATCGATAGCTAGCTCTCTGGCTCAAATCAATTCTTTTTCCCTAGGAATACGGTCATAAGGTACCTATTAGTAGTAAGTAGTGTACCGGTTAAGCGAAAGTATCAAATGAAACCGATTCAGCGGGGAACTTTATAGCGTACAACATAATTGGCGCTAAGTACTGTTTTAGTTAATTATACATTTTCTCTTGGATAGCTTACAAGGAATACACAATTTGTAGAAGCGGTGAACATCAAATATATGTAAGTACAGGTAAAATCAAATCTAATGTCGACTCGGAACAGTCATTATTTTGATGGATAGGGTAATGTACTGTGCAGCCAAAAGTGAACTTCTCAAACATCATAGAGTTTGAATCGCCTGTATTTATAGGAAGCTATTTGTTATTAATTGTGACTAAGGCTGGCTGTCCATGGCATGACTGGAGAGAAGTGTGGAGAACGACTAAACAATGGAATTGCATAAAATCTCCGCTCTGCATCAGTCGCTGAAAATTAATGCATTTCCAGTGGACAGCCAGACTTAAAACCTGAAACTTGGAATGTTACTATTGTCTAGCCGCTAATTCCTTGTTAAATTTAAACTAACGTCCTCTTGTAGATACAGATCATTGCCTGAGGTATGGATTATAATTGAAGCAATAACTCCTATGACTTTTTTTTAAACTATTGATTTTATCACTTTCTCACCAGCAGTGCGATTCAGCAGTGCGATTCTGTACACATGTCGAAGTGAAAACTTAGGTGAAGTGAACGACAAGTGAGCTGTCAAACCATACAAACAAGATGGCATGACATTTCACTTGTCGTTCACTCCACCTAAGTGATCACGGTGAGATGTCGACAGAATCGACCGGCTGTAAACATGTCGAAGTGAACACTTAGGGGAAGTGAACGACAAGTGAGCTGTCAAACCATACAAACAATATGGCATGACAGCTCACTTGTCATTCACTCCATTTAAGTGATCATGGTGAGATGTCAACAGAATCGACCGGCTGATTTTAAAGTACGTTGATGCGGTCTACGGTCGAGTACACTTGCCTAGAAGTAACCTATTCACTCTTGACTTAAAGACTCCCAGGTTGTAGCTATCAGGAAACCCAGATTCAGGCAGCTTATAATTACTTATGGATAATTTGGTACGTTGGATGACTTGGCTGTTCAAAATGTCAAAATATCTAATTGGCAGCTTTTGACAATCCTAATACAATTTTGTTTTCAAATTCGCCTTTACACTACCACAGAACAGAATGTCACTTGTCTAGAGACTATGGTGCGAGTTGTTTTTTTTAAAAGCTTTTACTTGACTTGTATGTTTGTAAGAGATGGTGGAATCTTGCAAGTTAAAATTGTCCCACTTCCCGGTGTCCGATTGAGCTGGAATTTTACGTACTTTTTTTACGTTTGACCGCTGTCTTCCCTGATGTTAAGCGATGATGCGGTCTAAGGTGGAGCACGCTTGCCTAGAAGTAACCTATTCACTCTTGACTTAAACACTCCCAGGTTTTATTTAGCTATCAGGAAACACAGACTCCGGCAGGGAAATCCACTCCTTGCTTGAATACTGGTCCAGTTCCGATGAAAATGCATGTTTATGATTAGCATGACGTTATGCTGCTGTCAAAACTGGCTCCAGACGAGGGAACTCCTCAACGGTCATAAAATTTTGCACACCCATTGGGTTATGGATGACAGTTAGTGGGTTCACCAAAAAGCTTTTTTTTAAAGCTTTTATTCATTTTAAAACTTATTATTTATTGGCAAACCAGGTCAGTATGATAAACATCATGAGTCACCTTAGGTCATCAATCAATCAGTCTAGTTAGGCGATTATGTTAACATCACCTTTCGTTGTTCTGGTCTCACAAGATTTTTACGTTGTTAGCCAGTGATGGCAAGTCACGAAGACTGACAAGCAAATTGAAAGAAGGCCTCTTACTGCTTTTACTAGTTGACATACGGCCTATTTTTAGCTGGCACGCTGATTATGTTGAGAATACAAGTATATCACGATGTGTTTAAGCGGTCGTCGACGGTTTTGACCACAAAATCTGAAATTTTATAAGACATAATTATGTTTAAATTGCGCACATGATGTAGGTTTTCGTGTATGCGTCGCGTAACAAGAAATCTTGTAATGTGACAATTTGATGTGTTACTTTTTATGCGTGCAAAAAAAGTCATATGGCCTGTTACGCACAGAGCATTTATTTTTAGTACGGGTTTAGTAATCGTTTCATGTTTTGGCTTAAAAGAGTTTTGATAAAGTAACAAAGAACGAAAACACATTTACTAACCACAAACTTAAAGGCACACTACACGATTACAGGACAAACTAAACGTATTAAAAATTCTACTTATTTTGAAGCAACGTTTGCAATTGCATTTTCTTTTGAAATCTGCCAAATAACCTATTCTTTTATACATTTTTGACAGATTGAGACTGAAATGTGAACGTTGCTTAAAAATAAAGGTATATCTTCAAAATTGATTTTTTACTCAACATTTTAAAGACTAAGGTAATTAATAATAAACTGGCCAGGTTGATTAGATCTGTGATTAAAAAGATGAGCCTGTTGAAGAGGGAAGTCGTGGCTACAAAATATCCGACCGACTTTAGACTTGTCTACAGTGCACCAACTCAGATATTATTATGCGTTTAGCTGAGATAAGGGATAGTAAAATTTTGAACGCCATATTATCTTTTTATATCTACTAATATTATAAAACTGAAGAGTTTTTTCAGTTTCAGTCAAAAATTCAAAATTCAAGCATTTCTTTCAATTAAACCATATACAGGCAATTTTGAATTGTCAAGGTATGTCGGTCCAAAAAGTTGAAGCTATTTGCACGTTCTAAAGCGTAGATCTCTATGGAGAAGAACGTGCAAGAAACTCCACGGACACTCTTTTAAAAATAATATTTTTTACAAAGATTTATTTACATCGGATTGAAATTATACATACATGTGAGAACGATGTAAAAGACGAGCAGGATAAAAGCGTCCGTAATAAAAGAGGAACAATTCAAAGAAATAATTAAAATCAACCAAGGCAGCTAAGAAATGACTAGTCCCGACTGACGGCGCCCGTTCACGAACATGACGCATGCGCCAGCACCATTCGGCTCAACCATTTTGAAGGGAGCCAAATGATCCAACGCATACGCCACCATCAGCTAGACTTTTTGTTTTTCAGTTGTTTAGGATCTACTTAATTGCATTGAAAAACTATTAGTGTTGGATACACCATTTATCGAGGAAAGCCACAACATCACGTTACGCTCAATAGGAGCGCAATATTTATGAAAAATGTGACGCAGAAGAAGCTGCACCAGTCATCTAGTAAGATTATCAACGTTGACAAAACAGAGAATTGAATTTTGGTTGTATCTACATAAATGTGATACTTGGATTATAAAGTAAGGTATTTGATTACTATTGGAAATGTACATGAATTAATACTTTATTGAAAGACGTTATTAAAATAGAACGAATTGTGGAAACATAAATAAAATAGGTAATGGAAGAATGGAGAAGTTTACCTTTCGAAGTTATGCATGTTTTTATCCTTGTTATGCAAAACGACATTTTTACTGGATGGCGAAAGTTTATCATGGCGCGGATTGTCCGTAAACCTTGATTGATAATGATAATTATAATTAATTATTATCAAAGAAATGAAGATTTCTGAACAGTCGTCTAGCTCAATTATATAATGAAGAACTAAACATGGTGCAAGGTGCAAGAGAAATCCCAGCATTATTTTAATCAGTGACTAAGCTATAATTTGGTAACAAAAGTGCAGCAAATAAAACAAAAGAGCAATCCGCTTTTACTGTGTAGGCAAAAATTTTATAACGACTTTATGATAGTGGAAAAGGGTTCAAAATCATTTGTTGCTGGTTACCTAAGTAAAGTATGTTGGCAGATTTAAAGCTTGTGATAAGTAAATTTTCTATGATAACTGTTGACAAAAGCCATTTTACTTGACCACGGTGGAGCCCAGGAGGGAAATGCTTTTCTAACGCGGTGTCCTGCGTGAGCGACGAACGCTACGCGACGCGACGCTGCGAACGCGACGAACGCGATCAACTCAACGGCATACCCTACATGTGGCCATAGATTAATATAATGTGGCCTATATGACAGTCTGCGGCGAGACGCGACGTAACGCGGACTTGTTTTGAGGGCGACCAGATGCGACACCACGAACTACGTAATGTTTGATTCAGAAGCGTTAATCGCCGCAGTGTGTCAGCAAAGATTGTTGTGGGACAAAAAACATAAACATTATAGGAATCGTTTATTTTTAACTTTCAAGCAAAATTGTACTGTACTTCTCCATGATTCGAGAAGTAATGACCAAAATCACGTAGGGCATTTGTCGCGTATAGCATCGCGTCGCATTACGTCACGTCGTGTTGCATCGCGTCGCGTCGTATTCGTCGCTTACGCAGGACACCGCGTATCACTTTTCTTTATTTTTGTTCGACGGATTTTATTAGTAGGTACTGTGATGCAGCCTTTGTGCAAGTTTGCAAGAAATTATTTTGTGTTTTAAAGGGTAGCATAAAGAATAGTACAAAATAAATATTCGATTTTCATGACAGAAAATAAGTAAGCATGGCTGTACCTATAGCCATAGGCGGCTGAAATCTTTTCGGAAAAATATCTAAAGATATCCTATTCTAGCGAATAAGCTCCCATTAATTATTTCGCTTTGATAAATTCCTCTTGGTTACAGTACTTACATTAACCTAATTGCCCAATTTGTAGTATTATGTAAAAGTAACTTGATTCACATCTTTGTCTTTAACAGTTTTATAAAAATATTGCAAGTTTTATGCAACTGCACTTGTCTCACCAGATTGCACTTTTGTTGATGAGGTGAGTCAACGAATTAATTTTGGAAATTCTACGACCTGAATTTAACTTAGTGGTTATTTCTGAACATAAATTAGGTAATTTTTTGCTCGAGGCAGTTATAAATAATATAATAATTAAGAAAAATAACTACTTAGACCAATCCTGATATTGCGTCAGTCTCATGCAGGTTTTGTAAGCTTTGATTAATATTGCAGAACTTAAATGTCTCGGATCATCGAACGTAATTCGGAAAAAATCTTTTAGTTGATACAGTCATCGCGTCACAAGTTCAGATTTTAGGCGCTATGATGTTTGAACTAAAACGGTTTCCACTCATTTGCAAGACGGCACAGTGCATAGGGTTGTTGAAGTCAAATAGGCAGTCCCTTCATTTGAAGTAGGCCCGAGTTTGGGGGCCGAGTCACCTGCGTCTGTAGGAGACCCTACCCTTCAGCGAATCCCTACACGTGGTCCCCGGGTGGTGCTAAACAGGTGACACTAACCGCCTCCGTGGTCTAGTGGTATACCACCTGATTCAGACCCAGAGGTCCCGGGTTCGATTCCCAGCTGAGGCAAATTTTTTGCTCGGTTTGGTTGGTGGTAGGACTTGTTCTAAGTCCGTCTGGCAAGCTACCACCATCATGTCTAAGTCTGTCGCCATAACAACTAGGTATGGCAACAGCATTGTTGTGTTCCGGCAGTTAGAGGTATGAATGATAGCCAGTTCCTCTGTGTAAGAGGATTCCGGGTGAAACTCGCTTCCATCTTCGGCCTAATCATCACTTTCCATCAGGTGAGATTTGGGCCAAGAGTTTCCCCGTTTGGCATAAAAAAAAGAAATTGACTGGAAGCCGACCCCAATTTCATTGAAAAAGCTACGTGGAATATCGGATATATCACCACAAAAATATGCTATATGAATAGGCGCTGGGAGGGGGTTGCAAGCGGATGTACTTACGACACCCTCGGGTTTCAATAAAACATACGAATATCTGAAACTAAAAAAAAATAGACGAGCGGAATGTAGTTATAGAGACCTAGCAAATCCGAGGCGAGGTACTTCGAGCGCCTCACGTTCGGCTTTGTATCCGTCCTGTAGTTTTCGGCAAAAGAAAACCTATCCTATTCGAGGCGGGATTTTGAAGATGACGTAGTCCTGCTGGCGCCCATATAGCTATCTGTGGACATATTTGTGTTTTTAATTATTTTCCTAATTCAACATTTTCTACTGGTTTCTTATTGGATGGAAGACTGGGACCTTTTCTTTTTGTCTGTTCTCCCCTTAACTGACCCACTAATCTGAAAAGTATTGTAGCCATTTTGCATCCCAAACCATGCAAAAAAATTGCCTAACTTCTGTTTTAGTCACGGTCCATTCCACACTTTAACTTTCGTCCATCCATAATAGCTAATGGACTTGAACGTGAACTTTGCAACTTTTCACATCACGACGTCTTTTATATACTGACACTAAAAATTATCTTCCGAAATTCTTCCGTGACTAAAATTTTTATATCTCATGAGCCTCTTCCGATAATGTGAAAGAAAACAATCTCGTTATTACGTAACTTAAAATGTTGAACATAATGATCCCGGCCATCATTATTAGCGGATGTGACCAATACAAAAAAAAATAAAAGTGAACAAGGCTTTTATTTGGTTAGCGGTTACTAAGTGTGTAGGTTTTTTTGAATGTGGATTGTGTAACTTCGATATTATGATATTTCGTGTGGTAGCCTTGAAAAGCTTTTTCTTTGTATTTCTATTTATATGGTTTTAAGAATGTGTTCTGTTTTTGTATAGGTAACACATTGTTGACGACGCCGGCGCAGCGTGATTATATGATTTTTACAAACGCTTTCCTTCTGTAGATTTATTTAAAACTAGCTGTGCCCGCGACTACGTTCGCGCGTACGTCGGAAAATGATGTGATGTGTTGCATATACAAAATCTACGTTCAGTTACGTATTCTGATCTCTCTCAGAATTAAGAATATAGGAAGAGTACTTAATGCAGGGTACTGTATCATCTCTACCGGTTGAAATGCCAAGCAGCCCAGGTAGTCTCCTGGTACAAACTTGAAACAAAATCAACAAAACCGACTTCGAACGAATGGTGGTGAATCAAGTTGATTCTTAATTTCGTCCGACCACTGATTATTTTAATTTGTTTTAAAAGTTTCGTGGCTAAATAAAAACAGCCGCACGGGTCTATCTTCAAGGTTAAGCAACGTTTGCGAAGGTTGGTCTGCGGATGGGTCACCATCTTAACATACAGAGTTCCTTTAGTATCGGCTGTCATTTATAGATTTTTGGCAGTCGTTACGGATAATCAGAAGCCAGTAAAATCTGACTGCAGTCTTGCCAAGAAGTACCTTGTAACCCAGTCAATGGGTCGTGGAGGTCTGATAGGCAGCCGCTCCATGTAAAATACCAGTATTCAGCTGAATCTGGTTTGTCTGGAGGCCGACCCAAAATAGTTATAATGGTCACCCATCCACAGATCGACCTCGGCAAGCGTTGCTTAACCTTGAGGATCGACACGTTCGGCTGTTATAGATACGTTTGGTATTATGTTTCACTTTGAAACATAAAGTATTGTATTAACCTAGTGATTGCATGATCGTAATTTTAATTACAGATCATGACTGAAAGAAACTACAAGCAAGAGGACCTTTTAAAAGCCATAGAAGCTGTAGATCAAGGGGCCACAACATCAGATGCAGCAAGAAAATTTAAAGTGCCGAGGACCACATTAAATGACAAGATTAAAGGGCGTAGTTTAGTCGGCTGCTGAGTTCATAAGTTTTGATGAATGACAAGATTACCATATTTATGAATGTTTCTTTTTTTTTTTATCCAAAACGGGGAAACTCTTGGCCCAAATCTCACCTGATGGAAAGTGATGATTAGGCCGAAGATGGAAGCGAGTTTCACCCGGAATCCTCTTACACAGAGGAACTGGCTATCATACCTCTAGCTGCCGGAACACAACAATGCTGTTAACATTGTTGTTATGGCGACAGACTTAGACATGATGGTGGTAGCTTGCAAGGCGGACTTAGAACAAGTCCTACCACCAACCAAACCGAGCAATAAATTTGCCTCCGCTGGGAATCGAACCCGCGACCTCTGGGTCTGAATCAAACAAATGTTACCTCTTTATAATATTAGTATAGATTTACATATCAATGTTTGTTGATCTACCGGATACCTTGTGCTATCGAATATTCTATACTAATCTTATAAAGAGGTAAAATTTGTTTGTAAGTTTGTATGTTTGTAAGTTTGTATGTAGGGGGTAATCTCAGGAACTACCTACTGGTCCGATTTGAAAAATTCTTTCAGTGTTAGATAGCCCATTTATTGAGGAAGGTTATAGGCTATATATCATCACGCTAAGACAAATAGGAGCGGAGCATTAAAGGAAAATGTGACGCAAACGAAGTTGCGCGGGTCAGCTAGTCATAAATATGGTTTCATAAATTATTATAAAAGTGTTCATATATCTACAGAGTACCGATATCGATCAGACGACGGTATCGGTCCCAGGATAGACTAGAGCCGCTTGGTGCCGTATTCGTCGTGCTCCTAAATAAATATATAGGAAGATAGATTAATTATTCTACTGCTGTTTTATATTTAGCTTAAGTTCTTTTTTTTTTCCATTAAACATATTGTCTAGGAGTTACAAAGCCAACGTAGCGCCGCATTCTCAAGGCAATTTGATGAGTAGCTCCTAGGCCATTTTTGGTTGTAACCACAATTTCAGGCTTTTTTTACGTTACCTATTAAATTTAAAGAACCGTGCCTAGGTTCCCTTTTTATAAAAAAAATCCTGTCCATTTTATATTAAGATTCACCAGCACCACTGTTTTTTTTTAATCCCTTTTGTTGTTGTCTTTTTGTACCTTTTATATATCCATTTTTTTTTTGTCATTTTAATAAATTTACGTGTTACGTTGGCAAAGTCCGGAGTTTCATTTCGCTACAATATGCACATGACTGCATGATTAAGAAATATAACATATATTTTATAGCCTGATTTTGTGATTCCAAGTTTTTAGGAATATAAATTAAAATGCAACTATCTCTTTTATTGAATACCTGCTCTTCTAACAGATTACAACCTGCTATTCTAAATAAGGATTTGGTTTTCTATCTATCTATCTATTGTTTCAAAGGCACAAGCATGTTTAACAAATTCAAGCACAAAAAAATGTACTTATCTTGAACTTTATGTTCAAGAGCAGAGAGTTTATATTAGCATTAAAAGTTGACGAGTTCTGGGAATATTTGACGAGTATCCGTACAAATCAGACGACTATTGGTACAAATCGCCCTTTTTTTACTTTTGCCTTAATAAGTACTTACACCCATCAAAATGATTAAAAAAACTTAGTTACTTAGAATAACGAATAAATTCTCTAACACGTCATGCAAAAATTGTCATTGTCTATTAAATATTTAACACACAGTAGTGCTTCAAAGTCAGTGATTTCCGAAATCCGACGAGTATTGGTACGTTTACCAGTGAAGTTTTTTAAAACAACTTTAAATATTGAAAAAAAAAACATAACAATTATGTCATAATATTTATTCACCGGTCGAAGGCGGTGAATGAAATGTCAATGAACAACGCTCCAAAAAAGTGCTTGATTACACAATAATACAATATCGTAAGCACGTAGTTTATTAAAATCATAGAAACAAAAGAATTAACACGGCGACAACTAAAAGAGACATTAGGTAATAATTGCCTTAACACTCCAATAATAAGGTGATATCGATTCTCTTTGATACTTTGGCGAATGCTAACAGTGTTTTGAAGCGCTATGGTAAGCACCAGATAGAATCATTGCAATACTTGAACTACACCTACAATACATTTAACTTTCCCTAATAACCCTTAGTAGATACCCGAACAATTTTAGATATTATGAACCGTTTTTCATTACAAGAGAACCTCAAGGACCACGATAGAAGTCGATTCAGTAAAGCTTTTTTTTGTTTTTGATATATATTTGATGATATTAATATAGTCAATAAGTGTATGTTGGTCAATGACCTTGATTGTAAATTTAGGTGGTGTCTTGCATAGACACAAGTGACATTCTATTAGCGAATGCGATTATAACATTACCAAATTTTAAAAGGGATTGATTACGTCACATTGGCTTGACTCATCTCCCAGTGATAGCAATATTTATGGATGTTTTTTCAATGCCCAGGATCTCGTTGTTTTTTTAGTTTAGGTACTTTTCTTTTAGTATTTAGTATGTGTAAGTGACGTTATAATTCTATTGTTCACGAAGAAATGGTCTGTAGGAAGAATTTACGCGGGATTCCTACATCCGCGATTGTTGGAAGTTGTTTATTTTCTTGTTATAGAAATGTTACTTACTGTGTTACGTTAATCATCCTAGTTTGTTTTAATTTTCATTGGGTACCTATTTTCTTGATGCGGCTTTTTCGAAAGAGTCACCGCGGCACCGGAAATGGCATTAGGAGGGCCATGATTATCCATTCTTAAAAAAACCTATATTGTGATTCGAAATTGAAATGGCTATGAAGTACTTTTTTTATACCCGTGGATATTATTGTTGAATTAAGTAGTTACAGCTATTTCTTCAGTAATGCTGACAATAGAGCTGATACCCGCAACAATATTTGTAAAAAATCCTTTTGTTCTAAAATGTTATTCTCGCGGACGTTCAAGATGACCTCATTCCTGTTCTAAGCACGCGTCAAACAAATTCCATCAATTGTATAATAACATTGCAGGACGACTTTCAATACGTAAACATTTGCTGGCAGCTTTATCAGATTTATATTCCTTTGATTGATTAATGGCCAATTTATTGCTGGCCAGCGACATCAGACAAAAATAACGATAACAAATGATTTGTAATAAATTGGACATAATTCAATCAGGTACCTGTCGGAATCAATAGAAACCTACTGGAAAGTCTTTGAAATAACTAGCTGTGTCGAAAGTCGAAATTGACTTGTCTTGTCTCAAAATTGAAATTGGTACAATAGAATAATAATAAAATAGGTAAAAAACGATGTTAGATGCCTGTACTAGGAGGGTTCTGTATCCACAGGCTTTAGCTTTTGCTGAAATCATTTTTGGGGTGGAATGAAATAAAATCGGAAATAGAAAAGACGAATGATGATCATGAACTAAAGTCATCCTTAGGTCACGATCATAAGCTGTTTATGATTTCGTACCCAAATCTAGTGTGAAAATGGTACCTATTAGGTACTAAACCTTTTCTTCGTTAGATAGCTTGTCGTTACAAAGCTGTATCTTTGTTAACATAGGTAACTAACAATCTCGGAAAACGTTATTATGCCAGATAAAAAAAGTTGCATAAGTTCTGTTTCATAAAAATCGGTCCAGCCGTTTTGGAGGAGTTCGATAACAAAGATCGTGACACGAGATTTTTATATAGTAGATAAATAGCTGTAATGTCATACTAATATGAGTAATAGGTACAAGCCATAAGAGTTCCTATTTACCCAATACCATGAAGAGTGGGAGGAACAAAACCTGGAGGCTTTTGCTCTGCAAGTAGTCAGAACAAGCTGAAAAAATCTATAGTCCAGAACCTTCACTGCACTAATCCGAGGGCCTTGGCTGGTTTATATTGTTACAAATTATTTACTTTAAAAATCAGGGAAGAGTAGAATCAAAGCTAACACAAGGTAGATTCAAATTTTGTTCTGAAAAAGGAAATAAATACTGAACAATGTGAAGACGTCATCCAGGCTCATTGTAATCATAATATTTATAAATACAAGGTACAGGTATAAATACACCTACTGACCTATCAATGCCCAATGACGGGATGATCTTCATCGCATCAAGTTGAGCTCATCATTACAGCAAACTTGATATGATCGCCTTTCTGTACGCCAATATGTAGAGTAGTGCGGTATTTAACAACAAACGGCCGACACGCGCGACCACTTTCCGAGCGGGCAGCCGTCCGAACGCATTTGCCATCCATGACTTTTTAATAAAAACAAGTGCGTATTTCTAATATCATAGATTAAAATTTCAATCATAAAACCTTCACATTAATTACCAGTAAAATTATTCCCTTTTCATAAAAAAAAACAAAACAAATTATAATTAAACGTTCGATTTTCGAATTTCCCGCGCAAGTTGTGACATGTTAATGAAATGCTCTATGGTTCAATTGTTCAATTATAGAGTGCAATCAATGGTGAACGATTTTCTTTTTTAACTGACGGTTTGTTCAAATTATAGGATTTCAAGCACGCTTGGACAGTTGGCTGCAACGACGGATGTGAGGACAGACAGTTGAAGTTGTCAAAGACGCTAGGCGGCAACATGCGGTGACTTGAAGGTGTATATAGTGACTTTGAACCGAGTGATCGTGAATGTTGGTGATTTGTGTGTGGGACAAGTTTACTTTCGGGACTCGGTGCCGTGCTAAATAATTCGACATGTTTCTCTTGAAGGTGAGCATACGTAATTTTTTTTTCAAATATCTTTGAGAATAGATTGAACGCACCTAAGTTATTTACGCATTCAAATACTTACATTGGTATTTTTTATTCTAGCAATAAAGCAGGTGCTTCAAACTATTCATAATATTTGTGATTTATGCCTTAATCGAAATACTTGTCTTGAAATTCCAATATTAGGTTACTATTTCGGTATCTACCGTTTAGGTGTCGCCTAGTGTTAGCAAAACCGAGTGCGAGTCGGACTCTCACACGAACGGTTCCGTACCACAAACCGGAATAAAACACCTTTCTTGTAAGGGAGCCCCCTTTTACCTATTTTTAATTTAATTTAAAAAAATGTATTGGTTGTCAAAGTGGCAATAGAAAAACACTGACAATTTGAACTGGTAGACAGTTCAAATTGTCAGTGTTTTTCTATTGTTACGGTTCTTGAGATAAGGCCCGTTGACGGACAGACGGCCGGACAGATGGACAGCGGAGCTTAGTAATAGGGTTCCGTTGGTTACTCTTTAGTCTGTCAGCGGGCTCACGAATCGTAATAGGTAGACAGTTGAAATTTTCTCAGATTGTGTATTTCTATTGCCGCTATAACAACAAATAATAAAAATTAAGGTTTGTGGTACGGAACCCTTAGTGTGCCAGTCCGAGGCTTTCTACATTTTTTTTGAGAATGGGTATTCCTTAAATTACTCCTTTTAGGCACTGAATAAAACCCATCCGTGTTCCTACTAATGCCCTTTGCGTTCCATGGCCGCGGTGACTCTTGCGAACAAATTCTGCAACCCCGGCAGGCACAAGCCTTCTCGACATGATGTTACCCATGTGGGTAAACATTGGAAGAAGTGTAACTATAGTCTATCCTAATTCTTCTTATTAATATTATTGATAAATATTATTTATTGATATTGCGCTTTTTGTTACGCTTTCACGCCTAAATCTCCGAACCATTTTTGGTATTTTTTTCGTATAGAGATGCGTATCCGGAACCGCGGGCAAAGGCTGGTACCTAGTGTATGTTTATGATAGATAATAGATAGAGTTCCCATTTTGTTTTTGTATAGAATCTCTGGAACGCTTTGAAAAATCTCTCACCATTTGAAACGTATAGCTACATTATTTCTGATGAATATATTCTTCTATTATAAAAAGTCTTGTGTCACTGTGTTTGTTATTAACTTCTCTAAAAGGGCTTGACTGATTTTTGGAATTTTTTTGTTGATATTTGGTGGGTTTGAGAATAGCTCATAGGCAATTTTTTTTTATATAGCAAAACATCGTTTTCCTAGTCAGCTATATTATTATGTATGTACTACATATGGATGGTACCTATACCTAGGCAAAGCCGGAGCAGGTCCCTGGTTATAGGTACTATAGGTAGTTATCATTACGTCATTAGTTCAAATTTAAATAGAGTGTGTACCATCTATATTGTTATTGCTTTCTATCAAAACATTCGCCTGTTAACAGTTTGGGCAAGTGTTTCAATAGACAACATTATACAATCTAGTACTTGTATCATAACAATCATAGTTGCAACGGGTAACAATATGTAGGTACGTAATTCAGGTAGCAGAACTGGTCCGAAAGAGTCACCGCGGTCCTGGAACGCAAAGGGGAACACGGATAGGTTTTAGTCAGTAAGAATCTGACACTGCCTTCCGCTAACCCAAAGTGGAAGGAGTCATTTGATGATATCCCATCCTTAAAAAAACCGGCCAAGTGCGAGTCGGACTCGCACACCGAGGGTTCCGTACAAAACTGTAGGTAATTATAAGCAAAAGTTGCGATTTACGATTTATGACGTATAAAAAAAAACTACTTACTAGATCTCGTTCAAACCAATTTTCGCTGGTAGTTTACATGATAATATGTACATCATATATTTTTTTCAATTTTGATCATTCTCTTATTTTAGAAATTAAGGGGGGGTGGACACACATTTTACCACTTTGGAAGTGTCTCTCGCGCAAACTATTCAGTTTAGAAAAAAATGATATTAAAAACCTCAACATAATTTTTGAAGACCTATTCATAGATACCCCACACGTATGGGTTTGATGAAAAAAAAAATTTTGAGTTTCAGTTCTAAGTATAATTTTTTAAGTATATAGTCTTTATAAGTATATATTTTTGTGTAAAAATCTTAATGCGGTTCACAGAATACATCTACTTACCAAGTTTCAACAGCATAGCTCTTATAGTTTCGGAGAAAAGTGGCATACGGACGGACGGACGGACAGACAGACAGACAGACAGACAGACAGACAGACATGACGAATCTATAAGGGTTCCGTTTTTGCCATTTGGCTACGGAACCCTAAAAAGAAGGTACGTAATTTAGTATACAGATTCAGCTTTACGGAGATCGATGTGCCAGAAAACTAGTCATGCTTTGGGGTGCCGTGTAACTCAGTTACTGGTTTGAGGAGGTCCGACATGCACTCGCTCTTTGTAAAATACAAGTGCTCAGCGGCGTCCATTGGACTGGAAGCCGACTGCAACACAATTGGAAAATGGTAGTTAGATTTATTCATCCCTTATGACTTTTGTGATAAGGTCGGAATAGCGAAGTGGTCGATTTCATTATGAAGAAGCATATGAACCCGTGTCTGCGCTATTTTTCCCCATAGGTGGGGACATCAGGTTAGGTATAGGTAGATGGTTGACCCTTCCAAAGCTTTGAATAGACGATTACAAGAGGACTTTCATGTATTCTCTATTCGTAAGGGCGAAGCTCATGTAAGCCTCCTTGGGTTACTTGTTTGTAAGGGTGAAAAAAAAGTTTAGCTTACGTTTGAAATCAGAAGGAAAAGAAATTGATTATTTTTTAGAGAGATTCTTGGATTATAGCTTCGATTCGGGCAGAGGTCCCTCAATATAATTATTATCTAAATCCGAATTTTCCTTTTATTTCTAGTAGAAAATAGGTGATGCCTTAGCAAGTCTTAGCTGGGTACCACATTCCCAACCAACATTATGACTTACGATATTTCAAGCATAGTTCAGGAAAGCTCACGATTTTATATTTTGAACGATAAGGGACCTAGGTTCATTATTTTATCAATGTGTTAAGGTGATGATCATTGAATCGTCCTCCCGTGCATATTAAATACTGTTGGATGCTGATACTGTTAAATACTGTGGACTAGTGTGGACCCGATGGAAGTCACCTTTGCAATATCTAACATGATGTTACCAACTAATCCCTTCTTTTTTAAATAGCCTTTAGCGCCCTGTAAGTTAAAGGCCTCCCCCTAACTCACTTGGTCTTTATTATTTTTCTATATGTTGTTCTTTTAAATTCAAGAATATTTTGTTTTGTGTCTTTATGATGCCCACATCATACAATAATGATCGTTTGTATGGGATTCTAGGAAGTGATAAAGGAGAAAGCTGATAGTTGTTACTTGGAAATCATTTTCATTCACTACCTGTAGAACCGTGGGCATTACTGGGTGGTCTAACTATTTAGAATATGTTAAAGCTTAAACAATTGGATGCGACAGTCGATAAATATAAATGAATTAAGTAGCGGTATCAAATATACAATTTAAACAAAAATATTTTTTCTCTTAACCATTTTCATAGTTTTCCTAATTTTTCTTCCTCATTTCACAATGTTACCATTTTTGTCTTATTTAACCTAACCTAAACTAATACTAAAGTGAAGAAAGATTTGATTTATTTTTTATTTTTGTTACGATTTAACTCAAAAACGGCTGCATCGTTTTCAAAAATTATTGGCTATTAGTATGCTACCTACATTATCCGTGAGCAACATAGGCTATTTTTATAACTAACAATAATTTATTAGGGAATAATTAGAGATCCTTAAGAAAATTGCAGCGCGGTAGTGCTGCTACTTATTACTAATGAAAAGGATCGTTTTCTGAAGATAGTATTTGGAGTTAAATTCGTTTAAAAAAAAACTCTATTTTAATGCGAAAGTTTGACAGGTTTTTCAGGCTGAGCCAGTGAAACAAATACTGAATTTGAAGACTCATATCGCCAACATAGGTCTATCTCCCGTTTTTGTGATTTTTGTGAGGAGAAAACTATGTCAAGGCACGATGATCTAAACTTGTGTAACATTAAAATGGGTTTACAATACAATACAATTGTAACACCTCTATATTCTGTACAGAATTATGATTGCACTGAAGAAGTTGCACTATTCACCGAAATAGTACAAAGAAAATTATGTGAACTACGAAACCTTGATATGAAATATTCAATCGCCGCTCTTTTGTTTTTTTTTGTTATTTCATGACAATAAAATCATATTATATAATAAAGTATCTGAAAGTAACGTTATATAAAATCATGCTTGCTATATTTCACGAAGGGTCAAAGAAGACGAAGAAGAATTAAAGTTTGCCAGACATGTTTAACTTTCAGTTACTGACAGTTGTTTACTAAGCAATATTCTGCCAGTCTTTTCTATTGACATCTCACCGTGTACACTTGGGTGTAGTGAACGACAGGTGAGCTGTCATTACATCTTGTTTGTATTGTTTGACAGCTCACTTGTGTTTCACTTCGACATGTTTACAGAATTACACTGCTGGAAATTAGAATTTCCAGATGAATAAAGTCATTGGTACGCCACCCAGGAATCAATATCAGAACCTGGTAGTAGTACTAAAAGTATTATCCTAACTAAGAATTTTAACGAGCTTTCAATTTATTTTACATCAATGAACCTATAAGTAGGTAACAAGTTTAGGCTCCCTGAACACCGTAGGTGCACATGTGCACCTAAATTCTAACAATCGCAGTTGAGTCCCGTAGGGTAACATGAGACCCCGAACACACCGACTGATTAAAACATTATTTTTGAGTCAACTAAGCTTTAGATTCGTTTGTCTATGAATATTCTCTATGGTGTATAAAATTTGCCAACTCTAGAAAAAAAAACATACTAAAAAAATGACACCTGACATTTCAAAAACTCTAGTCAAAAGTTTCTATGTCACGGTGATTTCGCGCCCAAGTGGTGAAGTGATTTTAGTGAATTTTGTGTGTTTTTAGTGCAATATTCAAGGGTAAGTGGATAAATAATCATTTATCAGTATTTCCTACAAGTATGTAGCTAGTTTTTTGCATGAAATAACATCACAAAACTTGTTCTGTTGAGCCAACAAAAGTTACGTAGTTCCGAGTGTTCGTCAAGGTCAAAATTGTTATTGTTTGGGTTTCTGGCAATGTTTACAATTAAAGTAAGCATATTGTAACGATTTATAGTTAACAATGCGTTGATGAATATATAGGTAGTATTCTACAAGCTTTTCCAATTGGAATCTGTTTGATATAACTCTGATAATCGTTATCAAAATAGCGCATTGAATTACGCAATAAAAAACAACAAACGGCGCCGCACTTTATGAAGTTTGAGCTTGAATATTGCTATAATCGGCTATAGAACTCATATAAAAGGTCATTGTCATTAGATTACTTGTCTTTCCATAAGCTAGTTCCCAAATTTTTGTGTAAATTGATCCAATAGTTTTGTCAGAAATAACATAAACAGCAACATAACTACATTCAGCAAGTTCTCTCATTTCAATAGGATATAAATATTTCTCGAGTACTAATAAGACTTTTGTTTATGCTTTATTTCATGACGACATAATTTACGAACCCGAAACCGTTTCAATTGTGAGGATACAAACTATACAAACTTTGCGATAACGTTTTATTATGGCCGGTGTCAGATTACCCACTTGAGATAAGCGGTCGCCCGCGGCGCTGCGGGCCGTCAAGGATTTGGTGACGTAATAACGTCTGGGCGCGAGAGGGTATCAATACAATTGTAACACCTCTATATTCTGTACAGAATTATGATTGCACTGAAGAAGTTGCACTATTCACCGAAATAGTACAAAGAAAATTATGTGAACTACGAAACCTTGATATGAAATATTCAATCGCCGCTCTTTTGTTTTTTTTTGTTATTTCATGACAATAAAATCATATTATATAATAAAGTATCTGAAAGTAACGTTATATAAAATCATGCTTGCTATATTTCACGAAGGGTCAAAGAAGACGAAGAAGAATTAAAGTTTGCCAGACATGTTTAACTTTCAGTTACTGACAGTTGTTTACTAAGCAATATTCTGCCAGTCTTTTCTATTGACATCTCACCGTGTACACTTGGGTGTAGTGAACGACAGGTGAGCTGTCATTACATCTTGTTTGTATTGTTTGACAGCTCACTTGTGTTTCACTTCACCTAAGTTTTCACTTCGACATGTTTACAGAATTACACTGCTGGAAATTAGAATTTCCAGATGAATAAAGTCATTGGTACGCCACCCAGGAATCAATATCAGAACCTGGTAGTAGTACTAAAAGTATTATCCTAACTAAGAATTTTAAAGAGCTTTCAATTTATTTTACATCAATGAACCTATAAGTAGGTAACAAGTTTAGGCTCTACATATCCTTTCACGATTTTCGGAATCGCCTCCGCTACGAATGCTGGTATCTCCATAAAAGAACCTGTCAACTATAAAAAATGTGGGCCGAGCCATTGCTTGAATTGGTAAAATAACTTGGATATGTAACCTACACCTTTTACCATGTGTGGCACAGTTTCATTTCAAGTTAATTGCTGCTAATTACTATTGTTTGAAAGGTGAGGTTTTACCAATCCAAAAAAGTAAATGTTTTATTACGAAATTGACTTTTACTTTATTTTCTCATCGGCAGGTAAATGTTTACAGCTGGATTGTGAGTAACTCCAATTATCTCGCCCAAAAACCATAATACTGTCATAAAGTAGTTCTGCTGGATTTGTGTGAAGGGACTTACGTAAAGTTTAAGCTTGATGTAAACACATTCTCTAATTACTCAGTCAGTTCTTCGGTTGAGATCTTTTCGATATTATACCGATTTATAAGATAATACAGATATTATTATTTTATCATAGCAATGGTTTCTAATTCGTTTAGTATTATATAAATTTCTTCCGAAAGTACTGGTCGTAGAAAGCTGAAATTTGCCATGTAGCTTCCCTACACTCCGGTGGGAAGCACGAGAGGATTTCCAGAAATTCCTACTGGAATGGAACGGGAAAAACTAAAATGGTGCGTATGAAGTCGCGGGAAAAAGCTATATAATATACTAAAATAATTTGACGCCATAAGTTCTATAAATTATTTTCAATAGGCAAAGTTTTAGACCCAGGCAAATCTCTGACTCTACATGCAAAGACACCTTTTTCACCATCATGGTTGACAAAAAGTCGTCTCGTATTAAGCTGTTATTCAGGCTAAGTAAAAACAACCTAATTTAAGACCAAAATATTACGGTCTGCACTCATTAAACAGGTTTTTTGCCGACATTATCTTGATGAGCCTTACGTAATTTTGTAAAAAGTGCAAGAAAGAGAACGATGGGCGATTTATTTTAAATATCACTTGAAAAAGTTGACATTACGGATAAGGAAGCTTGGTTTAAATAATAAACTGACTTTAATAATTGGAAAAAATTAAATCAATACATTTAAATAACTTGGGATGGTGACTCCTAATCTAGACATTTGCCGGTAGAAGTGTAGTGACATGGGTTTAGTTGTACAGGATTACACAAAAAGAAGAGCATATTTAAAACTACCTTCACTAAATTGGAGTACAGAATTGACAACGTGTCAAATTTAACTTTAATTCCAAAGTTTCAACGTGTGTTTATTTGAGATGGGTTTGCTCTTAACTCTAGTATCTAGTAGTACATAAGTACCTATTTGGTAGAGAAAGTCGATGATAGAGTGAGCTTACCCAGAAAAAGCCTGTTCACTCTAACTTTGAAGAGATTAGGGTTATATTCTGGAATTTGACAAGTACTCAACTTCAAATTCTTAAGTCATCAGAACCGGGGCTTATGAACAAATTGGTTTTTAACGGATCACTGTTAAC
Organism: Ceramica pisi; assembly: GCA_963859965.1. Lineage (NCBI taxonomy): Eukaryota > Metazoa > Arthropoda > Insecta > Lepidoptera > Noctuidae > Ceramica > Ceramica pisi. The sequence goes on along the minus strand of OY982539.1, from coordinate 15,253,733 downwards.
CACGATAAAAAACAAGTAAAAAAAACTCTCTATTCCCAAAATATTTTGGTACTTAAATTTCGCATTGCAAGATATAAAAGAAAAACATCGGAGATTTGAATGCGTGAAGTACGTCCGTTTCTAATGTAATTTGGCAATTCCTATTCAAGGAACATAATTGTACGTGTTAGAGACAAAACTGGCAGTTCACACCGCAGGAAATGGCTTTATAGCACCTTACCTAATAAAATTATGGTCTGTTTTATAAAAACATGCTTAGGTTAACAAAACACACAAAACTAGACCAAACAATGAACGAATGGGTGAACAAGTTAAAGATATTTTTGCCAACTTAAAAGTAATTTCTTAACTTACGAGCGTGTATTCCGTCCACTAGCGCCGCCAATCGTTTTTTACTATTTGTGGTAAATTTAAGACACGTAGATAAAAAACCGCTCTGTAGTGCACTGAAGAAATGTATTTATTATGTTTTGAGAGTTATGTTTTGTACTTTAGAACATAAATAGTTGCCAAAGTCGATATTTTTGCTAAAAGTGGCCACTTTTAGCAATAATTGCCGTTCTGGCTATTTAGCCATGAGTTATGTATTAAAAATAGCTGTCAAAAAATATTAGATACATTTCTTCAGTGCACTACAGAGCGGTTTTTTATCTACGTGTCTTAAATTTACCACAATTAATAAAAAACGATTGGCGACGCTAGTGGACGGAATACACACTCTTAAGAGAAACTCATCGAATAAAAAAACTAAAAAAAGAAATAAAAAATAATAATCTTCATATGAAATAAGCAGCCGGTTGATTCTGTAAACATGTCGAAGTGAAGGCGTGGGTGAAGTGATCACGAAGTGAGCTTTCAAACCATACAAACAAGATGGAATGGCGGCTCACTTGTCGTTCACTCCACCTAAGTGAACACGGTGAGATGTCAACAGAATAGACCGGCTGTACCTTTGTGCTCTATTCTCTGTACCTTTACTTTTCTTTTTTAAGTGTCTTGTGTGTACATAAATAAATAAAATGTCTAATTATTGTACCTAGTTATTATTTTTTTACATGTATTTGACAGTCTTGGGACCTCGGGGTCACGCATATTTGGTAGGCGTAAACGGGGTTTGAAGCTAACCCAGAGTCTCAGTTACACTTTTCATATGGAACGGGAAACCATTGTTATTTATTCATGTATTCGTTCGTTCAAGTAAAAACCTTTAATTCAATATTTTTTTATTGGATATCGGTATAATATCGACATTTGAATAATAAGCAAGAGTGAAATGAAGAAAGTGTATCATTTACATTCAAATGCTTGCATGTTCAAGGTACGTAGGTACGTATACGTATTGCAATTGCAGTTATAACGGACTTTTTAATTGGATTACAACTAGTAACAACCATAGTAATTGCATTTAGTGGAAGAATATGAAAACAGTTCTTTTTTAAAGTTATGAAAATACTCTAAATTTTTACGATTTATTTCAACCCGACCAGCGTTCTTTAAAAAAAAAACAAAAACTTTAAAATTAAATATTTCATTAAAACGTTAGCAAACCGACGGGATGCCGAAATTAAAGGATTTGTAGAAGTATGACTCTGTATTTTCCAAGTTCAACAATTTAACTTTCGGATAATTCGGAGAAGGTAATATACCAGGAATTAAGTAAAAATATACAAGCTTTAAACATCATCGTAATTATCTTCATATAATAGGTAAGAATCTCCTCACGTTCTACTTCTAAAGTCAGGGACAGACGAACATTCACCAATAGTATCCTCGTGCAACTTTCATTTTGCATAATAATTATTTATCTGCATCTAAGAATTTGACACAACATAATTATATAATGATCACATTATTGCCCACGTTCTTATAACGGTATATTATATTATATTCTGACGTATAATTGACTGTATCTAGGATGAACTAGGTTTCAAAATTGGTGTCGAATTCTAACGTCAGAATTCTATCAAGCGAGATTTTATAACAAGCTTTTCGGTTCATGAAATTCTATAGACAAAACAAGAAACTATGATCACGATAAAAATACATGGTATTAGGTAACAATCACCTTCTTTAATAAAAGATTTTAACACAAGTGTTTTAGAATAAATTACGCAAAATGCACGTGATTGCTTTCCGAAATAAACAAGAATGTTGTAAAACTACAAATTAAGTTAGTGATAAAACGAGCGTCAATGTTATTATTTTACTGAGCAAGAGCGTCTTTCGATTTCGATTTAAATCAAACCGTCTCAACCGCAGTGCCCAATCATAGGATCATTTTCGGAACGAGTAAATTGGCAATTTGCCTGACAACTCATCAACACATGCGTGTCTAATCCGACAGAGAAATTAACACTAATTAATGCTGCAAAGCCTAAGGAACAAGGTAGTCTATTCATACCCGGATTAGGGACGTACGTTTAGGGTTGCCAACCATATTCTGATAAAGACTATCGTGCTATATTTTGTGTAGCGTACTTTATAATCTACAATAAACAATTGTATGCCTACCTACGGTAAAATACTCTATTTATTTTGACTCTGACTTGGAACTAATCTGAATGAAATTCTAAAAATGACATGTGCATTCTGACATGTGCTCGGGTGGACAAGCGGTTATGTTTTTGCCATGTCCGTCATAAATACAAAGTCTTGATTAATGAAAACCGTGGCTTGCATTTGTGTTATTATTTAAAAACAACAAAACAAATGTTTTGTGAAAAAGTTGGCAACCCTGGTACAACAAGCACATCCTCAAGCGGAATAAAAGGTTCAACCCACGAAACCATTTTCAATACCATTGCGTGTGATGTGAAATTCGAAAACAAAAGAATTAATTTCGCAAGACTTGTTTTTTTTCCTTTGATTGTGAATACATTTCAGACATCAATCTCTTTATTATTATTTGAACTGGATTTACATGCGCTCGTTATGTCTGACGTAAACTTATTTATTCTTCTTGTTATACAGAGTAGCTGATGCCCACGACTTCGTCCGCCTAGATGTCGGTAATCGCATATTTCTATGGTAATCGCAATACAAAATTCCCTATTTCTTTTTAAAGTTGAAATTTCAATAAAGGCTTTTTTAGCGGACTGCATACTTACATACGTTATAATATTATAGACTTAACTTATATTTCAAATTTCAGCTTTAGTTAAAGTTAATCAGGACAAACGATTTGATAAGTATAGAATATAGATGTAGCACACATCAGGTATCAGGGTTTGTGTAGGTTTTTAATGATTACGTATAATGAGTAGAAGATAACATATAGTTGTAATCACAGTTAATGTAAGTAACACGTAACATGGTAGGTACCTCCGCGTATCGTGGTATCTTTTAACCACATAAATTACAAGTAAAAGTTTGCATTCCCGTATCTCAGTACGTTGGCAGTTAACCGGTTTCATAATAGGTTCTAGTCTATTTTTTGCCATTCACCTGTTTGGCGTGACGTTGGGTGCGGGCGGCGGGCACGCCTCTCCGCACCATCTGTGTAGCGGACCAGTGCAGCGACGGCTGCTTGGACATCCACCTCACTCACTTTTCCGCTTTTACTTTCAGGTTGCTACCTTTTTCCTCGTGGCCCTCGCCGTGGGAGCCGAGAAGAAAATCGAGCTACAAGACATCGAGGAAGATAACTTGAGGAGTGAGCTCAAGAGCGAACTAGAAAAAGACCATAGCAAATCCGATGCTCAACAAAGTTCAGCCCCTGATGTGGGGCAAGGATTCAATTCTTTAGACTTTATGAAAAACGGACTATTAAGGTTTTTCGAAAACTCTCAGACTCAGACAATTCACCCGCAACAGCAACAACAGCGCTATGTACACCAGTACGCAGTGACGGAGCCGCCGGAGAGATACTCGTCAACAGGAAGCACAGCGCAGTACGCGTCACCACCCCAGCAGGCCATGGTGGGATATCTGTCGAACATGCCGATGCAAATATATCTAGTCCCCCAGTATTACTCCACTCCAGCTGCACCAACAGCAGCACCCGCGCTGGCAGAGTTCAATCCAAATAGCCCGCATGGGGCTGGTTCAGCCAACAACTACGTAGAGGCACCCGCATACTCACCACCTGCTGCTGCTCCACCGACATTCGTGTACCGAGCTCAGCCGACAGCCGCCCCAACTCTAGCAACGGTACAACCTCTGATAAGCTACCAGCCCTACCAGGTCCCTGTTTTAAACTACAACAGTTTCATTCCAGGAATACAGCTAGTACCATCAACTGCCCCCAAGTCTTATTATGGAAATAAAGACTATAGTGAAACGAACTTAATCGATGAGGATACTAATCAATCTGAAGCACCATCAACGTACCATCCGCCAACGGAAGCAGAGTTCCCGCGTCACTATAATTCCCGCGCGCCTTTCCGAGGGCATCAGTACAAGCATCATGGCGTACCTGACCTGCCTCATCCTAATCCACTGCTGTTGAAAGGTCCCCCCGCGCATCTGTCGCACATACCAAGGGCGTTGCCCATGTATCGCCCCTATACAAAGCAGGTTTACCAAGAAAGTGATGTAGCTTCAAATTCGTTGTCTCCACGACCGTATTTATCTCATGGTCAGTTCAAGAGACGTCCTACCTCCCTGCTTGACTCTTACATACCTTCAAGCCTTCAAGTAGAATATTTGAAGAGAGGTCTGGCGAAGGATCCTTCGTCTTTGTATGATGCGTTGTCAAGTGGGCGGTTGCCCCATCTCGCGATCCCGAGACATGTCGAGAGAGGTTTTCTTCCGAACCAGATGTACCCCACAGCTGCTGGTGGTGTCACATACGGTCACTATAAAAGAAATCCGAAAATTGAAAACTTTCCACATAAATGACCTCATGACTGAAAATTAAAGTATGCTGTAAAGGGTTTGTTGAAAAACTTGCTAAAAGATAAGTAATTGTTAACGTCGCGTCTGCTTAGCTATACATTTATCTGGCGTTTTCATCTTTTATCTTGAAGCTAAGTTACTACATAAACCCCTAATACTTTAAAAAATATAGGTAGATACGAGCAAACAAAATAGGAGTATAAAAATGTAATAATTAATTTGCTTTAATTTTAAATTGCGTGAATCTAGTTACGAATAATAAAATTAAATTTAAAATAGGTAAAGAAAAAAGTAAACTATGACAGCAATGTACAAAGAATGAGTGTATGTTAATGTAAGTAAAAAATGTAAGTTAAGTATTTTAAGCAATATTGACAAAGTAGGAAAATGCTCATAGGGTTTATAATATTTTGTGTATGTTTATAAAGAACTCATTAGAAAGGTCAGTATTTTATCATTTTGAATATATTGTTATTTATAATAAAACTGTTGTTAATGATAGTTTGTTTCATTGCCTTTATTCTTACAGTATCATTTAGCTGTTCTGCAAAGTTATCTTCAAAGTTGAAAATTTGCATATTTGTTTTGTTTTAGCATGGCAATAGGTACCGATCAATACCCTTTTCTTAATATCTCTTTGTGAGAACCCAGACCATATTAATTAATATAATTTAAAAAAATTGAGGTTCCATTTAGATCCTCAACTATCAAATCATCATTCAAGATATCTTTCGTCTTAATTCCGTATTCTAAATGAAAAAAAAAATCAATAAAACTGTATGCGGGTTATGATGCCTGTCCACTGTCGCGGAGCGGTGAAACGGAGTAATTTAACCAATGGAATTGCATAAAATCTCCGTTCCGCGGCAGTCACTGAAATTTTATGCAATTCCATTGGTTCATAGACAGTCAGCTTTAGTGACCACTTTTGCATGAGCAACGTAATATCTTAGCCTTAACTAAAATAGAAAAGGTAGTCAAACAATTGAATAAATAAAACAACAGAGCTGAAAGTGAAATCAATGATAAGCTTTAATCGTGGCATCTCATATTATAAAGGTAATTAAAAATATACTGTTGTACTAATTAATGTCTGTAATAATTATATGAATATTAATGTTCAGCTGTCAGAACCGTTGAACACCTTTAGTCACGATTGTCAAAAGATGCGTCAAATTCGTCATAACGGACAATGGTTTAATAGTAATTATATAACGCTACCTAATCCTATTGGAAAGTGTGATGTGAGCGCACTGCTGACAAGAAAGCCTCCTCTGTTCTATTAGGGTGTCAAGCTCCCGTAAATAGTAACATCTATGTAAGTAGTTTCGGTGTATACCACTCTTAATTCTTCTTCTGTGATATCAAACACCAAGTTGAGGGTTCGGGTTCAGGCGATTACTGAAGGATCTTTTTGCTAGAAACGTATATAAACAATTTTCTTTAATAACATTAACACCATAGTCAAAAGATAGATTTCATTTATTTGGCACAATAAGAATGGAAGACACAACATTAATTTAATATCGAGATCGTCAACATTACTTATAAATGAGTAGCCAATCCAAAATGCGTACCTACAGTATATTCCTAAGGTTCAGGGTGCCTTTCCATTACAGCGGAGGGAGGGAGCGGTTAATCGGAGAAATTCTAACCAATTGAATTGCATAAAACCTCCGCACCACGTGACTCACTAACATTTTGACTGACATGATTGATTAATATTGCTCCGTTTCTCCACTCCGCTTCCACGCTCTGCTGCAATGGACAGCCACCCTAAATCACCCGTATGAAAGCCCGCACTTAAGGCGGGGTTGCAGTACTTTTTAAGGTTCTTGAACGTCTGAATATCTAATTAATTATGATTTTATTAATAAATAAAAATCATTACATAAAAATTGAACATACCCTCAAGTAAATAGTAAAGATAGTAACGCGATTTAGAATGATTGGCTCGATACTTTTTTTTATCAAACATGACACTAAATTACAATTTTAAACGTGTACTGCTAAGAGATTTCATCACGAATATATATAAAAGTTATGTCAATAGATAGAGCTTTTTATTTTGAAGTAAATGTTGAAACCATATTGTATAATTTCTTTGTCAGTTAAAATTTAGGCATTATTTCGCTCGCCGGACAGTCGCTGTTGTTCGTCAAAACACACAGTACTGCAACCTCGCCTTAAAAGAAAATATTGTTTTATCTAGAAACATATAGCATCAATCAATTTGCATTACGCTTTGACTAACAGGGACCAAACATAGTCGAGACTACTTTGAATTGGAATGATGATGATAATGAAAATGATGAATGAAACGCTTGAAGTCAAAGTGTCAAGCCCAAGTTGGCAGGTCAACTAGGCATTCTACGTAGACTTGGATTAATCGTAGGACAATATTGTTGTTGCAATCTCTTTTGTAATATCGTTAGGCACAGGCACATCGTTTCTGAATGACTAATGTTAGTGCAAGCGTGAAAGGGAATTTGACACTTGACTTAGCCAATTATTTGTTGTCGATCTATGTAATTTTAAAGCTACTAACATTATACATAGATGTACTATAAAGTGCAAAGTTCGATAGGTAACTACCGCGCTGTTACCACCACTGCACCACACGAGCCTGGCAGAGTAGGTAGTCAACATCTGCTTCAGCTCAGTTGAAAAAGGACTAGAGAATAAAGAACGTTTGATTTTGTAATTTTATTTTAATTTCTAAGCTTTTATTGTTTTTAAAGGATCGGAAATTGCAGAACGTGTAGAACGTTAACATCATTGCATGTAGGTATATCATGCAAGGGGCTTTCCAAATTTTTTGCTAAAACCTAAACTATTGTACTTTAATCTGATTTATTGTGTGGTCTCTGCTTAACCCGCAGAAACATGTGAATTCGGGTTTATTCAACATACCTACAATGTGAATTGACATTTTCGTTTCACAGCCAAACTTTTCGACATATCACGACAAAACCTCGATATGCGGCTTTGCTGACTACGGTTGAAGAACCACTTGAACGGGCATTAAATCCATTAAACACTTTAATCATCCAACAATTAATCCAACTCCATAATAGGCATTACAAATATTTGCATCCATGACGAGTCAATGCACACTTGCATAACGGAAATCGACGATAAACGCAGAGCCACTCAAAGTATCAAGATTGTATGCAAATCTTCAGAGGCAGTTAATGAAGCTGTCATCAACTTCATGAGCTGTCAGTCAGAAGCGATAACGACGGCGACGTCTAGATGGTTGTTAGTACTTTATGAGCGCTTAATTAAGTACCAGTCATGCTGATATTAATTTGTTTATTTGCTTGCAATAAAATGTGTAGCTGTTAAGCGCTGATTAGATTGTCATAGTCTAAAATATATGTGAATAATGCGCTTCCGAAATGCCCTGGCTTTAAGACCGCCACGAAAGTCTGGTTAAGCAAGCCAGGCGGGAGAACACACAAAAAAAAAGCGCTACTGAATTGTCAGGAGGTCAATTCCAAACAAAATGTCATCCCGAAAATTGCTATCGCCGTGCCGATGTAATAACGCTTGCTCTTTATACCAAGAATGGGTTTAAAGTTGGTGGGGTAAATAAAGTCAGTAATAATAACTATTTCGTTTATTAATTAAAATAAGAACCTACGACAGAAAGACTGATTAAAACCAATCGGAAAGTTCACCGTTATCTTTTTTTAAGATAGGTGGAGTAACACTGCACAGGGTGCCTGGCAGCAGATGGATAAGAGTTAAAGAGAATCGAGATGAAAGGGGAACAAATGGAGAGACCTATTTTCAACAGTGGATTGGTAGGTCGATGATCATCTACCTCCGATACTTAAGTTGACAATTAAAATAAATGCCTTCAAAAATAGGACCAATAAAATAAAAAGGAACCATGCCAAAAAAATTAAATATATCTAATGTCACTTTTCCGTAGTCGGCTTATTATTATATTTTATTTGTGATGGGTTTGCTCTTGACTCTAGTCGTGATCAAAGATGACACAGACAAAGTCTACGATGGAGTGAGCTTACCCAGACGGAGCCTGTTCACTCTAACTTTGAAGAGATTAGGGTTGTAAGCGTTTGGAAATACAGACGCAGGCAGAGCGTTCCACTCCTTTGCTTTGCGCTTTATAAAAGACGCTTTGAAACGCTTAGTGCGAATTGTTATGAAAAGATAAGGAGAAATGTCACCTAATTGTAAAATCATTTGTTGAACGTTTCTCCAATATTGGTAGAGCTAGTTCACGTACAACAATTAATTCTAAATGCTTCGTTGGTTAGCAACTTGCAACCTCAACATAAAAATGCAAATAAGTATAATTTAAATCTTCGGCCTGTCCAGTTAAAAATGACTAATAATGTCTAGACGAAAGTGCAGACACACTTCGGAATAAACCCACAGTAACTGTGATCACAATAGAATGACGAGACATAAGTTATGTAAAGGAAACGTGATATAAAACAATAGGTGTTCAGATAAGTTATAGAACCTGTCTTGAACGTTGAATGCATAATTTTGGATCATAACAGTGTGTAGGAAAAATATTATAAGTAAATAAAAATTGTTTGTTGGTTTTTTTTTGTACTTGATATGGGCTTGCTCTTGAATCTAGTCTTGGTCAAAGATGACAGAGACAAAGTCTAATGGTTAAAAAGGTAACCTATCTAATATGATTATAGTTATATTATTATTTTATAAATGTATCAGTACCAGATCTTGGTATTTTTTTTTCTGAAAGCAGTGCTAAAGAGTGTCAATTAATTGTCTGTTCCTCTCCATATGAATGTTAACTTGCGTATGAAGTACTCGATAAATTTTCAGGACTTTCATAGTTTTTTTTACATTTATTTTAATAAAATTATTTGACTTTATGAAAATCCTGATTTGTCTATGAAATTCTTTCGCTAATATCAATGATAGATTTTTTTTAAACTAAAGACGAGTGTCAATGTTTAATTTTTATTCCAGAAAATGCCTATCCTGTCATCCGGTAGAATAGGCCATCAGAGGAAAGTCGCGGGAAAATTACCTAAAAGTAGGACCTGTCTTGGAAGTTGAATGCACAATTTCAAACAAAAATTTAAATTTTACGTAACGAAGCTATTGTATTTTTATAATAACTTAATTTAAGATAGAGAATTGACTTGAATTAGATAAATTTAGCCTAGCAGAATTACAATATTTTTGAAAATTTGACAGGTGATTTATGAACTTTACAAGCGTCATTATGTTCTATATTTCTATTGTTACCTTGCCCATTTGCCTGAAATTATAGTTCTTACAATTTTCTATTGCAACATTTTTATTATAACTAGTCCTATGTTATTACGGTTGTACGTGTCTGATGATAAAGGTGGCGTCTAAGTTCACTCCGTTTCGATGCATCAGCCATGCCATAAGCGAAGTCGAAATACTTGGAGCAAATTACCAACGAGACAGTGTAGAGTATTAGAGCTTTATGTTGTGGCATCATGTATTGTGCATGTGAGAACGCACCTGACAAAAAGATTGCATGTATGTGTAAATATTTAAGTGCAGAACGCACTCTTGTCAAGTGGCAGCACAAGAGATTCGGGACCTTACCCATAACGTCCTTCTCTCATTTGCGTCTCGAAATACGGACCACTCGTCCACACTGTATTTTCTAATAATAATTAATGATTAAAACACAATCAAAATTATTGTTCGTAGCTATCACCGTGTGTCAAGTTACATTATATAATACAAGTTTGATTTTCACTCTGTCTCCGAATCATCCACCTCATCGTATAATGCATAAAGGGGCAGATAGAATATCTTCCATCTGCGTTTCTAAAATGAATTATTTCGTGCTTTTTTGAGTGAAGATAATTCTAAATACTTCACAAAAATCAGATTCAAATTCTTAAAATTCCGGAAAAGAAAACGTTAAATATTTATTGACAGGACTATTCGTTGCGATCCTGATGGAAGAGGATGACGGGGTCGACGATGGAGAGCATGGTTGGAACTGTCCGTAAATACAAATATGTTAAATCACAATTTGGATAAAGATAGCACTAAGCTCAAATGCGTAGAGCAATAAGTGGCTGAAAAATAAAAGCGCCACCTATCAAAGATTTCTAAAACTACTAGCAGTCATAAAAGGGTGCTCGGCGCTGGCGGCGTATTCGCACCACGAGCGGTTGAGAGTACCCAACACCACCTTTCACTTGCTTGCATACGTGGTAAGACTTTGAAACTGCTTGCATAGACAGTTATATCAGTTTACAGTAGATGGCACTAGCGTCGCAAGCATTCAAGTGCCTAGAGATCTATTGGTTCTGTGGAACTCTTTTGGTATTTAGAAAGTTTGAATAACTCATGTTGGACACATTCGATGTGGTTCAGAGGCAAACGGCTTGATGGCGCTATAGAGAAACAGAAGGCATAACACGAATTTTTTTGACATAAAATAACGTACCTAATGTAAAATTTTGCTATAACTATTTTACTCGTTTCCCATATTGTAGGTATTTTTTTTTTTTTTTTAATAACGTTACCCCACACTAGGAATTTCTCATGTATCGTGGGCGCGTTCACAACATACAAACTCACATACCTACGTAAACAGTCAGACTCGGAAGGACTTTCTGTAGGCCATACAAATATTTGTTCCGTGCGGGAATCGAACCTGCGACACGCAGCGCAACAGCCGATCGCTCAACCACTGCGCCAACCGTGTCATCAAATTAAAAATCAAGTCAAAGTGAATAGAATACTACATTCATATTTTTGTTTCGTGTAAATTGTGTATGTCGCATAAAATTAAACCAAAATACTATGGGGTTGTTTTATATAAAACGATATTATATCGTTATAATAACATTACTAAACGACGTAAACATTACTTTTCGAATATTTTCGCGTATAGTAACGTTTTAGTAAGATATTATTTCTTATGAGCCCTCTGATGAAATAATAATCACACATAAATCCACAAATTGCAAAACTATTTAGTCCGTCAGTTATGTAGAGTATTGAAAAATAATAGACACGTATCTTTTGTTTTTTGTGAATCAATGAATATTGACAAAGATAACGACGCATCTAAACTCGGGAGTGGGGGCTCGTGCCGTCACTACCCGCTAAAAATTATGCCACGGTGGGCGTGACATATTGAGAATTTTAAAAGCGTCGTAACTTCGCCAATTTTGGTTTTCGTACGTTAGTAGACCGCCTATACATAATTGACAAACTCTGCTGAGTATATATGACTATAGACCTCCTTCTTTATTTTAAACATTTTAATGTTTTATTTTAAACGCAGTATCTGAAGCACTTAGTTCGTTTCATCACGATAAAAAGCTGGACACAGGATACTCAAGCGTCGCCAGATCCACAGGTCCTGTGCTTCAACCCTCGTTATTGACGATTGACACAGTAAATCTGCTATCTCATACACTTACCAAAGAAAATGGTGTGTATAAGCCAGTAAGCAATATAGTAAACACGATTTACACATTACCCACATCAGTAATCTGTGTGTGTTTGATCAGATTACTAGCAATATTCATGTCGTTTGCCTTCTTGTTAGATTTTGTACTTACAGACGTTATTACCCAAATATGTCAACGAGTTACTCAATTTTCCAACTTGCGAGAACTACAAAACATCTTGTGCCCGGAAGTCGTAAAGTGAGGCTACTAGAAAAGCGAGAGTAGGTATAAGTGGACCGAGACAAGATTTAATATAACACTATGTTCAATATCACGCAATTTGAAGGGTTATTTTTTGTGCCCTACTTACTGCATAATTGAAAGGATCATAGGGATTCAATTATGCAGTAGGATGAGCAATCTTTTTTTTATTCGATTCGCGTAGTTAAATTACTTCTTCGTAATTGTTTACTTCAAGGCGATTCAAAATACAGCTGAGTTCTAGAAAAACATTATGCATGATTCAATTTAAAAAAAAAAAAATGACTTAGGAGCTGAAATTTGGCAGGAAGCATTAGGAAAGGAATTCCCTAAATACCTACCAACGAGAACGGAAGAGAAGTATCTCATCTTATCTTATTCTTACATAATAGTACCAGCTTTTGCCCGCGACTTCGCGCATATCCCGTTTTTCCCGTTCTCGTTGGTAGGTATTTAGGGAATTCCTTCCCTAATGCTCCCTTACACTCCTCAAGGACCCTACCTGCCAAATTTCAGCCCCCAAGTTGTTTTTTTTTGTTCTCACCACAATCATCATCTGCCTAGCCTTTTCTCAACTATATTGGGGTCGGCTTCCAGTCAAACCGGATTCAGCTGAATACCAGTAGGTATTTTACGTGGAGCGACTGCCCAGACCTCCACAACCCATTAACTGGGTAACACGCTACTCCTTGGCAAGACTGGTGTCAGATTTGCTGGCTTCTGACAATCTGTAACGACTGCCAAAGATCTCCAAATGACAGCCGGGACCAACAGCTTAACGTGCTTTCCGTGCTTTCACGGAGGAAACTCGGTATGTTAAGATGGTCACCCATCCACAGACCAACCAAGGCAAACGTTGCTTAACCTTGAAGATCGACCTGTGCGGCTGTTATTATTAAGCCACGAGCTCCTCACACACCACAATATATACCTTCTCACCACAATATATAATTTTATTTTTCACCGCAATATACATAAACTATTTTCAATTGGTCAGGTTCGACAGTGATACATAATTCAGGAAAGGGCCAGGCCACAACAGTGCGTTGCGGCGTCGCATCGCAAAAATCAACACAGCAAGCTCATCTTCATCGCATAGCTGTGCAATGTTGTTTTTGCGATGCGACGCCGCAACGCACTGTTGTGGCCTGGCCCTTAGTGTAATTATACTGTGGGAGACTGGTGCCTAAGCTAAGCACCAGTCCTGACCTGTGTTTCAGGACACTAGGATCCCCTTTACATTTTCATTTTATAAAATATACCAAATGTACTGCTGCACTGTACAATTTTACCTATGACATAGTTTAAACTACAATTTTAAGATTTCCAATGGTTGTTGTAAGCATTAATTTAATAATCGAAACCAGTTTATGATTAATCTAATACAAGCCTAGAATATTTTGGGGTCAGATGATATAAATAAAAGTATTATACAACACATGTGTGTTTACTCGGCCAGAGTAACACTAGATATTGATTAATTAATGCTAGATGTGTCTAGATGCTCATCAATCACTTTCGCACTTGAAAACAGGTTTTGAATATTTGTAATAAGAATGGATATAAATTAAGTAACTAGTGTTTTATAAGAACAATTTCTGTGAATTATGACTGAGAACATGAATTTAAAGAGCTAAGAGTTATCATTTTTGTTTCTTTTGGAATTTGATTAATGATTAGTATGATTACATCCTAACATTTCCTTTCCTAGTCCAAATACCATTTAAAACAAAGTACTAATTTATCAACAGGAATCACTAGCTTTCCAGAAGTCAAGCGTTTTCAGCCCACAGATCACTAATAACCTAGTGGTTTCACTGGAACTTAGCTGCAGTGCAATTCTGCAAACACGTCGAATGATAACTTAAGAGTCCTATCACGAATCGTAAATGCTCGTTTGCAATAGACGAAGTTAGGTTGGTCTGCGTTGGGAGTACATCTGTAGTCTGCGAAACAATTTTGATACTTACTAGTCTGAATAGGATTATAGTTTATTTGGGCACTCGCGCGAGACTGAGGAGCGCGCGCGCTGAATTGACGCAGAATATATAGTACTTTAATTTTATTTATTGTAATTTTGTTTAATTATATTGACAAACGAAAACTAATAAAACGTATTCATTGAAGATTGAAATTTTATATCATGTTAATTTATTTGATAAAATTGTTTTTATTTGGAATATAATGGACGCTGAATCAAGACATTTCTGGCTTAAATTAGGTTTTCTTTACGTTTTTTTCCGTGAAAACTCAAGGAATTTAAAGAAATTCTACAACTCCAATAAACAAGTAAAACATTCAACTTACCTTTTAGTAACTTTAGCTTTTAAAAGAATTGATTGTAACAATGTGAAGTAGACCGTCAAAGTTCCATCGCCGACATTTTTTCTTGCAAACTGAGTTCGTAAAATATTCATAGTAAATTACACGAAAAGAAAAATGAAAATGTGTAACTCTAACTTACAAGAAAGAGACTGGCACTATCGTTATTAATGATCAAATAATTAAAATATCTTACTGCTGCTGATATTTAGAGCGTCAAAAATCATGAATTTCCGTAAAAAATGCCCTGGAATATGCATGAAAAAAGTATTTATGATCTGAACAGTTTATCTAAAAGTATTGGAAAATATAATACTGACTGTGAAATTAGAATCTAAATGGCTCGAAAAACGAACGAGATACAATTATTTTAAACAAATATATCTGTCCCTCTCGCAAAAACGCTGTTTTCTATGGCAGCTGTATAGTCGTCGTGTAACTTGACGTCACAGTACGTATTGGACTTCTCTTTCTAACTGTAGTCTTTGAAGCTTTATAACTTAATAAATGATGAAGGTATTTAAAAAATAACTTCATGATTGTTTACGTACTAGAGCTAATAAGTATTTTATTTTGCAAATAAAAAAATCGCATGCATATTCCCTATTGAGCTGTCAAACTATTCAAACAAAATGGAATGACAGCTCCCTTTTTGTTCACTCCACCTAAATGTAGACGGTGCGATGCCGACAGAATAGACCGGCTGTCACTTCACGCCCACACTCACTTCATTTTCACTTGACCTAAGCTAACACGCTGAGATATTTACAGACCCGCACAGTTTTTTTAACGTTGACTCCTTCAGCTCTGGTCGGAGCTGAAGGGAGTGTCAGACTCTTACTGACTAAAACCCGTTCATATTCCTCCTAAAGCCCTTTGCGTGACTCTTTCGAACAAATTCCGTAAACCTGGCAGAAAATTGCACTGCTGCTATTCTATTCTGTAAATAACTATTTCGATATCGAGCTCCACTTGAGTGACTTAGCTCACAAAGTGAGCTTTATAACGAACAACATAAAGGTCTTATTTTTACACGAATTTGATACTCACGTCGGATTCCGCTGTCGAGACACGAAAATGCTGTTACTCGGTTTTAGAGGCCACACATTTAAAGCACCGTGATTACTGTGTGCGACAGATTCAATTCACTTCAGTTACTCGGAGATTCTCACTGGATAGGAGAAGGGACTAACGAGATTACTAAATAATAAGTACTTACTTATTAACTTGTTTCGAGAAGTTTGTTAGTCAATCGCTCCATGAATTAGGATGAAACATGGTGCATGGGTACACCATGCCAAGGATTCCTTTTTCAGGATTTTAGCGTTCCCTTGGAATGAAATCAAATAAAAAAACAAAGTGAAAAATACTATTAAAAGTAAAAAAAAAAAATAAGTATTAGGGCTTTAGTAAAGTTGTTGTTTTATACTTTGACACCTTTCTTGAAAGAACATTTTTGGTACTTTCAAACAAAGAAAAATGCGAAAATAAAATTGTTTCATTCGTCCCACTTCAACTTATAACTTTTTTTGTCGTGTCTTAAAAACAATTCACGCGAGCGAAGTCTCGAGCAGAAGCTAGTCTTCATATAATAATATGTAGTATAACACAAAGTCACTTTTCCCGTCTGTACGTGTACCTATATCTTTTAAACTATACAGCGGATTTTAACACGGTTTGCATCAATACGCGAAGTGATTTAAGAGGAAGGTGTTTTTTGCGACATTTGTGATATGTGTATAATTCGTCTCGAAATTCTTACGGGAACGGGAAAGATGGGATCTGTGCGCACGAAATTGCGGTCAAAAGCTAGTTAAAAATGAAGCTGTTACATGCACAGGTTACCTAATAATTTTCTTTATTAAGGATAGGTAGTTAAAAGACTTAAAACTCACTATAAATGCTACGTATTTGGTCTCTTACTACGTTAAATTGTTATTTTATTGTGTCGTTAAATCATAATGTTTGTAAGTAGGAAGCTGGCACCTGTCTAGTGAGATTAATATTCCTTAAGCGGGCGCCGGACATTGCGTCAAAGATTTGCACACTTCTTTGAAGACTTTTCAAAGTTTTGAAAACACCTTTGAACACCATATTGACACAACCTGCCAGACATGCTTCGCTAACATTTTCCTCCACAGTATGGACACAACAAACAAGATGGACGATGATTTCGTGGACTCATTGTGCCTATATTATTTAACTTCATGTAATTATTTATTACATGTGCAACAAAATATTTGGATTATGATTTATTGGGTTCCATAACATGGTTTTCCTTGCAGCAACTCTACAACTTCAAGGACGCACTAGTTGCTCCAGTCCATTTTGCGCTTTGATGTGCGCTAAAAAACCGATCGCATGGCAAAGTGCAAATATTTGTTGAAACTTTGAACACATAATCAAAGTTTCCTGTCACACATAGCAATCAAACAATGAGTGTTCAAACAAGTGAAGCTATACTACGTGTATCTGACATCGACGCACAAACGATTTCCATGGGTCCAGGGCATGATTTTGGACACCCCAGTGTTGGAATTTTCCGTCGGTTCTTTTCTCATTTTTTCATTTTTTTCAAGAGTATCACAAATAGGTATCAGCTCAGCTGAGCTGATATCTGTTTGTGGTTTTATTCAGATTGCTCTATTTAGTGAACCTAGTTAGTTAATTATTTTTTTATTAAAAATCTCATTGGGTTAGGACAGAATAACGATTATGAGCAGTCTAAAGTAAAAAAAAACCCTTGAAAAAAATGAAAAAATGAGAAAAAAGCCAACGAAAAATTCTAAGTCTAGGGTGTCCAGAATCATGCCCTGGACCCATGGATATCGTTTGTGCGTCGATGTCAGATACACGCAGTATATCTGGCAGACACACATTTGGCAACAGATTTGACATTTAATTGTTAGCCTGAGACTCTTACTACCGATATAGTAATTCTAAAAAACAAACAGAGTTGGTTGACGACATGGCTATAACTTGTGACTTCATTGACTTTCAATAAAATTAAGACTAGTCAGAACATTTAAGGTATTAAGCTATCTGACTAACATAAAAAGGAAGACGGCGCGCCACGAACATCAAAACTGAAGCCACCATTTTAAATCTATGTGTGTGTCGAAGGGTTGCCATTTGTTGAATTTTTTCCCTATTATGTAATTTTGGGAATAATATAAGTGTGGGTAGGATAGTATTGTACGAGGAAAATATTGTTTAGTATGGTATTGTACCTTAATTGTTTAGAAAGACTTATATTCTTAATCTAAAATATTAAATACGTAAAAAAATAAAACAGGATTAAAACTCGAAGTAAAATTAGATTAATCGAAAGGGGAAATTTTAATTCATACTATGGCAACCCTCGCACTTTATGTCACTGCCAAAGACTACTAGGTATAGTATGGGTCACTGCTTTAGTTCGTTTAGGTTTTGTGTTCCAAGTAACCTAAAATTCATAGTATAATAATTAAGAAACGATGTTATTTGAAGTACTTACAAGTGAAAAGTGATTCCGTGAAACTTTTTATGTGATTTGCTGCTGTTTTTACAAGTTTTCACTAAACAGGAAGGCATTCTATTTTAAACTTTAAGTTTACTAGACGACGACTCGTGACGTACCTACTAAGAGCGATGAGCATGGTTTTTAGTATATGTATGTGCGTGAGGGTGTATGTTTATTTGCAGAAGCACGGTTTTGTGGCTTCAATTTTTTTGTTCGCGGTGCGCAAAGCCTTCTTTCTTTTTTTGTTGGTCTGAGGTGCATCAGTAACTAGCTGATACCCGCTGCTCCTTCTGCTTGAAATTCAGTACACATGCGACGTGGACATACTCCCAGAATAAAAAGTTTAAAAGACCTTTATATAGGTTACTAGCTGTCCCCCGCAGCTTCGCTCCCGACAACTGCTTTTTTTTGTTGTTTTTTTTATTTTTTATTTTTCGCTGTGTTCTGGCGAACTAAACAAATAAAGAATTACCGAAATCGGCCCAGCCGTTCTCGAGTTTTAGCGAGACTAACAGCATTTCATTTTTACATTTATAGATATATAGATAAACTATGTGTGCCAGATTTCATCCAAATCGTTCATTAAGTTTTCGTGAAAGAGTTCAAATACCCATCCACCCTGACAAACTCATACCTAATAATACGAAGTAGGGTAGGGTATAACTTAATTTAACAGATCCCATAGGCATTTATTCTATCAAATTCCTTCATAATTTTAAGTGTAACATAGTTGAGAATATGACTCTCTACATCCGCCACAGTACCAAACATATCCGGCAAATTCACACACAGTCGCGAATCGCAATCCATAATGCGAAGACACGCAAAAATCCCATTATAAATCATGACTCCTATGAATAAATTCACACTAACTCACATTAAAATAGCACAACATTACATAAGATACGCTGTGTGACAATAAAGTGAGATCGGAGTCAACAAACAACTCATAAATATTTCATAGCAGACGAGGCAACGGTTATTACACCCGAATTCATGCATGCTAAGCCAAATGAGATGCTTCATCTGAGAAAAAGTGAAAAGCTGGGACGACGAGCATCGTGTAATGTGTTATGTTACATCAGTGCGAATCGCGATGTAGTGTTTTTGGAACAATCAGATGCTAGAGAGATCATTAATTGGTGTTTTATTTTTATGTCAAGGCCTATGATGTTGACAAATTAATAATTGACTAGGTCAGTTAGTAACATAAAGTTACCTGTAGCGTTTTTTTCATTGCGTAGTATTTTTGCTGACGTTAGTACTATCCTTGGTAAGGATATTTTAAATAAGCTGAAATTTTGTGTTGAAGTTAAGCATTTCTTCATCCTATTTTGAGTTTCACCAGTATTGGGAAATGGCTATTTCCATGCCATTGACGTAGATTAGGTATGTTTAGAACTGTGACGTTAAACCAAACGGGTATTACTCAACAAAAATACATACTAATAAGTATATTGCCTACTTTACAGTTATATGTTTGATATAGCTATAGATAAAAATGTTTGTAGGCGTTCATACTCATTGATAGAAAGCCACGCTGTTGCCGAGTCCCTGAGGCTATTTTTTGGTGAAACAATCCACTAAAACGAAAGAGAGAAAATATAAAGCTAGTCTATTTGGAAGACGAGGATACACAAAATGTTGGTACAAAAGAAAGGAAACTTAATTCTGCGCCAAATAGGTTCAGTTTAGCAAAATGCTAAACAACTAGGTGCTGCGTAACGCTGGTTTTCAACTGAACTTTACGGTAAAGAGTACGTATGTAAACCAGCAGTGTGATTCTGTAAACATGTCGAAGTCAAGGCGTGGGTGAAGTGATCACGAAGTCAAGGCGTGGGTGAAGTGATCACGAAGTCAAGGCGTGGGTGAAGTGATCACGGAAGTCAACTGTCAAACCATACAAACAAGATAGAATGACAGCTCACTTGTCGTTCACTCCACCTAAGTGAACACGGTGAGATGTCAACTGAATATACCGGCAGTTCTGTAAGGTGTGACAAAACCGAGGGAATATGCTAGTCTTTTGTAGTGAATAAAAGGGGAAAAAGTTAGCTGTTACCTCGAGTGCGTAGTGTTAACTAAATACATAATAATTTTATAGGCTTTTTACGTTACGTGTCTAAACAGAAATTATGCGCATTACATTGACGCTCATTGACGGATATATAATTATATCGTCCATTATACTTATATAATTACACTTATACATATCAGGAACTAATTGGACGTTATATAAAGGTACCATGAACCTTAGACATAAGGTACATAAAAATATTTATGGTAATTTCGGTGTCAAACCAGTGGAATCTTTGCGAAGTGATGTAAGATGAATAGACGTAGCCAAGGGAAAATTAATCAATGAAATAATTTTAATTTTGATATTATTATTCTATTTATCATCTATGGCATATTGATTAAGAAATTAAAGTCAGTAATTTTAATCATTAAGTTTGTTTTGAGTGAAAGCTTGGCGTTTAACATTAATTCAATTGAATATTTTAGGAAATTCTCTTAGGGAAATGGTTTAATATTATGATAATAATCAATGAACATAATACTGTCTCTCTACAGTTATAAACTCTCGATAGCGTTGCCTTTTCTATTGCTCGCTTTTATACGCAAGGTTTGACTGTGAAGGTGTTTGGCAAATTATCATCACCGTCAACATCAACTTATAGTTACTGCTTTCTTATGTCATCACCATCAGCCTATAACAGTCCACTGCTGGAAATAGGCCTCTCCAAGTGCACGCCATTTGGCTCGATCACCGGCTACTCATCCAGCTACTACCAGCCACCCTACGAAGATCGTCTTTTGAAAGTAGTTTATTAAAATATTTTTTTTCCAGTGGCGGCCATTCGTAACGGGGATTCTTCGCACCCCCTACCTTGCCATTACCGTGACCGCCGCCAAAATCAGGAATAGCAAGGTAACCGGGAACTAGAGGCCATGGCTGATTTTGACTTGCCATTTGCCCATAATCGCCACGCTGGGCATGCGGGTTGGCGATCGCAGGTCGCTGCTTCTTGCACTAGTGACGCTGCTGCCCGTCACTAGTCAGCACCATTTAGTTGCCAGAGCCTCGTTAGTTGATCAGCAGGATGCACCACGAGCAGAAGTGAGGTTGACCGGGAGCACTGAGATAGTAAATGTGCCCCTTTTATTTAAATCCTTCTAGTTGTTTCTACTTTCTATGGTTATCGATACCAGAGTCGGTGTTTCCTTAAAGGAAGAGTGTATAGGTTCACAGCATCGCTTTCAGTCAGGTGAGATTGTAGTCCTACACGAGCGTATCAATAATGAATAACCTCGATTAATTTATTTTATACCCAGCCAGATTATTCTATGCAAGGCGTTTATAAATTTCCCAATCGCTAAAACATAATCCATGATGCAAAAACGGCCCATTTTCGTGCGCAGGGGCAGTTACATGGGTAATTTAATACCGATTGAAATATCAGGTTTTACCATTCACTTGACAATGACAATGAACAACGGATCGAATGGCCGATCACAACCGCTGTTTTACAATGCTGATTTTTTCATCATAAATGAGTTGTTAAAATTATTTTATGTGTCTGTTGGTTTGACTTTCAAGAGAGTAAATTCTCAGCCTTATCTTAATCAGCATAAAATAAAATTGGCGCGCTAAAACGGCCTCAGTGGTTGGATCTAGGGAAACATGCCAGGGATTTGCTGAAATTCCTTTAAGAAAATCTATATCTAGATATTTATATAATAAAGCTGAAGTGTTTGTTTGTTTAAACGAGCTAATTTCTTTAACAACTCGTAATAGTCAGTTTTGGAAAATTCGCTAGGCTATATGGAAATGGAAAAGCAACACCTAGTTTAATTAAATGTAGATAATAAAAGATATTTATTAGCATCCTTTAATAAATGTCGTGAAATCTAAACTAGAACGACTATTAACAGGTAACAATGTAAGTTATTCTATTTTTATGTTATTACGAGTACTAGCTTTCGCTCGCGAATTCGTACGCATTCCGTTTTTTCCCGTAGGAATTTCGGGAAATCCTCTCTTAGTGCACCACTACGGAGTGTAAGGAAGTTAGATTCCAATTTTAGCTTTCTAATATGACCAGTAATTTCGGCTGTGCGTTGATCGATAAGTCAGTCAGTTTCTGCTTCTATAATACAGAGAAATGAAGAGAAGACGTTAAAGGTTTCTTCGGAAGATCTACATTATCATTAAGTATCATAGGTTACTTTTGCCCTAGGCCCAATAAATGCCCAGTTCGTGCGACGCTGGGAAAAGATAGTGTCCTAATAAGTTGTAGGTAAACAAACTCGTACGTTCCATTGCACCTACTAAGTAGTCCATTGCATTTTTTGTTGGTCAGCAGACTGACCGACTACTGTCTAGTTATATCGAAAGTAAGAAAGTTCACTCAACGTTTATAGATGGTAGACCAGTTTTTATGAGTATTTCTATTCATTTTAATGTATTTTTTTATTTCTGTTTGTAGATCAATGTTAAGGTGAAAAAACTTAAACTTGTATTTTGCCTGATGACTTGATGTTGTCGGATTACTATCAAAGATATATTTGTAGGTAATAATAGATAAAGACGTGTACCATAGCGTAACTCATTCTGATGTTTCAATCTCTCATTTTGATTGCTTATGTTTAAACTAGCTGACCCGCGCAACTTCGTCTGCGTCACATTATTCATTTTTGCTCCGCTCCTATTGGTCGGTAAATGGGCTATCCAACACTAAATGATTTCAATTCAAACCAGTAGCTCCTGAGAATAGCGCGTTTAACCAAACAAACTCTTCAGCTTTATAATATTGGTATAGATTAATTCTATGCCAGCTTATTTATCTTCTTCTATTTTTTATTAATTATAATATGCGAAAGTTTGGATGACTGGACTGGTTTTATTACTCACGTTTAAACGGCTGAAAGGATCTGGATGAAATTCAGCACAGAGGTAGATTATAGTCTGAAATACTACATAAGGCAATTTTTTTCGTGAGTAGGTATGTAGTACCTATCTTGGGATATTTTCAAGATTCAAAGCATTTACTTCAAACATTTATTTCAAATGTCGTCTAGGTCTGTCAAAAACATGAAGATATCTGCAAATTTTAAAGCGTAAGTAGATCTCGAAAAATAACGTGCAAGAAACTCCACGGCCACTCTTTTTAAATATTAAGTTATGTATTACAAAAAAAATACTGGTTAGGTTGTCCTTGTTGCTTCTATACGTGAACACAATGTTAAGTAAAAAGAAAGTACGTCATCTATTTATTTATTTAAACTTTTCGCACAAAAAAGGTACAAAGGCGGACTTAATGCCTTATCTATATAGATAAGCTAGATAATTAGTGAAACCGTTCGTTGCTTCGCTCTACACGGACTCAATTGCAGAAATGCAGAGGCTTACTAAGTACGGAACCCTACAGGCCTGATCCGCAAGTTGAACCGTCCAAGGCTTCGCAACAACAGAACAAATCTACTATACCGGACGGACGGACCTCGCCACAATAAGTTTTGAGAAATTCGACCCTAGCTGAGACTGTTACAACCTTTTTAATTCCGAACCTAGATCACTACCTAACTCCAACAATGTTCAAAAATCGTGTGAGGGTCGTTCCCCAGTGGAAAATCTTAACACCGCGATTCAGAAAATCGCGTCACATGAGCAACGCCATCTATCGACCATGTCGTAAAGTAAACTGAAAAAATATTTGGCTGCGGAAGACGTTAAATAAGATTTAACGATAAATAACGTAAGGTATTAAAATGTTCACTATTATTTTGTCGCGTAGGTATTAAGTTTCTTATATAACTCATCAATGTTATTTTCATGCTTTCGTGCATTTTATTTTACTCAATAGATGGCGCTGTAATTGATCAGAATATAGTAGGCAGTTTCCAACTAAACTAAAAAAAAACAATATCTTTTGATTTTGTGGATCGATTTTGATCAAACCTACCTACCTTGAATCAAAATCAACAAAAACAAAAACGACTATCGAACGAATATATTTTGTTTTAACATTTTATAACAACGTAATTGAACTGTCAAAGCTCACACGTTACGATAAATGATAAGATAATGACATGTTCATTTTACTTTTGCTACATAATAAATTTTATTTAATTAAAAGATAACTCAAAAAACATTGGTTTGATTCTTCACAAATTGTTCACACACTAAAACTTTTCTCAACAGATGGCCTTGCAAGTATCTGTAGTCACAATGAAAACAACAAACAACCTCTTTTAGCGCTCGATTTGTAACTACAACTTTTCTCAATAGATGGCATTGCAAGTATCTGGAGTCATAATGAAAACAACCTATTTTAGCGCTCGATGAAGTTTCTTAAGTTTCACTTTACTTTTCCTACAAATTAAATTTTATTTAATTAAAAGATAACTCAAAAAACATTGCTTTGATTCTTCACAAATTGTTCACACACTAAAACTTTTCTCAACAGATGGCATTGCAAGTATCTGAAGCACAATGAAAACAACAAACAATCTCTTTTAGCGCGCGATTTGTAAATACAACTTTTCTCAATAGATGGCATTGCAAGTATCTGAAGTCTCAATGTTAACAACCTATTTTAGCGCTCGATGAAGTTTCTTCGTAAACTTTAAAATTCGATATCTTTTGATTTTGTGGGTCGATTTTGATGAAATAAACACTAAATGTTACTCAGTTTATCACTTAATATTTTGAAGTACCTAAATTTTGAACCCAATCAGTGGTTTATGCGTGATGCTCCTCCAAACGCACAGACAAACAGACGCACAGACAAACAGACAAACAGAAAAGAATTTCAAAAACTGCTTTTTTGTGTTCCATGTCATTTTTCTGACATTTCCATGTATTTGTTATGGCAAAATATTCAATGTACAGACACGGCGACTCTACGATTTTATTATATGTATAGATAGTTTAGTAATCATTTAACTTTAAAAAGAGTAATACATTGTTATTTTCTTCTTACCGTATCGCACACGCCCACGACTACGGCCATTTTGCGCGGATGTAACGTATATTTTCGCAACAGGGTCAATTCTACTAAGTTTTAAACAACTTTCGCATTCGCATTTCAATCGCAAATTGTCAAAAATGCTAATTTTCATACTTTTTTGACAGATTGCGATTGAGATGCGATACGATGCGAATGTGAAAATTAGTAGAATTGGCACCCAGTACATTGTACAAGTCTTGCTAATTTGTTCGAAAGAGTCACTACGGCTCTGGAACGCAAAGGACATTAGGATTGTACAAGTCTTGCGAATTTGTTCGAAAGAGTCACTACGGCTCTGGAACGCAAAGGACATTAGGAAGAACTCTGCTTGGTTTTAGTCAGTGAGAGTATGACGCTCCGCCCAGAGTGGAGGGAGTCATTTGATGATTTCTCAAAAAGAAAAACAGGTACCTACAACTTATCCATTTTAGCTTTGAATAAACTATTTTTATAACTTTTTAATACCTCCATATTAAAAAGGAGGTAACATTGCTTTGTTGTCGTTAGGTACTTTATATCCCAGAAAATCGTTTAGTATTTTGATAGGCCACTAAAGACGGGAAATAACTAGTTTCATTGTGTGTGTAGTTTCACAGTTTCACTCACAAAATCGTAGCAATATAAGAATAGAAAAATCATTTCTTGAAACAGCTGACAAAATATAAAATGGTAAACAATAGATTGATCAAATCAGTACAAAATTAATTTTTAAAGGGCTACTAACTTGCTAAGGCCATAATTAAATGTGAACATTACATTGCAATTTACTGCATTATGATAAGATAAGCCTAATGCACTTTCATTAAAACAAGTTCGGTTTCATTGTTCAAATAGTGTAGATCAAAATCAAATAATTACGAGAAAATCACAAAGGAATTTGACTATTCACTCTATAATGATTAAAAATGGTAGGTAAACTGTATCAACTAACTTTCACTTCTAAGAGAAATTATGTAATGTTTAATTTATTAAATTAAATATTTACTTGACGCACGCAGTGACGCATTTACTTTAATGTTCTTATTTAAATAACGGTCTTTATGATAATCATCATTATGAGACTTATAGTAAAAAGCGTTCTTCATCATTTACCTACCGGCCTACTTTGTCATTTACTAGGCTTAGCAATCTCTTTTCCTATGCCAATTCCAAGGCTTCCAATAACTGTGCTCTCCTGAGCCAGGCCATGTCCGTCTAACCGTGATGACAACAATGTCATCTGTCCACCCGCCGGAGGACCAACATTGCTTCTACCGATCCTTGGAAATCACTCAGTCACTACGCCTATTACGTGTTCAGATATAGAGGTCTGCTAGTCTATTCTGTAAATAACCATTTCGATATCGACTTCACCTGAGTGACTAAGCTTACAAAGTGAACTTTATTTCACACATCATAAGGTTATATTTATACGACTTTGAAACTCACCTCGGATTCCGCTGTCGAGACACGAAAATGTTACAGAATAGCACTGCTGACATTTGGTCTAGTAGCCTGCTATAGTAAGATCTATCAGAGAAAGACATATCGTAATGGGATCCCTACTTACTTGTACAGACTACTTTTACATACATTTTGATACCGGAACTATCTTCTTCTTTTTTTTTCGATGGGTTTACTCTTGACTCTAGTCTTGGTCAGAGATGACAGAAACAAAGTCTACGATGGAGCGAGCTTACCCAGAAGGAGCCTGTTCACTCTAACTTTGAAGAGATTAGGGTTGTAAGGAAACACAGACAAACTATCAATTAACGTTAGAATAATTTTAGAATTTTGGGTAAATATCACACTTGTGTTATGCTCTCATTTTTGCACCCTATTGCGTAGTCTTAAGGTACTTTTGGCATTTTCAGTAAGTGTAACTTAAGTTAGTATCTTATTATTTTCTGTGTTTATGTGTATACGAGACTTTTTAGGATTTTGAGTAGTTTTTAGGTATTGGTTTCCTTTATCGACTTTTAAATAATATCAATATGGATTATTTATAATTATGTCCCTAAGATCTTATTTCATAAGCATATTGCTGGATATGACTTAGCAGCTTATGAAAGCGATCATTAGGAAGTCACTTTAGTTATGGGGTTAAAGATATCTGTCATCATCATTATATCAGTAGGAAAAGTTTACTTCTTAAACCTCTTAATGTATCTACGATCTAGTCGGAATGCTTGACTTGATCTTTGATCTTGCGAGGGGCAGCTTGTGGCGTTAATTTTCACCATAAGACAGTTGTTTAAGAAAATGGTTATTCTCTTGATTGATGGGCTGATTAATTCCTGGGCTATGAGGAACCATATTAGTCGAATTTCAGAAGAGCTATTGTGTCTCTCTCATACTACATACAACTAAGGCGGACCATACACCTACAATAATATTGCACAATATTTTTACTGTGCAATATTATGTTTATTGTGCAATAATTTTGAATACCCTCTTTGTAAACGAACACTCAATAAAATACACCAGTGGAATTGACAAAACATTCGTGTCAATATTTTTGTTCGGGACGGTTCCAAACAGTTTAATAGAAAATATTGCACATTATTATGCCTACACGTAGGTACACGAAGTACAAGAAAATATATGGCGCAATAAATTTTAAACTCCCTCGAACTTTTGTTCAATCATTGCGCAATGTTTCAATACTACCCCTAAACGTTCAAAAATATTGTGCAATGTTATTGTAGGTGTATGGGCCGCCTTAGACGAAGAAGAGAGAAACATTTTCGAACTTTTTAAGCTTAATTTACTGAAGTTTTCACGATGAGATTTTTACAGAACAGACCAGCTGTTCAATGATGCATTCAATATGTTGTAAGTTTACTTTTAAGCACTTATAGGGTCTTACCCTTATGTGGTAAGTAGTTATGGTACAAGAGTGATTTCATAACCAACAAAATAAAATTAAATGTTACGAATCTGGTGACAAGAATGAACGAGCAACAGACAGATGCAGTCTTAAAGTCATTCATCGTCAGCTTATAAAACCACTGCATACTCGACCATACATTACAACTTACTCGAAGTTTGCAATTTTGTCCTTAATTCCTTATGCGATTTGTATTATATTGGCAAATCACATTTTTTGCAAGCAATGCACCTTACATAAGGAAGATTTGATGAAATACTAACAATTGTAAGATTTATATTTTAATGGATTATTAATATTTTGTAGAACTCTCTCTTTTATTGCTTTAGGAAATTGTTTGGTACGATCATATCAGAATGAAATGATGTCGTTTGTTTTGCTACAGGCACTTTACAGGATGACGAAATTAATTGTCTAAACATTTTCTAGTTTTACATTAGCGGAATAGGGTTTATATCAGTCTGGGAGGATATATGTATGAGAAGGCCAATCTCGTACATTAAAAGCGTTCAAATTCCAGTTGCGGTATCATATCAGCGACAATCAATATAAAAATATTTAAAATGTATGGAAGTTAGAAGTATTTTAGAATGCCAACGCACCTTAAAAATTGCTTCTCTGGTATAACTCTATTATTTCAAGGTAGGACGATGGCCAAAGAACCAATTCTAAACATTTTTAGGGTTCTATACCTAAAAGGTAAAAACGGGACCCTATTATAACTAAGCCTCCGCTATCTGACTGTGTGTCTGTCTGTCACAATCACAATCCCTGATAGCTAGAAAGCTGTTATTTCACAGATTGTGTATTTCTATTGCCGCTATAACAACAAATAATAAAAATTAAGGTTCATGGTACGGAACCCTTCGTGTGCGAGTCCGACTCGCTTTTTTTAAAAAACTTTCGCATTCGCATGTCAATCGCAAATTGACAAAAAACTTTCATTTTCATGCATTTTTCACAGATTGCGACTGACATGCGAAAGCGAACGTTGCTTAAAAATGAGTAGAAATTGGCACTCTGGTGAATGCCGTGGGAGTCTGCTGGATGCAAGAAACACGGGACCAGGGGGGCTACTCTCTAAGCCCGACGTCCGTAGTTGCGGGCGTATTCTACTCTGTACTACCTATTGACTACCCCACACATCTCCTGTATCGATCCTGGAACCTACCAACTGTTCGCCAACTGTACAGTGTACATCCTAACTACGGTACTTAAACAGCACTCCCTTACCCCTTTGGACAGGAATACTCTGCTTAAATGTCGCCGTAATGCTGTAGTCCCCGGTTCCCATCTATTTAAGCATTCATTTACGCATAGGTTCTTCTGTTTCACCGGTCCCTATCTCTACAATAAACTTAATACTGCACTTAACTTATATCCATTAAGTAAACAAGAATGCAAAAATAACGTGTTAAATTTTCTACTGACATGTGATTATAAAACTACAGAAGAGCTTATTGAGTTAAAACCATATCCATTAACACATATACGCAAGCACACAACACTTACACAACTCCCTCGCAATATTCGCAAAACTCCCGCACAAAACTCACACAACTCCCGCACAACACTCACATTATACTCACACAATAGTTACGCTATATGCTATTATAAGTTATCTGGTTATATTTTATGCTGTCACACTGATATATTGTGTAAACGTGAAACCTAATTACTGTTACAGTTACTGGTCATGAATTTCTGGAAAGTTAACTGCGTCCTGAAATACAGACTCGGCCTAGCTCAGGCGCAGTTGCTCATTTTTATTATTTTCTTATGTCAACATTTCAATTGCAATAATGTACAACTTGTAACAATTTTAAAATGAACAAATGAAAATAAATAATTACCTACGAATTTACGATTAGTCCCAAACTCGAACTAATAATGAACGACAACACGATTTAATAGTAACTGTCAAATCGTGTTGTCATTAATTCTTAGTGGTTAGGTGATTCAATACGGAGTAGAATACGTCCGCAACTAAGCCCGAAACTACGGACTTCGGGCTTAGAGTGTAGCCCCCCTGGCTTTGTGGCGCCCACAAGTGGACGTATTTCGGCTCGGGGAATTTCGACAACTTTTTTTTTTCTTTTATACAAAACGGGTAAACTCTTGGCCCAAATCTCACCTGATGGAAAGTGATGATTAGGCCGAAGATGGAGGCGAGCTTCACCCGGAATCCTCTAACACAGAGGAACTGGCTATCATACCTCTAACTGCCGGAACACAACAACAATGGCGACAGACTTAGATAAGATGGTGGTAGCTTGCCAGGCGGACTTAGAACAAGTCCTACCACCAACCAAACCGAGCAAAACATTTGCCCCCCCTGGGAATCGAACCCGGGACCTCTGGGTCTGAATCAGGTGGACCACGGAGGCGGTTAGTGTCACCTGTTTAGCACCACCCGGGTACCACGTGTAGGGATTCGCTGAAAGGTATTCTCCTACGGACGCGGGTGACTCGCCTCCCGGCACTACTATGACAATAATTAAGCCATGTTACGATTATTGATTAATTACCAAACAGCTCACTGCCCATATTTTATGAATATTCAAAATTTATTTACAATTCAATTTAGGGAAGATGCTACCCAACCCAAAAAAGCTAAAGTAAATATAACGGAACGGAATACAGACGATCGATATTTTCTGAATATTTCGTAATGTTTACCGATTTAGAAATGCTGATATCCAAATCATGTGATTTGATTTTAATTTTTTCGTGATTTGTATCATCGTTCCTTTCCAATCTAGAAATACTTACTTAACTAAGAAAAAAAAAACTCCTTTACATAAGTTATATGGTTGCATCTTGAAATGCATATTTTATTTCTTATCAAATAGGCGGCAGTCTATTAGCTAATTAGATGACTATGAATATTTATTTGAACTGTATCAACTTTGAAATACAAACTTTAAAATCTACAGTTGATCTGTAGATTGCAAAGTTTGTATTTCTGGGTAAACACTCACCGTCTTTGTATATGTTTAAGGCAGTTTCAATATTTTTTCCTGACGGAAAACCACAACATATATTTGTTACCCTGGAAACCTCCCTATTATTCAGTTTGCCCATATAGTTTCGTCTCTCATTTGGACCAGACAAATTGGTTATTTAAATATAATTCATTGAGCATGTTTTAAAAACCTAATGATAGCCACGCGTCGGTAGCAAAACGAAATGTTTAAATTTAATTAATCGCAGGGGGACTAAATAACTAATGCTAATGTCCATATAGTCACTGTCTCTAATGGGAATAATATGTTAAATTAATTCAGGGTTCACATGTAATTTGTCGATAGACGCGCGCGTGGTTATTCAATCTTAACATTCCTATGTGGGCAATGAAGAGATAAATTAAGGAACAGGTTTTAAAGAAAAATCTAGTGTATTCTCGCGGCTTTACTCCTATGGACCATTCGTGCTTGTACCTATTTTCCAAGATAAAAAATAAGGAAGCATATGATACACAACAACACATAGATGATAATGAAACTCATACAAAAAGAAAAAGAAAAAAAAACATTTTATTTATTGTATTAGATGTATTACGAATTGTAAAGTAGGCATTAATTTTGTGATATAACAGTATAACGGTGCTAGTTCAGAGGTCAAGCTACTGCGGCAGAAATGCCTTGAGGGGGTTTAAGAAAATACTTTTGAAATAAGTCTTGTGTTACGCAGTCTATCATGTAGACGTGGTTTTGACAAAATCTATTTCTCATATTTATCATACATCAGCATACAGCTGAATAAATTATTTCTTTGGCCGCATTTCCACCTGCAAGCAATTTGTATGTAAGTTTATTTAGATTATCAGACAATTAAAAAAAAAAAAAACACTGCCCCACACTAGGAATTACTCCTGTACGTGTACGTTCACAAACACACAAACTCAAATACAAAAACAGCCAGACAACATCTGTAGGGCATATAAATATTTGTTCCGTGCGGGAATTGAACCCGCGACACGCAGCGAAAATCTGAAACTAGTCTAGTCAATTTACATTATTTTACACAGATTAGATAGCCGGTCGCGCCATGTAGAATATAATTATATTATGCGGCTTTCGGTTAGACTGTAAATTCCACTCCTTAGATTCAAGGAGTGGAATTTAATGCCAGAGTCTATATTTCCTTCTACAACCTGATCTTCTTCTTTCTTTTCGATTCGATGGTTAACTCCTTAGAGTTTTCGTTCTAATGGGAGGCTAGGTTAATTGCAGTGTCGGTGGCATTATATCCCCCAAAGTATAAGTGTATACGCACTTGCGGCATTACAACGCGTTGCTCATATTCTGAAAGCTTATATTCTGAACTAGCTTTTGCCCGCGACTTCGTACGCACATTTCCCGTTTTTTCCCGTTCCCGTAGGATTCCGGGAAATCCATTACTGCGGAGTGCACTAAGAAAAGATTTCCCGAAACGGAGTGTAAGGAAGCTACATGCCAAATTTCAGCTTTTTACGACCAGTACTTTCGGCTGTGCGTTGATATATAAGTCAGAGTCAGGTTTGTCTTTTATATATATAGATTATGATACAAGAGTGAATAGGTTACCTCTGTCCAAGTTTGCTCCATCGTCGACAACATCATCGCTTACTATCAGTAGTGCGATTCACTAAGGAAGAACATCTTTACAACCAAGAAATCATCGTTGAAACATCTGATGTGGCATATATTTAACAGATGTTTCAACGATGATTTCTTGGTTGTAAAGATGTTCTGCCTTAGTGAATCGCACTACAGGTGAGATAGTGGTCAAACGCGGTCCTATGAATAGTAAAAAAGGCTTGGTAAATTGATAGATGTAAATTGATGGGTGCTTCCTTCTCAGCAACTCTTTAGAACTTATGCAATAAGTAGCATAAAAAATGGGTTGTAAATGGTTTCCACATTTCGCAAATTGTCTGGAACAAAATGCTTCGAATACTTTCAAGGATTCTCTCATTCACACAGTACTTATGAAACATCATGTACCTATTATGGATAAGATCTACAACTTTTCTTGGGACAATATAGCGATCATTTAGTATATTATTTCATATTATGTACCGTCGAGAAATGAA
Organism: Ceramica pisi; assembly: GCA_963859965.1. NCBI lineage: Eukaryota > Metazoa > Arthropoda > Insecta > Lepidoptera > Noctuidae > Ceramica > Ceramica pisi. The sequence continues at coordinate 15,220,447 of OY982539.1, read as the reverse complement.
TAAGAGTATTTTGATCTATTGAGTAGTGCATTATTTTGTATGTTATGCAGTGAAAGAGGTTGAGCTTTAGGGCAATTTAAATTGCATCGCGGACCGACTTTTTGTTAAATCCATTTAAAAAATAAAATAATTAAAATAAATTATCTATTTATTTCAGAAATTTATTTCATATTTACCTATACAACATTGTTAGTATCATTAGGTACAACTTACCAACTACGTTAGTACACAAATAAAAAGATGTTAGTAACATAAAACTTAACAACTATGTTAGTAGACATTAACAGTTACAGGGGCATGTAGAAGTACATGATTAAAGGACAATCCAGTTTGTTGGCAATGACACTCAGGTGACCGTTGGTGCTGGCACGCACTCTGTGCAACAATGATGCTGCTCGCTTGCGCCTGATTGCAGCGAAGCTGTCGGTCTGGGCGTCCGCAAACATCCCTGAAGCACTACATAAGCGTGGCAGCCCCAGGCCCGAACAGCATCCTGAATGCATTAATGTACTGGACGCGAAGAGCATTAACGGCTTTTTGAGTGTAGTTTGTCCAGAGGCTACACGTGTAAAACCCCTGACAGCATGCTTTAAAAAGTGATATTTTAACAGCACCCGTGCAGCGTGAGAACCTTCAGACCAACATATACACCTCACTGCCAAAGTGCCAACGCTCTTCGCTCCCAGTCCACGTCTAGATTGATTGATTTAAAACTGACATAGGTACTTTTGTTTATACTTAATGTGCAATTTTCTTTATTTATAACTCCACACCTGTATTTCCCAAAAGGTTTAAGCAAAGGTGCCATGGAACCATTCACCAGTTAATGTAAAGAAATGAACCAATGAACTTATGACAGACCGCTTTAGCGTTTCATGCCTACCCTACTTTATATAAATACACCTACACTTGATGTCATAAAAAACAAAACGTCTTTCACTCTCTCCTCGCTCACCTACTCACTCATTCACTCTTTGTTTCGAATTATATCATGTATTATGTTGAAACGCCATTCAATTATGATTTCGCTAAATAATCCACTAGTCACGTGTCCAGCTATAAGATTCAATTCCCTACTTTATATAAATACACCTACACTTGATGTCATAAAAAACAAAACGTCTTTCACTCGCGCAGATCTCCTTTTAGAAGTCATTTGATTTGAAACTTGTGTTATTGTGATAAGATTTATATTTGAGTACTGATCTAACGATCTGAGAGGTTTTCTACGATTCATCATGTGATACTGTTTTTGTTATTTTATTATAATAAATGTATGTCTAAGGTCGTTGTAATGACTGTTTCGATAGTTAACGATTGCGTATTAGTTGATTAGAGTATCGAATGTAGATTGTTGTGATATATAATGGGGCACGCCATTTTAATTTATTGAGTTTTGAAAGATTTGTGACGAAAGGGCCTTTAATTAGTGATTAGTTGTGCTATAGCTCATCTGATTCTTCTATTAAACTGGCCATCGATTACGTCATTAAAATGTGTAGGTAATACTGTATCAAGTGTAATATACGATCACTGATGATTTTAAATAATCGTGTTCCGTAATTGATCTTCTTTGCCAGAGCTGGGAGTGTATTTGTGTCATATATGTACAGAATATGACAAATAAGCTTATTTTCAGGTTATTCATAAGTATTTTCAGGTTTTTGTATCAAGAAATATGAAAATGCTCATTGAGCGAAGAAAAAATCGACCTAACTATTTATGTCTCTCGTACTTGACTGAAGGCTCATTTTTCAGATAAGGGAAAATAGCGTCCATTGAAAAATTATACCTAATTGACGGAACCGAATTTTCCGTTTTCCTGGAGTGAAATTTTAGACGGAAATGACAGAGGTCTAGTTTCGTCTCTATTACTATTTCTGGTTTCAGGAGACGACCAAACATAACGTAACTTCAATTTATCAAAGCTAATCTGTTATTTCAACAAGACACGATATTTCCGTTTTGAGTGAGTACCGATAAGTGTTTATATTCTGCTAATTTTACATTAATTGGCATTACTAGGTGTGTAAAATAAGATTATAAAGCTAACTTGCTCGAATGACATAATTATTAATTGTGGATCAGAATCACCTTTTTAATATTTTGCACAGGCGTTCACGTAAATACATAGGCATTTTGGTATTGGTATTTCTAGGTCAAAAAACCTTAGTTTTGTGTAATGTTATGTAAGGACAAAATGTTGTAAAACGCAAACAAATGGGATTGTAACGTATAAGACAGTGACATCTTAGATCTTACCTCTCACTTGCATACAAACTGCGAGCCATAATAATTCTAAGCGCAAGACGTATTAGGCTGCGTTTCCACCAGAGATGTGTGAGGATGTGTAGCGAGGGATGTGTTTGTTAAGGACCAATAGAATCGCGTCATTTACCTAGCCTCGCACAGCGTAAGCGATTCTATTGGTTCTTAACATACACATCCCTCGCTACGCATCCTCGCACATCTCTGGTGGAAACGCAGCCTAAGGTGTGTTTAGAGGCAAATAAATAAATGAATGAAGAAAATGCAATATTTTGAGCTTAAAACAAATTATAAGTACCAACGTAAGATTTCATCAAAACTTAGTTGAATTAATTAATTTAATAAATTGTAGTATTATTGAAATAAATCAAATTAACCGATTAGCAAATGATGGAGCATATTATCTTAATAGTACTTTACTGCAGCGGCCCGCAAAAGAGGCATTGATGGACAAAGACAAGAGGAGTTGTGGCCACGTCCACTTGTATAGTACTTTCCTCAAATAATGCGCGGAATATTAAAACTAAGTAATACCTAGGCACAATTTTATGTTTGAAATTCAATTAATTTTCAAAATCATTGACAAACAACAATAATTTTTCCCGTGTTAAACTGTTCATTTGTTTTTTGTTTTAATAGGTAAACAGCTGTCTATTTGCAAGCCAGTTCGAAATTTAAATAAAACATTTTCAATTTACCTCTTCGGTTGCCATCTTTCGGAGTAAAAGATCATTCCATTTTTAAATTACACGACAGATATGAGTTTTCTATGTAATTTATTTGGCCGCTAAACACGACAGATATGGATTTTCATACGTTTTTTGGCGGCCGCTCAGTTGCAGACAAAACCAACGAGCAGATAAAGTGCACAGTGAATAATTCATTAGCGGAAAAACTCACCTGCAACAATCTTCGTTCTAAACGCGCCTCAAAACTACAATTCTTCCAAATCGTGCATCACATTGTCTAAAGTAACTGTTTACTCACAATTTTATATAATTAAAAACTCACTAACGAGCTAATTGTTATTATTACGTAACTATTTATTTTCTCGCGAACTGTCTCTTTTCTCCGACTCATTATACACAAGAGTACATTCCCGCCATTGTTCCAAATTTAAATTAAGGCGGTTACGACGGAATAGTATTATATTAAATGTGACGGAACAGTTGCGTGGTATAGACAAATGAGTTCGACTATGTACAACCTTTTTTTTTTTAACGTATTTTGATGCACACTGTTTCTACTACGTTTAGTCATTAAGAATGCAAATGAGGATTGATGCAAAAAGTTTCTTAATGTATTGTTTGTTTGCAGCAATCATTTGTATACTTACTTCCTGTGCCACAAAGATCAAACTATTATCTTTTAGATTTTCTCATTGTGTGGATATGTGAAAAATTTTACTCACGACTATTAGACGTCTGCAATAGGTATGGTGTTTGAAAGAGGCGCAAAAAGATTCTGCTCAATTTACTATTGCGCTAAAATTAGATTTGGATTTCAAAAGGTTTGACATCTTATTTCTGAAATCCTGTTTATATTATCTCCGGTTACAGGTGAATGCTGTTGTGGGTACCTACGTACTATAAACTATACTCGACCTTCAATTGAAGTGCATAAGCAGTGTGACTCAATACTTATCCGTTTCAGATGACTAAGTTTACTTTGGCACAAAAAAAAGAATTCGATACACTTCAGATCTATGCACATCTGTTAGGAAAGAACGGATAATAGCGTGGAGAGGATACATTATGACGACACTGTGTTTTGAACACGGAGTAGAATTGCGTCAGAGACTGAGCTTGAAATGATCGTTTTCAATTCCCAATGAGGGTGTGGTAAATGTTGATGCGATTTTCTAGTTGCTGCTCATACAGAGAGATTTTCCTTTGCGCATTATCATTATCATCATTTTATCAGCCGAAAGACGTCCACTGCTGACAAAGGCCTTCCCAAAGCTACCCGCGACCCTTTGCATGTACCAGTGTATATTAGCAATATGGATATCAATTGAAAAACGCGTCCATCTTAAGTCATTTGATACTGTAAGTGTACAAAGAGCGTCCATTTGAAGTGAGAATCGAAATGAGTTGATAAAATGATAAGCTGACATTTGTGAAACCGTATCTAGAAATGTGTAGATATAAAAAAAAGCATATCAATAGTATATTTTCTTTTTACTTTGTAAATGTAATCTAATAAAATTAGTTTCTTTTTCCAAAGTAGGGACTTTTTTATCTATACTAATATTATAAAGCAGAAGAGTTTGTTTGTTTGTTTGTTTGTTTGTTTGGTTGAACGCGCTAATCTCCGGAACTACTGGTTCGATTTGAAAAATTATTTTAGTGTTAGATAGCCCTTTTATCGAGGAAGGCTATAGGCTATATATCATCACGCTAAGACCAATAGGAGCGGAGCAGTAATGAATAATGTTACGCAGACGACGTTGCACGGGTCAGCTAGTGCATTATAAAAGCTTAGAATAAATGTTTTTGTTTGTTTATTAAATATAGCTTTTTTGTGGAAGCTTAAGCGTGGTTTCTGTGACTACCTATTCTGAGTACCTACTTTACTTTCCTCATGTTATGTCTTACATTGCATTGCAATGTATTGCAGACAACATAAACCATCTTACGAGCTTAAGTACTGAGAACTCCATTGCAAAATACGTGTTATGTATTAAAGCATAAAACACAAATTACCTATTTTGAATAATTGCAGTAATCAACTAATAAAAGGTTACGAAAACTGAATCAAAACAATTAAATCGACTATTATGTTTACGGAAATTATGTGAGGAATGTTTTTTGCTTGTTACAAGAACTGAATAGGTACCTACATATATTTTGCAGTAATTTTACAGACAGCTGGAAAGGAAAGAAATTGATAGATTAGATATAATTTTAATTGTTTTTTTATTTGAGATGGGTTTGCTCTTGACTCTAGTCTTGGTTAGAGATGACAGAGACAAAGTCTACGATGGAGCGAGCTTACCCAGAAGGAGCCTGTTCATTATAACTTTGAAGAGATTAGGGTTGTAAGCGTTCGGAAATACAGACGCAGGCAGAGAGTTCCACTCCTTTACTGTGTGCATTAGTATTGTGTTCTATTTTTTAAGTTTAGATTTTTAAGTATTAGCCGTAAGTTGATGTTTTTAATTTATTTGTTGTGTTTGTAAACCACTATTGTATTGGGATATCCTGTAAAGATGGTGTGTGAGTTTAAATAAATAAAAGACGTTTGGAAACGCTTAGTGTTATACTTAGTTGCCAATTGTTACCGAGCTAAGTATATTAATTTTTCGTTACTTTAAATCTTCCCCACCGAATTTTGTTTGGCAATCTCTAAAGAAGTTAGCCAAGTATGCAGGAGATATAATTGCGCATAAGTTTGCGCGCAAACGCAAGTACTCTCTGTTTCTTAAATCTCGTAGACCGATGGCACTGCAATCCGACACTACCAGTGAGAGAACAAGCATAGAGCTTTTCGAGGCACGAGAATGTCACACATTTTCAAACTCCAGTGTGCCACTTCTACTAATTTTCAAATTCGCATCGCATTCGCATCTCAATTTAAGGCTTTTTGACAGTTTGGCCGATTGACATGCGAATGCGAAAGTTGTTTAAATTAGAAAAATTGGCCCTCAGGTTATGCTGTGAAATTATTGATGTAAAATCCCAATATACAACTTATTGCCCGACAGTCGCGTTTGGGACCACGAGACCTTTCAGGCATTTTTTTTTGGGACAAGCCCGCCACACATTCCCAACCACTGCAACTCCTGAAAGCGAGAATCAACAGTGGCGACCACCAGAAAAACGCCGAGCTAATGAAGCCCGACGAGTCCCGGAGAACTCAACTTGAGTGTGTATATTGTTTTATAGAATCATAGAATCATAGAGTGCTAACTGTTTTTTTTTTTTTTGTTTCGTGTCATGTATTAATTACTTTGCATTCTTCTCAGTGTATAAATTCTAGTTCCTAAAATGTAACAGACAGATGTGTTGCTGGGGAGTTTGTTGGCCACTTATTCTCCACAGCTAAAACACTAGGAAGTGGTGACGGGCGGGCGTTTTGGGGGACTGTCTTTTATAGAACTTGACGTTCAAAAAGTGCTGGTTTTCAGCCTCATTTGAATAAATGACTTTTGAATTTTGAACTGTCTTGGATCCCGTATCGAAATTAATCAGAAGAGTACAGCGGAGGAGTAGGAAAAAATAACCTTAGAGGCATGCGTTAAGCATGAAAACTTATATATGTTAGTTCCGTTACCTGTTCTCGTCCAACACACCAGGAGTACCTAGTTACATAGGCACAGCCTAGTAGCCAGACTCCATCAGACACTTATAATATGAGTACCTAGTTGTAAAGAAATACTTTTGATAAATGAGATGACATTCCAAGCGTAGTTCCCTTGCAATGAGAAGAACGAGACAAGCAAGCAAGGTATAAAAGAGTGTCCGTGGAGAAACTCCACGGACACTCTTTTATACCTTGCTTGCCTTGCTTGGTAATAAAACAGCTTAATTGTAAAGTTAAAAGTTGGATTATCGAGCTTTGTGTCATGAAAAGTTCAAGTTTACCAAGTGGGTAATCAAATGATGCAACTCGTGTCACAAGGTTTTGTGGGTCTCTATGTCTTGAAACAAACTACTATAGTCTGAGTTTTTCGATTGATTAATTACGGTCTCACATCATACTAGAACTTTTTGCGCTTCACGAAAGCTTGGCAAGATATTCCACTGACATTAATAAATCGTGTAAAAAACCTACATTTGGAAATTATTAAGGCGTTCTGATGAACCGAAATAACCAGCAGTTATCAGCGCAATGTTTGCATAAATGTCTATGGTACTTGCGTTTTAGCATGGTAGTAGCGGTCACTGACCTTTATTTTCGAAAAGTTGACAGTTTATCTAAAAAAACGACTGTTTGGACATTTACGTGTTGTTTTGTAACTTACAATGACATTTCTGTCAAAAAGCGACAATTTTGCAATATTTTTAACACAACTATTTCCAAAAGCAGTAGCGAAGTATGAAAAAAACTTACGACCAAAAGTCGAATCGTTAGGAGGTCATCTTTAAAGTCGTAAATGTAAAAACTGGATATATTTTACTGATTTACTTATTAATATTTTACTACCTTATTTAATCCTAAAAGATATTAGAGAAAGAGCATTGACCGCAAATCCCTTGCTAAAACGAGGCGACTATATCTAACTACTATAGTGTACATCAATTTCTCGAACCAGTTAAATTGAAGATTTATTAAGATGTTAAACCAAGCCCAATCGACACTTCTCTATTGAGTTTCATCATGTAATTTACTGGGTAATAAACAAGAAATTACTACATGAGCCGAAATTATGAGCTACAAAAAACGGTGAAGTAATTTTAAGTACGTGAAAGATGCGCAGTTGCTTAGTTTTAGCTTCTGTTTGGTATGAAATAAAAAGGAAACAAATATATTATTATTTATCTACATTTTAATAGAAATCAAGTTTTTGAATTATTTTGGTTTTTGTCTGGTTTCACTAACAGTACCTACTTTATTTGTAAGGAAAGTTTGATTTTCTGTCTATCAAGTTTCTGTTCAAAATTTCAACATAGGTTTCAGATTGCTGAACCTAAGACAGATTTATTTTTCAGTCATCCCATATGTTAAAAAAAGAGTATCATTCACTGGGTCAGTTGGTTTCGCTTTTTGTTGATTTATGTTTTGCCTGAAAATTGGTCTTTGGCATTAAAGAACTGTTTGACACGTTCTTTACTCAAAATATTCAATTCAGAAACCCACCCATTATTTTCACCAGACACAACTGCTTTTATGCTTTATTTTTATAATTTTTTTCGGGGAGACCCGGTCCTTTGGTAGGCGTACCAGGGGCCGAAACCAACTCGCAGAGAGAGTAGACATTTCAAATGTAATGTTGCACCATTATTTTTAATTACGATTTATTTCAATTTCCGAACAATTCAAGCGCCAGGCAAACGCCAAGCTTATTAGAAACACCTGAAGGGCAATTCTGCTTATTTTAAAACAATTTTCGCATTAGCATGTCAATCGCAAACTGTCAAAAAAGCCTTAATTTTCATACATTTTTGACAGGTTGCGATTGAGATGCGAATGTGTAAATTAATAGAATTTGCACACTGATTATTGGAAACTTACCGATTGTTTTGTCAAGTAGGTAGCTTTAAATAATTGTTGCTGGTATGTCATCAATGCAGACAAACCAAATTTTTTGCAATATTACGAGTCTGTTCAGCCTACCCGCCCGCGGTATGCAAATAAATCGAAAGCGCTACCGACCATCTGTTCTACGTTCACTAGGCGAGGGTGCGTCTTTTGATTTCTTCGAATTTGTTTATTTTCTGTCAGAAAAATAATTGCTATTCAAAAGTGTGTTGTGTGTTCATGTTGTGTATAAATAAAAAAGAAAATGTGATTCTCTTTGACACTAACAGATAAAATTATAACTCTTTATGCTCATTGTTTTTATTTTTTTATTTCCTGTTTAGGCTGGCTGGTTGTATACCCAGTTATGCAAATATTTATGGAAAACCTTTGCCAAACTGGGGTACCAAATATTTTGTCTCTGATAGATAACGCTAGCGTTTCACATAAGAATTTTTTTTTACAACGGAGTTGAACACTTAAGGTGGCTCTAGTCGATATTTTTTCCATAGAAACTTCGGGAGGGTATTACTCCGCTGTTTGACAGAGTACATCAAAAGTTAAACATAATATCGTTTTGTCATATTATTAGTTTTGTCTGTATGGAAACAGAATGGTAAAATAAACCGCCATTAAAAAGTTATGAGCCACCAAAGTTTCGTTTTTCTTGCCAATTTTAACGCATCTTTGGGCGTAAATAAGTAATAAACACAATGTAAAATCTTTAAAACCAAGTCGGTACCGACAAAGCTCAACTATCGAAGAATTCAATAACTTTTATTTTTAATCGATATATGCAGTAGTTTTTTCATAAAACTCGATTTACGAAAGGCCTTCTCATATTTTTTTACGCGCGCGTTTTACTATGAATTATCGTGCCTCTCACTGAATAACGTTCCCCCCGGTGCGGTGCGGGGGGACAATGCTCACGCACACGTGCGTATTCAAGTTACAACTGTGTCTGCTGCGGTGTGCTGTGGCCTGTGGCCTATGTCGTTCATACGTATACGTAGGTAGACTATACTCATTGGCTTGATTTTTGGATTTCAACATTATATTTTATATCTGTTTGACTTCGCACTGTAGTTTGGACTCCGTATTTGCGTTTGAAATTGTTATTGTTGCTTTGAGTGGACGCTGCATAAGTACGTGACATTGTTTTGAATCATTGAAAAAGTTTAAAAAACCACATATTATAAACAATGGGTAGAAAAGTCATAATTTGGCGTCGTGACCGGGTCTTCGACACCGCGTCGCTGCCCGCGCCCGCTGCAGTGTAAAATCATCGCGGCGGGATGCTATCGCGCAATGAATTTTCAACTCTCGATGTTGAAACCAATGATATAATTATAAGTTGAAACGGTGTCTTTTTTTGACGCGTTGGGATTAACTCTGCTGAGTGCTGGGTTCTCAACGCTCGGCTGAACGGAATATTTTTACGTCCGTGCGTACGGTGGCTAAGCGTTCTTACAATCGAGCGACATGACGCCGCCGTGCCACCGCCGCCGCACGCGTCTACGACAGGGATAACTGCACGCGTCGTTGGTGGTCGTTGAAGCGCCCGTCGACAGCCAACGACAAAGGTTGCCGGCCGCCAGCGGCAACGTGTCGCTCGTTTAGTTGAGTACCTAGGTAGCAGGTAGCGAAATCCAAAGTTCAAGCCAGGGTCAATGTAATGTTTGTTACTGGGTTCATTCTATTTGCTTTCAAAATAGTTTCTTGCAATTGACAAACCTAATTTTGTGTTCGTAGGTACTTTTGCGGCGGACAAGACTTTTTTATGGATGGGAAACCAAATAACTGCTCCCGCTTTGGGCAAAGCAGAAGGGAGTGTCAGACTCTTCTTGACTAAAACCCATCCGTGTTCCTCCTAATGCCCTCTGCGTACCGTACTTACCAGGGCCGCGGTAACTCTTTCGAACAAATTCTGCAACATCATAGTTTACATAGCTCTCTGCCTAATAGGTACCTACCGTTATATTAACGTAGGTAGGTACTTACCTACAAGCAAAGATGCCATAAAACAAACCGTTGGCGTCGTAGACACTAAAATTTTAACGTTAGGTAGGTAGGTATGTAGGAGCTAAGTAAACAATCTTTATGTGTCACTTGTCAGTTTGTCACAATATACTGTGCACTTGTCTGATAATTTAAAGCAATCTAATAATGAATGCAAATCTAAACACGTCTGTGTCAACCAATAGGGGTAACTAAAAATAGAAAACCGGCCAAGTGCGAGTCGGACTCACGCACCGAGGGTTCCGTACAAATATTATAATATAAGCAAAAGTTGTGGATTACGATTTATGACGCACCTATTAAAAAAACTCCTTAGGTACTAGATCTCGTTCGAACCAATTTTCGCTGGTAGTTTACATGGTAATGTACATCATATATGTTTTAGTGTTATCATTCTCTTATTTTAGAAGTTACACGACACACACACATTTTACCAATCTGGAAGTGTCTCTCGCACTTGTTCAGTTTAGAAAAAAATGATATTAGAAACCTCGATATCATTTTAGAACCCCTATCCATACTATACCGGCCTACAGGTTTAGGTAGGTAGTAAGTTCACAGAATACGTCTACTTACCAAGTTTAGAGTTTTCGACAGCATAGTTCTTATAGTTTCGGAATAAAGTGGCTGTGACATACGGAAGGACAGACAGACAGACAGACATGACGAATATATAAGGCTTAGAATAATAACGCATAGAAGCCGCGTCTAGAACAAAACCCGAGCAAAATCGTGTGTCCACTTCATTTTCTTTGTGTGCGTGAGCCGAATGTGTCTACGTTCCTCTAACGCACACAGATATAGCTTTCAGTGATACCATTACTAAGCCGTTACCCACAAAATATGGGAAGACGCATTACTATTTTGCTATCAAGGCAAGTATTTTATGTTGTTGGGAACTGGAAAAGGTAAACATGATTTTTCATGTAATATGACATATTTTTTCGGAAGGTATAATTCAATTTATTTCAAAATAAAAGGAAATAAATCGCATAAAGAATGAGATATTGTTCAATGCGTTTAGAATGCTTGATGGGTTATAATTATAAACAATGTTAAAACATCGGGTTTGATATGAATTAACAGTAAGTATTGTATTTTAAAATAACAAAAATAAAACATGAATGAAAGCAATGTGGGTATTTTTTCCTCACAAATAGCAACACTGTGTTATGACAAGTTAGGTTATTAGAATTTTGTTTTATTTATCGATTTACGTAAAAATAGTGCATAGAATGTGAGTACTTATTTGTGAAATGTTATTTTATCACATTTTTTTGTTTTCCTGATGTGCTATAACATCCTTTCACGCAACAAACTGTCATTTTCAATTATTTACTCGCGAGCTGTGTTCGACGGAACGTAACATTGAGTACTGACGGCCTGGTGGCTAAGTTTGACGGATTAGGCTAAGTTTTAGTTGCCTCACTTTTTGCACTCGTACTAGGTTTCTATGCGTTATTATTCTAAGATATAAGGGTTCCGTTTTTTGCCATTTGGCTACGGAACCCTAAAAATTAAGTAGACAGGTAGGTAAGTAAGTAATTTTGATAACAATTTATAGGATGGTACTTAGGTAGAACTAATTTCATTATTAGGTACTAGCGACCCGCCCCGGCTTCGCACGGGTGCAATGCTGATACTAAATACACTACAGAAAAACCGTGAGAAAAACTGTTACCTACCTACCTCACGTCTGAGCCGCGCGGGTACCTTACATAGATCTAAACTCCCCTCCCGCACGCGCACCCCCGCCTTGGTGACGTTCACTTCGCAACGGGCCGTGCAGCAGAAATCGTAATATTTTAATTTCGCCATAACTTCAAAACCAAACGTCCGATTTTAATCATTCAAAGACCAAATATGATCTACATAAACTGTACTTAGTGATGAAATACTTTATTTTGATAAGGATTAATAGCATGAGTAAAATAAACGTGTTTAAATAAGTCCAAAAAAATATCTAGATTTTTAAATAAAAAAAATGGTTGTTGTGCCTCACTCGACATAGAAAGGTATAGTGTGTCGCGGACTTTTTTGTAGATATTTATAAGATCTACAATTAATTAGAACAATTTTATTTATGGTTGTATCTTTTATAGTTTAGGCAGCGTACGCAAAATAAGTTACTTTTCTGGTTGATTTTTACACCTTGTGTCCGAAAAACCCAAATATCTTACGGAACCCTATTTTTTTGCAAAATAAAATATAGCCTATGTTACTCGTGGATAATGTAACTTTTGAATGGTGAAAGAATTTTTAAAATCGGTCAAGTAGTTTTTGAGCCTATTCATTACAATCAAACAAACAAACAAAGTTTTCCTCTTTATAATAATAGTGTAGATGTAGATGTATCTAGTACCTACGGACATAAACTGCGATGACTATTCAAGTAAGCATCAGATCTGTCGGTGGCGGCGTGGCGGCTGCATTACCACCAAGGAAAAACTAAACATAATAACAATAGAATAAGCAATCCATATTAGGTACCTATAGGGCCGTAGAGGTATAAAACGATAACACAGTGCCTACTATTTTTAGTAAGAGTTTTTAGGTAGGTAGTAGCTGATTTCTCGGCGAGCGTCGAGCGACTACGCGCAGCGGCGCGCGGTGGCGGTATGTGTGCATCGTGTAACTTCGATTTAGTTCGGAACGGTTCGGAACGATGTTTGTGTGCATGCGAACTAGACGTGCATGAAGGCTAGCGTCTAACTGCTCATCACTGGTACTATCTCTGTCGGGCATGATGCGAGGTGAGACAGCGTGCTTTTTGGCCATGCCTACCACTGAGTTCGAGCCCGCGACTAGTTGGCCCTTAAGAGCGTATTTCACCAATGAAACTGATTACGATCACGCTGCGTTTAAGAGTTGTCAGTATCAATAGTCCATAGAAAATAATGACAATGACAGCTCCTAAACGTGGTTCATATGTTGATCGCGTTCAGTTTCAGATTGATGAAATCCACCCTAAGTAAAGATGTTCAAAAATCAAAAGACAAAAGTTTGCATGGAAGCTCATAATTTTTTTTCAATGCCGAATTCCATCAAAAACACTACTCATTTCATAATAGTGCTGTCATTTGTTGACAGGTGTAGGTATGTTGAAATAATTTAAACAGTCAAGTGACAAGTAATTTTTGCAGGCATGACCCAACACAACGCTCAGCACCTTTGACCCACAGTGCGTATTGATAGTGACAGGACTGACAGGTTGATGAGAAAGGTATTGTTTGTTATACTACTGATTTTTATCGATAATTCTTTATAAGATGAAGCAAAATAACTGATGGCAAAGCTAGGCAAGAAAATATCATTAATATTGCAAAAAAAACTTTAGAGTGGTGATGGAAATATGCAATGAGGTGAAAATTAGCAATACCATATACTTTTTCACTGGAAAATAGAGCATGTCGTCGCTAGGGATAATAATTCGATTGAGTTGAAGTCTCAAACATGGAGGCTAATATCGGGTAAAAGCAGAATATTATTTGCTAGGTTGTAACTGAACACAAAAAGGAAGCATCCAATTTATAATACTTAACGTAGATAATAAACAGCTTTTTGCAATCACCTACAAACCGGTGCACCGTGAAAGTATCTTACAATTGCAAAAAGTCAATGCAAAAGAAGTATATCGTGTCGCACACTTGTATCCAGTGAAAGCACGCAATCAAGTTGGTCGCGCGGACTGTACACACGGCGCGGTACCGGAGTGAGCGCTTTCGGTCAAGCGAAGCCCGGCGCATCTCGTGGGAATGTTTCCGAGGTATAAAAGAACGGAACGAAGTCTTTCGCTGAACCATTGCTTTGCATGTACCCGTTCGCTCCATATACCCACTCCGGACAACACACAGGTATTATAGTGATGTGATAACGTGATAACAGTGTAGTGATGTGCTTGTAAATAGTGTTGTGCTCATAAGTCTGTTTTCTTTTGACAGAAAGTGCTGCGCAGTGACTTCAATATGCGGTTATATGTACTGGTATGTAGTTTTGTAGTTATATAAGAGTAATGAGAGGTCTGCAATTGAAGTAAAGTTCAAGTTTGTTGCTCAATAATCTGCTAGTGATGCGATCAGTAATTGTGTGCGGTGTCTCTTGTTGGAAAACGTTGACATTTGAACTTGTAACTACTTAGCTTACTTGCATAACGTAAGTTTGTGCTCAATTCAAAACGATTGTTCTTGTACTTAGTTTTTTTTCATAATGTAGAACATTAGAACTTACTGTTAAATGTAAAGATAAAAGAAATCAATGTCAAAAGTCAATCTTTAATGAATATCTCTGACCGATTCTATTTCATTAGTAATTAAGAAATGATTTTTAGTAGAAAGATATTTACATCGATCAAAAACTTTTCATTCCGTTCATTAATGTAGAACTTTCGATTTTTTGAGACAGATACATTTATACATAAGTGAGTATGTAAATAAACCGTGTTTTTGTCTCGATATTATTCAAACCTGTAATAATATTTGCCTTAATCAAATGCACTTTCGTCACCAGTGAAAACTATTTGGTATTCTTTATTTTTTTTAAGTCTGCAAGTGTAGATCATCATTTTCGAGCTGACTGTTCGTAGATTGAAAAAAGCCCTTTATAAAGTTACAATGGAAGGTCGTAGATGTCTAGAGGTTGAAAAGTGAAATTCTATTGGCGATAATACTTAAAGGTTCAATGTATGGAATTGATATTATGTAAGCTTCGACAATCGTTACCCTTAAAATAGGATGTCAATTAGTCTAACGCTCTAGGAGAGGGGAATGTCCTATAATATAATCGATTATGTACGTGGCTGCAGATAAGAGTAGGTAAAGTCGTTATTACACTTTAGAATGCTATCCCATTGACATCCTCCCAAAGTCTCCTTTCTACTAAGTATAACCAGTTAAACTTGCAATAAAGTACATTGACCTTTCCCTAATATCCCTTCGTAGATACCCGAGCAATAAATTATAAATCGTTTTTCATTATTAGAAAACGTTAAGGATCACGATATAATTCAATTTAGGACAGCTTTATGTCCTTATTTCTGTTTTTAATATTTATATTTAAAAGGCAATAAAGGTATCGGCACATTTATCTGGCGCCCACCATACAGGACCTAGCCCTACAACAAATAATGGCCGGTCTCCTTTCAGAAAAGTAGAGCATCATTATTCACGAAGTATGTCGATAGGCTTTCAAAATCGCACTTTCAAAAGCTTCTCTAGAAACTACACAATCGACCTGATTGTACATGATGTGCCTAGATTTTCCAAGTGCAGTACAAATGTCACTATGCAAAATTAAATAATAAATACATCTTTGTTAAACCTTACACATTGCATGCTAGAAGAGCAATCTTATTTTAGCCTTGTAGGTCATGACCTGAAAATTGGCCAATGACCAAACTTCACCTTTGACCGTTGAAATGAGCATGCCTACTTGGCAAGGCTCTCCATAATATTGTATAATATATCGATTTGCTAGTTAATTTGTCACATGTTTTAGATATCGGCCAGGCCTTACCCAAGCGTTACCCCATCGACCCGTCCTTGGTTCTCGCATCCATTGGATTCCGGCGACTTTATCAGGTTTTGGTCCACTTTGAGGAAGGCCTTCCTTTGGCTATGCTTGGAGGAGGACTATATTCAGCTGTGAACGTCCTTCGACTGAAACGAGAAGATGCAATGTCCGACTGTTTAATAAAGACATTATTTCCTTTTTGCCATGATTCCCGGTTCTGTGCGACCGTCACCCAGGTCTTCCCTTTTAATGGAATAATCTTGTATGGTTTTTGCTCCAAGATTGATCACAAGGATACTACCATTAGCGTGAGTTTGTTAGCGATAATCGTCCAAACAAGATGGGACGCATCATTTACTTAAAAACAAAACACATTGAAGTGTATCACATCCGTAAAATATTGTATTGTGCACTTGTCTCATGCTACACAATCACAATATTGATTGACCTTGTTTTTAAAACAAATGCTAACGTACTCGATTCCTTAATGTTGTATGACATAACCCATTCGTCTAAAAAAATAAAGGTAATATAAATTTGTATCTGCACTAGATAATGAAAGTTTTAGAAAAAGGTATGTGGATCTTCTACCATCACTATCCACTCACAATTAATCATATTCTATAGTGAAGATATTATCGACACTTAATCGTATCTAAAAACATTACTCTCCTGCTGGGGCAGTCGGATAAAAAGATCTTGGCGTGCTTGAAATAAGTCGCATGTTGTTTTTTTTAGCAATTTCTCTGTTTGATTCTGCTTTGAGCAGGACGAAATGCTTCTGTATTTACGTATCTTCAAACATATTTTTCGAAGAAAACAACTAACAATGAAGCAAGCACAATCATTGAAATCTCTTTGTAAGTAGGAGTCTTAAATTGAAAAAGTATTGAATACACTGACACTCACTAAATGCATTTTATGTGCAAGATGATATTCAATTACGATGTAAATGTCAATAAAACATGCTTACACATCGCACATGTTACGTAGGTACAGCAGCCTGAAGCTGCTTTCAGACTACGCTATAATATATAACATAGAGTATAATAGCTCATGGCACAACAATATAGCGCACTATACATTGTCAATAATATATAGTACAGTACAGTGTGAACGTGTCCATAACAATGTATGGTGCGCGATATTGTTGTGCTATGAGCTATTATACTATCCGATTATAATATTATAAGTAGCGTAGTCTGAAAGAAGCTTAAAGCTGTATATTTCAACTACCTTTCTACTGTTACTGTTTACGTTCATTAAACACATTAAAATTGTAACTTTTGATAACATTAAATAACATTAAATGTTTGACATATTTTCTACTAGCTGACCCGCGCAACTTCGTCTGCGTCACATTTTCCATTATTGCTCCGCTCCAATTTGTCTTAGCGAGATGATATAGCCCATAACCTTCCTCAATAAATTGGCTATCTAACACTGAAAGAATTTTTCAAATCGGACCAGTAGTTCCCGAGATTAGCGCGTTCAACCAAACAAACAAACTCTTCTGCTTTATAATATTAGCATAGATACGAAAGCTGTTAAGCCAACATTTTTATTTTACATGTGAAAGTAAGACTTTTGAAAAATCGACCCTTATAATGCTTGGAAACAAGTTGACATTCTTACAGAAGTTTTGTTAGGTAACGTGGTTTTCATCATCATATCAGTCCACTGTTGGTAGGGCTGCCCCAAGTGTCGCAACAACAACCTTCTTGTGCATCTCGGTTGGATCCATCACCTACCCGCTACCCAAGCCTGGTCATCGGGCAACTTGGTTTTACTTCATAAGTTCATACCAATGGATACTGAGTTTAAAATATATCAGTTACCTATCAACTCTGTGGTCGACTATCGTTATTAAATTACTATAATTAAATGGACGAATTTTCTTCGTGTTACTATTCCAAGAATCATATATTGAGACGAAGGAAATGTGAAATCCCACAGTAGTTAGATACTTGAACAATAAAGCAACTTTGACATAAAATACCATAAAACGGTACAGTTGCCAACAGAAGTAATTAAAAGTAAACATTGCTTAACGTTGATGACATAACATATAAAAGAGGGATCGGTCTTCAAAGTTAAATGGATAATTACAGTCATTTAAAAGATCAATATTACGATGGAGGTGATTAATCGCTAAACCTACTTAGTGGTATAAAACCTATCGCAATCTTTTACGATAGAAAGAGAGATGTCTTATTGTCTATGTCTGCTATTCAGTTGAAACAGATGTTAAAATGGTTGGTTTACTGATATCTATTACAGAAGACTCCCTAATTAATAGTAATAAGTGATAAATTCTCTGTGCATTTAATCATTTTTTTTCACGACAGAAAGTAAATTATGAAAGAGCTTTGGTATTGTCTATTATTTAGCTTAGACAGACGTTAGAATGTTTGGTTTATTCTTACAGAAAACTCTAATTTATAGTAATATAAGTGATTTTTTTTCTATGCGTTTATGATATCTGACATCACGACAGATATCTGTTAATTAGATATATTAAATTGTAACCCCGTGACACACTGTAAAATTTCAAGTAAATTGACGATTTTATTTTATTTTCTGAAAGAAAATTACAATCGATTTTAAATAATTCGATGTTCTTTTCTTGACATGTTGAATTACTTTTACCTCCCTTGTCCGGCCAGTATGTAACCATATGCTGGTCGGTTTGGTCGATTGGCTACACGTTGCTCAGACAGACCAGAACAAGTCTGTCATTTGTTACGGTCAGATTCAGGAAGGTACAGATTTTTCGACATGATAAGAAGCTCAAATTACATAGTAATATACGTCCTATTATCTAAAGTAAAGCTGTGATGTGTCAATCAAAAAATCATTTAAAAACTATAAGCTTGCTTCTCCCTCTATCAATTTGGACATAAGCCCTTCCTGACAATGAGGTCATTGACCAAGTCTGTACATATTGGCTATTTACTAATAATAAATTATTCGCTCAAACATAACATGCGGTAGACGCAAACGGACACACGTAATGATTTCCGTTTTTTTACGGAATGAGTGAGATTATGCGCATATTTTCCGCGTTAAATTATCTTATTAGTCGGTTGCGTAATTTGATGATACATTCCGTCAGCAAAGTAGTTAGATTTTATTATGTAATGTACTAGAAATTGGTCTTAATTTATGATTACGCATACTTAATTGCTCATTTACAAAGTATTTATTGCAGAAATAATTATAAGTTATATGCATTATATTGTATACTGACAACGGGAGTTTTTTGGATTATTTGACATCAATAGTATTTCCATGACACATTTTCTCACCTGGCCAGTAAATCCAATGATCTCGTCGGCTGTAGGTATATCGAATATTTTTTTTAAACGATTCTATACATAAAAAAAGTCTTTCTAAAAAAAAGTTTGGAGATGCGGTCATTTACGCTACCAATGTTTGGAAATTATAGCTATTATTATATTTAGTGATTTCCATGCAGGTCATAAACTGTCACGCTCATGGTACATCGATTTCTCAAGTACATTCGATCTTACGTTTTATTATTAAAAAGATTATATTATTCGAGCAAAAGTTTTTGATATCTTGAAGGTAAATGATTTCAAGCCAAGTACAAGCGCGGGTTTTATCAGCGGTTGGTCTGATTTTCTTTTTTACCACAAATATGATTACCATTTAGGCAGTTTAGAACTACGTAACGTTTAGATAATGGTGACCACAAAGCAGCGGTTTGACGTTGACTACGAGTATGTTTAAATCCCAGAGTTTCAATGATAACTTATATCTAAATTCATAAACGAAATTATGCGCAAACAGAATAATAAGAAGGGTGAAAGAGTAAGATTCTAACGTAAATTTATTTATTTATATTTTACGAAGAACTCTTTTACACCTTAAATATATATATATTTTTTTTTTCAAATTAAAATAGACGAGGTTATTGTTTTCTAGCCGATACCCTGAAAGGGCACGCCAAAAGCACAGAGGTCAAAGTCTATTTTAAAGTTTAAACAATGAATGTAGTGGTCAAAACAAATGAGAACTATGTAGGTTAATGTCTGAGGTTGGTTTTTGAGGAAAGCATCATATAAATTCGAGTGGATCTGTCCAAACAGTCCACAACAACGATTCGGTCAAAAATAACTGCTTTAAGCTCGGAGCGTCACTATTGCAACACAATAAAAAAATTTCAACATTGGTCTTTTGAAAATTGAGACTGGAAGTAATCGATCACGCCACCCGGTCGACCGGTTCTCTGACATAATTGCAGAAAAACAAACAAAGATTTTTAGTGAAAGACCAGTTTCATTCTTCATAAGTCTACCTGTTCTGTAACTTTTAACGACCATGTATAGTTTATGTCAATTATAATGATTAAAGCTTGTGTTTGTAGGTGTTATGTAAGAAAAGCACTGACGGATCCATCAGAATCTGTAAAGTAACTAAAGCATCAGTGAGTGTAGATGCAGACTGTGTGCGACCTGAACGTAGTCATTGAATAGTAATGCGGCTGTCATCGTGATTCAGGCACGCGTTCAGAATTGATACCATCTTGAAATGTTAAAAGGTATAGTGAGTGCAGACGGCGCTTTGCTGGTGTAAAAGTCGTGTCTATATTGTTTCAGGGCCCTAGCTGTTGCTAGGGCCCTGAAACAATATAGACACGACGTTAAGTTTTCACTACGTCAAGAGTTATTACTCTTGACGTAGTGAAAACTTAACGTCCATTCGTTCTAAGATCCCAGTTTTTGAGCTTTTTCTCTTATCAATTTTTTACCCCTTTTTAGAAACGTAAAATATTGTTGTAGTATTTACAAACAGCCTTACCCAAACAAGTAAATACTGTATAGTTTTTTCCGGTGATAAGCTCAGTATTTAGCACAGAAAAATACCTATACTCAATATTTCACGTTTTAGTTTGTAGTAGTTTCTACCATCTAATTTATTTTTTCCTCCTAAATCTCGGAAACACAGCCAAGACAACAAAACAAAGGAGTCACGTTTAAAATAGATGCACTTTAAATTACAGTTATCTAAAGTTGGCAGGAGTTCGTAACTAGGAAACGTATTGTTATTCGGTGTTGCAATCCTGATCTCTGGACGCTGGTCGTTGGTCTGAACTTTCTCCGAACATTTATATCAGCTCTCGACGATTACTTTCATCTCGTAGTGCATCGCTAACCGCAAGAACACATCAAGATCATTGCTATTTAACACCACTCTGTGATACATGTAATTATTTCTACATTCAGACACAACACAAAACACATTCGCCATGCGGACATAGCAGCTATAAACTTTAACAGCAATGCATCTTCAGTAGGGACATATTTAATTTATTCGTCTAGCTAGAGACTCTCCAGCCAATTAGTCGACAATATGACGATCAAGGCGGTCGCATATAAATTTCGCAGTGCAGTCGCCGGTGAGCGTACAACTGTTACGTAAGCTCATAGTTACAACTTCCACATAATGCGAACATGTCGTTAATTAATCAGCGAGGTAACCATCGAGAACCTGAGGTCGTGGAAAGTCGCAGGCGCGGCGGGTCGCGCGCTCCGCGAGAAAATCACTGTTGCGCAAGAGACAGATCATAAGGAACGATAGAGCGCATCCACACACCAATCCACTCATTCTTTTACGATCTAGATAAAACAAAATGTCAAAATTATCATATCGTAGATTATTTTCAAAATAATACTTCTATAAATCGAAAGTTGGTGCGTCATAAACGGAGAAATTCCAATAAATCTAAACAGATATTTGTGCATCAATTTGTATGCGGATGTGTGCATTAAATGAAGTGATCATCTGGCGTCATTGCCTCGTAACAGATGTTAAATTTCACAAGATTGACTCAATGTTGGAATACTAAGAAATAAAGATAATGTTATGTTACCTAATTGCAGTGCTCGCTTAGAGAGTGAACGATGAGACAAACACGCAATCTGTTAATGGGGCGTTGTACAGACGGACACTGCTGGTACACATGCTATTGAGAATACTTCATTGTTTTATGCCACATAAAAGCAAAGCCTAATATAGTTAGGTTTGTAAGGCAGACAAGTGTTAGTGCTGAAGATGCCAAATATAGTTTTTGAAGTAGGCAAATATTTGTTTAATTTGATGCATAAAAAGCAGAGCTTGAAACACGGCCATAGGTAGCATTAGGTTGGAGGTTAATTATATTATGATGGTGATGATTATTCAATCGTATTCATTGTTATATTAATTGGTCGCACTGTAGCGTTTACCTTGTTTATCTACTACACAGAACACTGAACAGCGTTTTAGTTATTACTTAAATTGTTTGATGTCTTCGCAAGATTTACAAATTCCATTATAAAATTGTGTTAATTTCTATTTTAACCAATTTCTTATCTCAATTTCAGATGCTGTTTTGCGTAGCGCTGACAACAACATGGGCCGATCCAGATCCAAAGAAATACAAAACAGAAGTAAAAGATAAAGATAAACAATCAAACACAACACTAACATCAGACGAGAAGAAATTCTTAAGAGATGTAGAAGCAAAGTATGGAATCAAAAATGATGCCACAAAAGAAGAAAAGAAAACTGTTGCTGAAACAAAACCGTCGCAAGCTGGAAATCTACATTTCCCAGCTGTTATAGCCATAGAGATTGTTAACGACACTGATACTAAAGGCAAAGGAAAGCGTACCATTGACGCTAACCTCGGATATGGATACAAAACTAACAACGGATACACATATTCTTATTTTGGAAAGCCTGCTCAAGAAAAAGGAAAATTCATGATATATCCTTACTCTCAAGAAGATATTCCTCCAGCGAACACTCATTCTTTCCGTCATTACGACCACTCTGGAAAACATGTCAAAACAAGCGTTGAAATTCAACCATCACAAGCATTCGAATTAGTTCCAGTAAAACCGGAGAAACCTGCTTATCACTATGAGAAACCAGCGATCGAGTTTACGACACCCGAACCCAAACCTGCGTCATATTCATCAGCTGACCATAGCAGTAACTCTTACTCGTCACATCCTTCCACCCTGTACACCACATACAACGGCGAACAATTCTCAGGCCTCAGTGGTCAGTTCCCGACAGTCATGCCTGATTATTTAGTCGATCCTACCCAGCTGATTAAAAATCCAGAGTACCAAAACGTTGGATTAACCCAGGATCATTTGCGTACTCCCGGTTCCCACCTTGAACAGAAGGTTGTTCCAGTATTAGTGTTGAGAATACCAAGTTCATCCTTGACCAATCCTACTGCTGAACTGTATGCCAACCTACCACAGAACTATCCACTGTCTAGCTACTTGAATCATTTGAACTTACAAGAGTTGGTGAACCAGTACTTTAAGAAAGCTGGGTATAGGTTTGCTCCTCAGGTAATGGCGTATCCTAGTGCTAGCCCAGAGATCCATGGGCATGAGAGTTATAGTCAAGAGAGCCTTGGTCATGGTGGTTCTTCCGTATCTCAATACGAGCCTCAGCATTACGCTCATCCTTATGTTCAACCATCGTACACGCAAGCACATCTTTCAGCTGGAGTACAATACTCGGCAGTTCAACCTGTAATGGCTAGGTACCCAGCAAGCTACGTTCGTCACCATTACATGACAATGCCTAAAGGATATTCCCTTTACAAACAACCAGCTCTGCCACAGAAGTATGAATACCAGTACCAATACGTTCCACAGTCAGCCGTGTCTTCGCAAAAGTTCTACATGCCTTCAACACATTACCAACAAGAAACAAAACATGTGTCATCCCAAGAGGTTCAACATTCATCCCTGGAGCAAGAAAGTGGTGTTCCAGGTACTCCTCAGTATCAGTATGAAGTTTCAGCTCAGATAAATTCCGGCTACGAATCAGCAGTCACTCCGGGCGCTGAGTATGCTTCTCCTCAACCTCAGTATGGTTCTCCCCAGCCTGAGTATGGTTCTCCTCAACCTGAGTATGGTACTCCTGCTCCAGAATATGGAACTCCTCCGGCACACGCAGAGGCAGAATACGAACACACTAACACTGTGGCCCCTGAATACGGGGCTCCCCAGGAAGAACATTCGCAATCAGTATCGGCAGGATATGAATCAGCGGGAACACCAGCTCCCGATTATGGAGCTGCGAAGGAAGGCGCCGTGTCTCAAGTTTCTCATGGATCCTACTACACTCAAACTCACCATGATCAACCGGACCATTCTAGTTATTCCTCTCAAAGCGCACAATCAAGTCATTCATCGCAATCAGAATCAGGCGAACAGCAAAACTATTCTTACCAGCAACAGCAGCCTCCACAGTCAGATGCTCACGGGCTAATACTTTCAGAAAACTACCCAAGCAAGGACCACACAATCGCCACTGTTTTACCCACACATTATAAGACAGGTAAACAGAACTCTGGAATGGTCCAAACCGTAAGCTACGTCACTCCTATGCCTCATCCAAAGTACCAGATGCCATATAGAGTCATGGTGCCCCAGACCTTCCTTCACAACCCGTCTACAGAAAAGGTTATGTACGTGAACTCCCATCCTATGTCTTCATCTTACAGCCAGACTGTAGGTCATCAAGATTATAACCCAGAAGCGGAATATA
Organism: Ceramica pisi; assembly: GCA_963859965.1. Taxonomy (NCBI): domain Eukaryota; kingdom Metazoa; phylum Arthropoda; class Insecta; order Lepidoptera; family Noctuidae; genus Ceramica; species Ceramica pisi. The sequence goes on along the minus strand of OY982539.1, from coordinate 15,195,883 downwards.
CAGTACCATACCGTTACGTGCCACCAATTGGTAAACAAAAGCCGCCATCTTACCCCAGAAATTACCACTCGCATCCCAAACGTATGGTGAAACCTGAAAATAAGCCAGACTCTAGCTCATCAGCATTCTCCAAGAATAAAAATGAAAGAAACGAAAAGAAGAGGTTGTCATAAGTAAATTATATTAAATCACAATTTAAGAGAATGGTTAAGAATTACTTAGGTGCTGTAAATATAGGAGCCTAACAACATTCGAAAACTAGTATGTCGACGATAGTACAAAATCAGGAACCAAGTTGATTTTGATATAGTAGAAGAAAATGACGTGCGGGACCTCTTGAAAGATGGAGAGCTATATACTTCCACCCATCACATTGAAAAAGATATGTTTTGTAATGATCTTTTCAAAGGTATGCCAGATATTAAGCTGAATAATAAAGACCTAGCAGTCGTTTAAGATTAAGACACTCAATTACACCATCTAGGCGAAGACCAAACAATGTCTGATGAATTATATCATGTTGCAGATATTTTAGTGTAGTTTAATCAAAGGTTTCAAATGTAAATACAGACATATTAATGTGTACCTAATGATCCAGAGGAGGCTGTAGTTACCTATGGACGTTGACAGTTTATTTTTAAGTGTGAATGCAATATTGTAAAGCTTTGAATTATTTATTACAAAAATTGTTGATGTGTATTCTTCCTAATTTGATGTGCAATAATTTGGGATAGGTATATACTTAGTGTAATAAATTAAATAGTTAAATAAACTCTACAATGGCTTGTGTTTCAATTTAGTCCCCTAATGCTCATCTCACAATAATATCGGTAGCTAGATATGTACCTACTTATTCATTAATATCACCAGTGTCATCATCACTAGGCTAGACACCACCCACTGCTTGACCCAAACCTGTTTGTGCCAATCCCCACTCTTCTTTACCAGCCTCATTCTGGCCCTACCCGCGTCAACAATGTCTGCCCGTTGGTCATTCAGTGATTACCTAACCAGTCTTACTATAGAAACAGTTTAATAGCATCAAAATTTGCTATCAGTATTTTATTCCCGTTGAAATCTGAAATCCAGAAAGAATAAATGAAATAAAATAGGAACTTCTATCATTAGGAACAGACAAAAATAGGTTTAAGAAGAAAATATTAACAAAAGAGCAGGAGCTCATAAATGATGACAGAATACTTAAAAAAATTAGGTACTTTGAATAAAGTAGATAAACATTTACATGGCAGCTAACAGAAAAGTTATGATAAAGCGTACAAGGACAAAAAATAGTTGGATGCTGACAGAAGTGCAACACATGCAACTAGGAAGAGAGGATACCAGGAAAATATTATTCAATGGCGGGCAAGGTTTTTTTTTACTATTGATAGGCATACGTTTGACCGCTATCCACTTGATAACCTCTAAGGTGGAGCACGCTTTCCTAGAAGTAACCTATTCACTCTTGACTTAAAGACTCCCAGGTTGTAGCTATCAGGAAACACAGACTCCGGCAGGGAATTCCACTCCTTAGCTGTACGCACAATGAATGTATTCCCAAAACGTTTTGTGCGTATAGGTGGGATGTTCACCATGTACCGGTGGCGCATCGCCGTAAGTCTTGTGTTCCGATGGTGGAACGAGCTTGGCGGAATTAATTTATGCAATTCCGTCGCACACCCAAAATGTAACCGATAGAAAACCAACAGGCCAGCAACTGGGCCGGGTAGTCAAACGATTACACCGCAAGAAAACTTCGTAGTAGAATTCTTCAAGACAAATTATGTAACTGTAATGCGTGCACATTAAGAGGAGCTCGTGGCTAAATAACAACAACCGCACAGGTCGATCTTCAAGGTTAAGCAACGTTTGCCGAGGTTGGTCTGTGGATGGGTGACCATCTTAACATACTGAGTTTCCTCCGTGCCTCGGAAAGCGCGTTAAGCTGTTGGGCCCGGCTATCATTTGGAGATCTTTGGCAGTCGTTACGGATAGTCAGAAGCCAGAAAATCTGACACCAGTCTTGCCAAGGAGTACCGTGTTACCCAGTTTATGGGTTGTGGAGGTCTGGTAGGCAGCCGCTCCACGTAAAATACTGGTATTCAGCTTAATCCGGTTTTACTGGAAGCCGACCCCAATATAGTTGGGAAATGGCCAGGCAGATGATGAATGCGTGCACATTACACCTAGCCATTAAAATAATGTATTTAAGTAAAAGTAACAACAAGACACGAAACTTAAAAATTTATAGTTAAATGAACTAGAAGCAAAGGCATCCGGAGAATGATAGTTATTAAAATTATGATCATTATTCATGTCCATATTTCACGACCTATTGAGCGCTCGTGCAAGATCGCCTGTGGTCTTAGCCAGTAATGATACAGTAATTAAGAGTCCTATTACGAATCGTCAATGCTCGTTTGCAATAGACGAAGTTACGTTGGTCTGCGTTGGGAGTACATCTATAGTTCGCGAAACAATTTTGATACTTACTAGTCTGAATAGGATTATAGTTTATTTGGGCGCTCGCGCGAGACTGAGGAGCGCGCGCGCTGAATTGATGCAGAATATATAGTACTTTAATTTTATTTATTGTAATTTTGTTTTATTACATTGACAAACGAAAACTAATTAAACGTATTCATTGTAGATTGAAATTTTATATCATAATAATTTATTTGATAAAATTGTTTTTATTTGGAATATAATGGACGCTGAATCAAGACATTTCTGGCTTAAATTAGGTTTTCTTTACGTTTTTTTCCGTGAAAACTCAAGGAATTTAAAGAAATTCTAGAACTCTAATAAACAAGTAAAACATTCAACTTACCTTTTAGTAATTTCGGCTTTTAAAAGAATTGATTGTAACAATGTGAATTTGACCATCAAAGTTCCATCGCCGACATTTTTTCTTGCAAACTGAGTTCGTAAAATATTTATAGTAAATTACACGAAAAGAAAAATGAAAATGTGTAACTCTAACTTACAAGAAAGAGACTGGCACTATCGTTATTCAGGATCAAATAATTAAAATATCTTACTGCTGCTGAAAACTACAGCGTCAAAAATCATGAATTTCCGTAAAAAAAGTAATAGGACTCTTAAATATCGCTTTATAACATACGCGCTGTATTTTTTTATATCACGAAAATGAAGTCTGGCTCGAGATTAATTTATCTGTTATTTTCTGCACTGTTATGTTCAGACGTCAACTGAAAATGATTTGTAAGTTTATTCTCTTGTCTATTCTCAGAATTCATTCTTAAAAGGCCATTGGTTTTACTTGCACTTTTAAAAGTGCAAGTAAAACCAGTTTGGTAAAAAAGAGGTTTTCTTTAATTCAAGCACATAAAAATTTTCTTGAATTAAAGAAAACTTCACTAGCTGAAAGACGCAGTGTTGGAAACCTCTCACAAGTTTGACCGATAAACTGGTGAGGGTTTTGAAAATCCTCTGGAGCATAGAGCAGATCGATGCTGCGACGCTTGAGGGAAGACTTTGTCCATCAGTCTTCTGTTGAAATTATGATGATATGATGTAATAAACTCTGCATTTAATTTAATGTTTTGTTTTGTTTTTCCACTTGGTTAACACAAGTACGTGTATAATTTTGTATAGGTATTACCTTTTTTTCCAATTCTTTAGTCAGTTAGAAAAGCATTAACATTAGGATTTTTCTGGTCTCTCGAAGACTTAGATCTATGCAGATCTAAGTCTTCGAGAGACCAGAAAAATCCTTTGAAAGGACACCGCCAATAATTGTTTCATACTCTGAAATAGTTTATTCCTTATTTGCTGGGAATTTTATATTATTAATGGCACGCGGCACAAGGTAGAAAGCAGTAGCACCCTCCGTTAGAAAGGGAGAATTTTCCAACTAGGCAGGTGTTGCGCCACTGGTTGTGCCAGGCTGTGCTTGTAGTTCATGCTTGGCAGTATAGATGTCGCTACTAACTTGTTAACACACGCTAAGCATCATGAGCTTGTATTATTTTAGAAAATGTTGTATATCACCAGATTTGTATAGGGAAATGATAAAATCGTGTTGTTATTTTAACATCCTCCGTGATTTGATCAAATCCCTTAGGGATTTGGCCAAATCCCTGTTTTTATCATATCCCTGCGACATATACAATAATGTGTTTAGTTCTAGCAATGCTTTTGTAAAAAGTTTTTTTTTTTAGAAAAGCAAAGTTAAAATTAGTGCTTTAAGTTTAGAAAAGTTTTCTTTATTAACTTAAAGCAGTAATTTCAACTTAAACATTTGCTATATTTTTGTTGACACACGATTAGAAGTAGTAAGTAAGTCGGAAAGTAAAAGTTATGTTCACTTTTAAAGCCTGCACCCAACTAAATCTAATTATACTTTTTAAGTCAAGGTATTAAATATTATGTTTACATTGCTCTTTAATTGTGACGAACAATGCCACTTATGAAAATAGTGACAAAATTATTAGTGAACAAGCATTCGACGTACAAAATTTTGAATATTGAGCGAAAAGACGTTTTTACACCAAAAACTCTATCTAACTGTCAAAAAAATAAAGGTTAGCTTTTGTCCTAAGAACTTTTTATAGGCAACTCCGGAACCTCAATGTCTGCCAGACATCTATTCAAAGTCCTCTCAACAAAGGCCTATCTTAAACATCTAAAACTTCCTGTGTTTAAATGACAAAAATTAAAAAAAAAATCGACTAACTCCGGCTAGGATATAAACTATCAACCGGATACTTTCTTGTTCAAACTCGCATTCTATAATTGGATAAAGAAGCTTGACCAGGAAACCCTACTAATTGCCTCTTGAAACTGGCAGGTTGCCACAAAAACTAGTCACACCTGTAATATTCTTATCGCAGGGGGTTGGGTGACTAGGTGTGCGCATTTCACTGTCGTTTTCCTTCCCACTTCCGCGTTTTCCGGTACTAAGTAAACCTGCTATGAGGAATCAGGAAAAGGCATGGACAGTAAACTATCATTAGATTGAGTGTGCAGCACCGTTTTAAAAGCCAGCGGACGGAACCTCAGGTACTGTTAACTTTTTATTACCTGTATTTATTCTGGTGATTAACATTTATAATTTAAACTGATCATGTTAAACTCGGCGGCGACCTCTCGCGTCCGGCCCTGGTCCAAGCCATGGTCCGGAGCGAGACGGAATGGGACGCCGTTGCCTCCTTCTGCGAAGCAGTCATGCTAGCGAAGGAGGTGGCGGAGCGGGAGAGGAGACCCTCTCGTCCCGGCCGCCGTGGTGGACGCCGCGGGCGTCGGGGGCCACCTGGTGACCTCCGGCCACCGTAGGCGCGGGCCTGTGGACGGCGAGCTATGGGTGGCTCGCCGTCCGTCCGTCTAGTGACGACAGGCCGTGTCGACGGCGCGTTAGTGTTCCACGCGCGCCTCAAAGAGAGTCAGCAACACAGAGGGGCCCGAAAGGGCCGACGCCTGCCGGAGTCGCGGGATTATTCGCAAGAGACACCGTGGCTCCGGAACACAAAGGGCAATGAAGGAACATGGATGGGTTTTAGTCAGTAGAAGTCTGACACTCCCTCCCGCTACACCCAGAGCGGGAGGAGTCATTGGATGATTTCCCATCCCTAAAAAAAAAAAAAAAAATCATGTTAAACTGAACTGTCCATACAGTTATAATATTATCCTTACGAAACTTGTTTATATTAACTGTTCAGACGTTAACCTGCCGGGGCTGCCGGATTTGTTCGAAAGAGTCACCACGGCCCTGGAACGCAAAGGGCGTTAGGAGGAACACGGACGGATTTTAGTCAGTAAGAGTCCGACACTCATCTGCACCGCCCTGAGCGGGAAGAGTCATTTGATGATTTTACATCCATAAAAAAATGCCGCCAGTCTCTTGGGCACATTACCAGCTACAACGTTGAGGGTGTATTGCTTGATGCTATATTTTAGTTGGTCGTTATTTTAGTTTATTTGTTAGTTAGTAGGTAGTTTAAATAAAAGGCGTTAAATTAAACATTTATTGATATCGATGTCTGATTTTATCGTGTTCGATTCTCTAAACCTATGAGGGCATCAATCATGTCGTTCGTTCATTATTTACTGTTAGTGAATCCTGTCACGAAATGTATGCTGTCGCTGAAACAACTGTCCGTCAGTTATGATGAGCTATTATGTAATTTATCTTAGCAGGCTCTTCAGTGGATGTTTTGCTAACGTAAGTATTCTATATCGTTTAATTGGTGTAAGATTCAATAAGAAAAGTTAAGTGTTGTTGGAATAATATTGTATTTTCTTTTTCTTTTGCATTTTCCTTTGTACTAAACGGTTTTACTTTCTCCGCTGAAATGGTGGTTTCTTATGTTTCCCCAATGAATTATACCTACTACTAAATAAATTGTTGACGGCACGGTTGGCGTAGTGGTTGAGCGATCGGCTGCTGCGTCGCGTGTCGTGGGTTCGATTCCCGCACGGAACAAATATTTGTATGTCCTACAGATAGTTGTTCCGGATCTGGCTGTTTGTATATGTGACTTTGTATGTTTGTAAATGCACCCACGATACAGGAGAAATTCCTAGTGTGGTGTGACGTTATTTTAAGAAGAAGAAGAATTGACAAAATAACTTTTTATGACTAAATTTTCTTCTACAAAGTACCGATTTTCAGTAATTTGAAATTTTGGTTTTATTTTTTATTTAATGGTTGGCAATACACCTAGTAGCCCACTTGATAATAAGTAAGCAGTTCGTATCCCAGAGACAAAACAAATATCTAATATTTTTATCAAAACCGACAGTCACACCCTTCTAACCGGAAAACAGCAACGCAGCTTGGCGGTACCAATAGCTATTATATGTTTGCGCAGGCGCTTCAACCATACCAAGGCGTTGGTTTTTATTGTAGGAAATGCAACGGAAAATCTCAATTGTAAATCCCCTTAGTTAATGCCCCATGTTATCGTGTTATCTGGTACAAGTGATAATTGACCCTCGGGATAGTTTGCACTTTCATCGCTCTCGATGGCCAGTAATAAGCAGGTACAGTAGCGGGCTAGTATGAATGTGGTACCGGTTCTAAGGAGGCGGAATAAGGCAAACTTTTGCGTGCTGAGGTGTGCTTGAAAATGTTTTCGATAGGCGCTTGATTTTGATTTTTTTTGAGATAAAATCAGGAATGCTGATATAACTGACCAAGTGCTGGGCAGAGGCCTACATCAAATTCTTGATGTCGGTTTGAATATTATTGAAACATGCACGTCTTGACATTCTATAGTGATATCCAGACTTTATTTCCAAAGTTAGGAAAAGCAGTAGGACGTACTATATTTTTCCATTAGGAAATTCTTAGCAGTGACCTGGAGTCTGATTTTTTTGTAAATGACAGTAATATTCAACTGAAGAGTGTCTACTGCTAGATTTAGAACTCCCTAAGTATTGCCAAATTGACCAGTTCTATACTCTCGAAATTTGGATGTTGCCCGTAACATTCATGATGTATCACCAATAACACCATTAATGCATAGTTTTATTAATAGTTATAGTTAATATCATAACGTTTTTTACATTACGTTGGTTAAATAGACACACAAATTTACTTTTTCTTTTTTTATCCTGTGTACATGCACATATTTAAAAAAAATAAGATGTTAGCTCCAGACTGTTGTACTGATATAGTATAATTTATTAATATTTGTGTTGTTTCTACATAACTATTTTTAAATTGTAACAATCTGCTGAGAACGTAGTGGGTAGCACTGTTGTTAAATTTTATATTAACGATCCTATTGCTAATTCTTACTGTGCTACTGTTTGTTTTTCCTTAAATAAATAATTTAAGGTATGAAACGTGACGAAAGAAAGGAAACAAGTCTAAAATACTTTAAACACTACAATGACACAGTAGTGTGAATTACATCGGTGAATCGGACTAATAAACAATAGTTTCCCTTTCTAGATGCGCCGATAGCTTTGTTAACTTATATACTGGGAAGTTATGGAGCTCGATAGGAAACTTGACGTGTGGCTTTACGCTGCACGACTTTTGAAGGCAAGTTGAGAGCGTTCTCTTCATGCTGTTTTATGTAAATTGGCAAGGCCTTCTTCATGAATAAAAAGAAAATGTGCTACGGGCTTTTTACTAAAATACGGCCACACATTAAAGGTTTACTTATTTTATTTTATTATATAGGTATTAGGGAAAGCAAAAAAAAAAACATTCTTTCTTACTTTTTTACGTCTAAGTGTACAATTAAGTAAGTTAACGTACAATCAACAACGTTTCCACACATTACTAATAAAATTTACGTTTTTTTTTTCTTATTTTTTATTTAATTTAAAATTTATTATTTGTTTTATAGCGACAATAGAAATACACTCTGTGAAAATGTTAACTATTTTTTCTCTTGAGATTCAGCCTGCTGATAGACAGACGCACGTACGAACAGAATAAAAAAAAAGTTTTTTTTTTGTTTTTCCCTGTTACCGTAGAAATTTCGAAAATCCTCTCTTACACTCTTCAAGGAACCAACATGACAAATTTCAGCTTTCTACAACCAGTAGTTCCAGCTGTGCGTTGTCTTCCATCCTCGCGTTTTACCACAATCTCCTACTCCATCAGATGATCGAATCGGTGGTCTCTTGAATTGAAGATCCTCAGGTCTTCAGGAGGAAAAACAGACTTTTTTTGGGTGGGAAATCATCAAAGGGCTCCTCCCGATCTAGGGGGAGCAGAAGGGTGTGTGAACTCTTACGGACTAAAATTGATTCGAGATCCTCCAAAAGAAACAGACGTCATCAGGAAATTCCACTCTTACAAAGTTTTAGCAAAAAAAAATTTTTACAAAAAAATAGAAGTGACTTCCAAAACACAAAAGATACAGAGTATAAAATAACTTTAATTTCGGAAGTCGATTTTTGTTTTTGTTTATTTGTTCGTTTTTTGACTTCCGAAATTAAGGTTACTTTAAACAGACATGCGATTTCAGCAATCCCGTTTCATGTGCTATCATTTATTGAAGAGTTCCGTTGTCTTGCTCCGAAGTTTTTCATCAGATCTTCACCAAATTGAAATGGGACTATTTTGGGAAAAATCTTTTTCAAACAAAACTATAATCATCCAAATCGGTTAACAATTGGCGAAAATATCGCAGAACAAACATTTATCATGGGATCCCATCATCAGATCCTAACTTACTATATAGGCTTTCGAATACAAAAATATTTTTTAAATCAGTCCGCAATTGTCGGAGATATCGGTGAACATACATTAAAAAATTACACACACCTGAACATACATAGATAGAACATAGATCCTCCTTATGTGTGTTTAGTATTATAAGAGTTGTTAACTCTGCATCGTCAGATGTAAAAAGCCAAATGACGTAACGTATAAGTAAACGTTAGAGGTACCCTTTAAGACCATTAGTTGCGCCCTAGGCGTGGAAATGTTAACGCCCGCGAAGATACACAGTGTTACTCAAACTTTTAGTCGAATTAATTAATCAATTATATTCGTGACAATCCAAGCTGAGTAGAGAGGTATAGAAGATCACTTTACCTCTGAGTGCGAAGGAGATTTGTTTCAAATCTCTTGATGTCATACTTATAAATAAAGCAATGTTGTATCCTGCTGTCAAATTCAAGTTTCCTTGATTTTCACAAATATAGTAGTATTTTTGTTTTACAAGCACCAAAGTGCCAATTCTACTAATTGTCACATTCGCATTGCGTTTGCGTCTCAACCGCAAACTGTCAAAAATGTATTAAAATTAACGCTTTTTTGACAGTTTGCTATTGACATGCGAATGCGAAAGTTGTTTAAAATGTTTGTTCTGCCCAATCAGTAGAGTCAGTTCAAACCATGTAGGATAGCAGTAAAAAATATGAACCCGTTACGAATTAAAAGTATTTTTCAAATTATGCGATTGGCTATTAAAACTAATTCAACAAATCATCACAACTACATAATGCGCATTTGACAATGTGCCACTTTTTGTGATAATTTTCGTTCGAGTCACTAGACCTACATTACTCCTAACACAACTCAATATTTTGATCGTGACTACAATATTGGTAAATGCATAATACACACTCGTAATTACGTCATAAGCTTAAAAAGTTATAATGTTCACTTTAGAAATAAATATTGGCAGTGCAGTGGACAAATAGATATTTTTGCCTGTATACCAAATAGCTTTGTTGACTATACCTATCCGTCATTGACTGAAAAACATCACTTTTTATAAAAAGCGTATGTTCTTAAATAAATTAAGTCATATGGACATAGTTACACCAGTTAACACGAATATGTTTACAAATCCAATTTAAATATTCTTCTGGTGAACCCTTTAAAAGCCATGGCAAGTTTTTAATAGTTATTAATAATATAATATTTCACCACAAATTCATAAATAAATTATATCGATTTCGTTTTTAATATTTAAATTAGCTGACAGATGTAACATCAACTGTAACAAATAGGAAAATAACTTCTTTCAATGTGTTTGTATGGGTATATAAATCAAACTGAAGTTCTCATTTGTAATATCAAATCAAAATAATATATTTACTAGATGCATATGAAAGTATATAAAAACATATGCAAAAACAAGCGTGTCTGTCTGTTTGTTCCGGCTAATCTCCGAAACGACTGGGCCAATTTGTACTTACTTTCACTGACAGATTGTTGATGTTATAAGAAGTAACTTACTTTAATTCAAGAGAGATATTAGGGTTTTGTGCAAAAAAAACTGACTTCCAACGGGAACTTTAAATTATGCAGGCTGGTAGATAAATAGTTCTGTGCTAGCTGGATTATCACACTCATTCGAATACTAAAGAACAATGGGAGCCACCCATTCATTTATTTAGCTGAGATTAAATTCTTGCGTCTTTTATTGAAAAATATCTTGTTTAACTCGGCGTCAACTACTGAATTAGTCTGTGCAAGAATTTTTATTCGAGAAAGCCGAGATTAATAGAAATTCAGTCATGAATTTTTGTAGGATATGTCTATGGTAATTCCAATTCGAAAACAACCGCGGCGCATCTGTGACACGTGTTTCACTAACAACGAATCAACAGTTGTTAAACCAACGTTTATTTTTTTTAGATTTGCGATACTAATTTTTTTGTCCGTCATTAATTGAAAATAATTGATTTATTTTTACACTACAATATTTTTACCTCCGTTTAACGTACATTTCCACTTAGAAATAAACAGTATTGTTAATTAATTTATTCTGTTTAATTAAATAACAAACTAAAACTGATTTTATTATAATAATTTTGTGCTTATTGTAACTTGGCCGAAAAATATAAAATGGCGACACTAAACGTCAATGAAAATATCAAATTACTTTTCATTTAAAATATCTTTTTTATCCGGCTTTAACTAGTTATGAAATTTTTTAAAAAACGTAGAAAAATAATGGAACTGCCTTCGTATATAAATCACTTTTAGACGCATCAAATTCAGCTAAGATTTCGCCATTGTTCTTTGAATTATCAAAACTTAATGCCAATTCTTTTCGCATTCGCATGTCAATCGCAATGTGTCAAACATTTAGGTTCGAAAATTGAGGCTTCTTTGACAGATTGCGACTGAGATGCGAATGCTAACATTGTTATATGCTAAAAATGAGTAAACTGGCACTCTGGCCAATTGTTTAGTGTAAATAGTTTAATATAAATGTGATAATGTAAATAAATAAATAAGTACTTTGTAGCCTCATTCTATATTTACTGAAGACCCTTCGACTCGGTTCTAAATAATGACCGAGATTTAAAATAATTCCAAACTCGATGATAGCTTCGTGTGACCCCAACGTTGAGAATATTGAGTTATCTTTGAGAAATATGCAAATGAAATTAGATTCTTTTAATATAACGATATGAGTTACTAAATATTGAATTTATTATTTATTTTTGTTTATCTACACATAACATCTGTCATACTGTCATATATTGATCGCAACAAAACAACAAGTTTCAATGTTTAGAAAGATTAACAGCTAACTGACCTGTCAATTACGGAAATTTGAAATGTTTTAGAAATTGCATTACCCAACCAAACTAAAAACATGATATTTAACAATAAACTTTCGGAAACAACTCTCGTTAGACCGCTGCAAAATTACCATACAATCGTCATATAAATCAAAGGGCATACTTTGAGCACCTCAGAAGTTCCCCTGTGTGCGTTTAGCGCAAGTCCCGTCTATGCACCCACTGCAGCGATGCACACTTACACAGATATGACTCAAAACTAGTGCATTTTTAGCGGGAAAGAAGTAGCCCTTGTGAAAACCAGCGAGCATGTACTTTATCTATCATCGAAATGTTTCTTATTGATTTTTGGATTACTTTAAAAGCTAGGAAAATGTTCGTTACCTACTTGTTTAGTAGTTTTATAGGTAGATAGATATTTAGGTAATCTATGTACCTTTAATAGTCATAATTATAAATTAAAGGGAATACTTTGAGCACCATAGACGTACCCTTGTGTGCGTCAAGCGCATGTCCCGTCTATGCACCCACTGCAGCGATGCACACTCACACAGACACAACTCCACGCTCCGCCACCCCCGTATATAAACCTAAGTCAGCCTAGCCTTGAACTTCACTTCATCACGGCTGCAAGCAACACACGGCCGTATTAACCCCCAGTTACAATAACCAACCCTTAACCGTTCGTTTGGTAAATACAGGAATTGGACTACGGTGTCAGTGAATAAACTATGTTGTGTTGAACAGAACTGTGTTGATTTTGGTGTCTTCTGATACACGTGAAAATGATGACCGTACTGCAGACCGTAAGTTTTGAATTATGTCTATTTATTTTCCTTCGACGACAGCCCATCGGGTTTTTAACTGTCACTTTTTATATGGGTATGCCATATAAAAAGTGACAGTTAAAAAAAACCCAGTGTGTGCCTCACGGCTGCACGAAACTGAAAAACTGAGCGAAATCTGTCAGTAAATATGAAGATAACTTGAAAATTTGGTTTACAATGCCATGATTCTAATTATGTCAATTTTATGTAAAGTAAAGTATTAAGGTTTAATAAGTCTAGCTAGGCTAGAAACAAATACGATTCCATTAGCTTCATTGTTTATCTTTTATGCTTCATTTTGTAGTCCGTAAAGCCAACTCGGCTGATCCTGTATAATGTATTCTCATTATTTTTGCGTAAAACTAGACATCTGGACAATGAAACCACAAAAATAAATAAGACTTTGAAACCAATACAATTTTTTTAGACTTATATTAAGTTCCATACTGAAATATGAATTTAAAGTTGTTGTCAACTACTTCAGTCTGAATACCTGTTGAAGATAAGCATTACAGTAAGGTCTGGCACATTCTTAACTCCAAGTAGGTACCTAAAGAAGCAGACAGCTCAAAAAAAATTGGGAACTGTTAAAAAAGAATTTTCGGTCATGAATCATGATGTATTGATATGTAGAGTAAACAAACAAGAACTATATAATGTTAACTGAAAATTGCAAACATTTTAGAATTGAAAAATATTTTTTCTTTATAAGCCACGGACATATTGGAAACTATTAAGTTTGGGTAGGATTTATTGTATACAAAACGAATTTTTCATTAAGGTACCTATATCGAGGAATCATAATCTAATAAAGATTTATTACAATCTAATAGAGTTTGTAGTTTTCCGATGACGTTAACACTATTCTAATTTTAAAAAAACCCACAAGTAAGACAACAATGTATTTTCCTTCCTAAATAAACACTGTAACAGAACAATGGCGAGATGAAAGTGGATATAGGCAAAGAAATGGCGACAGCTAATGTCGTTAGTGACACATTGCTCTACGCAAGAGTCGATCTGCTCATTATAATGACAATTTAGTGCTGGTATAATGGATTAATAGGAAGATATATTTACATACAATAGTGTTAATTAACTGAAGAAATAATTAACGGGTTGAAGGAAAGTGAGTCTTAGGTACTTTTCTTTGCTTCATTTATTAAAACTTCGGTAGTTTTGCCATCTAATAAGTAGTTAATTTTTTGAAAACTAATTAATTTATGAAAATATTTTTATTTAGGTTTGTGGCTTAGAAATACTGAAAATTTAAGCTGTTGAGATATCTATTCTTCATCTGAAGTTTAAAAAATATATCGTTGTCATTGTTTTGACAAAAAATTATGACACAAACTTTCGTAACACTAAGTTCCTGCCCTTATCTCATTATTTGAGGTCAGCGCAGCATTCTTTTAAACATATGATCTATTTGCAGTCATCTCTATAGTCACCTTATTTCTACTCAAATCTATACTAATATTATAAAGCAGAAGAGTTTGTTCGTTTGTTTGTTTGTTTGTCTGGTTGAACGCGCTAATCTCAAGAACTACTGGTCCTATTTGAAAAATTCTTTCAGTGTTACATAGCTCATTTATCGAGGAAGGCTATAGGCCATATATCATCACGCTAAGACAAATAGGAGCGGAGCATTAATGGAAAATGTGACGCAGACGAAGTTGCGCGGGTCAGCTAGTTATTTATAAAATTCTTCCGTTACGTTACTGAGTGATTGAGTGAGTGAATGACTGACAGACAACAGACAGCTGAAACTGCTGGTCGTAGAAAGCTGAAATTCGGCATATAGGATCCTTGGGAGCGTAAGGGAGTATTAGTAGAATGAATTGCCCGAAACTCCCACGGGGATGGGAAATAGGAGATATGCGCGTAAAAAGCCGCGGTCAAAAGCTAGTTCGTATAAATTGAACCCTAATTAAGGTAAAAACAAACTCCAACTAGTTTAACTTATGCAAGTTGAGTTTATTCTAAACTCCACATCATTACATAACATTTTAATTTAGGAAAAACCCATAGGAAGACCAAAGACGTATTACCAAGACATATTGGAGAGGTTAACGTAACGCTTTACTTCATAACTCAATGATTTCTAAATCTGTTCCAAGAAAATTTATCTTGTCTAAAGAATTGCATAATAGTAACTTATAAAGGAAAACAGACGCCATATAGTCTACCTACTTCGACTTTATTTTTTGTATGTTTTTTTTAGGAAATTTGGAACTTTTAACTTTAGTATAAAAATAACACTGATCACCAAAAATTTGCCACAAGGAATGTGCTCACTAATTTTGAATTACCGACCTACTCTTATCACAAAACCATAATTATTTATTTTATTTTGAACAGGTCTAGTTTTTGTGTTACAAATACTACCAGTAACATTATTTTCCCTTTAGCTTGTAAATTCTGATTTTTTATTTTTCAATAAGGTAGTTGTTTTTTTCAGTTTACTGAGTTATTTTATACTTATAATGTGGAAAAAGTGTTCAAAGGATTCTTACAAGTTTATTTACATTTATGGTGAAATTATTTTTAAAACTGAAAAACGGAATTCTGCACGATCAGTAAAAAAATATTTGAACATAATTTTGTGATTTTTGAGCATAAAGGGATAGTTGAGTGTACTGACGTACCATCTGCTGCGCAATCAATCCTTAATGTTGATAATGTGCCTCAGGTATTAGAACTACCCGAAAACTTTAGTTTTCGCCTCAATGCTCCACTTCAAAATCATATTACAGGGAAACTGTATGTGTCTCAATAATTCCAATTCCAGTTTTGTGATACTAGAACATATTCTTAACATAATTTGTTAAAAAGATTCTTGTGGCACACAAAAAGTGTTTTTTGTTGACCAGTGTAATTTTCGTAATTGAATTAGTAGGTACTTACCTACATAGGATAACCACCCTTAACAGGCAGGCATACAACCAAATTATTTTACCTCTTAATAATATTAGTTAACATAAAAGTATAACTTTGCCCTGCAGTTGGACAGCCCACTCTGAAAATTTGAATATTAATATTATTATTTTTTCCCTAATTTATACAACTATTTTAGGATGGCTTAAATATGAATTAATAAGTATGCTTAATTTCCAAAGTATAAAAAAATATTATTTTGCCTACTCGTTCTGATTGAAAATATACTTTCTCACGTTGATTCTTCTAAATTAATTAAAAATTCTTAATGTCAAGTCACGCATTATAAATCGATAAGAGTTATTAATGCACGAAACCAAATGAATAGCCTGCCAGTTTCATTACTTAATGATCCGTGCAGTTAATATAATTAGCAGAGATTCATCTTCGTGTCAGTTTAGTGCTTGAGCGGTTTTATGGGTATTTAAGTGCCTATTCTATATGAATCTTTATTCCTAAAGTTTCACGTAAAATTGAAAGTAAAAATATTAGAGAGATATTAGAGAGTTTATTATGCGTAATCATTCAGTACATTTTTTTTAAGGTTAAGAACATTCTATTGAAAATGCTTAGATATATTTTGAACCAAAAAAGAAAGTTGATGTATTTAGTTTGATACTTATTTTAGAGTTTATATTCTTATTTTCTTAAAGTAGAGTGAATAAACAGTTCATGAACTAATAAAAACAAATACCTTATAATACACCATAAAATAAATACATAGCAGAAAATTAATTAATAAACACGTGGTGTGGCTTAAAATAATCTTGAACACCGCAGAAAATCTTCGCTAAATGACACATCAGATAAAGGCATATAAAACACAATATCGCACAAAAGCCAATGCTCACATCAACTATCAATTACAAAGGTTCATCGACCACATTTCCATAGGATTATAGACCTAAGCATCATAGCCGATGACGGATCGATATTGCTATGGTCATTGATCCTTCTCCGTTACGGCAACTGAGCATATTCCTGTAATCATACCTTTATTGGCAGCTGATTGATGGTGAATATCAGTGAAACTAGACACTTGATCAGTGATCTGATTGCTGATCAATTATGAAATATTTATTTGCAATTATAGTGATGAGAAGTGCGAATGAGATCGATGTATTAGCAATTAATATGGATTAGCAATTAAATTGTAGTTTCATTGTAGGTTGTAAATCAGCCGGTCGATTCTGTTGACATCTCACTGTGATCAATTAGGTGGAGTGAACGACAAGTAAGCTGTCATGCCATCTTGTTTATATGGTTTGACAGCTCACTTTTCGTTCACTTCGCCTAAGTGTTCACTTCGACATGTTCACAGAATCGCACTGCAGAATCGCACTGCAGTATTGGCCTTAAGTGGGTGATAGGCGGACGAGCAAGTACGCGGACTTATGAATCGACGACCTTTTCGCGCGTGTGTTGCCGTAAGTAGGTATGCGTACTTTTTAAACAAGACGCGCGGAGAAAAATTTTTCGAGCCATAAGTCCACGTACTTGCTCGCCCGTCTATCACCCACTTTAAATTATAACTCAATTTCAAGTCACAAACCTATTATTTTCTATCCATATTTTTTTCACTGATTTTAGCTGTTGTCATTCAGAGTTTATTTGCTCTGGAAAAATACTTGTTGGTACTCATTCCAGCTGTAATCTAGACCATTTGGTTTCAGTCTGTAGATATCTCTTTTAGCCATCCACATCACCGATATATATACCCACTGCGCATAATGCCTTCTACGCTTGCCTAACTTTCAATGCATTGCTTGTAAGCTTTCAGAGCAACTTACGTAAAATGTTATATCTTCCACATCCCATATTTGAGGTCGTGTTGTATCTTCTTCATCCAACAGCTCTATTTTCCGTCATAGTAGTCAATTCATAGTTGAAAATACACAAAAAAAATGCAATACAAAACTTCTAATGTCATAAAACTTGGAAATTAATTTATTCTCTGTTATTATGGATTCAATGACATTCATTGATATTCATAGAAAATCCTACATTTTGTTGCAATGTTTTTATTAAATTCTTTCATAAAACTTCAAATACTGTACATTATAATGTTGTACTTGAAGATGATTATTACTTGAGAGAGTTCCTAGAAAACGGTTAATCTGGAGCTAATTTGCATCGATTTTGGACCCGGTAACTTGGCTCCCAATTTTTTTTTTTTTCGTTTAATTTTCATTGTTTCAACAATGTTACGACGCTTAAGTTCCAAAGCATTATAAATTGTTAGAGTTAAGTATCAGGGGTACGTATCAAAATCCCGAAAGTTCATAATACCTATGATTGAAATAGGCCGACGTCCAAAACACCGAAATTCAAAATACCGAAAGTTTTAAATGCCGATAGTCGTTATATCGAAACACAAAATACCGATGTTCAAATGCCCGAAAGGACGAAATCCCGAATGGACAAAATACCGATGGATGAAATCCCAAAGAGCAGTGACGTTGTTCCCGCGATTACTCATAGTTGGCAGGCTATCGACTATCGAGAACCGAACTAGTGAGACGGGTTTTATTATGAAAAGAAAAATGGTTAGATCAGGTTAGGTTAGAAATGTGACCTCTTATTTGACAGGTTTATTTTTTTTGTAAACCCTAGAGCCCTAGTAGGCTCCGACTACGCATTTTAGGCAACTTTTAAGTGTTTTGAGGTTAGGTTTACAAAAAATCGTTTTTCTCGTTAGGCAATTTCGGGATTTTGTACTTCGGGAATTTAAACTTTCGAGCAAATGAACTTTCGGGATTTTAAACTTTCGACCAAACAACCATTTGGCGTTTTAATTATAGGTATTTTGTCCATCGGTATTTTAAAATTCGAGATTTTGATACGTACCCAGTATCAGAGTACTATCCAAAGAGGATGAGGTTTCTTACAATATGGGTAGCTTGTTTTTGGTCGCGAAGTTGAAAACTTCCAAAATAAATTTAGAAGTTCGATTACGCGCAAATCAGAGTCGAAAATAAGCTCTAAAACATCCCATTTGAAGGAACGCACTCAAATAACAAACACCCTGTATAGAAGTCGTAACCAACAATAAAAGCGATATCAAGAACGTTTAAATACATTAAAAACGTATCACAATAACCATCATAATGTTTAAAGCTGCAATTTATTATTAAAGATAAAATCTGTTTTAGAATAAAACAATAACATGACGACACTTATTATTATCTTCGTATGTTTGTGATGCCTATTTAATAACTCAAAATCCAGAACTATGACCACACTCATAAATAGAGTAGATAATATCTAATACTTTAAAGAATGACATAATCGAGAACAAAGAAATAACTGGACAGAATACTTTAGCCCATAAAAGTAACACACACAAATAGGTGAATTACCTACGCAATTAAAGTTCGACTTTTAATTGTACATAATCTAATCAGTAACTTGACAGTTCAACTGTCAGATTTTCACAAAAAAGATAGATAGATAGTTAGTGCAAGAATGGACGAAATGGAATAATCCTAAATAATGTACTTAATTACAAACTTTTATTATATTTTAATTTATAAACAAAATAACACGACATAAACCATTAAAATCTGACAGTTAATGTCAAGTTACTGAATACAATTAAAAGTCGAACTATAAGTAGATACCTGAGGGCCAATTCTACTTATGTTAAACAACTTTCGCATTCGCATGTCAATCGCAAACTGTAAAAAAAGCCTTAATTTTCATACATTTTTCACAGTTTGCGTATGAGATGCGAATGTAAAAATTAGTAGAATTGGCTCTATGTTCAAAGATGGGAAAAAGTAGGCATACTTACATGTAAAATTTATAGTAGGTATATCTTTCAAGACTGTTCCTACGTTTTAACAGGTCAGGATTAGGTTTCCTGATCTTTTAAACCGTAGGAATACCACGTGTAAATGAACACTAAGAATTTTTGAACTTTTTTATTTTTGTCACTGATCCGCTCGTTCATAATCCAAAAATGATATTTTAAGGCATAAATAACATGAATAAACTAGATGTTACTGAAGAAATTCGGATGTATCATAGAAATATTTTCTCTCTGGATACAGACTGACGATCTGTAAACAAAGAAACAACAATACAGCTTACATTACAATAACAGTGTTGTAGCCTCAAGCTGTAATTATGAAAGTCTCCATCAGTTTTACGTCTAAACAATAAATTCTTGACTCTTGCTCACTTTCTCTGATAATATCAGAGTTACATAACGTCTGGTCCCCTTTAGAGTGATGTCGTCCCACTTCGGAGCCATAAACCTTAGAAAATGTTCCGAATATTGCGTCATTAATGGCTATCGGAGACCTTTAAACGTGTTAGTGGTATGCTTAGTTGTGGTATTTTGTCCCATAAACGACGTTTATTTTGTTTTAAAGACAGGGCTGGCTTTTACCTCGGACAAAAGAGGCATGCAACGTGGCAATGCTGCTGGCCTTTTTGGAGCACTTTACCGGTGGCTAGCGATGTGGACGAAGTTATAAACGATATTTTAAATTACTACTTATTGAAAACAAAGTCGTCCGCCTCGTCTGTCTGTCTGTTCGCGATAAACTCAAAACTCCGGCACTGATTTTCATACTGTTGTCACCAATGGATAGAGTGGTGCTCGAGGAACGTTTAAGTATATAATTTGTCAAGCGGGTGAAGCCGCGGGCATCATAGTAATATAATAAAAATAAAAAATAAATATTATAAAGACAATTTTTAGGCCCATTTAAGTTCAGCGTACAAAAAGTAAATTGTAGTTTTGACTCATATTTGGCCTAGGGTATCCTGTAAAAACTTTAGGTAAAATCTTATTATATCAAACGCGGCAGTCTGATTCACTTGGGACACAAAGACTTGGCACATCTGATTCAACAAGATAAGAGAATATTTAATCAGCTCGAATAAATTATATTGAAACTGTAGATACTCTGGTAGTCCAGTCTATCGTCGTATCTCATAGCTGATGGACTAAACGACCGGGTACCGTAGAAATGGACACACTTAAAAATATTACCATTCGAATTTTCTAAAACCATTGGACGAATTTATTGTTATAGAATCAAATGAAAGTTTTTTTTGCATTTGCAAAAAAGGCTTTCACATTTTGATGTTTTATTAAAAACCGCTAAATCAATAAATAAAATGGCCAAGTCGTGAAATGTCTACGCAGAATAAAATTACTGTAAGCACGTACTCACCATAACTAACCTTACCCAATATGGCGCGTAGCGGTGTTTGACGCAGCGGATTCCGTAGTCATGTCGCTCTGAAGTTTATTACTATGTCCACAAGAAACATAGGTGAACTTTCAATGTGATGTACCTATGTGACTTCAGGACAGGATTCGTATATAAATAAAACATTAATTGAAAATACCGGTGAATTTGCTACGCGATTTTAAGCTCGAAAAGTGATTGTAAGAGAGCCAATGAAATGTTTAAAACAAAATATCATTATGCTCAAATTAACAAAGAATATTATGTCTGCATACTTTTTGTAGTTTTTTATCATAAAAAGAAAACTTCCAAGAGGCCACGAAATTCTGTTCAAATATCTAAAACCGCCATCTAACTCCAAAGAGAACATTCTTGAGTAGCCTTCCAAACAAACACAACAAAACGACTATCCCATCCTCCATTCACCATAACAGCGCCAATTCCACGCCACTCAAAATAATTACCATCTAAAAGACTAAAACGCAAGCGAATCAAATCATAGACAATCCAAACTTGCGCTTTCATTGCACTAACATTTCGCGCCAATCAATTTCCCTGTCTTTATTCCCACACTACGTCAAAGACCTCACAGCCTGCTAGAACAGGTAGTAAGTGCTAAAAGCGACATGGCATGTTCGGAAGCGTACTTTCCCTGGCCACACCGGGTGAAACGCGTGACCGGTAAGGGCAGAGAAACGAACATCGAACATGGAACATCCCAGCCGATGTCTTCGCGACCTTTGACGTTCGTTTATCTGGCGAAGCTCTTAGTTATAGGACTTTGAACGTTGTCTATGCTAGGTTTCGTTTATATTTGCTGTTTGACTGTTTTATTTTGATGATTGGGTTGTAAATTGGAGTTTGACTAGTACTGAAATGAAAGCAAAAAAAGATAGAGCAGAATAGAAATACTTTTTTTTATCGTATACAATAATATGTAATACGAGTACAAAAGTTATACTTATTACATAAGGATCTTAATAAAAATAGAAGGGTGTAAATATTTGATTGAAATTACTGGGAAGGCGAAAAAATATGTAGGTAGTCCATGGTAGAAAGAGTTGAATGTTACTTTATTTTCATACATTTATGATAGTTTGCGATTGAGATGCGAATGTGAAAATTAGTAGAACTGGCACACAGGGGGCCAATTCTAATAATTTTTAAACAACTTTCTCATTCGTGTGTTAATCGCAAACTGTAAAAAAAGCCTTTGTTTTCATACATTTTTGACAGATTGCGATTGAGATGCGAATGTGAATATTAGTGGAATTGGCCCTCTGTAGTAAGACAAGTACTTTTAACGACATCCCATTACAATTTACATCACCGCAGAACAGTCTTTATTACTCCATAAAATCTTCCCCATGACGAGAAATACGCAAAGCGGAACATTAAACCGAATGAGTTCGTTAACAACATGCTAGACATATAACCATGGCTGTAAATCCCTCCGCATCACGATTGAAAGGCAATTGCCATCACTTAGCTCCGACCTTGAGGTCACCACTTAAGAGGAGCAATCAATTCCATTGAGTTTAACATAAGGAATTACAGGGGATTAAGTTAGTTTAATGGTGTTTGAACATGAGACGGTTTATCTTTATGTAGATCTAGGAGATTTTAATATCTTGGGATAGCGTTATTAGCGATAGTGGATTTATAGAGTGATATCTCACGAAATGGAAAAGGAGTGTTAAATTTCAAAGAGACAAGCACAGGTCTCTTAATATAATGTTTCTGAGTTATTTAATTTAAGTTAGTGGGATTTCATTTTTACTTTGCTGTAGAAAGTTCTATTACGACAAAACTGAAATTTTCAATTAGTGAAAATGTGTTGATATTCACTTGTTTAAATTTACGAATTAAACAAGTGAAGATCAGCTCATTTAAAACAAAAACAAAGTAAAATTAAAAAAGGCGATGTTCATTTGTTTCAGTGCTTACGAAAGCTTGTTCACCAATGCCAGCATTCTTATTTCAGTGGTTTTGTCTCAGTTGGGGAATTAATTTTCTTTATAAACCTAAATATAATGTAGCGTATATAGATATGCTAAGATTTCGTGTTACATATTACCTTTATAACTGAGAGTTTTTGCACATTTATGTATATTATTAGGTAGGTACTTTTGCATGATTTACACTTAATAAAATATGTATTCCTCTATAAAATTTTATTGCACGCTATTTACAGCTTAAGATATTATCCGTTCCCATCCACAGACCGGAGTGTGGGTAGTTGTTAACTTATACCGTTGCCCTTTCACCCCAGACGAGTATTATCCTGTCTTGCATGCATAATGGTCACGAATCGAAAGCTTCCTAGCCAGACTTTCTATTGTGTGAATCTGTTCACGACTCCTTTTATCGTAAATCAATTAATTCAAGCGCTGGGTCTTTAAGTTTATTTTATCTTCTACTACCTGTTGCCTGCGGCTTCGCCCGCTTACAAATTATGTCCTTAAACCTTTCTCGAGAACCACTCTATTCATTGGTGAAAACAGCATGAAAATCAGTGTAGTAGTTTTTGAGTTTATCGCGAACAGACAGACGCGGCGGAGAACTTTGTTTTATAATATGTAGTGATGCTTAATAATGCTATACAATAAAGTGGGTCTAGTTGTTCCCAATATTATTAAGAGATGTTTTTTCCTGAATGTTTGAGTGCCTCTCTCCATCTTCTTCTCCTATAGTTTGTTTGTTTGTCTCTTCTGATGTGCCTTATGATTTTACATGAATAAAGAAATCTCGATGTTTTGTCAAATAATAAATCTGTGCGAATCAGAGGTAGGTCGCATGTCTTCTATAAATTATTTATCATAAACTGATGTATTCATATAAAATATGTAGTGGTTTGGAATAATTTTTGGGTTTCCAAATTCCGCGTTTCACTGGTTTGGTTTCCTTTAGGCCTAGTTTTGTAATGTTTGAATTTAAGCGGTATGAATTAATGAGGATGGTCGAATGGATGACTGTTTTGATTTATCTCTCGTATACATAATTAATAGTATATAATATGTAGGATACGCTGATGTCCTATAGGCGTTTACGAGAGCTAAGCTGAAGAGAGCGAGACTATGGGGGAGACCTTTGCCCAGCCCAGCATACTTTAATATTATGAATGCGAAAGTAACTATGTCTGTTTCTTATGTCTTCCCGTTTTAAAGGCTGTACGGATAAACCTTGGCTCAAAGGTAAACCATGTTCTGCACTAGAACAAGACTTTTTAACCCGAGGGTGTGTTGAGTTGGGATCATTTTAAATTGAGAAAGATACTACGCCGGCGATATGACTACGACTGGTAGAAAATGTCTAAAATGCCAAAAAAAATGCCTCACGAAAATGGTGACCGCTTTTATTGACTGTTGTTTTTTAAACATTTTATCACAACAAGCCTGACTGGAAAACAATTAAAAAAGTGCAAAGCATTAAATAAGTGGTCCGTCCTTGTCGTGCTAATATTTTTATTAGAAATATCTTTACTTGTTGGAATTTAGCTCATTACAATTTTTCTAACACGTTACATTAAACCAGTGTAGTTACGTTTCAAACGTAATAGAAATGTCAAGAAATTACGTTATTGTAACATGTGCGTCGTTTGTTTACAGTTCCACTTTTAGTATTTTAATTTATTTGCAAATAATTATTTTACGCAGTTACTGGGTTTTTCAAGTGTTTTAAATATACAGACAAATATTAAAAAAAGTCTAAGATCGTTTGTTTACTTATATCTCAGAAAACGTTACTAAAAATAGCTGTTATTATGAAAATTGTGTCATTAAAGGCTACACTAAAGCACGGTAGGGAAGACACGTGAAAAAGCTAGTTTTATTTAATTACTAGATTAGCTTTAATGACCAATACGAAGGTTGTTATCTAACGTTTTGTGCAGTGAACGTCGTCATTATTAATTCTAAAATATATTATAATATATCCTTTAAAATTTAAATATAAACATTCTTACGTAAAATTTAGAAACATAACTGTTTATTTTTTGTTATTATCAACATTCAGTCAAATTCAGCAATATTATAAAATGAAATAAATACTGAAGTAGCCAGTCTTAAATTTTCCAAAAAAATTGTACGTAAGTCGTAGTTTGCATTTGAATAGGCTTTCACGAAGATTTTTTGAGATTAAAGTAATTAATAGTAACTAAATGTTTAAATTATGATACCTTTTATAGTTATTTTTATGTTAGATATTCATGTTTTGTTCGACCAAGCTTGGACTATGCACTTATCATGTTACATATACCTTCACCACCCTTGACTGACTGCTAGAAGATGCATAGAGCCAGAATTCCGCCATTGTACCTATGTGTATGAAGTCTAATTCAACAAAAAAACTCTTGTAATTAAACAAAACGAAACACGAAAACACGAAAAAATATTTGCTATTAGGTACTGCACGCTTATTTAATGCTAGAGCTAATGATGAACAAAGATAAATGGCCGCAGTAATATACTTAGGAATCCAACGAAACAGCACGGAGAGTAGGAACGCGATTCGATTCACGGCTGAGGACACACAGACTTACATCTCACTATCGCCCGGCATACCGCGCGGTCGTCGAACGTAGCAGACGGTGGGCACGCATCACGCTCGCTTTGACAATGGTACTCTGTGTCAGTCTAAATGTTTCTTAACTAAGGGCGGATTTCACCACTGAAACTGAACGCGATCAACATTTGAACCACGTTGATGAGCTGTCAGTTTCATTGTTTTCTATGGAATATTTATTTATTAATCGTTTATTTCAGGCATTAGAACCCATAACATTAAAATTAAAAACTGAAACTAAAAACCTTACTACTAAAACAAAACTTAAACTACCTACTTACTACATGAAATTTTGACAACTCTTGAACTAAGTTTCATTAGCGAAATCCGCTCTTAAACAGGTAAAATCTAAACTTTATTTAACAAATGAGAACTTTCTTACATCTTCACGTCTAAACGGCTGGACAACACATTAGGACAAAACTTGGTGCACAGGCCAACCATGTCCTGAAATTAGAGGCGGGAGCTTCTTTTCTTTTTTCTATGCGAGCATTCGTTTATGCTTTAAAATGACAAGTACCGTGAGGTAACTACTCTGTAGTACCTGAGACCACATCCATACTCATTTCAAATTTTGACGTGATAGATTATATCATGATTTTGATTATGTTTATCCACCGTTCGAGAACGCAAATTATGAGTTTTCTCATGTCTATTTCAACATTCCATAAATTAACATTGTTTGCAAGGCCTTCAAGTAGCTCGTATCAAATGTTTTGATACCAATTGAATGATTTAAGTTTCTGTCGATGTTTCTAACATGCAACGAATGCAAATATTCTTAGAAATTTCTCTTCTCTAGGCGTGTAATAATTACGATTTAAAACAACTGCACGAGATACCTAGATATTTTACTCTCCTTAACGATTACACTCAGTGTTAACAACTTTGCGAAATTTACAGTTCTATAACACGATATTAACAGGTTTCTGATAAGAAATTAATTTCAAATTCAAAATACTAGTTTTGTGAAAGTACTAGTCAATGTTTTCTCAAATTAAAATCGCTTATGGAGTAGGTGGGTATGACCAGAACTAACCGTAGGCGGGCTGACCCCTGAGAAGGAGTAGTTGAAAGGGAAAATCTTGTACTGACAGTACAAGTTAAAGGTAAAAATAACAACTCGATGAACAAGTTAGGAACTGGCAAAGATCGAGAGTGGATAGGTCACATATAAAGTCATCAGTATGCAAGTCCTTTAATGAAAGCTATCAGCCTTTCTAAAAATGCTGAACTATTAGAAGAAGCTGACAGTTTTCTAAATCTATAGTTAACTCATCAGCATGGTAATTTCTAAACAGGTGCTTCGGATGCCTTAAAACTTGTTAGTGTTAGTTTTTCTTTGACTTCACTTTAATCTAATGGTTAATTAATTGATTTACATATGTGTGAAGTCGTACACACAAATTACGCTATGTGTAGTGAATACAGAAACAAGTTTTGACGCGTTTTCAAGATTAAATGGCAAAACCAGTTTGCATAAATTGCTAAATATAACCTGAACTGAACGGATATCACACAGCATACCAATTAGCTATATTGTATAACACCTATGTACTATAAACCCACATCATCGCCTTACTGTTTGTATTTCGCTAAAGTGATACTAATATCTTCTTTTTCTTTTGTTTATAGATACGGCTACTAGTCATAATACAACTGATCAAATCCACCCGCTGTCAAAATGGATTCAACGAGCAAGACATTCTCCGTTACCAACAGATGGCTTCAAACGATGGCCAAGTCGAGGCTATCACGGGCTTCAACAATATCCTACAGAGGGACCAAAACAGTCAGGCTTTAAGTTCACCCAGCGCACAGTATAACATCAACGATGACACTAACAAGAGCAATAACTACGGTCGAACGTTTTACTCGCGGAGTCGAAAGATTTACAGAATCAAGAACCCGTTCCAACAACAGATTGAAGAAACTGAGAAGCAACCAGAGAATACGGAATCGCAAGACAGCGGCGCAGGGGCTAGTAACCAGTATGCATCCGTGCAGTACTCCTTACCACCGGAGGAATTCCTCCAGCAATTGAGAGCAGAAAACCAGTACTACCAACAAACACAGATGTCTACCCCAGCTCCAAGCTTAGGGTATACAGCCACACCACAGCCACAGTACCAGTACTCGACAGTCTCTCCATCTAATTACGATAACAGCAACCAACAGAACAATCAAATACAGTTAGAGCCTAAAGCGTCACATGGTCAAACGTACTTATCTAGTCCTAGTCCTTACCAGTACAGTACGCCGAATTCATTTTTAGATAACGTACAAAGTACCGCATCTCCATTACCGTCTTATTTGTCTACACCATTGAACAACGGCCAATATGGTGGAACACAGTCAAGTTCGTATGTTTCTAGCTCATCGCCAATATACCTTTCTAGTCCATCGAATTTACAGTCATATGTATCGTCACCATTATCAGTCATACAAACTGGGTCGCCGGACTACAACAATAGAGTTACGACAACCATCGGTAACAATGTCGTGAGTTACGATAGTAATGATCAAAGTAAAAAAATGCAAATAGACCATTATGATTACGCTGGCAACGGAGTTAGGTACCCAAACAATATGCAACAACAATATCAAAACGAGTACTCATCATCATCCACAACTACTACTTCACCATACCAGGACCAGTTGCGAGAATCATGGCAAAATGCTATGAACTCTAATATAAATGCAGCAGCGAAATCTCTTCAAGAGAGTCAATATAACCAGTATCAGAATTATCAGTTCCAGAATTCCCAACAGGATTCAAGGTTAGACTCAAGCTCTGATAACATCAATAGTGATACTCATCGCATCGGTAGCATGGCATCAGCTAATAACCTATTTGTTAATTACGTACAGCCTGATAATCAAATGTTAAACAATCTAAAAATTCGTACTAGAGACCTTGAGCATGAAACAGGACAAACGGAGTTATACTCCAATGGCGATTTTGGATGGAAACTAACAGGAAAAAAGCCCTTAATTGAATATAATTCTGGCTATCCCCCCAGGTACTCTCAGTTAGGTCTGCAATCTGATAGCCCCGCAGTTAGTCAGATGAATTTCCATATGGAAACTGGTAAGCCTTATAATTATGACCAAGTATCTAAGTCAGGCACAGAAGCTATTGAAGCTCAAGAATTTGCGAAAGCAGCTGCCAAAGCACATGAGAGACTGAAACAGCAACAGCAGCAGCAACAACAGCAGCAGCAGCAGCAACAGCAGCAACAACAGCAGCAACAACAACAACAACAGCAACATCTATATGGAAATAACAACTACGGATCTTCTAACATTGTTAATTCAGATATGAATAATGCTGGAGCATATTACGGCAATAACGATAAACAGAAAAATAAATACACAGACAATTCAAATAGTCCTTACTTGTATAATTCACAAAATGATCTTATAACAGCATCTCCATACTTTCTTTCAACACCAAGAGAAAATTTAGATGGCAAGCCCAAGCAACCTTTTGATCATGATAAGGCCTTGAAAAATATCGTCCCAATAGATGTATCGAATGTCGTGGCCAATTCTGATCCTTCAAAGTCAGGAACCAGTTTGGATAACAGCGGCCGCTACACTTCCAACAACTATGGAAAAGATCAACTGGATCAAAACATAAGGCAGTATATAAGACCCGTAACAGACTCCTTTTATAAAGATAAAAATTCTATCTACGGATTTCACATCAAAACGAACGCTGATGACTATTTAAGCCCTGACAGTCTTAAACAAATAGAGTCAACTTTTTACGGCAAACAGCCACCATCCTCTGAATCTAGTTATGGTTCGGGAAGTTACTCTGGATCACAAGGGCTCAGCAGTTATTTATCTCAACAGTCTAACAACTATCAAGACAGTTTACAATCACAGAATTCTCAGTCAAGTTACAATCGCAACCAAAATCAGTTACCATCAGATATTGCCAGTATTTTAAAATTCAATGATATCCCATACAAAATTTCACAAGGTATGGCCAATGATGCTCTAAAGTTACACAATATCAATTTTGATCAAGGAGGTATACCCACACCTCTTCCAATGAGAATCAATCAAAACGTTGGCAGCCATCAGCTTGACGTCACCACCAGCTTACTCAACAAGTTATTATTAAATAAGCAACCGGCTATGAATATGAACAGACCGGAAATAGATAGCGGCTTATTATCGACAATCAATGGCTTCAAAGTAGCGAATCCATTTAATGTAGACCTCAAATTGGTAGCAGAAATGTTGAAAGGTAAGCCTACAGTAGACGATTCGCAAATGATGAATATGAGAGACCAATTTTCAAAACCAGCACCAATGAAATTTGATTTATCACAACTACAATTTTTGCTTAAAAATGAAAACACTGGAGGCTTAGCGCCTATTAACGATGGACTTAGTGCACTAGGTGGCTCTTACATGGATATTTACAACAACGGGAGATTTCCATATCAGGGAGTAAAGTACTCTCGTAGTCAAGAAGAGGAAGAAAGTATTGTACCAATCGCTGACGCATCAAGTACACACCCCATAGGCGCTGTTATAGAACAAGACGATTCAGCAAGTGAAAGGGAAGTGAGTTCTTCATCAGAGCTAACAGGACAGGGTGACGATGTTATTTCAAGTAGTTTCGAGGACAGTAGAACTAAATCGCGTTTTTTGTCAGGATCTAGATCAATAAATGAGAGGCACAGGCATCCTAATTTGCTATCGGGACGTCATTCCTACCAAAGGAAGTATCCCAAGTCTAATGTAGACGAACCTTATCCATTGTTGAAGCCTCCTCCTCCTCATTCGCCTATGGGTAGGGGTAGTCATATAAAATTGGAAAAGCATGCTCGAAGGCGGCGCGTTAACAAACCGAAATTCCTCAGGATTATGAAGACTGAGCCGTTGTTTGAGGCTGGTGCTGAAACTGAAAGTTCAGAGACTTCAGTACCAATTTTATTGCGACCGCCACCACCGGTTGCGGAGTCAAAGTCTGATACCGTTGCAGACGATACCACGTAGAGTATTATAACTTATTTATAGCTTTAGTGTACTTTCTGAACTGATGTACAATGTTCTATATTGTATTTAATTATTTTTAAGTTATTTTTATTTAATTAACCTACTGTAATGTTATAGTTTCTAGAAACGATTCCATTGGACTGCTTATGTATTGTTAAAATTTGGCATTTATTTTGTATGTGTAAGGTTTAAAATATTGTTTAGATTTATTACGATTTTGTACATACATATCTGTATGTTAGCGCGTCTATAGAATATAGACAAAAATGTATTGTAAATATTGTTCTTAAATGATTAATTTCGTTTTAATTATACTGTTGTGATAAGTTAAATTTATAGCAGTTGTGGTTGTTGTTAAATTTTTGTAAGTATTCTCGATGTTTTACAAAAATAAAATATAAGAAATAAACTGCGTATTATTTGATTGATGGTCCCGCTCCTATTTTTTTTTCTGAAGGTTAATACGCATGTATTAATATTTCAAGTAATGCATGTTCGCATAAGTTTAAAAAAGTTGCTACTGTATCACTTAATAAATCTATCGCAGTAAAATTATCTTCTGATCTCTCTTCCACAATGTTAACGATATGTTACGAAGGCTAATGTCACCGAGACAGAAAATTATGTAATTAAGAGCTAATTATTGACAGATGAGAATTAAAAATGAAATCGATTCAGTTTTCACGAACATAATTCACGTAAAGATCATAATAGAGGTGACAATTTATTCAATGTTAGCTAACTCGAACGTGATTTGTTACAACCACTCAATGAAGTTATTATCTAAGAAGAGACGCCTTTTATCCAAGAAAATTCTTGACTAGATACCCGCAGAGACGATCAGACTGATAAATTGACCAAGATCGCAATTATTATTTGTATCGTTAGTATCTTACTTTTACACACTAAACTCTCGAATGACTCAACCGTATTTCAACCATCAGCCTAACAATTTTTTGCCTAGTCCTGAAGCTATATTTATATGTCTTGTTATTACTAATATTTCATAAAAAAGACGCATTGGATTCACTGTTATGCGTTAAATGTAATGAAATATAGTGGATCTCGCGTGCGTCTCGCTTTCTGACCGCAGACACGTCGTCCAATGGGACTCGCTCGCGACTCGTTATTGATCAATTCAAATTATGAAACGCATCGGTCATTATAATTGGCTAATCGTTTCGAACATCTGTCTGAAGCAAATAGTTTGCATGTGAGGTTTTAAATTATTTGGACCGTGTTTTCCACTAATAAATTGTTCGTTGAGCGAAAAAGGCTGTAGGTTGTCGATAGCGTAAGACAATGAATAATAAATGAGCGTTTGTGATGATATTGTGTCTGATAAATGATGCTATATGGATGGTGTGAAGGGTGATATATTTTATCTAAAACAGGATGACTACTGAGATAACGACGAACAGAGAAGTATGGAAGAAGATAAGTTGCACCGAGGAACCAAAATAATTAGAGAAAAGACCACAGAATAGTGACAATATACGAATTTACATTGCTTTATATCAAAAAAACCTTTTTTAACAAAAAAATTCAACCGACTTCAAAATAAAAATCACTGCAAAGTAACATTTATTTCGGAAGGTTGTGTCAAAAAAACAACCAAAACAGCGTCTTCCGTTTTTCACTTTTAGTGGTGATACCTCACAACTAAATGATATTAATTTTTTATACTATTTGCGGAGGAGGAGGATTAAGGAATGTGCAGTCCAAGTCCAGCCCAGCTCATACTTTAATATCTACTCTGCTTTGAGTTTGACATAAACCTTATAATTTAAACTAAGGAGATCACTGATTTATCTTTAATGTTCAACGTCCAATGCCAATTCAAAATATGTAGCTATAACCAACCCCAAGGTAAAAAATATGTAAGAATCGGTTCAAAAACAATAAAGTTATGGCCGAATAAATAACCCCAAAAACATTGGTTGAATTGTACATAGCAGCGTACTCCTTCACAGCATACTGGCGTGATGTTACGTTATGAATTGTTGTAAACAATAAACAGACATGCGATATCAGCAATCCCGGGAGCTTTGCTATCATTTATTGAAGAGTTCCGTTGCCTATCTCCGAAGATCTTCATCAGATCTTCACCATACTGAAATGAAACCAGTCTGAAAGAGTCTCTTCCAAAAAAAAAATCATCTAAGTCGGTTACCAGTTGGCGGTAATATCGGTAAACTAACATACAAAAAAAAACATTCAGACGAATTGAGAACCCCCTCCTTTTTTTTAAGTCGGTTGAAAATTTTGCTAGGAGAAACTAATCTAAATTATTATAGTAGGTACTGTGACGTAATAACTCTCTAGAAAATTAACGTTTCAACCTTTCTGGCCTATGTACTAAGCATATTAT
Organism: Ceramica pisi; assembly: GCA_963859965.1. Taxonomy (NCBI): domain Eukaryota; kingdom Metazoa; phylum Arthropoda; class Insecta; order Lepidoptera; family Noctuidae; genus Ceramica; species Ceramica pisi. The sequence continues at coordinate 15,162,989 of OY982539.1, read as the reverse complement.
TATCATAATTATAGATTGACAGAGATCAACGGTTGAACTTGAGCCTACTAATTAAGCCGTACCCATAATTAACGATGACTGACTTAGAAAAGTATCTATTAGGTTACTATGTTTGTTTATCTATAGTGAAGTGAAAAACTATTAGAGAGCGTAACAGCTGTCCCAATTGCATCACTTGAGACAACTCAAAGTAATTTTGTGATGGATCGACCTTTTTACCGGTTACTTTCCGAGGTAAGAATCAAAGGCCATAGAAAAAAAACTTTTTCTGATGCTCCTAGCTTCAGCATCAGGTCTCTATGTACTTCGGTGTTCCTCATTAACATTACGTTTATCCAGACATCGAGCCCTTTTCAATTAGCCTAAACACGATATATCTGCTGTTAGTTGTCGAGGAGTTAGGTAGTCTGCAGCATCAGGTCATGACTTGATGATCATGAGACCAAATGTGGCAAATGCCCTACCATCATCAACATCCAAACAATTTACTAAAACAATCCTTGCCTGTTCGAGTAACTTCTTACTGTTAAGGAGTTGTACCTTCCATCATCAGCCCAGCTACCTGAGATGGTGACAACCATACGCAAATACCTACACAAGATACTTCATAAAATATGCGAAAAATAATAAGTAAGCCTATAGAATTTGAGGATTGCCCTCGATTTCTCTGAGATCCCATCATCAGATCCTAATTTGGTGACAGTGGGGGGACCACCTCAGAACTATCTACTTTCGAACAAAAAAAGAATTTTGAAAATCCGTCAACAATAGGCGGAGTATTCGATGAATAAACATACAATTTTTTTTTTTTAAAAACATACTATCATCCGAACATAGTACCTCCTCCTTTTTGTGAAGTCGGTAAAAAGTGAAACTATGTTGACAATAATATAAGGGAATCACCATTGCACATTATTTTCGATTCATATTCAGACTTTTTGAGAACCAGGCCCAAGCTACAGGCCAGGCGCGGGCCTGCGGACGGCGAGCGTTGGGTGGCTTACCGTTACATAAAAATAAGAACCAGGCCCGGGTCGACGGTGCGCTCCACGATCACCTCAAAGGATAGTAGACGGGACCCTCTAAGGTCAGTGAATGCCAAGGTTGCGGAATAAGTTGGAAAGAGTCACCGCGGCCCTGGCACGCAAAGGAGGAACACGCATAGGTTTTAGTCAGTAAGAGTCTGCCACTCCCTTCCGCTCCGCCCAGTGCCACTCCCTTCCGCTCCGCCCAGAGCGAAAGGAGTCGTGTGATGATTTCCCAGCTAAAAAAAAACAGGTTTTCAGGCCAGGGTTCAGGATCAGCACCCATTCCATACAGATTAAGGTACTGACTGATACGAGCTAATTTAAGGCACTTTATAAGGCTTAAAATAACGGTATCGAGGAAAAATAAACATTAAACTAAAAAGACTTGAGTCACAACAACAACAACTTGAGCAACTTTTATATGCGCACAGCAAAGGAGTGGAACTCTCTTCCTGTGTCTGTGTTTCCGAACGCTTGCAACCCTAATGTCTTCAAAGTTAGAGTAAACAGGCTCCTTCTGGGTAAGCTCGCTCCATCGTAGACTTTGTCTCTGTCATCTCTGATCAAGACTAAATTCAAGAACAAACCCATTTCAAATAAAAAATGCCACTGCTATTAAAGTTTCACTTGAAGCAATAAAATAAGAGATCTGAATTCTAATGACAACTAGATTGACAGGTTGTTGTTAAGTTAAATGCTTGTCATTCTCATAATATTTTTACATAATACACACATAGATTAATGATATCTAACAAGTCATACGCATAAAAGACTGCCTCGTAGGTATAGTGGTCGGAAGAATGTCTTTATGTGGTCGTGGGTTCGATCCCCAGATCAAGGAGTAGTGTAAATGTATTTTCGTAGGGAACTTCTGATAACTATGATGGAACTGCATGTAAGCAATGAATTTAGGAACAGGATAACTTGCAAAATAAACATAATACTTTGAAATTGGTTTTGCTTCAGGGTGGGTAAATATAGGTACGTGATATTATGTCTATTATCTGGGCATAATAGACATAACATCAATAAGTGTTTAAGTAAAAGTAATGAGTAATTTAGAAGTTTGCAAATATCTGGCAATGGAACCTGAACCTGGAATCAATCCTAATATATAAAATTCTTCCGTAACTGCTGTATGACTGACAGACAATGCACAGCCTAAACTACTGGTCGTAGGAAGCTGAAATTTGGCTTGTAGTTTCCTTGGGAATTAAAGGGGATTTTCAGAAATTCCTACGGGAACGTGTTAAAACAGGATATGCGCTTACGAAATCGCGGCCATAAGCTAGTTTATTATAATATTGAAGTTCAAATGTTCGTAATTAAACCATTGCTTCCAAAATTTCTTGGAATATTTTGAGTAGTGCAAAATAGAGGATTTTTGTTTGCACTAATGAAGCTCGACCCGAAAATGAAAGTTTTTTATCCGTCAAGATGAACGAGATACCATTTAAATCTGCCTATAAATTATCTTAATGCGTAAGAGATTATTAACTTAGGTATTCTTATAATCATAATATTTTTTTATTTGTTAACATAGGTTTTTATAATTACAGATCTTAGTTTAGATTATATAGAGCACTACGTTATGCCAAGAGGCGTATGAATTTGGGGTTCATATTAAAAAAAAATAGTACAAATAAATTATAAACTTAATTCAATAGGTATGATATCTTTTTTTTAAACATCATAATTAACATCATATGTAGGTCTGGATAGAATCCTCTCTATTATGGACAATCACATAAGTTATATTAATAAATAACCCATGTGGCACTTATGGCACTTTAAAATGGTAAAACTACCAATTTCTAAAGTCATCTGTAAGTGCCATAATATTGTGACAAAATGTGGTATTTTCGTGCAGCAATTAAATCAGAGCGTCTACAATTTTTTTCATGTCAGTCGTAATTCGTCACAAATGTAGGATTGAGGATTTTTGACAGATTGCGACTGAGACGCGAATGCGATATTGTGTTTCTTACACCATATGGCATATTATTAGAATTGGCCCTCAGGTGGTATGTAAAATAAGCAGTACCTTTATGCTCTATTTTCTGTATACTTTTTCTTTTTTTTAGTTTCTTGTGTGTGCATAAATAAATAAATAAATAAAACAAGAGATATGAAGAAATACAGATGAATGTTTTAAATTTACATGAATATACTCATATAAACTTATTCTTATAAGAATGTACCTACTCTTTCTACCTTTAGCAAAAAAAGGTTGCAGCGAAACAAGAAACAAAACAAAACCAAACAAATAATTGAATAGGTTTACAATATTCAAATATAGAATATAGGTGACCAATCCTTAAATTGAAACAAACAACTTTGAATAATTATAACGAGCACATTTCTCAAATGTGCCTAAATTATACGATGTCATCGTTTTGACACATGAATGACCTTAATTTAATAGAATATTAAAAATACACTATTTCGAAAATCAGCCCTCAATGTCACTTCAGTTAGAAATCGCCATAACATCGATTTCCATATAACATAAGCTCCTTCATCAGTGGAGCATGCATTGAGTAACAGATGAGTATAATGTATTCAATAACTCGAGTATACACCGTTTCCGTTAGAAAAGGAAAGACTATTCAGAAACCAGTTCGTTTACTCTCGTTCTCAACGCGTGTGACCCACACGCGACATCGATATAAATAAGATGGAAGTATACGACATCATCACAAACAAGCGTCGCTTGTTACAGTCGACACAAGTTTACCGTGTGGCCAGCGATTAGCTAATCATCATGGCTACCTATGTAAGTATTCACACCCAAAAAAACAAATGACAGCGAAAAATGAATGAGAAAAACAGAAAACTAAATCATTCCTATCTTTTCAGATGAAACTGACATGCTTAGCCATCCTATTGAGCAGCAGCTACGCCGGCATCCTCCACGGACATCATCATGATGACCATTCAAGCAGTTTATCGTCCGGTGGATACCCATCACACCATTCCTCGTCCAGTTTTTCGCCCAGCAGCTTCCCTGCTGGGTCATTACCCTCGGCTACCTACTCCGGAGCGGGATTGAACAACGGTGGCTACTCTCATGGCGGTAGCATCCTGGACTCTTCTCTTTCTGGTCCTCATGGACATGGGCTCGGTGGCTCTGGATTCGGTGGTTCCGGAATCAGTGGTCCCGGATACAGCAGTGGCTCTTTGATCGGTAGCCCCACCATCGGTGGCGGTTCAGGATTCGGTGGACCCTCCATCGGAAGTGGCCCTGGATTCGGTGGACCCAGCTTCAACAGTGGCTCTGGATTCGGTGGACCCAGCTTCAACGGTGGTTCTGGATTCGGCGGCCCTGGTTTGACTGTCCCCGGCGGTGAAGCCCCACCCCCAGGCCAGAAGGCTCCCGTCATTGAAGAGATCCACGGTCTTGCTAACGGCAATGGCGCTCCTACTCAATACCGCGTCCGTGAAGAGCCCTACCAGGTCTTGAGAGAGGTGACCCACAGAGTGCCCCAGCCCGTGCCTTACCCCGTGCCCCAGAGAGTCGAGATCCCCGTGCCCCAGCCCTACCCTGTCCAGGTGCCCAATGTTAGGAACGTTCCCGTGCCTGTGGTTCAGATCCAGCAAGTGAAAGTTGACAAGCCAGTGCCCTACCCCGTTGAGAAGATCGTCAAGGTCCCCTACGAGAAGGTTGTACACGTGCACGTTGACAACCCCGTCCCAGTTGAGAAAATCGTAGAGGTGCCAGTTGTGAAGCTGATCAAGGTGCCCGTCCCCTATGAGAAGAAGTACGCCGTACCGGTTGTGAAGACTGTCCACCATAAAGTTCACGAGAGCCACGGACATGGTCACAGCAGCCACAGCAGCCACGGCAGCCACGGTTGGTCCAGCTGGTAATCCTGGATGACCAAAGAAATCATGTACATAGTAGAATCGTCACATGCCTAGTCCGGTCTATTGTAAATATAATCGCTTCATAGCTCATCGTGAGGCTGCAATCTAGGGTGATAACTAAGTCATTAATTTAGGTGAATATACTAACTGTATGTTCTAATATAATGTTTGCTGTAAATAGTAACGTTATGCTTTATAACTTTAATAAACAAATAAGTGTCCAAAGAATTTTTTGATTTTATTTTTCCCTGCAACACATTCTACAAAATATTCATATGATGAACACAATCTTCTACCATTTAACATGAAATGGTTATCAATGGTGGCACACAATTCACATAAAACCATAATTATTCTTTTGTCCATTATTACCCATTTCTATTATGTAATGGTAAGTAGCGGGTCTAGAGCTTTGGCTGTCCTGTACGTTCTACTCAGCTATTAGGTACATTCCCAAGTTAAAGGCTGTCAGAATTGACTGAACGGTTGCTTTAGAGAGGCCTTAGGCCTTACTAAATTAAGTATTGAAAGTACCCCGGAGGCCCCGATTCAAAGAATCTGAAGTTGAACTTGTACTCTACAGCCTGAAAATCTACAAAATTTTGGCGTTAAAATAGGGTTTAAAACATTATTAGCTAATTGATACTACTAAGTAATTAATTAAACACACTCAGTTCCAAATCCAGCCTTAGTTTCTCTGTATCGAAAATTATAACTCCCTTAGATATTGTAAACATTTAGATGTCCACTTGACGGAGACGCTGATAAATATTTGCTAATTAGGTAAAACATAAATATGTTTAAGCTTTCCAAAGTAAATAATAAAAATAATAAATATCAATCACGTTTCTGTTCTCCATATTGCACCTACCACTATTTGTCTCTGCATCACCCAAAGGTTGATTGGTAGAGTATGCCTATGGTATTAAATCCGCCTCTGTACATTATGTGCTTAAAGTGTTAAATAAATAAATAATAAATTAACATTTTTAACATTTTTGCCTTACAGTGTCTAAACATCTACCTCAAACTTATAATGGGTAGGTACATTTTTACGGTGATAAAGATTATATACTAAAGGTCATCTTTTAGAGAACGTAACAGGGCGTTTGTGCACTACACCGAATTTTACCGTCCGGCAGTTAGATTTACATCAACTTTCATTGAGAATTCATTGAAATTCATTGATAATTGTAAGAAATCGGACTGCCGGACGGTAAAATTCCTTGTAGTGCACAAACGTCCTATCACTCCATTTTTCTTTTCTTTCCGAAGTATTTATTAATGTTACTGTAACTTAAAACCAAGATCTATAAATGAAACTCAGTAACATTTCAAAATTTCAAGTTGAATGAGGACGTTCTGTGGGCGGGCTTTTCACTTGCTGTCGATGCCCGTGCGACCTTAGAAATGACAAATTGTCATTCAGTTTACGTAAGACGGCGATTCATTGTGAGAAACGGGCACTCCAAATATCACGAATGTTTTCTTCCAGTTATAAATCATTTGGACCTTTTGTAATTTGGCCACGTTTCCGATGCGAATGTGGTCGAATGTCGAGACTAAATGAATTTAACCATAATATATGAAATAGATTTGAATAGATGAGACTCACAGGATTAATGTAGAACAGTTTAATCATGAATCTATTAAACTTGTATAGCTTTATATACTTAAATGAGACTGAAGAAATACAATCAAGATTGAAGTACGATCGTAGCAACGAAAGCCCGAAAACCTATTTTCTTATGAAACGATATCAGAAATGAATCGTAACCCTGGTTTTATTTTCTCAAGACTTTCCCGCTGTTTCATTGTACCCCAGGTTTGGGGTACATTGGAACACATTCTGTGGTGCAATGAAATATGCATTTTTATACAAAATAAATACATATATTCGACTGTAATTTTAAGCAAAAATGGTTGAGACAGTGTATGTAAAATCGTTCGGTTTCAGAAAGCCTATTCAATCAATCCGAGTATTAGTTGTCCGTCCATTTGCGCGGAGCGAGGCGGCGGAGCGGAGAAAAGGAGAATTATTAACCAATCATGTCAGTCAAAATGGCAGTAACTCACGTAGTACGGAGACTGTATCCATTTACAAGTAAAAAATAGTATAAAGACGACAAAATTGCATAATATCCCTTTAAGGATGTCTAACTGCTTCCGATCATTATGGAGTTGTTTAGTTTTGTTTGCCCTGGGGTCACAGTGTGAAAAAAACTTTTTAAAAAATCAAATAATATACAAATAATGTACAAAATAAAATAATAACAAATTTTTAATACCTTTTACGTCGATAAAATTGGGTATAATTTCCTCTATGTTTGTACGTGCACATTTTAAAGACTCACACTGTATATATTTTGTTATACATTCATTTTACAAAAACAGAATCTATCTATCTATCTATCTATCTTCTATATCTATCTTCTATATCTATCTTCTATCTATCTATCTTCTATCTATCTATCTATCTATACTTATAATAAATCTGTAGAGAGGTCAATTCTGTACATGAAATATATTTCCAAAATAACTATCAGGGGGTGATTAGGGATTGATACTGATGCCAAAAATGCAATCAGTACAATTTTTGTCTGTCTGTCTGTCTGTCTGTCGGTCTGTCTGTCTGTCTGTCTGTATAACCGTTATAGAAACAAAAACTACTCGACGGATTTTAATGAAACTTGGTACAATTATTATTCATACTCCTGAGCAGGTTATAGTATACTTTTCATCACGCTACAATCAATAGGAGCAGAGCAGTGAAGGGAAATGTTGGGAAAACGGGAGAAGTTACTCCATTTTTTAAGCTTCCGTCGCGTGTGCAACCTTAATGGTGAAAGCTACACAGAAATCATGTATGACGGAATTGTTCTCTTTAAAATTATATAAAAAATATCCAACGACAGCATATGTCAGTATTTTATGATTGACGAACAATAACACGTGTAACTCCCGATAGCTTAGCAGTTCGAAGCTTTCTGATTGTATTTGTCTACTCTTACGTTTATAAAACTCTCAGTCGTCCCTAATTAACATTAATAAAAGTTAACATTATTAACTATTCTATAAAAAAAGAATCATAGAAATCGGTATAGAAACACCAAAGTTATACATGAAATACGCTAATAACAAGCCATCGCGCGTGAATACTGAATCATGCTATAAGGACTAGCTTGGCGCCTAGAGGCTAGCGAGTAGCTTAGGAAAAAGGCTTACGACAGTTTGCAATATCCTTTAATAATTATAATGTCGAGGGGAAGATGGTTATAATTTCGCTTTACACCAAACGAGTAATATTATAAATGTGAAAATTTGGTTGTCTATTACTCAATCACGCCAGAACGGCTTAACGGATCTTAATGAAATTTAGAACAAAGATAGATTATAGGCTGGAATAGCACATAAGCTAATTTTCATCCCGGGAATATGTTCCCTAGGGATCACGCGGGCGAAGCCGCTGGCAGAAGCTAGTTTGAAATAAAAGCTTTCAAGTTTAGTAGGCCTGCTTATATGCGCAGTACATGCTGTTATTAGGCCCGATTTTGTGTGTTGTTATCTACTTTCCCCAGTGAATTGATTATAAGCAGAACAGACTTACAAAGTGTTCTATCATTACTAATTAAAACAGAAAAGTAGGCCAATAAGTTTTGTAAATTTACAATTATGTAAAAGATCCGACAAAGCGGAAATGCTCTGAAGACCGATTGGGTTTTTATTAACATACTAATTCCCACGAACAGGTGAAATCGGAAACTTTATACTGTACCATATTATAATAATAAAATTGACACCGTAGGGAACAAATTATGTAATTTACGCTTTAAAAACATAACAAAATTGTCTATTAAATTAGGCCGTTTCATTTTGATGCGATTGATTTATTGGCCATATTTTATAAATATAAGGTTATAAATCTTGCCTAACTTAATTTGCAAGGGCAGAAAAGTAGTAAAAATTAGAATTTAAATGAGATGTAGAAATATTAGCACCTGTTTAGCATTTGTATGGCGATCTAAAGTGTGCCGGTAGTAGATATTTGCTCATCCTTTTCAATTTCTATTTTGCCTAAGAATTTAAGAAGCCTACTAAAAACCCGTCAAAGCAGCGTGTTACGCACTTCAATCGAATCATTTATAACAATTATTGAGTAGATAACAGTAGTTTTCATGAGAGCATGCAGATTCAGAAGCAGTAAGCCCGACTCCAAAACTTGAGCTCTAGGTGCAAACCTTGGGTCAGACAAGGAGTCGTCGACTCGATGGGTGTTTTTACGTACAACTGAAGCAGCCCTCGTTAAAGAATCGTCTGTAGGAATCATTATGATTTCTGTTATATCACAACTGAGGTGTGTTTCCTTTGTTAGCGAACCAAATAAATATGATATTTCCTGTAGTTTCTTAGCAGCTGCACGGCATTAATTTTTTCTCGGTTAATAGTGAAAAGCTCGCCCCTATTTCATGAGACAAATGACCTTCTACATCCTCTGCAATAACTGAGCAGCGGTGCTTGGAGACACTAGGTTCTGGCAGTGGCATCGCCTGTGTGAACGTCGCACATACCAAGAACAAGTACGCTCAGGAAAGTACCCTATGTTTCATTCCAAACTACAATCTATCTCTGTGCTACATTTTGTCCAGATCTGTTTAGCCGTTCCCGCCTGATTGAGTTACAAACATCCATCCAAATTTATAATAGTAGTTTTAAATTCGCATTTATAATAGTAATAAGCAAGAAACAGATTTTCCCTTTTTCGTTGGAAAATGCCTTCATCGTATACGACATGTTTAACGTTTAAAGAGGTAAAACGTATCTTCCGATAAACATTTTTACACTATTAAATTACGCATATCTACGTGAGACTAACAATGGTGATAATAATCAGTAGTTAGTCTTGTTATTTTCTCACCTTCGTACAGAAGCAACATAATAATACACATATCAGGCCATTCATCACCTACAAATTTTATGGTACAACATATTTAGACTGGTTTTGGCGGCATAATGGTAGCTTTCTAGTTATAAAAAAGTATTTGGCACGTACTTGAACTATTAAGTAACGTCTATGAACAGCAAGTGAACTACATTTCCCTATTATGTGACTTGTAAGTAGATGATGCCCACGTGGTCTATTTTAGCCAATATTTAAGAAACTTACTATCCTGAAAAACTAAGCTTAAATATTTGGACCGTATCTCAAAAGCATCAATCTGAAATCCCAAACACAGAAATGTCTTGCCTTGCAGATTTGAAATGAGAACTGTTTCAATGTAACAATGACATTGAGTAAGATTTTATTTGATCACAAGTAAGAATTTGTAAAGTAATGAGAAACCTGACACAGGTTTCAAGAATAGTTTATTTGTGAAAAAAGTTATAACTTCACAAAGTTTTACACATCTTTCAGGAAAAGTTTAGGTGAGCATGATAACAGTTTCTATTCAGTTGAAAAGTGTGTATTCAGAGTTATGACACTTTGATTTTCTATTCCATATTTCATAATAGATGGAATGTGTAGTAAAATAGTATGTCAATATAACTAATTAATTTATGTCTGCTTAAGAAATGAAAATCTTAATAAAAACTGTATTAGGTAAACAACTCTATGACTTTAAACGAATGCAACTCAAATACATGACAGCCTTGATTTAGATTTTCATATTCATTTTTATGTGAAGCAACTGTCCCCTGGCAGATGGTTTTCTAGACCTTTGATACACGGTTTCCCTTGCATAATCATAGAAAACGATGTTAACGAGATCAGTACAAAAATTAACATAATATATTTTAGCTTCGGTGACGTATAGGATACCGCGATGTCCGTTCGAGTTTTGAATCTAATGTATTCATAGGCGTTGTTGGTTAGAGCGAGTTGTATAAATATGTGGAGGCGTCCGATGTCACAGCACAAGCTACCGACACTCGGAAGGGACAACAACTAGCTCGTTTTTTTTTGGCTGGCTTCAAAGCGATTAGCTAAAAGCCATGGCATTTGTTGTAAGTTCAACATTATAAAAATTAACCAAAAAATATGTCAACTTCTCTCAACTCGTTCACATTCTAAGCATACAATCTTCAATTTGTTTCAGGTCAAACTGCTCTTCCTGTCAGCGCTAGTGTACAACACTAATGGCGGATACCTAAATGGACAGCACCATAGCCCAGACTCATTCCTGTCATCAGCTTTAAATTCTCCGTCAGCGTCCTTCGGGACACCCTCGACGTCGTATGGACCACCAAATCATGGCAATGGTGGTGGACAGGGACACCAAACTGTGCATGTTGAGGAGCATGTGGTAGATGACCACCCAGTGCTGAGTGGAGCATCTCTTCCCGGTATCGGTTCCATCGCTGCTGCTGCTTCTTTCGGCGGTGACTCCCTCGCCGGCGGACACGGACATTACTCCGGTGGACATGACAACGGCGGTCACGGACACTACTCCGGTGGACACAGCCACGGTGGTCACGGACACTACTCCGGTGGACACAGCCACGGTGGTCACGGAGGCAACGGTGGTCTCGGCAACGGTGGAAACGGAGGCTACGAATACGGACCTGCCAACCAAGGATCACTCATAAGCGGACCCGCTATCTCTGGACCTGGACTCTCCGGACCTGGTTCTGGACCTGGCTACGGTTCGCTTTCATCTGACCTGTCCGCTCCCGCTCCATCCGGCAATGGATTCTCTGAAGGTAGCCTACTTCTGGACTCAACCCTCCCTGGACCTGGAAACGGTGGTAACGGTATTGGACCAGGCACACTTGGAGCCCCACGAGTTATTGGAACCACTGTCACTGTTGGCCGTCCTGATGCTAGAGCGACCAGATACGAGCTACAATCGGTTGTTCAGAACGTTATTCGTCGCATACCCATTGAGGTGACCCGTCACGTTCAGGTTGCTGTGCCGCAACCCGTCCCAGTGCCCGTCCGTCAAGAAGTTAAGGTACCAGTGCCCCAGCCCTACCCCGTCCCCGTTGATGTCGTGAAGCAAGTCCCTTATCCCGTGTACAAGACCGAGCACGTGCCTGTCGAGAGGCCATACCCAGTCGAGGTTGTCAAAGAGGTTCCAGTTGAGGTCATCAAGAAGGTGCACATCCCCGTTGACAGGCCTTACGAGGTCATCAGGAAGGTCCATGTGCCAATTGAGAAGCACGTTGAGGTCCCAGTCGCCGTGTGGAAGCCCTACCCGCTCCACATCATCAAGCATGTAACCCACTACAAGAAGAAGAGCTGCTGCTGGTAAGGCACTGCCTTGCTCTTCAAAACAGCTGGTGCGCCTGCCAGCAACAGTCGTGATCATACCAAATAGTCAATAGAATTGTAAATACTTTGATAGTCATTAGTTTGTACATGTAAATAGATGAATATAAAAAGAAAGATTTATTTTGTAGTTTGTTTTTGTCCTTGTTTGTTTTGACTGATCTTAGATCTGAATTAGCTTGTTGTAATAGTCATTTTATTTTGTCTTCCCAATTTTCACTCTCTTTGTCTTATTTGTGATATCTGAACTCGCATGATTACACTGTTCCCATCATTACTTTTGAAAACAAATTGAATCAACAGTAATTTCTCATTGAATTGAGCAAAATACGCGAAACCAGGCTCAATGTTTTGATTTAAAATAACAATAGTCACCAGTTTTTTATCCATCGTTTGTGATTTGTAACAGACTTTGACAGCTGTTTGGTTTATTTCAGAGTGCCAATTGTACTAATTTTCACATTCGCATCGCATTCGCATCTCAATCTGTCAAAAATATATGAAAATTTAAGGCTTTTTTGACACTTTGCGATTGACATGCTAATGCGAAAGTTGTTTAAACATTAGTAGAATTGGCCCTCTGATACCAACTTGATTAAATAATCATCACACTAGTTTTAATAAGAAAGTTTATGTTTTGCAAAAATTTACATTTCCTATATCCGCCAATATTTTGTGAACTAGGACGTGGTAAGTTGATGACCAGTGAACATGTCAGCGGATGTTTATAGTTGAAAAGACTTTCAAATGAGATAAGATGTTCAGTGAAAACTATGATTGGTATGATATGTTGAACCAACCGTCCAACGTACTAGTTACCTGCTGATTATTCGTACGTGTGTTGTCCTCAGAGGAACAACCATTGATTTGAAAGAAGGATACAAAAATTATGATACCGTTGTGAAAGACCCACCGGCCCCCTTCTACCATCGGACATCCAGACGCACGGCAACTTACCATCCTTACCTTGTTGTTATTCCGCCAATCGCACTAAGCGTTTCCAAACGTCTTTTATATTGCGCACAGCAAAGGACTGGAACTCTCTGCCTGCGTCTGTGTTTCCGAACGTTTACAACCTTAATCTCTTCAAAGTTAGAGTGAACAGGCTCCTTCTGGGTAAGCTCGCTCCATCGTAGACTTTGCCTCTGTCATCTCTGACCAAGACTAGAGTCAAGAGTAAACCCATAACAAATAAAAAAAAAATGGATATTATTAATAATAACAAATAAAAAAAAGTATATTATACGTCCTGTATAGCTGCGTCTCCCTCCCACAGCGGGATCGTGATGGCATGGGCAGAGTGGAATAGCATAATCAATATCATGCACATTTTATGGAACAAACGACAGTTTTTTCTCATATGGGAATTATGTAATTCTGTGACAAAATTCAATAAACATTAGGTGGGTGAGAGTGAAATTAAATGAGATAATATTACAATCAGCTGCATTATGCTAATCTGATGCCAGATGTGAAAATAATCAAACTGGTTCTGATGTAATAGCAGCCCACGTAGTGATGGAATATTTTGATACAATTATTTATAGCCGTAGTGGGCACGGTTTTTGGCCTATAGTATAAATTGTCTTGCGTATTGTGTGTATGGTAGGCGCCAGATAAACTTGCAATAAAGTAAATTGACCTTTCCGTAATATCCCTTCGTAGTTACCCGAACAATAAATTATGAGACATTTTTCATTACTAGGGAAAGGTCGAAGTGCATGGTGCAGGTCAGATTTGACCGTTATTGCACATTTATTTCTCTAAAAAACTCGTCACGTTTACATGTCTTGTGGCTTTTTAGCGGTTTCTCACATACGCAAACAGCCAGAACCGGAACAACTATCTAAAGGCCATACAAACTTTTGTTCCATGCGGGAATCGAACCCGCGTCACCCAGCGCAGTAGTTAATCGCTCAACCACTGCGCCAACCGTAAATAAACTGATATATAATTTATAAAAAAATATCTTATTCACAAATTGAAAATTTTCTATAGATAGCTGGTCTCAGCAATCTCAGAAAAAGTCCGTCCGATCACCAGGAAATCTACAAGATGCATTAGGTGCAATACTCGCATAATTAATTAACTGACGTTAGAGCAAATGTCTAAGGTTGGTGGTTAATAATGTCCTTGGGACTATGAGTAAAACGATGAACAATAATTTATCAGGCCCAGACTATTATTATAAGATTAGGTATTTTGCTACTATAGGTACTGACGTAAGTGGGCTTGAAAAGCATAAATCACGTCTGATTTGAAATAAGGCTTAACGTACTCATCATTATTAGGAACTAGCTTTCTCGCACAACTTTGTCTGCGTCACGTTGTTCACTAATGCTCCGCTCCTATTGGTCGTAGCGAGATGTTATATAGCCTATAGCCTTCCTCGATAATTGGGCTATCTAACACTGAAAGAAATTTCAAATCGGACTAGTAGTTCCTGAGATTAGCGCGTTCAAACAAACAAACTCCTCAGCTTTATAATATTGGTATAGATAATGATTAAAGATGTGCATCTGTACCTACTTGTAGAAAGCGAATCTTCGGGTCCTAAGTTCAAGCCCTATGTCTAAGCAAAGGGAAAACATTTTACTACCAGATAACTTCTCTATTATATTACCCAGTTTCAAGACAAATGTGCGCCTACAACATTTCACTTTTGTGTTTGGGTGGGACACCTTTATATACTGACAGAAACAGAATGAAGAATGGCATCCTTGTTAGTTTGAGATACAATAATAGCTCATAGCATACGCCATGAAGTATGTTTCAGCAAAGCTACATAATATCAACTCAGTTCACGGATGGGTTGACTGGAAGGGTAATACTTTGGTAAAAGCCCTGTTACGGTTATTCTTATAATCAAGATTTTTTATCTCTTTCTCGAAGAAAACGATGAGTGAAATGTACGAAGACACGGGCAAGCTCACAATGAAAAAAATGTTTGTTTAACTGTAAAAAAAAGGTTTGCTTACATATCTAAATATCACACAAGTCCTATTTTTTCGAGTACCTAAGTACTCGAAAAAATAGGACTTGTGAACTACGTGTCATATGTTACAAAACCGTGTTTTGTTATTAGTGTTGAGTTTTTATAGCTTAACTATTTATGTTACTATATTTTCAAATTATTTAGCTACTAGTAACCAAGTTATCTAGCTATTAGTAGCCTAAAATATTTACCTATTAATAACCAAAATATATAGCCAAAATAAAACACAAATATTGATATATTTGTAGCCAAATTATTCGTCAACTGGTAACTTGTTTATTTTGCTTACCAATTGTAATAATTTGGTTGTAAACAGGAACTGCTGGACAGAGGGTCATATTCGACAGCAGAATCTTAACATCAATTTTGACTTTCGTACAAGATTTTAATATGGTAATTATTTAAACAGATTGGACAAAAGGTGACCTTGGTTTTTGACTTAGTTTAAAACCGTGCAGCACCGGTTTTAGTAGGTATTGAGTAAATAACTACAAAATATTGGTGCCTGATAAATAGGCATTTCGGTTAGACGTAACTAAGCCCATTGGTAATTAAAAATAATAAAGTGTTTAGTTACATAGGTATATACTAGAGATGGGCCGACTATAGTATTTGCCGATTAACCGACTAGCCGACTAATCGGTTTTCAAAATGCCGATTAGTCGGCCGACTATTCGGCACTGCCGATCATTCTTATACCTACTTGTCGGAGGTGTTCGGGCTTTTTCGTCTTCATTCGGCTTATGGCGGGTTGTTTCACGTTCACTTAACGCATGCGTAAACGTTAAAAATGGTGCTAACTATCGTTAAATTAAAAAATTGAGTTGTTTCACAAAATGTCAGCGTTAACGCACGTAAAATATAACGTTTACGTTAACAGATGGTCTGAGCACTGGTTAACGTTACTTTAGTTGCATCAAATAGAACAATATTGCGAAATTTCTTTTGAATTCCTCAATACCAGTTTTTCTGATGACACAAATAAGTGGTGGAATGCAAAAAAAGCTATTTAAGTAGGGCCGGTGTCAATAACTTAGCTATTGGGATGAGCAGGAATTTATACCAGAATGTTTTGAAACACCGCTTCTTATTTAACGAAGATTAAAGATTTTCCGTAATTGTTACTTTTTGACGTATGTTACGTTAACCAACCGTTTGATACAACCCGCCCTAAGAGCTAAGTGTAATCTTTCAATTACACTTAACGCACGCGTAAACGTTAAAAATGGTGCTAACTATCGTCAAATCAAAAAATTGGGTTGTTTCACAAAATGTCAGCGTTAACGCACGTAAAATATAACGTTTACGTTAACAGATGGTCTGAGCACTGTTTAACGTGACTTTAGTTGCGTCAAATAGCACAATATTGTGAAATTTCTTTTGGATTCCTCAAAACCAGTTCTTCTGATGACACAAATAAGTGGTGGAATGCAAAAAAAGCTATTTAGGTAGGACCCGTGTCAATAACTTAGCTATTGGGATGAGCAGGAATTTATACCAGAATGTTTTGAAACAACGCTTCTAATTTAACGAACGTCAACCATCGTCCGTAATCGTAACTTTTTGACGTACGTATGTTACGTTAACCAACTGTTTGATACAACCCGCCCTTAGTCATCGCGCGGCCGCTGAGCACGTTGTGACGTGTTTGTTTACATTTTTTATGTTTTTTCTTTCTTTCTTTCAAAAAAAAAAAACAATTTTAAACGGTACAGTACAAATTATTTGTTTTATTTAATTTGTTATTCGCCGATCATAATCGGCATATTTTGCCGAATAGTCGTTTACTAGTCGCCGACTACAAACGACGCCGAATAGTCGGCTTTCCCGACTAGTCGGCGGCTAGTCGGCCCATCTCTAGTATATACCTACGGTATGGTATAATACAATCAAACACATTGACAATAATTAAGAATACTGCAGTGCGATTCTTTAAACATGACAAAGTGAAAACTTAGGCGAAGTGAGCTGTGAAACCATACGAATAAGATGGAATGGCAGCTCACTTGCCGTTCACTCCACCTAAGTGTACACGATGAGATGTCGACAGAATAGACCGACCCTTTAAAAATTAAATTGTTGTTGGCAGTCATACTAATTTGTTTACTATAATTTAGTAAATAGTAACCAATTATTAATTTACGGCTTACCAGACATAATTTAACATAACTAGTATTGCGTACACTACAAAATCAGTTTTGTAAATTAAAGCTTAAATTGAGTTTTAAATAACTGAAATAGTTTTTTCAGTGCAAAATATTTCAGTTTGCTCTAGTGTAGGCTGACTGGTTGGCTGGTAAGGTGGTGGAGAATTTAAACATCATAATCAGTAGCAATCTTCTCTTGACACTGCTGAGTAGTGAGTAGTGCTATTCTGTAACAACATTTTCGTGTCTCGATAGCGGAATCTGAGGTATGTATCAGTTTCGTATAAACATAAGACCTTTATGTTGTGTGTAATAAAGATCACTTTGTGAGCTTTGTCACTCAGGTGAAGCTCGATATCGAATTAGTTATTTACAGAATAGACTAGCTGAGTATATGTCACCTTTTCGTATAGAAACCCCTGACAGGACACGGATGCACGGTCCCTACACTATCACGGCCCTGAAACTGCCCGGCCACGTTCCGTCTATGTATGAGTCAACCCTTATGCCACGCTTCTTGTTCGTAGGAATATACATGTTAGTTACCAAAATAAACGGGATCATAAAGCTCATAAAGACGTATTAACACTGATACGAATCGGAATGTGTGTTACGGTTATGAAGGGGAGTGGCAATGATAACCGCTTCACATACTCGACTAGCTTTGTGACTCACCTGGCTCAGTTAGAACCTGTCTTTATGCAACGGTTTGTTTTGAAGAAGATTTAGGTGAATGAATGTATGTCCGGTGATCGCTTCCGATCACATAAGATCATATACTCAAATTCGTGCTTCAACAGAAGGCATGTTTTTTGCGGAAGAAAATTATTTACACAAACACTCAACGCTTTTAACAGAATACTATTGATTATGATTGGGAGAATACGGGTTGAAAAGGTGAGAAAGAGAAACGCTAAATTCCTTTAAAGTATTCGATTAACCATGATCAGTATAATGAGGGGACGGCATTAAAAGCATTTACCATAATTGAGATCTCTAAAAAACGTATTGCCTGATAAAATAATACAGCTGGGCAACGACATATTACCATTCATAATACAGTAGGCGCTCCATACTCACTACACAACAATCAACATTCAGTACAGTAGTCAATAGCATTTTCTTGATTTAAGTAAAGCTTTTTAAAATAGGAACCTATTTTAAAAAGTGCCTGTTTGTTTTGTACAGGCTTTTTTGACACTTTGCGATTGACGTGCGAATGTGAAAGTTGTTTAAAAATGAGTAGAATTGGCCCTCCAATCTAAAGTAAACTTTTTAAATAAAATATTCAAGTTCTCAATACCTACAGTTATTTTTAATATAATACATCAAAATCAACTTATTCAAAACTTGCAAAAAACTAAATGAATAACTTGTTTTTGTTGCAGTTTAAACGTTGGAGCGAGATAGTTCCGAATAGAAGGAAATTGGATAAGAGGATGTCAGAACCAGTTTCCAACAGTATTACTTAACAGTTTAATGACATTTGAATAAATTGCGAACATTTTTGATAGTATACTAATTAAAAATGGATATCAAGACGCGAATGGACGCCTCTTGTGGGGTCGTGAACGAAGTTTATATAAAAGCGAGGAAAGAAAAATGATAATGATCCATTAGATTAAGTAAGCTGCAGTGGGGTGCACCCCTGTCAAGAATCAAATAGATTTTTAATAAAATAAAAAATAATAATAATACAAGAGCTATAAAATGAAACATTGTAGAACTAGTTTATGGTAATAATCAATAATATGTAGATTAACGTTTAAAACAGAGAATAAAATTGTAAACAAAACAGTATTTTTGGAGGTGTGTGAAATGTGCTAACAAGATAAAATTAGGTATGTATACCTACAAATAATAACCATTTGTTAGATGACTTTCATAATTTTTCATTTCATCATAACATTTGACATCTAGCTGAAGAAACATACGCCCCCACTTGGCATAGCCTCATCTCATTTAGTTTGGGTGGGTTATCTTCATCATTCGTTGACGGCGTCTGTGCTTGGTTGTTCAGACGTCTAATTGTGCTTTACAAGGACCCGGATGGATATCCAATATTAGTATCTTCTGCTCCTCACTCCTGAGGAAAATATCTATGTCTTTTGTAGAACTGGTGTTTCTGTTAAAAACTACTCTAATCTGGGCCCCAGAAGCTCTGCAACCTATTATTGTAACATGTTTCGATAAAAGCACTGAGATCCT
This sequence comes from Ceramica pisi, assembly GCA_963859965.1. Taxonomy (NCBI): domain Eukaryota; kingdom Metazoa; phylum Arthropoda; class Insecta; order Lepidoptera; family Noctuidae; genus Ceramica; species Ceramica pisi. Next base: position 15,143,477 of record OY982539.1, on the reverse strand, counting down.
ATTGTTCACGATTTGCTTAAAATAATATCTTCCGAATTGTGTAAGGCCCTGAATGTGTTAAATCAAATTCTGCGTTTTTTTAACACATTTAGGTTTATTACATAATGCGGAAGTTGTTATTTTAAGTGATCGTAGGCAAAAGGATCACAAAAGACCACTGAGCCGTAAAGCAGCATTCGCATTCAATAATAAAACACAGCTTTACAGCGACATCACATAATAATATTAAGGTGTCATTACGATTGTCTTAACGTCATATTATTTCTCTATAATGACCAAAGCTTTCACTCAAATATTAATAAGATTGCGACAAAGTTGAATATTGATATAATCCACACATTGATTTCATAAACGTAATCATTGCGGAAGTCTTCGAACGTCACACTTACGAATCTATTGAATTTATGTATGTGTAAGATACTTATATAAAAATGTTGTTCATCTTCATTTTAGAGCAAACGGCTAACCGCGGTAGAGCAGGTCACAGGCTGGACACCATCCACTTACAATCATGGGGATACCCGTAAGTAAAATAATCGAGTTCAAGCATCTAACCTATTAATTGATTACTATTTTCGGACTAAGTAAATTCAAAAGTTATACTTATTTTCAGATATGGTGCTTTATAGCACCAATGTTCCTGGTCTCAGTGAGTGCAGGTCTACACGATGTCGTCGCACAATCGTTCTATGAAGAACCGCAGTATTCATCACCAGCGCCAGTACTCACGCAGTCTGAACGACCTGAACTAGGAATGAAAGAACTTGTCCTGTTTCTTACACCTGAACAAGTGGAAACCTTACAAGCAGCCGGCGCTGTCGTCCAGCCATATACAGAATATGACCACGATTTAGCTGAACTACAGGAGCAGTTCAGACAAAGTGTTGAACAACAAAATGTACAGCAGTATCAAACCTGGACGAATCCAGTTGAAGAACAGAAAGAAAACGCTGAAGTTCAAAATTATTATAAACTCTTCAACATACAAGAAATTAATGACGACTTGTCACAGGATACGCCGGCAACTGAAGGAACTACGGAAAAGGCCACAACTACTCCGCGTTACAAATATACCAAATCGCGACATCAATACAAAGAGAAAGAATACTACTCTACTCCTTACGTTCCTAAAAAACCGAGTCGAACGAAAATATCGAACCAAAGTAATAATGCGGACGCATACGTTCGTTTCCTACCTAATTATGAACACGAGATTCTACAAATGATTCCCTATCAGGCTTTACCGCTGTCTCCATACCAGTTTGCGGAAATGCAAGTGAACGGATATATTCAAGCAAATGAAGAGACCCAACAAAAAGCACATTCTCAAGCACAAGCTGTATATAAAGTGGAAAATGAAATAGCTCAACAAAATGCATTTAGTGTAGCAAATTCTGAAGCACTGCAAAACACATTTAATTTGGCCAATACTGGGGCTCAACAAAGTGCATTTTATTCCACTACAGTTACACCACAACCTGCATTGAATGCAGTAACACAGACACAATCAAATGCATTTATTCAAGTAAGTACCGAAGCTTATCGAAATGCATTTTCACAAGCAAACCCAGTGGTTCAACAAAATGCATATTCTCCAGAAACCGCAGAAGCTCAACAAAATGCATATGCTCAAGAAACCGCAGAGGCTCAACGAAATGCATATGTCCAAGCAAATGCAAGAGCTCAATTAAATGCATTTACTGAAGTAAATAGGCAATCACAGCAAAACACATATTCTGAACAAACTACAGACAGTCAAAGGAATGTATATTTTCACACAAAAACAGAAGCTCAACAAACTGCATCACCTCAAGTTAATACCGAAGAACAGCAAAATGACTATTCTCATGAAAATTTACAGGCTAGGCAAATTGCACATCATCAAACAAATGGAGGAACTCAACATAATGCAAATGCGGTGCCTCAAAAAACTGTTTATAGAGTAGCGACAACAGAGGCTCAACAAAATGAACTTTCTCAAGCAACCACAGTGACTCAAAGAAATTCAGTTTCTCAAATAAACGCGGTAACTCAAAAAACTCCAAATATTGTAGCAAGTCAGAGAGCTCAACAAAATGAGCTTTATCAAGCAAACACAGCGACTCAAAAAAATTCAATTCCTCAAGCAACCCCGGTGCCTCAAAAAATTGCGAATATTGTAGCAAGTCAGAGAGCGCAACAAAGTGCACATTTTCAAACAAGTACGGTGGCTCAGAATACAGTGGACAAAGTAGATAAAAGCGAGGCTAAACAAAATGCGTCTTCGGAAGTTAACACACTGACTCAAAGAAATTCATTTTCCCAAACAAACACAGTGGCTCAAAATACTGATACACGAACAAACACTCATCAAACTGCACATTCACAAGCAAACGCAGCTCAACAACAAACCACAAATACTGAAGCAAACAAAGAGGCTCAACGAAATTCAAATTATAATACCGTTCAAGACACTGCCAAGACAGCTGCATATAAACAAGCTCAACGAAACATTTATTCTCAAGCAAATGCAGTGGCTCAACAAACTGGTAATGTTGCAAATACAGAAGCACAAAAATCTTCATATTCTAAAGCAAATGCACTGTCTGAAACAACTGCAAACACTAGAGCCAATATAGAAGCTCAACAAAATTCATTTACTGAAGTGAGTGCAAAAGCTCAACAAAGTGCATATACTGAAGCAAGTACAAAACCTGAACCGAATTCTCATGGTCGAACAAATAAGGAGAACCAAAGAAACTTATATAAGCCTACAAGACCATCCCGAGTTCATGTGCCGAAAGGAACTAAAAAACAACAAGGACTTGAAAAAGTTACAACGCCTGTTACACCAAAACCTACTGGTAAAACATACGTTATATCTCAAGGTACGAAAGAGTTTAAAGAAACCCTTAGTTCGATCGAAGGCCTGCCACCACTACTACCGTTAACACCAATAGTACCACTAGAGGAACCGCAAAAAGCTACTCCAGCTCCACCGACACCTACAGTGCAAACTCCTATTCTACACCAAGATAGGCTGTCTCTTCTCCTAGCTCCACTCTATCAACATCAAACAATAACTGATACTATATCTCGACAAAAAGAAGAACTGTTAAAAGATGAATTTAACATTCGAACTAAATTACAAAAGATGAAAGAGTCACCACAATATTATGACCAACGAGAGTATACTTCTGAATTAGAAAAGTTGACTAGAAACTTTGGAGAACAAAACGCTTTAGCGAGGGTTGAAGCGTCGACTGCTACCCCGACAGTTTTTGTTAATCAAGGACAAGAAACAACTGAAAGACAGCCTGAAGAATTGGTGAAAAACACTGAAGTTCCAGTGCTAGTACGCATTCCTAAACCTCATGAGGTTAAAATACCAGCACCTTATCCTGCGCCACTAGACTTTATGCGGCCATTTAGAATACCAAAACCTGTAGTTGGAGGAAAGCGTCCCGTTGAAGTTGTCAGGAATGTTTATGTTAAAGTGGATAAACCCTACACTATTCCAAAGGCTCCATATACAATAAAACAAAAGGTCCCAGTTATGATTCCCATTAATCCAGAAGAGTTCACCATAATTCGTCACATTTGGGAACATTAATTTTATCCTAACGTTTTAAAGACACCGTCCTTTAAACTGAGAATAGGACTTGTTGTTATGTTTTGTGATTAAAGACTAAAATTATTTTAAAATTAAGTATTGTTTAATTCGAGTGCAATATTAGTGCCATTGATTGAGTGATATTATTTGTATTTAAGATATGACTATAATTTAATTAAAAGAAATGATTTCTATAAAAAGTTTTCTCTTTTATTCACGAAAAAAATATTATATTGACATTTTCTCTCCTGGAGAATAGTTATTTTGTTCGTCGTGACTTGCCTTAGCAGCAATGCTTGCAACGCTAAATACGAAGGCGCTTATTAGTCACTTAATTTTGTACCTAAGAATTCATGACATGTGCGATAGAGTTATTTTTTACAAAGTATGAGTTATGTTATCGGATTAAAAACAGTTTTTGTTGCATTGATAGAATCCGATCTATTTTACGTCGCCGCGGCGCTAGATCTGGCATGACGCTGCCTGGCAAACAAGTATGTATAGATCATTTTAACAAAAGCATCTTGAATGCTTATACATAAACACCTATTCATTTTTCTGAGTAAATGTGTTTAGTAAAGTCATTAATATCACCATCACCTTTATTAAAATCAAAAACTCCACCGACTAATCCTAAAATATTATCATCCATAAAAACACATAAAGCAAAGCATAAATAACCACAAATCAGTGAAAGAAAAACAACTTTTAAAACTAATAAATTAAAACGAAACGACACAAATTTTTTCGCATATCGATCTCGATCTTCCGCAGTAGTATTGCGAAATACATTCGGAATATCTGATTCTGTATATCATCGCGTAGAAAGCGCTGCCACCTACAGTATGAATACAAAATCGCCGACAGAACCAGGAAGCTGATGTCGCGTTTTAAAATCACAAGATTTGTATTCGCGGCTATTGCATAAGTCGGCCAAGTTGTAACATCGCCCCACATAAATGTTTTATGGTTCGGCTTTAGGTAATTTATTCTTAAACATTTTGAATGTTATTATGGTTAGGAATGGTATCTAATGATTTTAGATTCACGCCAACACCTTTAAAGAGATGTTTTTTAATAAGTTAATTAAAAACCTTATGAATATTTGCAGTATTGTCTGCTAAGCTGTTATGTAGTGGTTAACAGCTAATGATACAAAGCTTAAATTATGGCCAACATAAACTGTTCAACTAAAAGTCAACTTTACCATAACAGTTTTCCAAACATAGTCCATAGTATGTTAAGAAAACAGGAAGTTCCATAGACAATGCACCGAGTATTTTACTGCTTAGTTTTAGCCAGTTTTTACCTATTGCGAAACATCACAATCATCTATTCTATACATATAATAAAATATAACTATACATATAAATACGTAGAGTTGTCGTGTCTGTACATTTAATATTTTCGCATCAAAAATACATAGAAATGTCCGAAAAATTACATAGAACACAAAAAAGCAGTTTTTGAAATTCTTTTCTGTTTGTCTGTTTGTCTGTGCTTCTGTTTGTCTGTGCGTTTGGAGGAGCATCACGCATAAACCACTGATTGGATTCAAAATATAAGTACTTCAAAATATTAAGTGATAATAGGAGTAACATTTAGTGTTTATTTCATTAAAATCGACCCACAAAATCAAAAGATATCGAATTTTAAAGTTTACGAAGAAACTACATCGAGCGCTAAAATATGTTGTTTTCATTGAGACTCCAGATACTTGCAATGCCATCTATTGAGAAAATTTGTAATAAGTAATGTGTGAAAAGACCCCGAAACAATATATTTTTGAGTTATTTTTTAATTAAACTTAAAATATAGCAAAAAAAAGTGAACATTTTATTATATTATCATTATTTATCGTAACGTGTAAGCTTCTAAGTTCGAACTTATGAGTATAGAGACAGTTCAGTTACGTTGTAGATCGATAGATGGCGTTGTACTTATGACGCGTTTTTCTGAATCGCGGTGAGTAAGATGAGAGTAAGATTCTCCGCAAAAGCATGTTGTCAGGCCCATGTTTATTTGTTGAGTAAAGTTACAGTTGTCTAATACATCTTTAAGTTATTTGTTATAGCTATGGCAGCTATGGAAGTATGGGTTTGAATGACTAGATTTTTTTCGAACTATATTTGGGATGAGACTTGGGTCGTACTTGCAAAATCGAGTACCAAAGCTTCAGTACGTCTACCTTCACAAACCAGGGCTCGGGATACTTTCAAGTATTTTCTATGTGGATAGGAAATTGACCCATAACTTTCTAAGAATAAAGAGCACAATCGCATTTTCAAATAATAAATACCTTCTTACGACGATTCAAGTTTCTACTTTCTACTTCTATTTCATCCAAAAGCCCTGTTGGAAGAAAAAATACTTGCATGGGAAATTGAACCCTGACCTATTATTAATAAGCCATTAAAGTAAAAATACTTGCATACGAAATTGTTCCGTAGTTCGTTACAAATAAGGATCACAATCGCGTACACAAATTGAACATGATCGCATTTGCGAAAACTAACGCAGTTATTGAACTATTGAAGAATGTATTGAAAAACTACGTAGAATTTATGAATTTTGTAAATTAAATACCGCTAGCTAAGTAGCACGGTATTAAATTAATATTGAACGAAACCATTCAGCCTATTATGATTATTCAATGATTTTAGTAGCTGGCGTAGTTATAAGGTTTCAATTCATTTTACGATTGTTATACACAGTATTTACAGTACCATCAATTTCAGTATCAAATTGCATAATATGTATTTGTATCCTTACTTACGTATATTATACGTGGAGCAGCTGCCTACTACCAGACCTCCACAACTCATTCAATGCAAGACTTCAGTCAGATTTTACTGGCTTCTGACTACCCGTAACGACTGCCAAAGATCTTTGGCAGTCGTTACGGGTACGACTGCCAAAGATCTACAAATGACAGCCGGGACCAAAGGCTTAACGTGCTTTCTGAGGCACGAAGGAAACTCGATAGTTATGTTAAGATGGTCACCCATCCACAGATCAACCTTCGCAAGCGTTGCTTACCTTGAAGATCGATGCGTTCGTCTGTTATAGTAAAGCCTTGAAGATCGGCCCGTGCGGCTGTTTTAATTTAGCCACGAGCTCCTCTATAATAAAGCGATTCTATGAACCCAGTAAAACTTTTTTGATAAAAAAGGTTAAAACAAATTAAATTAATCAGTGGTCAGCAATATCGTCAGTAAAAAAATTTCAGCAATTAATCAGCAATATCGTCAGTAAAAATCGGAGAAAATGTGTTTCTTTTTGGACTGTGCTGGACGAAATTAAGAATCCACTTGATTTACCACCATTCGTTCGATAGTCGGTTTTAATGATTTTGATTGAAGATTAGTTTGTACCAGGAGATTAGGTACCTGGGCTGGTCGGCATTTCAACCGATAGAGATGATACAGTGCCCTGCATTAGGTACCCTCTTCATAATTATGTTCTTAATTCGAGAGAGAGATCAGGATACGTAACTGAACGTAATTTTTGTATAATATGCAATCTATACTAATATTATAAAGCAGAAGAGTTTGTTTGTTTGTTTGTTTGGTTGAACGCGCTAATCTCTGGAACTACTGGTCCGATTTGAAAAATTCTTTCAGTGTTAGATAGCCCATTTATCGAGGAAGGTTATAGGCTATATATTATCAAGCTAAGACAAATAGGAGCGGAGCAGTAATGGAAAATGTGACGCAGACGAAGTTGCGCGGGTCAGCTAGTACGTAAACATAATTATGATGAAAACCAAACACATTATCAAAAGGAAGTTATAAAATTCACAACTTTGTACAGGGTGTAAGAAAGCTGCAAGACGAATTTTAAAAACTGATGGTCATGGTAAATTCCCAAAACGAAAATTAAATTACCTATACAAAGTAGGTATTGTAGCGGCACAAATCTACATCGCAACAAAAATAACCGCGACGCCATCTATCCAACTGGCGGCAAACTAAAATCCTAAATCGCGCAAGCAGAGTTTACCATGCAATTTTAACATCATCAGCCCGAATATGAAAAAAAGTAGCTCCCCAGGCAAAACAACCGCCTGGGCGGAGGATACTCCCTCTTCAATGGGGGTTTGCGGGACTTTACTCTCTGTACCGCATACCCTCCAAACTAAGTGGTGATCGGCGGCGACCTCTCGCGTCCGGCCCTGGTCCAAGCCATGGTCCGGAGCGAGACGGAATGGGACGCCGTCGCCTGCTTCTGCGAAGCAGTCATGCTAGCGAAGGAGGTGGCCGAGAGGGAGAGGAGACCCTCTCGTTCCGGCTGCCGTGGTAAACGCCGCGGGCGTCGGGGGCCACCACCTGGTGACCTCCGGCCACTGTAGGCACGGGCCTGTGGACGGCGAGCTATGGGTGGCTCGCCGTCCGTCCGTATAGTGACGACAGGCCGTGTCGACGGCGCGTTAGTGTTCCACGCGCGCCTCAAAGAAAGTCAGCACACAGAGGGGCCCGAAAGGGCCGACGCCTGCCAGAGTCGCGGGATTATTCTTATTCGCAAGAGACACCGTGGCTCCGGAACACAAAGGGCAATGAAGGAACATGGATGGGTTTTAGTCAGTAGAAGTCTGACACTCCCTCCCGCTACACCCAGAGCGGGAGGAGTCATTGGATGATATCCCATCCCCAAAAAAAAAAAAAAAATACCCTCCAAACTAGAGACCCTCGACAAAGAGCGTCAGCGCAGCCTTCGTGCAGCTACTTCATCGTGACTTCATTAACACTTCTTTCCATGACCTCAAGCTCTCGAGCAGCGAGTCATACAGCCAACCAGTACCAACGGCTTCGACGGGTATCCTGACCACCAGCATGCAGCAGCCGCGCATTCCTGGTCAGCATCGTCAGCCTCTTTCATCAACCTCATCAGTGACCTTGGCAAGCACACTGCACCTTCGGCCAGTCACAAAAAGAGCAGCAAAATAAAATTAGTATGGGAAGAACGTTTTTTTTTTAGAAATTTTATTGTCTATGACTTCCTTGAAGAAAATTGTTACTTATATTGGCATAAACAGTTTTACCCCCTTTTTTACCTTACGGCATCAGCCTGTATAACTAACGAGTGTAAACTGGGCCACAGTAGTGTGACAGAAGTGTGCTGTGGTGTGAACAACGTTAGCTTTATTACGTCATCATAATTGTGACGTTGACACTCGCAACTGGAGCGAACTTAATTGGCCTGTACTTAGAATATAATTATGCATAAGTAGGTACGCGTAAGAGTAGTGTGAGGAGAGTATATATAGTGAATAGTTGGAGTAAAGTGGTGAACTTTTTGATTTTTCAATGGGAATAATTATGTCAATTTTCCCTTATATTTGGGCTTGTCAACGCATTTGCAGCCGAGGGCGCTCGGTCACATTGTCCACCTATTTTATTTAATCTATGATTTTTTATTGTAATTCATTAAAAAAATCCGAACCTTAATATTTTTTTTTTAATTAAATATTAATTAGGGTAAACAATGAGACTGAGCGCACTCGGCTGCGAATGCGTTGACTTGCCCAAATATAAGGGGGTACAAATTGCTTTATGCTCTATTTTTTTCTTTTTGACAATAGATAAAACAAAACCGAGATTATTCTTATAAGGAGTTTTAGAAAGTGAAGGGCCAGGTCTGAGCCTTTATCTGTAGGACTGTAAAAGCTGTTAATAAATCATAAAGCAGGAACTTAGGTATGCACTGCATGAAATATATCTCAAGATTTAAGGCCCATAAAATCGTGAGTCAACCAATTTTCTCACGCTTATTACGTCATGTACCTACCTAGATAAGTAATAGTTATCGTTTAGTATTATTTCCTTATATAAGGAATATACATAGAGAACGATATCGTGACTCACAAGTAACTACGGGACGGCAATTTCAATGTAATAAGAGTAACTGCTGACAGTGCCTTTCACAATTTCTTCGGCCGACGTTAGTTAGTACAAAAGTTAAACATACTTTGGTATGTTTTGATTGCCATACCGTGATTTGATTTTGTACTATTATTGTTTTTTTTTCATGCCAGACTCCTTATATCGCCGTCAAATACTGAAGTTTATGCCTAGTGTAACTAGTTCGGTATTTAAAAACAATCGTGTTAACCAGGTTCCCAATAATGATACACGTGTTGTAACCCTGTTAAATCATAGTTATGTGAACGCTATGATCGATCCTTTTTGCGAACCACGGAGCGATAATCAGCCGGTAAAAGTTACATGAACCGTCACTGTTCATAATTAGCAATTAACACATTGCTGCCGATATCTAGACATGGTCTATTGGAGCAGAAGAATACCCTTAGTAACATGAAGTTATATTTATAAGCAGAGCTTGGTGTTTCAAATATAAAGACCAATGTTTATGTAAAAACAAACATTTTATTAATATCACAATTTCTCTGGGACTCAATCGATCGCCTAGTCACAATAATTACTAATACGAGAATCAAGCGAGAGAACAATTACAAAGAAAACAATCACACGAGCAAGCAGTCGATCAACTCTAAATAGCACCACGCGGTACTTTCTAACACCTAACGGAACAGTTTCTAACATTTCATAATTTAATTGCCGCGTAGTGCCGAGAATCTATAACGATAAAAATTCAAGACCTACATACAATTTCCTAAATACGATTTTAGAATTAATTCTAGATCAGGTACATTTTGAATCTACAAGAAACATTTCAACTGCATAACGTAAGCTGAATACATATTAGTCTCAAGCTACGATCTAACCTTATATGTACTAATATCGACAGGCAAGAGATAGACCTATAGTTACTGTAGACGATGGAGCGGACTCCACGCTAGTATGCCCGGGGTGGTAAAGTCTATGTTAAATGCAGTTAATAGCTCTCGTATTTGTAGCCTTCGCCGGAGTCACCGGCGAGTGCGTGTGAAGCTTCCGCGTAATAGTGGCCCTCAGCTTCGGGCTGGGCAAGCTCTGCGTAAGCTTTAAGGCCCTCACCGCCGCTGTAGCCTTCGAATCCACCGTGGCCGCCTTCGAAGCCTCCGTGACCACCTTCGTAGCCGCCGGAGAGGTGCTCGTAGCCTCCCTGCTCGAAACCTCCATGCTCGATGCCTCCATGCTCGAGAGCGGCAGCGTGGTCGGTGTTGTGCCTGTCATCCTCCAGCACGAGACCGCCGCCATGCTTGTGCTCGGTCTCGGGGTGGATAAGCTTCAGGTTCTGCTCGGACTTGCCCTTCTCCAGCGGGTGCTTGAGCAGATGGCTGTGCTCTTTCTTCACGTACACGGGGACGGGGTGGAAGTGCTCGAATTTGATCGACTGGTGTGACTTGGCGTGTTCATGCTCTACTTGATGGTGGTGTCCCGTTTCGCCGATGAGGGCGTGGTCGTATTTGGCCTCAAGTTGTGGTGCCTCCTCGTGGACGAATCCAGGGTAGGCGGCCACTACGGCCAGGAATCCCAGGAAATACTGCACAAGAAACAAAAATAAAATCTTTAGGGACACATTGTTTGATACAGCAAATTATGCAAAGTACAGTTAGAGACAGATAAATTGAGTAATAAGAGCTTGTGAATTATCCGTGCTCTTATTATAGCATCGTGTAGGCTCGACTATAATCTTACAGCAATAGCGGATGTCTGCCTGCCAATTAATAACCGAAGAATCGACGACAAAATGTCGAGCTGACTGTCCGTTACTGTTATTAACCAGTTTTCACTGCGGACACTAACTCGAGGAACAGAGCCAATATGATTTACGTAACGCGTAAGACTTCCTATGAAGTCAAACGATGTGTTTTAGCAGGAAGAATTGCTCTTGTAGATGCTTCACTGGATTCGTTCATCAGTGCGTTCAATCAATGTAGTTAATAATACTTGTTTAGTACTAATTTGGTGTAATAGGCTTATTAACATCTTCGGCACAGTCCAATTAGCTTGATCACGATTTAGAACTATTTGCGCACTAGGTGGACGATTTCAGTAATAGCACTTAGACATCACTTAGATACACAGTTACGCACATGGTAGTACATTTCGGCGGTGGATGACTGGAACACCTTACTCCACGAGAGGGTGGTAGGTAATGCCAGCATTTGTAATTTGCATCGTATTTATACTCGTTTTCACTTAGCGGCCGGTGTGTGCGAGTGCTCTGGCTGCAGTTACGTGTGCGCGGTGTGCCGCATTGTCAGTCTATCGGCGTCTCAATTAGAACAATAGATAGAAATTTGTTGGGAGATTTGTAGAAAAAGCACTCGATACCGACGACATTAACATATTTTGCCATAATTGACACGTAACATCTTCTATGCACTCGTAATTGTTCGGTTATATCGACGCAAAATGTTGATCGAATTTGCATATTTTATGTAAGTCTGTTTTTATATTAATTATGAATGAATGAATTCGTTGAGCGATTTTTAATATGTGCTCCAATTGTTTTGATTTACGTCTTGCAGCACAAATTGTTCTTGCATTTTAATTTGACAGGGTCCGATTGATTAATCCGTGAAATACGAAGATCAATTTTTCTCGTATTGTCGTCACAATCCGCTTTTGACAGTACCCGCGTTATAATATGCACTTTAAATTTGTTATTTTTTTAATTTATAGATATTCATTTATGCAAATTGGTAATTTATAAGCTTTGAATAACATACAAATATTTATTGGACTTCATAATCGATTTGTATAGTTATAATATGCGGTAATCGTTGTGCATAAAATTGATATAACTTCCTGTCATCCGTTTTGTCACAATTAAGATTTTATAAAATTCCGGGTAAATTATAGGTTTACTCTACACCTCTGCCCGTAAAGAAAACATGCCTGATGTTATATTATGAGCTCTTAGAAAAAAATCTTATTTTTATAATTATGTAATTTTGTATCTAATTGCAAACGTAAATAGTATCTACATATAGGTAACACTAGATTAACATTCCATAACGACGACTATGTTAGTACAAAATAATGCATCATGACCTTCACTTTCTGAAATAATTCGAAATAAAAACCAAATGCAGATAAGTACGAAGCATAATTACGTTTGTTCATTACAAGAATATTCACAAACATATCCGGGGCAAGGACGATCAATTTTTATATTTTCTGTATTCTTTGCATAATAACGTTAAAAGCTAAGAAGTAATATGAAAGCTGGTTTCGCAATCGTATCGTAAAATGAAACGATTAACTTTACATTGTATAATTGAAGTCCGCATTGACATTTATTGTTATACTAGCTGTGCCCCGCGGCTTCGCTCCCGTCAACTACCCATTTTTTTTGCTTTTAAACCTTCCTTGTGTTCTAGCGAACTAAACAAAAAAAGAATCGGCCCAGCCGTTCTCGAGTTTTAGCGAGACTAACGAACAGCAATTCATTTTTATATATCATATGAAGCTTTATTTTAAAAGGATTCTAGATTACTAGGTTCGACGAGTGGCTTCCTCTACTTCAAAGTCGAAGATTATCCCGTGTTAGTAAATCACACCCTGTGCCGAAAATGACATAAATTGGTTCAGTAGTTTCAACATTACAATGTTACACAGAGTTACTTTCACGTATTTGTATTAGTAGCTTTTGCACGTGACTTCGTACGCGCATTTCTCGTAGGGATACAAGGAAGGAACCTATACCTATGTAAAATTTTATCTCTCTACGACCAGTACTGTGTACCTTTATCTTTAATTATCAGTTTTAGGTATGTTTTTGACTTGAATGTACCCTGGCGGTTGGGAGTGTCATGCTCACTCAAAAGTCTAGCTGATGGTGGCGTATGCGTTGGATCATTTGGCTCCCTTCAAAATGGTTGAGCCGAATGGTGCTGGCACATGCGTCATGTTCGTGAACGGGCGCCGTCAGTCGGGACTGGTCATTTCTTAGCTGCCATGGTTAATTTTAATTATTTCTTAGAATTGTTCCTCTTTTATTCCGGACGCTTTTATCCTGCTCGTCTTTTACATCGTTCTCACATGTATGTATAATTTCAACCCGATGTAAATAAATCTTTGTAAAAAAATATTATTTTTAAAAGAGTGTCCGTGGAGTTTCTTGCACGTTCTTCTCCATAGAGATCTACGCTTTGGAACGTGCAAATAGCTTCAACTTTTTGGACCGACCGACCTTGACAATTCAAAAGTGCCTGTATATGGTTTAATTGAAATAAATGCTTGAATTTTGAATTTTTTTTTGAATTTTGAATTTTTGAATTTTGAGTACTTTCGGCTATCGTTGTCGGTCAGTCACTCACTCAAACAGTCAGTAAAGGAAGAATTTTACATATATTAATTATTAGTATATGGATTTATCGCCATTTAGAAAATAACGCAAACGTTATGAGTATTTAATGTTATCATTCCTAAGAAATATAAAATTGATATAATGTTTGATAGATATGATCAGGCTTTTATTCTGCTAACTTAATTGTTGGTGTAAAGTTTATTATTGCTAAGTACCCATAAATTAAAATCAACTATGAAATAACTTGTTATAATTATAACTCAACTTTTCTGAAAGAAACTGTAAGTATAAGGAAACATAATTAATGTCAAGTGTATTTAAATAGCTTTATAGAAAAAAGACGCATTCTTTTTTAAATTTCATTTAGCCGGTCCCATTTCCAGATCACGGGCAAAAGAGGTTTTCATAGTGAAAAAGCTCCCACATTTTATCCAAATTCTAGACTAACGTGACGTAAGCATTCAAATTTATTCTGAACATCTTCAGTAAAAAATGAAAGTGAATTCATCAGCTGAGTATCTGTTAAACTACTACGAAAACCCAGTAAAACAGGACTGTTGCTACTTAAAATGCAAGTAACAATTAGTTGATTGCTATACGTAAGAGTCTGATCAAACCGCGGCTTAATCGTCTCGCAGTTTCGAAACTGCGTTTGATACAGATTTCGTTTCAAAATGCTGTGTTTCGAAATGTTACGCATTGAAAACAATGCATCCTTTGTTATTTTGAGAGTGTGTGTCGATGATTATAAATTGGTAATGTTGTAGTGATGGGTTTTATGGTCATTGTGTTGGATCTGAAATTGTGCGTGGAAATTGACCATTGCAGTGTTTTGTTGAGACACACATTATTTTTTGGTTTTGTTTGGTTAGTCTTTTATTTATTAGGCTTGTCTTAGCTGTTTTTCTTTTTATTAAAATTATTATTATATGCGTAAAAGTATTGTTCTTGTTACGAAAATTCTATTTGCGTCATGAGTTACTTTTATCTAGAAAAAGATACACAGTGTCTTATTTGTTTTTAGCTCAGTCACGTTACAAAAATGTTAGTGTTTTTGCAAACCATTTACCTAGTTACTCAAAATATTTTTGTACAAACATAAAAGGCAATGTTTACTTCCATTAAATTAAAACGTAGGGTCATTTATTTAAATTTTAATAAAACGTGCCTGTTTATTTTTTTAACCTCCCCAAAACTATAAATATCTGTGTCAATGTTATACCTATTTATTTTAACTGAAAATATAATAATGCGTGTAGTAATGAGATAACAGGAATCGTTATAGAGATCGTTGTAAGGACGAAGTGAAGGGGCACTCTCTCAATGACATTTACCATTAGTATGCAGCTATACTCTACACTTCTACAGTCAACGACACAGACATAGGTAGGCCCTCTGCTAAGGTACGTACAGAAAAAGTAACAAAAATAATAGGTTGGAATGAACCTTTTCTCACACATGTAGATAAGAGGAGTCAATACAATAGATTGCCCCCCCCCCCCCAATCTATTGTATTGAAGTTGTCCTTCTTGAAGTTCTATACAAAATAGAAGTTATTTAGGCCGGAAAGGCTGTTTGTTTTTCAAGGTAGTGCGGGCTCAAAATTATTAAGCTTTTGTCAGTCTAGTAATTTTGAGCCCGCAGAACGCAGAAGAACCTACAGAATTTGAAAATTTACAACAAAAAAGTATTATTAAGATATAGCCTGATAACTATAACTATAAGCCTACATACATAATTAAAGTTATACATTAATTAACAAACTCGTCTCAAATTAGTCATTTATCCATAAATTCCAATTCTTTTCTCGCTTAACTACATATTATACCTTCACATAAACTTAAACTACCAAATGGCAGTATTAATGGTACCATAACGTAACACACTTCCAATAAATTTCCATTGTTTCGTAATTTAATTAACTTTAGATTAGGGCGTTTATATTGTATACTACTTACTTATATTATATTACTACATAGTGAAGTAATTGGGTTCTAAAGTAACTCGTGACGGTAAGTCGTGTCTGTTTCCGTGTGTCCCAAAATTGAGGCAAAACATACGGTATAACGTAAACGTTTATTGCATGACTTTCTTTTTTTATTCTTATTGTGATAATGACATGTTTTACAATTAACATTTTACAATATTTTTTTTTTGTTACTGGACAGGTTATTTATAGAATCCCGTTTTTTTCCGTTCCCGTAAGAATTTCGGAAAATCATATCTTAGTGCACCCAAATTTCAGTTTTTTACAACCAGTAGTTTCTTCTGTGCATTGTCTACCAGTCACTTAGTAATGGAAGAATTTTATTTATTTTGATTTCATAGTGGCTGGCAATGGAAAGTTAGAGCATACAAATGTTACGTTTTATTATTTATTGACAAAAGATTTAATTCTCTTCGCATACTTTTACTAACTAATAAAAAGATGGGTAGGTATGAGTAGCCATCTTTTTTAAAAATCTTAGCTAATTCGTTACTTCTCGACATTCAAAAAAAACTAAACATCCATCATCATGAAACCAAAATTTTTATTTATCACTAGCTGACCCGTGCAACGTCGTCTGCATAACATTTTTTATTACTGCTCAGCTCCTATTGGTCTTAGCGATATGATATGCCTATAGCCTTCCTCGATAAATGGGCTATCTAAAACTGAAAGAATTTTTGAAATCGGTCTAGTAGTTCCTGAGATTAGCGCGTTCAACCAAACAAACAAACTCTCCTGCTTTATAATATTAGTATAGATAAGCATTAAAACAAACAAATCAAAATTGAAACCTCTCTAAAAATGACGCATCCTATAATAGAAACGAGATAAATTGCAACCGAGATGATGAATGGCCACTGATCTTGAACTGAGCGATGCAATGCACCTTGAATCTTGCATCACTTGAGAACACTGTAACTAAGTAGTAATTAATTTAAAATAATGTGCATTTTGTTTCTGCAATTTGTTTGCGGTTGAACCAAAATGCTTGTTACGCGTGGTGAGCGCGCGTTGATGTCTTTTGTTGTGCGTTTCGCGCCAGTAATGTTGGTTTTGGGAGATGAGAAAAAAACCAATGATTAATCAAAATAAAATTATACACATTTATAAGGCTAAACTAATTTTGGATTGTTTTTTTCATGCAAACAAGCCCAAGGGGCACAATTCATAGTTAGTGGCCACTGCTGCCTATGAAAATGTGGAATACTAAAACTGCATTGTTTTTTTTGTTTTTTTTATATATACAAAACGGGGAAACTTTATTTTTTTATATACAGGGAAATTGAAAAAATACCCGAAACCTCTTAGGCAGTGAAAGTACACATGATTATAAGCAACTTTTGTTTTGGTAAAACTCCGAAATCTCGAAAAAAATATCAGCTGTTTCATACAAAATGCAGTATTTAGCCAATGAAAATGTATGAAACAGCTGATATTTTTTTCGAGATTTCGGAGTTTTACCAAAACAAAAGTTGCTTTTAATCATGTGTACTTTCACTGCCTAAGAGGTTTCGGGTATTTTTTCAATTTCCCTGTATATAAAACGGGGAAACTCTTGGCCCAAATCTCACCTGATGGAAAGTGATGATTAGGCCGAAGATGGAAGCGAATTTCACCCGGAATCCTCTTACACAGAGGAACTGGCTATCATACCTCTAACTGCCGGGACACAACAATGCTGTTAACATTGTTGTTATGGCGACAGACTTAGACATGATGGTGGTAGCTTGCCAGGCGGACTTAGAACAAGTCCTACCACCAACCAAACCGGGCAAAAAATTTGCCCCCGCTGGGAATCGAACCCGGGACCTCTGGGTCTGAATCAGGTGGTATAACCACGAGACCACGGAGGCGGTTAGTGTCACCTGTTTAGCACCACCCAGGGACCACGTGTAGGGATTTGCTGAAGGGTATTCTCCTACGGACGCGGATGACTCGGCCCCCAACAACAACGTTTGGTCTCTTTGCAGAGACTTTTTTCATTTTGAGAATGAAGCTATCCATTCCATTTTGTAGCGTGTTAGATATGAAGATTGAATATACTTTATGTACATCAAAAATAGTTACACAAACTAAATTCTGTGTGTCTAGTGGCAATTTAACTATGTCAAGCCCAAAAATTTTAGTTACTTAATTGATGGATCTTAATTCGTTTAAATGATATATCAAGGTCACTATGCTCTAGTAACAGAGCAATGAACGGATGTGGATTATTTCATTTTTGATTATATAAAAGTGTTATGTAATATATTATGTATATGAATAGTTTAATTTTTGTGTTACTATATTACTCTAATTAAGATTTCATATAGTGTAGTTATTCTGGTGTATTTTGAACTGAAGCTTAGTAATGTTACTTAAAGATCATTAGATATAAATCTATCTATCTATCTATCTTCTTCTATACTTATAATAAATCTGTAGTGAGGTCAATTCTGTACATGAAATATATTTCCAAAATAACTATCAGGGGGTGATTAGGGATCGATACTGATGCCAAAAATGCAATCAGTACAATTTTTGTCTGTCTGTCTGTCTGTCTGTCTGTCTGTCTGTCTGTATAACCGTTATAGAAACAAAAACTACTCGACGGATTTTAACGAAACTTGGTACAATTATTATTCATACTCCTGAGCAGGTTATAGTATACTTTTCATCACGCTACAATCAATAGAAAAAAAGAAAAATGAAAATGTGAAAGTTTGGTTGTTTGGTACTCAATCACGCCAGAACGGCTTAACGGATCTTAATGAAATTTAGAACAAAGATAGATTATAGTCTGGAATAGCACATAAGCTACTTTTAATCCCGGGAACATGTTCCCTAGGGATCACGCGGGCGAAGCCGCTGGCAGAAGCTAGTCAAGAAATAAATGCTTACTAAAGAAGATAATTATTTCAATTACAAACAAAGTTTCAGCGTTAGCCATTTCTCAATCATGCAACAGTTTGTAACCATTTATACTCGCTTGAAATACTTCAATTAATGTTTTAAGCACATATAACACATGAGGTTGACGTATTTAAGGTTAATCCACACTTAACGAGAACGGGACGTGGTCGACACGTGCTCAATTTTTGAATGAATTTGTTCACAAACGTCAACTGTCACAGAAGTATCTGACTCTACTAACTTTTAAACAACTTTCGGATTCACATGTCTATCGCAAACTGTCAAAAAGGCCTTAATGTACATAACGTAAACGCACCCATTACCGCCAGTTTAAGCGGAGTTCAGATTGATATAAAAAAAATAAGCACATTCCTAATATGTGACTTCAATAAAAATATTTTTTCAAGCACTGGAATTATCGATTTTTTTAGTTATGTATAAGAACAGATAATCAAATAATTACTTAAAAAAATAAAAATTAAATAAAAGGAAAAAGGGTCATGTCCCTATTACCGACTCAAAATATCGGGTGTGTGCCTAATACCGTTTATGTGACACCTAATACCGACCACTAAATAAATGGAACCGTTAAAGTTAAATAAAAATGCTCGTGTAAATTGAACTGTTTACATAAATACTCCAACACAGTACAGAATGCTATCAACACTTAACAATTATATGTATTCTTATAATAGTATATTCTTAACAGCGTTAAATCAATAAAAATATCATATTTATACGAATTATGTATAACAAATTACCAAAGGCCAGCATTGATTATAACTACTATAATATATAACCAATGGGGGCATTATACAAGAGTAAATGGCATTATAGAATTAACGTCTTTAAATGGGTTCGGGCGCTTTAATGTTTCCACTAATTTTGAGACCGTTTCCAGTAGCTGGTCTTTTGTTACAGGAAAATCTAATGTTCCCAAATAGTGAATCCAGTCTATTAACTGACGTTCTTCGTCCTTGGTGAAAACGGTCTGAACACCACAGTTTTCATTAGAGTAGGTACTATTTATCTCTCTTGTCACGAAGAGTTGTTCTGGGAATCCCAAACTTCTTCGAGGTTTCATAGATATCTACTTGCTCCATTAGTGATAGCCATCAGTGCAGAGCGTCAAGTTGATTAACTGTATACTGTATATTGTTTACGTTTTAGTCGATCCATGTTTCTGAAACAACATTTATTCACTAAGTCTAGGATATACTGTAAACGGATAGCAAATAGTAATTAAAATTACCATATGACTTCCACATATTTAAAATGTTAGCTAAGTATTACTATAATTAAAGCTTATGTTATTTTAAATCTGTATATTATGGAATACTATTATTTTTTATTAAATAACTTTATGTTTATAGACATTATATTTAAATGTACAAGTAGATCGGTAATAGGTTTTCTTAAAGGAAATCGTATAACCTATTACCGACCCAGGGGAATGTATATGAATTGTGTAAATACATGTGATTTTTGTACATGTATTTGATTTTAAGTGGTGCGGTTGCTAAAAATATTTAATAATAATGATATTTCAACTATAAAAATACACAATTTAAAGTTATACCTCCTTTATTCATCAACATATTTATATAAGAACAAAGTTAGTGTATACGGCTACTAAAGCTCTTGAATATATGGCGTTAATAGCTCAAATATAAGTTAACATACTAAGGAACTGAATTAGTATAGCCTCCTGCCTATTAATTTATGCATTTTAACAAAAATCATGGCACACAAAAGATACAACAAGTACCTATCAGCGACATGGGTCGACAATAGGAATAAAATTGTGATTTTTGTTCCTATTACCGCCTTTTTTTAATATTGAATTTTAAGCAAAATAAAATAGTATCTCACTAAAATGAATCATTGCTTGTGTTCCTGAAAGTATCAAAAATGCATCAAAAGAACTGGAAGTTACATTAAAATGCTTGACGATATAATCTTCTGCTAAAAAAGAAACAAGAGTACTTACGCCATCGGGAATGCCACACTATGGAAAATGCACTAAGGTGCCGCGTCCACGGACGAAGTGAGCAATTATTATTTAAATCGTCGAGTTACGCACCCAAACAAGAGATGAACATTTGCAATACAAATACATCTACATTTTTTTTAAAGCAACCAATTGTGTAGCTTTAATACATGACATAAAAATGATAGTTTTCTGAATAGGGCGGTAATGAGCGCGGATTTTAACGGGTCGTTATTAGGTGCGTTTACGTTACATTTTTGACAGTTTGCGATTGAGATGCGAATGCGATGTGAATGTGAAATTGGCTCTCAGATTGTAAGTTGAGTATTGATTTTGTTTGTATTGCAAACTCAAACTCAAACATTTATTTCAATTAAACCATTTACAGGCACTTTTGAATTGTCAAGGTCGGTCGGTCCAAAAAGATGAAGCTATTTGCACGTTCCAAAGCGTAGATCTCTATGGAGAAGAACGTGCAAGAAACTCCACGGACACTCTTTTAAAAATAATAAATTGTTACAAAGTTTTCTTGACATCGTGTTGAAATTATACATACATGTGAGAACGATGTGACGAGCATGATAAAAACATCCGAACTAAAAAAGGAACAATTCAAAGAAATAATTAAAATAAATTAAAATAAGCAAGTTAAGCTCGCCCCTGGATACATACCCAAGTAACAAAAGCTTCTATAACCAAGGCGTTTACAGGACTACCAATACAAAAGAATATTTTAAGTGCTCTCGCTATAAATATAATAATAAATATCTAAATCGCTTATTTTATACCCATTATGGGTATAAAATATGCGATTATAGTACTATTCAATACTGTACAACACCTTATTGACACTTTTATATATCTACTTGGCACGAATAATGCGTCAAAATTACTTTTAGTACCATGCACTACCATTTAGGAGCTTTTAACGTTCGTAACGTTTTAGCGTTTTAAAAGCTCCCTAAACGTGGCTATGGGATTAGTTCTATAAAAGCCATGAAAATTATTCTATAATTATATAGTACTAAATAGTACCAAAGTGACTCCTGGTGCTTCCTGAGTTTGTGTTACTAATACAAGACTAAGGCGTGTCGTAGGTGAAAAAATGGCTGCTGTTTTTTGTCACGGCAGCACCTTAGCAGCACGGCTGGAGCCAATATGTCCTATTGCAACCATAGTCGAGAGAACTTTTTATTTTATTAATTAAAAATTAATTAAAACATGAAAGTTGAGGGTGATTTGAAATCAGTATAATGACTTTAGCTAAGATTTATATAGCTAGATTATTTTCGCAAGTGCAAGTTACCGCAGATTCATGGTCCGTGAATGTTTTGTAGTAATGTCCTTGTTTATCAACAATGGCTTTAGTGACATAAAGCATAACCTTCCCGATATTTTGTTTTCTTGAAGAACATTGTGTGGTAAAAAAGATCATTGGAATCGTTAACGGTGCAAAATAATAGTATAAACATGTTTTGGTTACTTTTATAGAGCAATTTTTTGACAAAAACGTTGCATACAACGTTACTTAGTACTGAAAAGCGTTTCTTATCACTTTTACATTTCAACTACAGAGCTGACTTATCACCGTGACAGCTTTTATGTAATGTTTATAGAATAAATCAATGATAAGACTAGGGCCTTTTCGGGGTTCTGTAAACGTTTACAACACTATATAATATAGTGCTAATCATGAACACTAATTAGCTCGTTCTAAAACGTTCCCAGGTCTTTTATAGTACCAGATTTTTTTACTTGGGACCTTACTCGTACATGGGACTTATACTAATAGTAATTACCTTACGAGCAAATGGGTGTGGTATACAGTTCTACCTAACCCTTAGTCAAAAACAGTCGTGATGGTAAGTAGTTAATTTCACTGTCTACTCGAAGTTCTCTACCAATATATCGTAAAGTTTTATTCAACTCATTGTTTGGATAGAGTAATTAATCATCGTCACGTAAATATCGGAAACACTACGTGTAAAATGTGTGTATCGATCTGAAAAGTCGGAAGAATACGATTAATTGAAGTGTTCGTAGAATCGATGATAAGTAATAGAGTTAATTATAACAGCCAGAACTTCTGTACTGCGAGGGCTAGTTTGAGACGGCGCAGGAGGTGAGTTCCTGGAAGGAGTTATGGATATCTTTGCCTAGCAGTGGAACAGTATTAATGGCTTTGCTGAAAAATAAAAAAGTAAGTAATAATTTAGCTACGCAAGGCTAGGCGCGCACAGGTGACTTTTGTCGTCACCGTGTAGTATTTATCTCTCTATTACACTTAACAATTTATTGCGAAAGAGAGAAATGTACTGTCACGGTGACAAAAGGTACCAGAGAGCGCATAGGTTAATGTCACTTTGGAACGTAATTAATACCAAATCTACTAAGTACATATGTACATTCAATGAGTAGTAGTATAAACTGTAGAGGTTTTATCAATTAGGTTGCAAAGAGCTATTTACAATTTGAGAGTTGCAAAAAGATTCATGGAGCGTCTCATGTTCGGTAAAAGCTAGTCCTAAACCCAGTCTTAAAGTGGAGTTAAGCACGAAACGAGTTATGGAGCTTATACAGAGTTGAGAAGGACACTAGAAGTAGTGAAATTATTGTAGTAGGAGAGCGACTTAGTGACGTTTGAGAACTGGCAGCTGCAACGTTAATCGGTCGCGATATAGGCTGACGATATCGCTTGTAATACCGGAAATTGTTTGCCACAGGAGCGTAAGAATTGGCACAAGACAGAAGAGGGCACAGCAAATGGACGGAGTCGAGCTGTGGATGATAATGATGTTGTCGAGTTTACCTTACTTGTGCTGCGGGCAGAATCTATACTATAATACTACAAAGCTGAAGGGTTTGTTTGTTTGTTTGATCGCGATTAGGTATCTCAGGAACTACTGGTTCGAATTACTTAAGAATTAATTTAGTGTTGGATAGCCGATTTCTCGAGCAAGGCATAACATCGTCAGCTAGTAAGTAGAAAAATTCGCTTCCCCACTTTCAAAAGCTCTCAAGTTTTTTATGGTTAGTAACAGCCTTATTTTTGACTGATATTTCCATGAAGAATAATATTAAAAACTGCACTACTTAGTTTTCTGTATAAATCGCAAACATTCTAACAAAATCGTATTTCAATCATCTTAGTGCTAACAAGAATTTGTTCCCTGACTACCATGCAGACCAACAATCTGGCCGCGCATAGCTATTGAGCAATCTAATTCCCATTATGCTTGCATAGATTTGTGACGAGTCATCAATCGTAGACTGAGACATGATTTGATATTGAGTATTTCTTGTAGGTACCTAAGTAATTAGGTGTACTGAGTAATTGAGAAGTTGTTCAAACTGTCATAGTCGCAAGTATGAGAAGAAACCTGATAATAATTGTAACTTACCATGAAAATCATGAAAGTATGTAGCAGAGTCTCAAATTTCCACTTCAGTTACAAATACTAATTTCTTGCTTACAGCAGTGCTATTCTGTAACAACATTTTCGTGTCTCGACAGCGGAATCCGAGGTGAGATTCAAATTCGTATAAATATAAGACCTTATGTCGTGTGAAATAAAGTTCACTTTGTAAGCTTAGTCACTCAGGTGAAGTCGATATCGAAATGGTTATTTACAGAATAGACTAGCAGCTCTTAGTTTGGTATGACTTTCGGGAGTCTGGTAGAAGAACATAAGTTGCTCAGAAAAGAAAAAGGTATACCATGCCATAATGACCTCGCCTTCGGCTCAGATAAGATATTTATTTTGCAAATTATCAACAGCCATACTTTTCCAGAAGGCATGCAAAAGTACAAAATACATTAATAATTCGAAGTGCATAATAAGAAAGATAACAATGTCAATATAAAGATTAATTAATACGATTACATTTTCATTACAGTACAATTAAATTAAAATTAATAAAAATTAAATTTCATGTTTTTCTAATTACTTTATAAAAATAATCAAGAGATTCCTTTCTCCATCAGTGGTCCACCTCGGCTGAAACGACAAAAGTCACCCACTTGAATCAAAATGTACTTACTATTGTCATCTCGGTACACATCGATCACATAATCTATCCATAACATTTTACACTATACATAAATTACGTCGAACAAAAATCTCGATGCAGGTAGTGATTGAGCAACCCAATTCACATTGTACGAGTACGATACGTAACTCAGGTTGCAGCCTATAATCTGAGCCGGGTTGCTGTAATGCGTTAGCAACCACTAATTGATAAGTAGTAGGTAAGTAAAGTGGTGACTTAGTTGAGTACGTGTGGGTACTTGTGACTTTGTGGCTTGACTTGTGGGTCATTATATAGTAAACAATGCTGTAGGTAGTGAAACAATTTGAGTAGGTACATGTGCGGTTATTGAATGTAGTATGGTAGTGAGGAAAAATTAGTTAAAAAAGCATTAGAACTAGGAGAAAAACAGCCTTACAGCGCGATATTTTCAAAACAAAATCTGCAGTTTAGTCTGTTACATTCTTACTCCAAATAAAAAGACAAAATCTCGGGAACAGATGGTTTTCTTTTTGAAAAAAACTTTTTACAAAAAAATACAACCGACTTCCAAAAAAAAAACACTACAAAGGAAAAAATAACTTTAATTAGTCGGTGTTTTTTCGTAGTTTCTTCGTAATTTTACACCGACTTCCGAAATTAAAGTAATTATTTCTTTGTAGTGTTTTTTTTTGGAAGTCGGTTGTATTTTTTTGTAAAAAGTTTTTTATTTTTCACTTTATAGTGGTGCCCCACACCTAACAACACCACAGCCAAATCGCAGAAAAGAAAAATACGCAATTTCGATTATCAAAGAATCATCTAAATAGTCAAATTCCAGCCATTTCGATTTAAAATCCAAAGTTCGTAACCGATTTTGATATAATTTAAATGGGACCAATCTGCAAGTATATCCTTTCAGATAAAACATTTTTTTTTTTCAAATCGGATCATAATTGTCGGAGTTATACATGAGGTAACAAACATAAAAAAAAACATACAACCGAATTGATAACCTCCTCCTTTTTGGGAAGTCGGTTAAAAATTAAGTTTGTATCGGTCATGTCTATGATTGATAACTAAATAGACTTATACAACATAATCTAATCTGGGTTAAAAATTGGAAACGGAAAAAAAATAAGTTGTACAAATGACGTAGGTCTATATTTCAGAGCTTGTCAAAACTATACTATTTTAATCAAATTTTAGCTACAGATTTAATTTGGATGCCAGTTTTGGGCATTCGCCTCCTCTTTTATCTTTGTAAATCAATGAATATTGAACCTCAAGCGTATCGTGAGTAATAATTTGGATTATCTGGCCAAATGCATTGGTGTGATTTATTTTGTGATGGGCAGGTTTAGTACTTAGTAGTCATAAATTAATTATAGTCATTCTAAACTCCAAAAAAACAGTAAGAAACTCCATTCTAATTTCGAATCACAAACATAACTTATTACGCTTTGTCATCACAATCGTTCGACAACACTAAAAACCTACCTCAATCAATCTTTCAACGCTAACAATAGTCGTCAAACGCAAGTAAAACATACACAATTATGTAAACCCAATAGTTTTCTTACTGAGCCCATAAAAACACTACTTTCATTGTTCATCCGTATCCGACGCATGTTTCTTATATGTTAGGGGCGCCACATACCGAAACGGCAGTATTTGTTAAATTACAGGATCGGCCCCAATAGGGTATTTTCCTGAAGAAGTCTAATTACAAAAATAGTATGTATTTTTGTTTAATTTTTCATTGACAAAAAATTAAGACAATAGGTATTTGCGTTGAAAACTCGCGAGACGTCACGCTTTGATACACTTTTAACAACAAGTGATGTCACCAGCCCCCCTCTTGAACGTTGAAGTGCCTTTTCTTCGATTCGATTTTTTATTGAAAATGTAACGGACAGACTGAATCTAATCATTACTTTTATATCTAATAAAATATACTACATCGGTTGGCCCTTTTCCTGTACATTTATCTACATTCCATTCAATTTTGCCGCCCGGCTGTGCCGATGAATATGAGCCTGAATAAGTGTGTAGCACCCCTAACGTTTTACTAAGAAGTGAGGAGAATAACTAATGCTGAGCTAAGTATGCAAACAAAGCGAATGCTTCGGTCGTCGACAAAAAGGGAAGCGTTATATTATGTTTTCGTTAATTATAGGAAAGAGGCAGAATGTTATGTTGTGATTGTATTCAGAAGTATGTAAGTACAAAGAACTCACTGTATATAATTATGTTAGGGTTAGACCGAACGCAGCAGAGTACCCTTTTCTTTGTTATAAGGATGGGAAATCGTCAAAACACTCGTTCCACTCTAGTCGGAGCGCAATCGAGTATCAGCTCCATCCGTGTTCCTCCTTATGTCCTTTGAGTTCCAGAGCCGTAGTGACTCTTTAGAACAAATGCCGCAACAGCTGAGTACCTAGGCTACCATTTTACATAGAAAGACCGCCTGTCTGACCTCTACAACCCTGTAACTTAGCATCACCTTTGTACCTATTTTTCTGTTTCCTGTTTTTATATATATTTGTGTGTGTGTTTACATAAATTGTTAAATAAATTATAAATACCGCAAGCCGCGACAAAACTTGTCAGTTTTTCTGACTTCTTCATCCCCTTTTCCGTGGTAGAAACTATGTATACACGTACACTTAGCCAGGTTATATAAAAATATCACACAATTTAATGCTTCTCGATACTGGTGGACTAAGAGCCGGCGAAGGTCAGACGTACGGTAGTTTAGAAGGCCCTGAAAGTTTCTCTGTGTAGGTCCCTAATACAGGTATGAACTATCCCCGACTATGAAGTTTGGATCATGGTAACTTTGGCTGTTTATGTTTGCTTATCTTGGTCATCAGCTAACGTAATCTTGACCTCTCCTTGCAGCGATTACGGCTTGCAATCGTCTTTTCATGCTTCCCACGAATGTGATCCTACTAAGCCGAGATCACACGTGTACCTATGCTCCCTGATGTTTTGTGAAGCTGGTTGAACAGATCGTACTCGCCCTCTTTATCCCCGAATTAGATACATATATCAGCATAGATTTGTTGATTGAAATAAGCAGTGCAGCAGTGCTATAAATATTCTGTAACAACATTTTCGTGTCTCGACAGCGGAATCAGAGGTGAGTTTCAAATTCGTATAAATATAAGACCTTATGACGTGTGAAATAAAGTTCACTTTGTAAGCTTAGTCACTCAGGTGAAGTCGATATGGAAATGGTTATTTACAGAATAGACTAGCTGATTGAACAAGAAAATATGGACAAAGTGTTTCAAATGATACGCTTTAAATTTATTTAGATATGAAAATTAACATTTGGCATTTGGGAATGCTCCGCCATGAAAAGCCCGGGCGTTACTCTAGCAATTTATTTTTGAAAACCGGATCCTAGCTTATTTTGATGCACAAACAAGTATTTTCAAGTTTAACGACCTGCATGACCTTTGACTTTGAAAGGTACCTACTAAAAGGCATAGATAGAGGATTGTACAAGATTTAAAATGCGTTAACTTCTTCGTTTTTCTTTGCTTTCAGAGGCTGTGGTATGTTAGTAAATGCTTAACGGGCCATCCACACACGTGATCCCGTCCCTGACGGGTCATGGTCGGTACAAATCGTAAGTAACCGATTTTCGTCAGGGACGGGAACCGCGATGTGTGTGGACGGCGCTTAAGAGCGTTAACTAAGCGTTAAGGTTTTTCATAAAAACTGGCAATGCATAAACCGATTTCAATTAAACTTTATACACAAACGCTAGAGAAAAGGTACCCAGCTAACTTTTTAAACCAAAGTGGTCTTAAAAGTCAGTTTCGAAAAAGAGTTTAGAAAGACAATGAAAAAAACCATGAATTTAAGTTCAACAGGGAACATGCTTTGCAATTTTTTTATTTCCAAAATTAAATAGGTAGGTACTTATTAGCTCTAGTAAACAACAAATTTTCAAATTCCTGCAACAGCGATAAGTTATTTAAAGCTTGAAAGATTACAATGGGGTTGGCAACTGTCAAAGTGGCGCTAGCGTAGTTTGTTCCCAAAACATTGCCTTTTCATATGGTCAAATACAGAAAATAATTTCAAACAGTTACAATGACGCGCTGTATTGTCTCTAAATGCTCTGAAATTGGAACGAATCAAATACCGAAGGATATAAAAATACGAAGGCTTTGGTTTAAAAGCTATCCGTCGTGAAAAATTTATTTACGAAAAGTACGAGGTTATGGGGTAGCTAAACACTTTGTAAAAAGTGATTATGAAATAACACGTAATACACAGGCAAGCTGGTCATAAATAAAGGCTTGACTATTACTTTTTTCAATTATCCCTACACTCCTCATCCTGTAATATTTCGTACCTGCCTGTGTGATTACAATGTTAAAAATCACTTGTCCGATCAATCGAAATCTTGCCAATCAATCGCCCGTCGTTCTACAAGGATTCTATACCTACTATGATTATGGCTTGTTTGTGGAATTTAAAAACAAAACTCCAAAATCTTTCAATAAGATCCGCTTTCTTTCCTCTTAAGGGAGCCCACGTATTATAAGTTTTTCTTTCAGTTCCTTGACTCGCCAGTTAGAAAACATGATGTATAATTATGTGCTCCACTTATTTTAATTGTTTTACAGCTGCCTTTCAGTTACAAAGTAAAGAATTTAGACGTTAAACTGCAACTAACACAACATAAAAAATAACAAGGGAACAAACTATGCTAGCGCCATCTGCTTTCAGCTTGCACCGGCCAACCCCATTGGAAAGAGAAATCCGAAATGAACTTTGACGTCGAAGTCCATGACGTCTATACAGCTGCCATAGAAAATAGCGTTTTCGCGAGAGGGAAAGATATATTTGTTTAAAAAATACCTATATCTCGTTTGTTTTTGGAGTAATTTTGATTATATTTTCACTGTTACTATTTTCTTTCTGTACTAGCTTCTGCCAGCGGCATAGTCCGCATGTTCCCTAAGGAATATACTTCCGGATTAAAAAATAGCCTATGTGTTATTCCAGACTATAATCTACCTATGTGCTAAATCTCATGAAGATTCTTTCAGGCGTTCAGACCTGAAAGAGTAACAAACATCCATCCTCACAAAATTTTGCATTTATAATATTAGTATAGAAGTAGGATATTTTTAGATAAACTGTATAGATAATAAATATTTTTACATACATATTCTCAATTACTATTTTAAGTTTTAGAATAAACTGCAAAATCTTTTGTTCCGCCTATGAAACAATAAGTACTTAGTACATTGTTTAAACTTTCATGGTCACTAACATTAGAATAAGTAGTTAAAATTGGGATTGCTACCATGTTTATCGAAAACATGTACCTATTGATTTTTTTGTTATGTATTGTTTGTATGTTTGCATGTATTTCGAAATATCGGAAACAAGCAAATAAAAAGGTACCTACATGGTAGCAATCCCGATATTAACTATTCTAATAAGTAGTACATACTTAAAGTTTGTATAAAACACCATGAGGACTGAGGACTACACGCTCCTATCGCAATTATCCGAATCAGATTGCTTAAAAAACCTAGTAATTATCCGTTTTATAAGGTGTAATCTTCGCACAGAGCCCTCGGTGCGTAGAGATATTTCCTCTTACAACAGCAGCGGCCAACCGCGTGGTGCCGCGGTCTTCCCTAGGTGTCATCAAAGGAAATAACGGCTTTAGCAACATCCACATTGTTTCATGCTCATGTGATAATTTTTAACGGAATATTGAAGTGTCTGTTACTTAAGTTAAAAAAATTGCTCAGAACAGAAGCACTTGTAACGGTTCTGCTCAAGTTGAATTTGCTTAGGTACTACAAAACATATCATCCCACATTTAGGTATGAGCTGAGATATGTAAACCTGTTATATGTACGTAGATACACACATCCAAACCGCCATTTATTTAATTAAACTAGCTGATGCCCGCGGCTTCGCCGGCTTGACAAATTATATATAGGTAGGTACTAAAACCTTCCTCGAGGACCACTCTATCCATTGGTGAAAACAGCATGAAAATCGGTGCAGTATTTTTTGAGTTTATCGTGCAGCCAGACAGACGGACGCGGCGGAAGACTTTGTTTTATAATATGGAGTGATTCCATGAAAACGGAATAGAGCCATGAAACGGACACATATGCAGACTTCGGATAGCTATTTAGAAAGACCACATTGAAAAACACTTATGACCTATCCAGGACTTTAACCCAAGGCATAAATTTCAACAGTAGGTACGTACCGAGCGACCACTAGACACTCGAGGTTTCATTGTAAGTAGGTACATTTGCAAAGTAATAGGAAAATAAGACATGATAAGCTTGCTTAACAATAGACATGATGTTTAATTTCCTTTTACGTTCATTGCTTATTTTCTATAATTTTCTATTGTCTTAACCGTATGTCTTAATTTTGTACGATTTAGGTACTTGTGCAAACCATGTGGTAGGTACCTATTCGTTATTTAATTAATGTAGGTACGTATTTATGTATGTTATAATTTAAATGTTTCTATTAATTATTATAAACTTACAATTATTTAGCAGTATAATTGCCAACGAGCACGGACACGGGAACAATTTGAGTTTGATAGTATTTATTTTGCGATGGGCCGGATTTTGGAATCAGACTTGAGAACGGCCTTTGGCTGCTATATGACAATACAAGCCAGCCATCAGTCAGGCTGGTATAATCGCAATTCAATCTTTAAGTAGGTATAGTGGCAAGGTATTGGCCTAGTTCTGTTTTGTCTGCTGCATAGTAACAGGGAAGTAGAAATTATGTTTTTTTAACTCCTCCGCTGTTCTTTTCTGATTTTGATTTGGGATCCCAACACATTTGAATCGTAACTCCGGGACTCGTAGAGGTCCATTGACGCCTATTTTACCCGCAGAAATAAAGGTAGAGATGGACACAAACCCAGACTACAGATTGTTAAATGCTACTGCGATGATCCTTATGGACTTGACCTTTGGGGGCCTGGAACACCTCTCACGTGCACCTCTAGACTTGATGGTTTTGACCCAACCTTGGTTTGTGGGGAAATCCTCATTTATAGAACACTCCCCGTCTATGGAAAACGAAAGGTTATGTCGGAGTCCTACCGACTAAAACACCACCATACCTACTGATAACATGACAGCCCCAAAGTCACTTGCACCTCCGACTGGATGGGTTTGCCCTCCTGGGAATACCTCATGCTCAACGCTAAAGTCACGACTACTAACTACCTACTTATAGATAAGTTATAGGTACCAACTACCAACGAGACATTCGAACCATGCAGAGGGTTAGTCGTGTTAGTGTCGTGTAAAGATTGTCCTACTAAATAACAGGTACCAAAGCAGCTCTTTATTTAATCCATTAACCAGAAAGCATGATTGATCGTCTACCTAAGTGCTAGTCCCTATAGGTACTTATTTACAGTTACCTACCTAGTAAAAGTGATCAGCGCATTCCAATCGGTTACAGCATTTCTGTCCAGTTAATGACAAAGTTGCGGTATCCGTAACTAGGTACTTCGAAGATAACCTCTAAGTATGTAGTATTAGCGGCTAAGCCTAGCCAGTGGAAGGAGACGTTAATACAGCTAGTTTGCTAAATATTCAGCAAAAGAAACACGTAAACAGGCCGCCTGTAGGTACCTACGTACCTACAAAAATTTAGGTGATGTCTAACCATTATTTTAATGTTAAATGAATAATTAACATTAATTTAATGAATGAATTTAATGAATTGAATTTAATTAAATGAATTTAATGTGTCCAAATCTTTAAGCCCTTAAGTACCTACCTCGTATTCTACAATGAAATTGCTTCAATAATTCTTATTCGATTGCTTCGTCCCAAAAAATGAAAATTTAACAGACAGACTAAACATACCTACCTACTTCCTTAGGTTTGCCTAGGCTACTACTCTTGTATTGCAATTTCACACCTCGCGTATATTAAACTAGCTGACCCGCGCAACTTCGTCTGCGTCACATTTTTCATTACTGCTCCGCTCCTTTTTGTCACAGCTTGATGATATATAGCCTATAGCCTTCCTCGATAAATGGGCTATCTAACACTGAAAGAATTTTTCAAATCGGACCAGTAGTTCCTGAGATTAGCGCGTTCAACCAAACAAACAAACTCTTCTGCTTTATAATATTAGTATAGATTAGCTATTTAGCAATGTGAATATTTTGGTTTACGTATTTATTTTATCAACTCTTTATTTTAAATTACCCTTCAGTGCTGAAATAGTCGCCTACGAGCCATTGGTTGAGTTCAATCCGTTCTCGTCAGGCACTTGGTGGATTTTTGGACCTCTTTTCCGACATCTAGTGACCCTAGAGAAGACGGTCCGACAGTGATAACGTGCCACTTTACAGTCTCCGCAAGGTCTTAGCTAGGTACTTGAACACCCAAATGATCCTTATAAGTGGGCCAATAGAGACAATCAATATCTTTGATAGATCGATATTTTTTTGTGAGATTGAATATAATTCGTACCTAATTACAGAAATCTCACTCTCCGGTCGTAAGGCTGGACAAACGTGGAGAAAAAATCATCCCTTCATTATAATAAAGAGATGATTTTTGCAGGCGTTATCGAGCCTGCCATGAACCTATCTACCTACAAGCTTTACGCTATTGACTATCGACCAATCTTCAACATACCTATATGTTTACGTAATTAATACCTACATGAAGCCGCGGCTAGTAGTTTAATTAAATTGATCAGTATCAGGGGATATTTGTTAGCTTTGTAATTAATTAAATTCATTAACAATGGCGTGCATACGTAATAGAGCTATGCGGTCAGTCTGCGACGTAAGTACTTACTCAGTACTCACACTTGCCTACTTGCCGAGCAAAATTCTGCTACATTTCGGTTCAATTCGAGTGTTGGTGAGAATTATTGACCGTTTCTAATAGCGTTTACATTGTTCTTATAAACATAATCACTTGGATCTCATTCTACAGATAAATACTTAGGTAATGATCATTCATGTAACAAGTATTCATTCAAACAGTTTTATCATACCCCCTCATCAGTCAGTAAGTTGTAACTGTCTAACTGGCACGCGCATATAAAGAGACACTCTGCACTAGAGTTAGAAGACTGATATATATATTTTTAAAGAACTCAGGCACTCCGCCAATTCTGAAACTAACTCTTGTGCACCTCAGCCTTTGTCAGTCCATCATTATGTACCTACGGCATTCCGGTGTGGGGCGGTGCTTACAAAACCACAATTATCTCGGCAGAAAGGGCACAACGAGCTGTTCTTAAGGTGATGCTTTTTAAACCTAGAGACTACCCCACTGATCAGTAAGTTGTAGGTATTCTGAGACCGAAGTTCTTACAGTCAGGCAACTATATTGTCTTTTGTTCAGTCCTGCGGAGACACTCCAACCTGCCATTGGATAAAAAGCTGCTTTCAAGAAGCTGCGGTAAATAAAATTATTCCGTTGTTTAAAATGATATATAACTTAGGTATAGGTATGAAATGTCATGGAGACGACGACTGTCGCAACCCAGCGCAGGGCACGCCACAATAGCGGCGATAAGTCCCCTCTTTGAGGAGTGGCTTGAGAGGCGCCACGGCGTCCTCACCTTCCGCCTGACGCAGGTCCTCACCGGACATGGATGTTTCGGGAGGTTCCTGCACCGAATTCGGCGGGAAGAAACGCCCGGGTGTCACCACTGCGAGGATCGACCGGAGGAGCACACTGTGCAGGTGTGCCCCGCTTGGGCGGCGCACCGCCGTGTCCTCGAAACGGCGATTGGCGGCGACCTCTCGCGTCCGGCCCTGGTCCAAGCCATGGTCCGGAGCGAGACGGAATGGGACGCCATTGCCTCCTTCTGCGAAGCAGTCATGCTAGCGAAGGAGGTGGCGGAGCGGGAGAGGAGACCCTCTCGTCCCGGCCGCCGTGGTGGACGCCGCGGGCGTCGGGGGCCACCTGGTGACCTCCGGCCACCGTAGGCGCGGGCCTGTGGACGGCGAGCTATGGGTGGCTCGCCGTCCGTCCGTCTAGTGACGACAGGCCGTGTCGACGGCGCGTTAGTGTTCCACGCGCGCCTCAAAGAGAGTCAGCAACACAGAGGGGCCCGAAAGGGCCGACGCCTGCCGGAGTCGCGGGATTATTCGCAAGAGACACCGTGGCTCCGGAACACAAAGGGCAATGAAGGAACATGGATGGGTTTTAGTCAGTAGAAGTCTGACACTCCCTCCCGCTACACCCAGAGCGGGAGGAGTCATTGGATGATTTCCCATCCCTAAAAAAAAAAAAAAAGGTATAGGTATGAAATTAAAAATAAATTACGAAAATGGCTTCTGTCCTTAATTATGATGAGACAGAAAATGTATTGGTATAGAATCATAAACTTTATCAAACCTACTTTGAGAGAAAGTTATTTAGGTAGACACTTTGAATTCACTCCCTTACCCAAAAAGGCAAATCCTACTTCCTTTTCCGAATACCGCCCTATTTCTATCTTGCTTTTCCTCTCCAAACTCCTTGAACGCCTTGTCCACAATCAGCTTAGCGCTTTTCTATGTAAAAATAGCCTGCTGAATCCTTTCCAATCCGGATTTCGTCCTGGACATAGCACCTCCACGGCCTTAGTGAAGGTTACTGATGACATACGATTAGGCATGGAACGAGGAAGTTTGACGGTTCTTTGCTTACTCGATTTCAGTAATGCATTCAATACTGTCGATTTTGATATTCTGCTTGGCATACTTCGCTCGCTTAACATATCTCCAACGGCGATTGGCTGGTTTCGCAGTTACCTGTATGGCCGCCGGAAACGTATATGCATAGATGAATCTAACTCTTCCTGGTGTTATACAACTGCCGGTGTACCTCAGGGTGGCGTTTTATCTCCCTTACTCTTCGCAATATTTATAAACGCTATCTCCAAAAAACTTCTGTCTTCCTACCACCTTTATGCAGACGATTTACAAATCTACCAACAAGCTGCCCTTGCAGATTTGGCTGAAGCAATTAGAAGAATGAACACGGATTTGGCTACAATTTGTGAGTGGAGTGAGGCAAATGGGCTTCAGGTTAATCCTTCGAAGACCCAGGTCATTGTTGTTGGCAGCTCTAGGATGATTCCAAAAGTAAATTGGTCACAGCTTCCCCAGGTTCAGTTTAACGGTACTACTATCCCAATAAGTGAAAAGGTTAAGAACCTTGGGGTTTGGATCGACAAGCATCTGTCTTGGGGTCCGCAGCTCCAGGACGTAAGTCGTAAAATTTTTGCATCTGCCAGGTCTCTTAGACGTTTGCGGAACTTTCTTCCCACTGCCACTAAAATTGCGCTTGCACAGTCCCTTCTGCTTCCTATTCTTGACTATGCTGATGTCAGTTATCTCGATCTCACTGAGGCACAACTCGATAAACTTGAGCGTCTCCAAAACCTTTGCATAAGATTTATATTTGGCTTGCGCAAATATGATCACATCTCTGAATTTCGCACAAAGCTCAAGTGGCTTCCCATTCGTCTTCGCCGGGATTCTCATATTTTATTTCTGCTCTACAGTATTCTGTTCAATCCTACAAACCCCTCTTACCTTAACGAACGTTTTAAGTTCCTACATAATAGATATCTGAGGTCATCGGAAAGCTTGAGATTAGAGATGCCGATGCATTCCACCAGCTTCTACGACAAATCTTTTACGGTTCAAGCGGTGCGGCTATGGAATGCATTGCCCGAGTCAGTAAGACGTGCTCAATCTTTGTCCAGTTTTAAAACAATGGTCAAACATCACTACCTTTCTCTATAATCGTTTTTACTTGGGTTCTATGCTTTTTGATTCATAATTTTAATTGTATTTATTTATCTATCATGTATTTAGTCATTTAAGTCGTACACCTAAGACTACCTACAGTACTGTATTTCCTTTATCTTTAAAATCCATCCAAAGGTTGTCTTGAAAAGATCGCTCTTAGCGATAAGGCCGCCCATTGTGTCACCATGTAATGTTTACTTAATTTATTTTTTCTGTAATTTATATGGTGTACATAATAAAGAGTATTCTATTCTATTCTATTCACATCGGTTGTATCATATAAATTGAAGCCGCAAAATCTCCGACTCCTAAGCCTAAACTAGGTACGCAGACCTGTACCTATACAGGTCTGCGTACCTAGTTTAGGAGCCCGGAACACTGACAATTAATTTTAAAATTGGTAGTACAACCCACTGTTTCCATATGCTATGTACAGTCACCAGCACATCAAGCTACCCAAAACTGTCGAATTTTCCTAATCAACCTTGAACCTTATAATTTTTAAACATAAAGTTGAGAATCCATTGAAGAAATTTGACAGATTGTTGTAGCTTGATGTGATGTACACAACAACACAGTACAGAATCTATACTGTGTTGTTGTGTAATGTACTAATTGGTAATAAAAAAAACTTGTGCCATTATTATAATTAATTTTGATCTCAACTACAGCAAGTAGCGCTACCCCAAGCGCTTATGCGTTATGGAAATGTAAAAAAAAATGGAAACTTTTAATAATAAATGTATGTAATATCTGTAATGTATGTAATGTAATATCTTCACTCGACTCGCGAGCCGCGAGGTTGTCGACATGTGGGATGTGAGCTCAATGCAATGATCATTGTATGCCCCGTGCACGCTGTCCGCGGATGCTTTCGGCTGACAAAAACATCCAGCGAGCCAGATTTCTATCGGACGTCCGAACGCTCAAGGACAGCCCAAGGTCGCGTCCGCGGACGATGTCCGATAGTGTGTACCGACGCAAGCACATCAAGCTACAACAATCTGTTGAACTTTCAACTTGATTGCTAAAAATATTGGGTTCAAATTTGATTGGTAAAAAAATCACAGTTAAGGATAGTCTGATGTGCTGGCGAGTGGCGTCTGTACAGTTAATGCAAATTCGTTACATAGACCTAGTCGCGTCCATAAGCTGCGGCCGATGGACACTGGACCCCGCTCCCTAAAAACTCTTTGATATTTTAATGTTCATTTTTACAGATATATAAATAGTTTGTGCTATGAATAAAGGCGAAAAATAAACTATGAATAATGTGGAATTGTATCTTAAATATATTTTTTTCAATAAAGTATTTGAAATGAAATAAGTCTACGAACCGTTTCTAAACGAAAAATCAACCAACCAATCACTGTGCAGTAGACGACACATTTATTTGTAACGTATTGAATTTTGAAAACAAACGTTCAACTTTCAAGACTCGTTGGATTTCGGTTTCATGTTGGTGGTATTTTAGAATAATTGAGTTTTATTTGTGAATTAAACTGCAGCCACTATTTAGATAATTATTGTGAACTTATGTGAGTTTTATAGGAAGAAAAACAGTGAAGAAATATATAAAATGATTACGTTATCCGAAGATGTCAACAAGCTATTGTAAGTTTCCAAGATTGTATAAGTACCACGATTATAAAAACGTTTAAATTCCATTGTTCTTGTGCTATTATTCATATTCTTGTTAAGATCATTGGAAGGTATGGGTATATTTAGACCTTCACATTCGGCCTATCACTCGAAAGGCGTCTCTTATTTCCCACCGTTAGACTTGTTTGAAACTTCCATGGTTCCAAATAAACTTTTGATGTATATATAATTAATAAAAACCTATCGCTACTATAGCCTTCTTAGATTTATGGCTATTTTGACCTTTTGTTGCTATTTTAAATTCTCAAACAAACACATTAGCCTTTCAAAAACTGGTTGCCAACTGAACCGTAAAATATTTTAAATTGGCTCCATGTTTTGTCCTGCCCAAAATTTCAAAATTCTAAAGTCATTTATCCAAATTAGGCTGAGTGCCAGCACCTTGTGAACAACAAGTTTTTACACAAGACAGTCCCCCAAAACTTGTATTTTGATGTTAAAACGACATAACTATGCAACTTCCTGCAGTGTGAGACCATAATCTTTTATTCAAAGAACAAACAACCTAGAATTCATCTGTGGTGATAAATTCAGTGAAAAACCAAACATCACTGATTTGAGTTATTTAGAATATTTACCACTACTAAAAATGTTTATGTTGTTTATATGAAAATTGCATCAATCCACAAATAGGAAAACTGCCTAGGACTTTGCATTCCACTCTAATAAAGTATAGCTGTAAATTTGCCCTTTTCCCATGTCCTAGTGACACTTGGGTTGTCACAATAGGTTTTCCCCATGAACATCCTTTGTCAACAATCATGCATCACTTAGTCTTGTCTTTCATCCTCCCACAAGCCAACAGTTTTTCTTTGCCCTTCCTCTTCATCATGATTTGTATTCATCTCTCTTTAATTTCAACATTAATATGTACAGCAAATTACAAAATCTCACACAATATCATTTTATGCCTGTTACAGCAATGAGGTCCTCATGGAGATATCCCAGAATGTCCGCTCCATGATGGAAGAGCTCTGGCTGAACTGGTCACATCTTGGCGTTGACGACAGCACCAAAGTGAACAACATTACCAAACTGGTGCAGATTGAGAAGGAGCTTCATCGAGATGTCATCTCAGAGACCAGGCAGAAGCTCAAGACTATGCAGGGGCAGGTTGACAGTGAGTTTGAGAACTTGTTATATATTAATGAAGGTGGTTTTTTAGAACAAAAGTTTTGTGGGAGATTTAGATTGTTTTTTTCTTATTACTTATAGTTGACACTTTCAATGTTTTTCACTGCCAAAAATATACCTATATGAATAAAATAGTAACTAGTATGTTCATTGTCTTTACATGTTCTTCAACTAATTAATTGTAAGATAATATTTAACTGCCTTGTAGAAATGGAAACTTTCCAAAAAACACATATTATTCGCAACAAGTACATCATTGTGGGCACAGAACCTCTCTGGTTCCATGTGTGTATTGCATAATGTTTTTAAATGTTCATGGCTGAATGGTGACATTTTTACAGAATTGAAGGAAGAAACAGAAGAGCTGAGCCGGTGCCTGTCTGTTGACATCACCATTCTGGACTTCAAGGAAGAAATGATGCTGGTTGAATACAAGAGAGAACTGGAAGAACAGATTGCTGGGTAAGCACTAATTTTACTTTAGATACCAATGTGGGTTTTAAAAGTGAGGTAACTCCTAGAAAAAATGAAACAATGGACTTTCCTCTTGACCAGACCATGAAATTTGAAAATTTTGAATTGTTACTACATAATTTGAAAAAAGTTTGCCAAACACCCATTACAGCTAATTTGTTTTTGAAAGCTCAAAACACCAGTCGCAAGAAAGAAGTAGCTATAGTGTCCCAATTTTTCAACTGTTAGCATCTATACTTTTCTCAGCTAATTATGTCACTTACTTTATCAAGCCAATTACATTATTCTCACACTTTTCAAAACAGGTAGTTAATGAATTGCTTTAGGTGGTAGGTCAATTTCGCAATACCTATAGTCAGTCACTTGATGACATGAGAAAGATTCTTAGTTCATCTGTAATTGTGCATCTGTCTTTGTTTATTACCTAATGTTAACACTGCAATCTTCTCATGGGAACTGTAATTGTATGTTGGTTGATGTATTATGACATTTTTACCACTTTACTTTGACTGGTTTAGTTTTAATTCAAACTAGATGATTTGCATTTTTAAAATAGGTAAGTGAGCAGTGGCATTTAAATGTTCTTTCTATCCAGCCTTATTTGACCCACTGCAGGGCAAAGGTCTCACTCTCCCTTTTCCATGAAACATTTGCTATGTCAGGCCAGTCCTTTCACTTGAGTCGAGCTCGTCTCACCATCTTCACCTTGGTGTGTCGCTAGTTTTAGCATTTAATGGGAGCCACTTTGTGATAAATTCAACAACATAATTATTATGTTATGTGCCAATTAACACTTTGGTTGCACAATGAGACACAAAAGACGTATTTTTTTTGTTTTTACGGCCTTTTAGCAGTAATGCGTGTGAAATGCAGAGCAAATATCACTTAACAGTTACGCGGCAATTATTTACACAAAAATAACTCTTATACCAACAGATACAGAGAACAAGTGGAACAGCGTCGCATGAAGATGGAAAGACTATTAGAATGGCAGCGAGACCTGGCTGACAAGCTTGGCGTGTCCATCCATGAGCTGCAGGATGTGCCTCTACCCTCAGAGGAGGAACTGGACAAGTTAAAGGAACATCTGGAAATGCTGCAAGCTGAGAGGGATAAGAGAGCTGAGGTCTTTCTGAATATTCAAGTTGAAATTAAGGATATTATGGGTGAGTATACTTTACAACTTAGTTTTTTACATAGATACCATTTCCCATGTGACCCAAGATATATATATAATATACAAATAGTTATTTATTTATTGTGGGATTAATTTTAATTTTATCCAATGTTTGGTATCAACTTTGACCTTTGCCAATCTTATTTTAATTAAGTATTATCTTGGTATTAGTAGGTCATTGCCATTTAGAATAGTGAGACATTATTCTATTTATACTATTTGTTTAATAAATTAATTTTAATAATCTTTCAAACCCCATCTCATTATTATGTCAACATTTTAGACAAACTCCGTATCAAGCCCCAGAACAAGTTTGAGCACATTGTGACATCATCCCTCTCTGTGGACTTCAAAGTCACTGATCTCAACATGGACCGCCTCTCTAAGCTTCAACAAGACCTGAACGAGAAGTTTGAACAAACTAACAACAGGGTATGTCTCTTTTTTTTAACCTTTTGTGTCCCACTGCTGGGCAAAGATCTCCCTCGTATCCTTCCAGACACTCTTTTCACTTCGAACTCTGCCTCTTATAGGATTTAAATCTTCAATTTTTCTTGTATCCCATGATATTGGGGTAACACGGCGCAATACGTTTAAAGAGACGGCTCAATTAATTAACCGAATTTTATGGTCAAATTAATACAAAAGATAAGCTGTAACCATTTCCTAATAAATTTTATACTATTTGTCTCTGGAAGTGGACAAAATTCTAATTATTTGTGGAACTGCGTCACCTATAATTTTTGGTTTTCAAAGCTTCATAAGTGGTTTTGAAGATTCTATATTGTTTTAAAGTTTCATGGTCACTAACATTAGAATAGTTAATAACGGGATTGCTACCATGTACCTTTTTATTTGCGAGCCTTTTTTTTTATTCCGTTATCATGGCGCTTCGCTTGCATCAGTGCCGAAATATCGGAAACTCGCAAATCGTACATGGTAGCAATCCCGTTATTTACTACTAGCTGACCCGCGCAACTTCGTCTGCGTCACATTTTCCATTACTGCTCCACTCCTATTTGTCTTAGCGTGATGATATCCTATAACCTTCCTCAATAAATGGGCTATCTAACACAGAAATAATTTTTCAAATCGGACCAGTAGTTTCTGAGATTAGCGCGTTCAACCAAACAAACAAACAAACTCTTCTGCTTTATAATATTAAGTATAGATATTAGTATAGATTCTATGTAGGTACTTTGTCAGTTGAACAAATAACCTTTAACAATTCTTATCAACAACTATCACCCTTTTTTTTCTAGGTACTAGAACTACGTGAACGCCTGGCGAAGTTGTGGGATTGTTTGGAGGAAGATCAAATCTACCGCGAGAACTTCTTGCATGCCCATCCAGGGTGTCACCCGCAGACTGAGGCCGCCATCAAAGAGGAGATCAAGCGCTGCGATCAGATCAAGAGGCAGAAGATTCAGGTATGAAAAATATTATGATACAACTGTTGACTGATGTGTTTTTTGAAGTACCTACAGGGCGAATTTTTCGAGTGTGCTAAGGCGGCCACTTTTGAAAGTATAAGAAAATAATATTATGTATTATAAAAAAATGGAATCTTGTAGGGTCGTTTTTATGTACAGTAACCTGCTTCATTGAATATAATATTATATAATAGCAAAATTTTGCATTTCACATAAAGGTTCACATGGAAAATTAGAACAGGTAGGTAATATTTCTTTGTTAATGAAAAGATTGTCTGGAAAGATTTGGGGGAGGCTTTTGTCCACTAGGACACTATAGGCTAGCAAAAAATAAATCTAATCAGTACTCTTTATTTCTTAATTTTGAAATGTAAAATAAATACAATACACCCTATCACTACAAACCTCAGCATAATTCGCAGAATGAAAGCATCTCAGAGAAAATGTAATCTTTTGCTAAATTCAAATTACATTAGAGAATAGTCTTTTCACTGATCTGAGATAGCACGGGTTTTATGATTGGAATATTAAATATTGATACAGCAGTTATACACAGAAAGTGGTCCAGGCACACTGGTGGTTTCAACACTGATAGGGCTAGTTTCTTTCAACACTAAATGTTATAACATCATTTAGTGTGGATATTTATGGATCACGTCTTAACTGTTACGATTTGAAATTATGAATCAATTTAGTAGGAATTACGATTATACATTTTGTGTGGGGTACTGTTTGAAAATGTTGGAAAAGAAATATTTTTTTCGGATTTAGTAAGGATTTGCGGGTCTGTAGACAATGGAACATGATATTTATCATCTGCGAGCCAGAACTGTAGGCTAATTCTCGTAACTATAAAAGTGCTGTTGCAGTGCAGTTGAAGTTAAGTTTCGATCAAAACAACTCTTTTCGTATTCTCTACCGCTGTCAGACACGCTCGCGTCAAGTTCGCGTCACGCGAGCGCAGTAACGGCATTCTACTGTTGCGCGTCGTTGGGGGGCGTGCTTTGGAACGCAACATGATCGGTATTCTACTATTTGTTTGACGTCTCAAAATGACAGCTTAAAAGTTAGTGTTTAACTTTTAGTATTACAATAACGTCATATTCATTGAAATGTAATCGTTTCTTTTCGATTACTTAGTGAGTAATATTTTTTCTCTTCACCATAAGTAAGTTTAGTAGAGTTTGGAGTTTGGCTGTCGTGCAGTTCACGCGCATTTTACGCGCAGTTGAACTTAAACTTAACTGCAACTGCACTAAAACTTAATCTGCGCGTCATAAAATTACGTGAATTAGCCCTCTGAACTGCAAATGCTCGGAAGAACGTTTTTATTTTTGGTGGATTATCATAGATGATGGAAAAAGTGAACCTATTACAACTCAAGTTTGCGAAATATGAATCTTTGGCTACTCGCATTCTTGAAGTGTTACAAAGTTAAACTTATGCCAGGGTGGGTTTGCAATCCCTATTTCATCATTAAAAGCCTAGTTTTAATTATATATCTGCAATTAACATTGATATAACGTAATGCAAAATCGTAATCTAACCAGTCGTTTTGCTTTCTCGCAACTGGTAGGTATTGATAGCCATCAGTGGAGCTATCTAGATGTCGTGTATTTTAATTGTTACCTACTCATTGATTTATTAAGAGCGTAGACGGGCTGCATTTTTCCATACAAATGTATTCCCCTATTTTCTCCCTGGATAATGCCTCTAGAGTAATCGTTTTTATTTATAAAAATCAGGGTCTATTAAAGGCATGCCCCTGTCATTTTTTTTTTTTCAAAAAAATTATTACAAAAATAAATATAACCTTCCAAAAACCTAAAAAAATGCCCCATTTTTACCTACGTAATCAGACGCCTACCAAAGA
Source organism: Ceramica pisi (assembly GCA_963859965.1). NCBI lineage: Eukaryota > Metazoa > Arthropoda > Insecta > Lepidoptera > Noctuidae > Ceramica > Ceramica pisi. Next base: position 15,099,219 of record OY982539.1, on the reverse strand, counting down.
AATTTGAAAAGTTTTTAAGATAAAAACAAGTAATAGGGGCATAGATCTATTCTTCCTTTAAATTTTGATACCAAATATAATTTAATCGGCCTAGGTTTCGAGGAGAAAACAGGGGAATACGAAACGTCGATCGCTCATGGTTTTTTGTAGGTAAAATCGTTCTGAGCTGCAGTTGTCCCTATCGCACTGTACGGGGGGAGACGAGAGGTGAGGGAGGGTTAGACTAATACGTACACAATTAGGGAAGTGACTAGTGTCGAAGTTTTTATCGATAACATAGTGATGTCAGTCGATATCGACGTTTATCCTATACTGATTTACTGAACAGTGAAATATGATGCTAATTATGTTTTATTTTTTAAGGGGCCGTGCATAAAATTCACTCGCTACTGTTTAGGTAAATTCGATGCGATTCTATGTTTGTGTGCACCGTTTATGCAGATACACACACACGCGGGTGAAGTTCGAGCGTAGTGACCGCTTAAACAATTTTGATCCTTTAGACGATATTATTTTAAGTAACATAATTATATAGTGTACAGCTTAGAAATAAAAGTCTGGAATGTAAGTGTGGACTGTGTATAATATCACGATCAAAAAAAAAATGGTTCAATTTTGTGTTACATGAATTTAGATACGATTAATAAAAATGACTTAACTGCCGATTATTTTTAAAATTGACGAACAATACCAAAGAAAGGACATTCACGTAATCCACATAAATGACTCCAACTTTCACATCATCGTGCAGAAACATAAGTAACAGAAAGGAAAGAAAATGAACTAAATAGTCCTCACACTACTTAAGTTTTTTTTTCCTTTTGGTGATTTACAACAAATACAATTAAAATAATGTTTTTCATAGTCCAAATAACGTCATTGCGTAATAAATATATTCATTATGTCAAGTCAAGTCCAGGTATCCAGGTTCAACTTATCAGCTATTGTTATAAAAGCGGAAAAGAAGGAAAAAAAATATTAGCTAAACATATCTGGTAAAAGTAATTTATACCTAAATAAAATAAAACGGTCATTTATTCAAATTAGGCTGATGGTTAGCACATTTTTACAAGCTTTTATAACGTCGACCTGTATGTAACTAACTATGTTAAGGAATCTAAGGTAACGAATTTAACCATCTTCCTAGGATCGTAGCGTCTTGAAAATTGACAGCTGTATGTAGTTTTGATGACAATACAATAATATGGTACTGTCGAACTGATTTGGTGATGGAGCCGGAAGATATGAACTGGAACTTCATGATGGAACATCGTATCAAAGCTGTGTTTGGATTTGTTAGATAAGTCTTATGATAAACTTGGACCAGGATTAAGTTTCAAAGTCTGATGATGAAGCCAGAAGATAGGCACTGGCATTCTATGATGGAATATCGTATCATAGCCGTGTTTGGACTTGTTAGAAAGGTCTTAAAATAAACTTTGACCACGATTAAGTTCCAAGGTCTGATGATGAAGCCAGAAGATAGGCACTGGCATTCCATGATGGAATATCATATCATAGCCGTGTTTAGGCTTGTTAAAAAGGTCTTATGATGAACTTTGTCCACAATTACGTTTCAAGGTCTGATGATGAAGCCAGAAGATAGGCAACGGCATTCCATGATGGAATATCGTATCATAGCCGTGTTTGGACTTGTTAGAAAGGTCTAATAATGAACTTTGACCACGATTACGTTTCAAGGTCTGATGATGAAGCCAGAATATACCGCGTGTATCTGACATCGACGCACAAACGATTTCCATGGTTCCAGGGCATGATTTTGGACACCCAAGACTTAGAATTTTTCGTCGGCTTCTAATTTTTTCATTTTTTTTCAAGGGTTTTTTTACTTTAGCTGCCCATAATCGTTATTCTGACCTAACCCAATGAGATTTTTAATTCATTAACTACTTTCACTAAAAAGAGCAATCTGAATAAAACCACAAATAGATGAAAAAATGAGAAAAGAACCGACGAAAAATTCCAACATTGGGGTGTCCAGAATCATGCCCTGGACCCATGGAAATCGTTTGTGCGTCGATGTCAGATACACGCGGTAGGCACTGGCATTCCATGATGGACTATCGTATCATAGCCGTGTTTGGACTTGTTAGAAAGGTCTTATAATGAACTTCGACCACGATTAAGTTTCAAGGTTTGATGATGAAGCCGTAAGGCAGGAACTGGTATTCCATGATGGAATATCGTATCATAGTCGTGTTTCTACTTGTGAGAAAGGTCACGTAATAGACTTTGAACACGATCAGGTTTCAAGGTTATAACAAACCTATTATATATTGACTTGTAAAGGGGCGCTCAACAAAGGCTTAAACTTTTCGTAACTGGTGGCGTTGGAACAGGAAAGACGTTCTGTTGAACTTGTTGAAAAATCAAGTGAACAGATGTTACGGGAAGCAGGTTACAAAGATTGGCGCTCTGACTGGAGTTGCAGCACGACTATAGCTGGCTCTACACTGCATAGCTTACTCAAATTACCAGTTTAAAGAGATGGCGTCTTAGTGTACAATGTACATGCCTCAACTTTCCGGCAAATCTTGAGAATTATGCGTCTACAGTGGCAAAATGTATAGTTCTTGTACGTGGACGAGATATTTATGGTTCTGGTTGTGTATGATAGACGCTCATTTACGCCAGCTAAAGAATTCCAATGAACCCTTTGGCGGCATAAACGTTATGCTCTTTGGCGACCTCTCGATTGTACTTCAACATTTGTAACTACTGAATCTTGCGGTGTATTCGAATTATCCTCTTCATTCTGAAAGTATATATTTGAATAAGTACAAGTAGCAAATTATGCACAGGAGGGTAGGTACATTACAGAACAGCTAACTGCGATCGTCAACCCGCCTGTCAAGCGTGGCGATTATGGCAACCCCCTCTCCACTTTTGGGTGAGGCCTATGTCCAGCCGCGGACGTTATTCGGCTGGTATGATGATGATGATGCATACATACCCTGTATACTGTAGGTATATTATTTATACATCGTTTGATAATTTATTACACAAAGTATAATTATATAATATATATATATAATTACCATGCCTAGATCTAGTTGAAATATATTGTCAGCATTTGCAGTAACCACAGTCATTTCAGAACTGCCAATTTCATCGATTTCCTAAAATGAACAACATTTTAAAATTAGTATGTACTCGTAAACACTTCTACAGTTCTAGCACTGATCAAAAGTAAAATCTTACATGTGCTGGGAACGAAACCGTAGCGAGTTGCTGAGTTTTGTTTCCTTTTTTTTTTAGTTACGCATTCGTAATTCGACCTTTTTCGACCCATTATCTGCAAAAAATTACAGATATCAAACTAAAAAACTTACAAACATACAAACAAACAATGAAACGTTACCTCCATAATATTAGGCTTGAAGACGAAATACATTTTACAATCTTAAAAACAAGCAAAAATACTTAACATCAAAATTAAATACTTACTGGATCAAAATGTGGTAGTCGTCGTACAATCTCAGAATTATATTTACGCAAAACTCGCGAGCGCCTGCGAAGCAAAGTGATACGTGTTCACGCTGGGAGAGCCCGGTCGTTACTGACGCGATCGGGTTCGCGCGGTCGATAATATAGTTCACTTTGCCTATAATTTACGAAATGAAGTTATTGATTTTTTATATAATAAAATTTAGATTTTATTAAAAGGTTAACTTAAGATTTATGTGTAATTTTTAAATTTTCCTAAAAGTGTTTGTTTAGTATAGTAAAAAATACTTATTTGTCTAAACGTTTTCTCAAAATTTTCGTTTTTCAACATTTTTTTCTGCTTTAATTCGTATTGATTTCAAAAATGTTTTCAACCCATGTAAAAGTAGACTATATAATGATGTTATAAATAATTTTTAATGTGCACAATATTTTGTAGTTTGGTTGTCCAACGAAGTCAAACCATCACTCGCTCGTTACTTTTGCGGAAAAGGGGGTTGGAATATGGGTGATTGCCATTATTATATACATTATTTAAAAAAAAAAATCAAGCCATGTAAAAGAACAAGAACTCGTCTCTTATAATAACAAAAACAAAGGTTCTAATTCTTCTTGCTTTTCACACAAGTAGTGATCTAAATTGTTCGAAATGAGCTGATTTCGTGCACGGGGCCTTAAGAGACATCGAAGTAACAATTCAATGACATTTTTACGGTTGACAATTAAATATTATTTGAAATGAACTTTAGCGAAGTGTCTCTTGCAAAAATACAAACCGTAACCATATAATACGTGCCTAAAGTTCGCACTCTACTGCTTAGTGTAATATTCTGCTTTTGACATGACATTATTTACTTTAAATTATAAAATTTAAATTTATATAATTATTATATTAAAGGAAGTCGAAAATCGTGTTAGTTACACTATTTATAACTCAAGAACGGATGAACCGATTTTTATATTTTTTGCGTGTTTGGATTAGCCGTCGTCCGGACTAGGATTATAAGTTTTTTTTTTTAATATTTTTTTAGGTAGTTAGGGTAGTTAGTAAGTTGACGGGAACGAAGCTGCGGGCAAAAGCTAGTTCTTAATATTTATGCCAAAGAAGCAGTAGAGGTGCTTGTGGGATTTTAAATAATACAAAAGTTATGTAATAATTAATAATTATGTACATATAAAAAAAGCCAAAAAGTTATTGCTATCGATAAACAACCCGCACTTGACTACGGATCCAGTTATTTTGAAAATTCAGTTACTGCTTCATCTTCTTTCTCTTTTCCGTAGTTTGTCGCAGGAGTGCCTTTGAATTGCGAATATAACAAAGATCTTAATAAACCCGCAACTGATGTTTTTTTACGCAGTTTACATAATTTGCCAAAATTTGACGCCGTGATACGCTTGTGCCCCTCTATTGCCCACAATTCATTACCACTCTGGCCAATCGTGCTACGTTCAAGTTCTTCAGCACTCTTTTTCGATAGGTCTAACCCAGAAACAAATGTTTTTTTCTTTTCCTCAAATATTTCTGATTGCATATCAGGCTCTAATTCTAGTCGACCGTAATTTTCGTCAGGTCCAGTAATTCTTCGTTTTTTACATGATCTATCGTCGACGATTCTCTTTCGGCATTGTTCATTATAGATATACTTTTGATCGCCTTTATCTTTCAATGAACTTCTTTATTTATTTATGTATTTAACAATTTATGTACACACACACACACACAAGTAGATAACAAAAAAAAGGAGACGGAAAATATGTACAAAGGTTATGCTTATTTCTAATGAAATCTCTTCCAGCACACCTGCGAAAGGACAGCCAAATAAAAGAGATGTAGACACTTGTGTAAAAATAAAAAATAATAAAATAAAACAATAATTTTAAATATAACACACAATACATAAATATTCCAAAAAAAAATATGACGCTAATATATACTAAATAATATTTCTCTTCTTCTATTTTTCTTTTTTTTTTCTTTGTGTATTTGCCAGGGCTGCAACCCTGGATTTTATTTGACAGGCGTGAATGTATAGCGGTGGTTCCGTGATAGAGCCGTACCACAGCATCGTGCTTGGTAGGAACCTCTGGCCGTGTAATTGACACGTTTACCTCCAATAAATTTTATTTTAAATGTTTTTTTTTTATGTTTCGGAAACAAAGCGCCGGACAAGGACCATTTGGGGTAGAATCACGCCATGCTATTGAAAATCGATCACGCCCCTTTGACCATAATACTATATGAAAATTAAGTTACTTAGATGGTACTGTACACGGTGTAAAATGAATCTTCCGTTTTATACGTAAATGGTGTCTTTTTCTCTTAGCATTCAAGAATAGACGTTTTTATTCCCTTTTCTTCCACCCATTATTAAAGAAAAAGGGTTTACCTGAAACAAAAATTATTACAGTATGATTATAATTATTATTAAATTGACATTTTATCAAACAAAATTCAATTATTTTAAATATTTTGTCGATTTGAAGGGGGTAAGTAACAGATAAATGATAAAATTTATTTACAATTAAAATAATACTCACGATTTTTCTACAGTCGTAGACAAATACTTATTCAAATCCGGCACAATCCGAGTCAAAACAGTGAAGCAAAGAATCAAGTCCGTAAAAGTCCGCAAATGTCTAATAAGTAAGTTTGGCGCGAGACGGGCGCGCGGGCGCGCGGCAGGTGCGCGCTACTGAGCTACGCACACAAATACAGACTATTCACTCACACATTGACACCGCCCGTTTGCTAGGGCCCAGCGCGACGGCAATAGTTTCTTCAAATACCTATTTTTCAATTCTCGCGCAGCCCGTCTACGCTCTTAAATTATAAGACTATTATTTATTGTATACTTTATTGTACACCTCATATCGAGTACAGGAGAAACGTTCATAAAAACAAGTATACAGTGGGACTATTTTACCCTCCCTATTAGTGAAAGGGCTTAGTTTTTTTGCCATTGTTTGTAACGCTTTCATTTTGTTCTAAGACGTAACAGTAGATTTGTAATAGCTAAGTTGTCCCACTGCTCGACAAGCCTCACACGATGATTCGTATCCACCCCTCACGGCTGTTTGTTGTTCTGGCTTAATTTAAAGCTGACTACGGCAAGACTCAAAAGGAGTGTTAGCTGCCGTTTTAATAGAAAACAATCATGGCACGAATACGTGATCGATGCGATCACTTGTTCGACATCCGAACGCCGACTATTTTTCCGAAGAAATTATCGCGTCGATGGACACCTCATCTTCCTGCCCTTATCCCATGTTACTTGGGGTCGGCTTCCTAAGGCTCTTTAATTCATAGCGCTTAGTTCGTCTCTTCTTCCTGCCTGGGTAGTGGTAGTCTTGCTACTATTTAAATACATCCACATAATAACAGTAACTTAAAATTTTCAGGAATTTAATGTCATCTGTAATACTCCTCTTGCTGACCAGCAGGTGACCATAATCATAATTTTGAGTATGTGTCGAGTCGAGATGCATTATGTAGGGAATAACGTCATACTGCAAAGCGTGTAGTTCAAATTGAGGTCACTTTAGTTTCACTAGTTTAGTCCTTGTCCTTTAGTGCTTTAGATTTCAGTAGCAAGCAGCACCTCTATTTGTCTTCAAATCGTGTAGTTGACCAGATGTCGTATGTTCCAAGAACTATCCAAGATAAGAGAGGTCGATTCCAACGCAAAATCCGAACTCCTTGCGCAGGCATACCTACTTACTAATGTAGACATCTCCATTGGACCGCAGTCTGTATAGCTGCCAGTAGGCATTGTCTGGCAGTGCCTGTAGGCATTACATAAGAAGCACATCATGTACGGTGTCCCTACTTTATACAAACGCAAATAGACTGGTATAATTAACAAATTATTCAAATCACCATTTCCTCTTACGTAACACTATTCAAATCACCATTTCCTCTTACGTAACACTATTCAAATCACCATTTCCTCTTACGTAACACTATTCAAATCACGATTTCCTCTTACTCAGGTGTTTGTAGCGAACGTCCGTACCAAGATCAAGTTAATGTGGGACAACATCATGTATTCGAGTCGCGAGCGCGAAGAGTTCGTGCATTACTTCCAAGACATCTTCACTGAGGACACCCTGACCTTGCACGAGCTGTATCTGGAGAAGATCACCAAATATTATAATGAGCACAAGTAAGTGTATAATAACTGACACTAGTCGTGAGCACACACCCCATTGGTTGGTTTGAAGACGCCAGTTCTTACGATTAATTGTATCCATATAAATTCTCTTGAACTTGACATGCGGGATTATTGTTCGTACTTGTGTCCTATCCCTGCTATAGCGTAGGGCTTCTATTGGCTTGCAAGTTTCGTTCGCCCACCGTACATTGGCGAGATCACCCTGCTGCATTCATCTGTGCTCACCGACTCGTGCCGGCTACTATAACACTATGTAATAGCCTTTCTTTTTATCACGTCAAGGGTTTATCAGATTGTATTATTTGGGCCACTTACTGGGCCCAAACAATACAATCTGACTGGCCACGTTTAGCGCTTTAACTTCATATAAGAACAAGTTTCTGTGGTTGTAATGGCAAATACTAGTATTATTAATTCAAATAACATTTTGTTATTTTATAGTAAAACTAATTATGCACAAAAGCAGTGTTTCAGATATCTCCGAGGCACTGTCACAAGAGACTTCCTTAAAATATTAGTTTTCTTGAAAATTACATGAGACTAAAGTGTGCTCTTCCACTGTTTCTCAGGCACATTTTCGAGATGGTGGTGACACGCAAGAACCTTTGGCTGAAGATGACGGAGCTGGAGGCGCGAGCTACGGAGCCGGGTCGTTATCACAACCGAGGCGGACAGCTGCTGCGCGAAGAGAAGGAGAGGAAGGCTATCGCTAGTAACGTAAGTTGTCATCTTCAGACGTTGGTGGATATAGGCGCCTCCCAGGCGATGCACGTCCTGCCGCCAAATAATCCGGAGCACCGCGGCTGCCGCCTCTGTGCGTCGCCACATCGTCCGGTTCTCTGCGTCTAACGTCTAGCGGATTCCCAGGAATTTTCACCAAGTCAAAGTCAAATGTTTTATTCAACTTGGTCTAGTTGAAATAAAACATTTGACTTTGACTTGACTGATTAAAGGCACTTTTGAACGTCAAATGATAATAAAATATTATTATAGTGACTCTAGGTGTACATCCACCTTAGCAGACTTTCCGTGAGGCCGCAAAACTGCTAAGGATGTGACAGTACATGAAATATATGACAAATTGAAGGAGAACTACTAAGACCTACAAGCCTAACAGTCCCTACGACCCTAAGCCCTATAAGCCCTGCAGCCCTAACCTTTCATATGCCTAGTACGTGATAAATACATATATAAATACGTTCAGGAAGCACCATGCGACCTGAGGTTACAGACGGATAGTAGACAGGAATTCCAGGTTCGGGAAGGGTACACTCACTGCCAGTCCCGCAGACTCACGAGACTGATCAAAGATGGCTAAAGGTGTCTTGGCCACAGTGAGGGGTAATGAGACAAGAATATAAAATTCAAATCTGATTTATTTACAATATGTTCCAGCTTAAATACTACTTTTTCTTAACACACACTATTACACAAAATGTTTGTGTTCTATGCGTGTAAAATGCAACCAAATGAATATTGTAAGTAGGGCGCGCGTGAGCCGGGCAGAGTGCTGAGTCAATGTCCAAAGGTACCATTGAACACTAGGTTTGTTCTCTACCTGGTCATTGGACCATACTTTGCGCTAACTCAAGTTGTATAGCGAAAGTGTTACAGCCAGATATTGCTGTTGCCTACATTATAAACACAAGTGACAAAAAGACTATATTATTGAAAACTTAAACTACGCGATTCATTTAGTCCCAATCTAGATCTCTAGATCCAGGCGCCGCGTAGTTTGAGAATCAGTCCGACACTAAGTTATGCTAATTTTAAGGTTGTAACATTGGCTCAATAAATTGTTTAATTGAAACTGGTCAAGGCTAATCTATCTATGAGGCGTTGTTGTCAGCTGTTTTTTTTATTATTTATTTTACAATTTATGCACACACAAATAGATAAAAAAGGAGATAGAAAAATAGGTACAAAGGTGATGCTTATTTCTAAAGATTTTTTTTAATTTTTTTATTCATGTGCTCTTCATTATGTACAATTTTGCGTTACGTTTATTTATTGACCGGTTAGTTCCAGTTAATCTGCAAGTAATCCAAAATACCTTATTATGTTGATTCTTTTACGAGTTATAAATACCTACTGACGTACGTTTGTCCACAGCTACCGAAGATTGAGGCACAAATCCGTGAGCTAGTGTCAGAATATGAAGCCAAGACTGGCAACACGTTCACTATTGATGGCAAGCCTCTGCTTCAACTCATGGAAGACGAATGGGAGACCAGGAAAGCTGTAAGTATACGTCATTTATTTACATAATATTTGACACCCTTTTGGCCCATGTTTGTGCACTTGCTCGATCGGCTATCAGTACATAAAAGTACAAATTGATTGTGGTCGATCGACGCAATCGACCGCCCCAAATCAATTCAGTGTGATGACGTGTCTTTTTGTAAATATTGACGTTCAAAAAGTACAGGGACTCCGCCTGATTTGAATAAATGAATATTAAGTTTTGAAGTAATCAATATCAATCGTTTGTCTAATCTAGTTGCACCTCATTTAATCCGTCAATTGATAGTCGAATTGGTCGTCGTTGATTGGTCGTCGTGATTGGTTGTCTGTTGATTCTGGCTTTCAGGAGTTGCAGTGGTTGGGAATGTGTGGCTAAAAAAAAAAAATCCGTCAATTGAAATTGGAATCCTAGTTCAGTGGATTCGACTTAACTCACACTTATTTAGAAAAAATAAAACTGTAATATTGTAACGTTTTAAAAGGCGAGGCGGAGGGAGTGGCATTAACTTTTTATGGTATGTCTCATCTCGTCTCCTAACATAAGGTTGAAGTGAGGCGAGAACTAGTTGGGGCGTCATACTTGGCGCAATTAAACTCCTTTTCTTTTCTTTTTTCTTTATTATTAGTATAAATGTCAATTCCTTGAGCGATATTTACCCCGCGAATCAATCCAATCTATACTAATATTATAAAGCAGAAGAGTTTGTTTGGTTGAACGCGCTCTCAGGAACTAGTGGGCCGATTTGAAAAATTATTTCAGGGTTAGATAGCCCATTCATCGAGGTAGGTTATAGGCTATACTATATCATCACGCTAAGACAAATAGGAGCGGAGCAGTCATGGAAAATGTGACGCAGACGAAGTTGCGCGGGTCAGCTAGTTGAAATATAAAAAAAAAAAATTAAGTGTAAATTATACTGGTAACCACTTTTTATGACATGACTGTGTAGTGTAGTGTGCATGTGTGCATGGATGATCACTGAAAGTGAGCGCGTACCCATATTATCGAGAATATTGGAACGCGACTGACGTTGGCATAACAAAAATGTGGCGTTGTTTGACAAAATAGTCCCATCACTAACGTTATACAAAAGACACCCAATTTCTTATGAAATTAAGTTAATTTTGTGTTATAAAAATAATAATGAACAGCTAAGTGACGGTATGAGAACAGGCTATAAGACATATAGAGGTTTATTCGTATTCTTCACCTCGTCTTGTCTCGGCTTGCGTGAGGTCCATTGCTCTTTTTGCTAATATGAGTGTTCCCACAGGAGCGCCACAACAAGCTGTCTGCGCGCAAGCAGGCGCTGACGCCGACCACGCCACTGTTCCGCTCACTGGCCACGTCGCCGCTCGGCAAGCGGAACAGGACTGCCGCTGGATTGGCTGCTACTGCGGAAAGGAATAGGTAACGTTCTATGTTTGAATTTGGTGATGGTCTTCTGTTTTTTCTTTATTTTGAATTTTTATTTTTTTTGCTAGCCTAACTTGTGTTCCACTGCAATGAATAAGTTTACGATTACATAATTTATATTATTTTTGAAGAGTTTTTATTTAAAAGTTATGAATTGGGGGTCTTATAATTTACTACAAATAATATATTTTCTCAATCAAAAGTTGTTTTGAATTCCATTGTGACTGAACATATTTATTGCCATATCCTATCTTACATAGAATATTTAAAATAAAATTAAATGTATTGGAAAATGAATACATTTAAATAATAATAAATTAACAAACTCGGAATAACTGCATAGTCAGCTTTAAAAAAAATTGTTGTGAAGAATTGAATCAATCGCCTTCATACCTCTTACAAACAAAAACAAGAAGAAGGTAAATACGGAAGTAAGTAATCAAGAATAACCTGTGTCGTCCCTAAACCCTGTGTTAGATATAAGTATAGTCGCATTGACTGTAAGCAGGTCTTTTAACTCGTAGGCCTCCGTCGAAACGCCAGCTGATCACGGGCAGCGCCACCAAGGCGGTCACCACCTTCACCAACAACCTGTCGGCGCTCAAGAGATCTGCTATCACTACTGTTAAGAGGTAAGAGTGATTTTGTTATTAGTTGTACAGTCAATAGCACTGGATGAAGTTAAGACAACTTTTAAATTAGTAAGCGACTCGGACGACAGTCGAGTCAATTAAGAAAAAAAAAATAGGGACAACCTCGCGTTCTATTTCCGGTGAAGTGTTTAAGAAAATCTTTGGGATAAAATTTGTAGGTAATTTTTTTGATCTATAATTTTCATCATAGATTCAAATGTCATTTGAAGCTACATTTTTGTGAAATCCCGTTTTTTGTGACCAAATTTCAATAAATGGTGAAGAATTACAATGTAGTAAATATTCATTTCTAAATTACAATAAATTTATCTTGACTGTATTTTTTTATTTGTGTTTCATTTGGAGTATGTCCATCGAATTTGCCAGTAGTTATTTTTTGTTTATTGCATTAAAAATTAAAAGTCATTATGTAGGAAAGTGACTTCATAACTTCATGAGATTCATAAAACTGACTGAAATATAGACAATTTATTGGATAATGCGAGATTACAATCAGTTTTTCTGTAATGAGCATAAACGATTTCCATTCTAAAAGTCTCGATTTTAATCTTGAAGTTTCGTAAACTCGTTCTTTATTTTATGTGCATTACAAATTTATAATTACCGGTGCAGAAAAAAAATGTTATTGGCATCACTCACTTTTTATTCAGCATTTAAAGCCGTCATTAGTTACCTCACGCACTTTCGCACTCGTGATATAGATAATATTTTTCATTCCTTTACAATTTCAGTGCTCGCTTGTGAATTTATTGACGTGAAAACACCATTACGTCATGTTTATAGAGGCAAGTTACGTTTGATTGATGATTAGTAGCGATCGAACCAAAATATTCTATTCTGACGTATTGCGTAAGTAGAGGGAATGAGAAATATTGCACTAGTTGCATAATGTACTCATTATACACGTAGATCAAACTGTATGTAGTCATTATGCTTCATTGTTCAGAAAAGCATGAAGTAATTAGAATATTGGATAGAAGTAATTATATTTAGATTGTTCGAGTAGATACTTGCGTCAGATATTGCGCTATTATGTTCCCGACAATATTGAATAATCGGCTGTTATATAAAACACAAGCTTACGCCAGCGTCATCGCCCGAACTTACAAAGTATCTATCTAATACAGGCCATGGTTTACCTATGTCCCAAATCTCCAAAACAGTTCAATGTTGAGGTATAATTGATTATAAAATAGCTTAGCATATAAATAAACCGACTTTCACATATGTTTTCTTAGGATAAGGATAAAATACTTGCCAAAGAAGTTTGTGGTCTTAGTCGTATATATTTTGAAGATCACTTTTGTAATAATATTATACGTATCTGAACCCTGTTTTTGAGCTATAACAAAAAACGTCAAAATTAACTTGTCCGTTTTGTGGCAGGCGCATCAGCGGGCGTTTGGCTGCTCGGATAGTTGCGGAGGGTAAAGACGCTAAGAGGAAGCTCGACTATGGCGGTGAACTGAGGAAGACGCCCAAAGCCAATGGCAGCATTCTCAAACATAAGCGTACGGTAAGTTAACAGCAGTCAAAGTATCTTTCACCGTTTTCGAAGTGACGATTAAATTTTCTTGTAAGAGTTGCTGACGAGATTGTCCACGGCCTAATGAGGAAACCTGTGACGATGTCTATATTCAAGGCGTCTTTGTGATGTTTCTTGGACTCCACTTCCTCAAAACGTCGCTGCTGCCCACTGAAAGGAAGCATCTCATTGTATTGCTACCCCGTAGTATCTGATTTAATCGTATCTATTACGTCAAGTCTAGTATTTATTGCAGCTTGACTATCCGGCTTCGCATTTTCCACAGTAAATCATATATTACAATTAATTATATTTGTTTATAAATATTTGTACACTTATTATAGTCTCACGGCAAGCGTCGCAGCAGCAGCCGTCGTTCTATCAACGCGACGCGCTCCACCGGCTCGCAGGAAGAGGAACGAGTGGCGCACAAGGATCCGCTCATGGAGACCACGCTTCTGACCACCTACACCGACTTCAAGGTGAGCAACACAAAGATCACCAAATGTTACCTTTAGTCTTCCGTCATCTTTGGTGGTGTGTTTTGACCGAAGCAACCCAATATAATTTTACCGGATTAATAAATATATTTATACTACTACTAGCTTTTACCCGCCTTTGTACGCGCTTATCCCATTTTTTCCCCGTTCCCGTAGGAATTTCGAGAAATCCTCTCTTAACCCCTACACTCTGCAAAGAACTTACATCTCAAATTTCAACTTTCTACTGAGCGTTGTCTGTCAGTCACTCAATCAGTCAGTCAGTAACGAAAAAAAAATATATTCGACTAGCTATCCCCTGCGGCTTCGCTTCCGTCAGCTGCAACTTTAATATTTTCTCTTTCTTAAGAACCTTCTCTTGACAGTAACAATCAACAAAAAAAGAATTAGCGAAATCGGCCCAGCCGCTCAAGCGTAATGCGAATGCTTACAACCCTAATCTTTTCAAAGTTAGAGTGAACAGGCTACTTCTGGGTAAGGTCGCTCCATCGTAGACTGTCTCTGTCATCTCTGACAAGCCCATTTCAAGTAAAAAAAAAAAAATAAGGATTCATTTTAATATACAGAGTGAATTTTTAAAAGGTGCCTAAAGAGGGCCAAATCCGAAACTATGAGGAATATTGAAAAACACTGAAAGGAGTCTCAAGCTCTATTTTAATGAAAAGCAAAACTGCATCATTGGATTTTTTTTAAATCGTTACCTAAGAATCGAATCAGAGAAAGAAAAGCACACAAAGTGTAGCTAATAAGAATCAAATTCTGTGAAGTAATAATAACACATGGATGGTGGCTCGTAAAGAATTACGAGTTTTTAACTAAACATGTTTTGAATTTTCCAAAACATGTTTCCAAAAATCAATGATGTAGTTTTAGTTTTCATCAACATAGCCCAAGAATCGAAAACCGCATAATTCGATTTTTGGAAGATTACCAGTTACGGTTTAGATAATAATGTAGCTTAAGTCAGAATATTGAAACTATTTAAAAAAAAAATGAAAACTTTCCTTTACATTTCCTAGTGTGATTACTTCCCAGAATTTGATCTTTAATTGCTACACTTTCAGATGGTCTAAAGGTGCATCCACACCGCAGTTGCTTTTCGTGGAGCAAAAGAATGCTACACAATAACATTTATTTGGTAACATTCTTCAACTTATGCCTAACTTATATACTAATAAAAATTTTTTGCTATTGGATGCTGTCCACTAACACTTGAAAATGTTGCTCCACAAAAAGTAACAGCTTTAAAGATGGACCTTAATAATACAGGTGTGTTTTTTTAAACAACCGTTTCGATGCCAGGAATGATTTTACAAAAATCCAATGATACAGTTTCGCTTATCATCAAAATTGGGCTCGAGCCTCCTTTCAATGTTTTTCGATATTCCTTATGGTTTCAGATTTGGCCCTAAAGGCACGCTTATAAAATTCATCCTGTATAGATTGTGTGTATTATGACGTAGGCTAGAACAGAGTCGTTTGATTTGTGTTTACCGCGCCAGGTCACGAAGCGCCACAGTAATGAGCCGGAAGCTTGAATGGTCAACATAACGGGTGCACACTTTAAAATTGAAAGTTCCCGTTCTTTTTTTTTTCAATAAGATGACGACAGTGTTTTTCCTTGACTTTACAGGATGGCATAAACGAAAAGCAGATCAGCCGCAGCTCCATGGCAAACCAGAGACCAAACGAGGGAGTCGTCCCCACCATCGTCTACCACACAATAGATGAGAAGAACGGCACCCCAAAAAAAACTCCGAGGGTCAAAACACCTTTGACGCCTAAAGTCGGCAAAGAGAACATTCAGCAAGTAAACAACTTGCACATGACTCCGAAGACGAACCTCATGTACACACCGACCAGGCTCACTCGATCCGCCCTCAAGCTTAACAATGACGGCTTCGCAACTCCCCGGGCTCCGCTCAGCGCAAACAAAGTCAACCTACAAAGACAAAACACAGTCGCCGGTTTAACATTAAAAACCACCCCAAACAACGTTAGCAGGTCTAAATCCCACTCGCACTTAGTGCGAAAAAACCTCCCGCCTCTAATCTAAGAACTCAGACTGAGCTCAGTTCCTACCTCTTGATATAAACGCTTGGTTTTTGTTTTTATTATTGAGAATAGTTTTGCACGGAGATATCAAGATGTATGCACTGCGCCTTATGATATTATTAGCCATGATTTTCATACGAGAATCAATTTGTAATTATAAAATATTATTCAGATTTTTTTAATACAATTTATTTTTGTGTTTGTCCATGGTTTGAATCAAGTTTTGTGACGTATTAAATGGTCGTTTTCTCGTTGATAAAATAATATTTTGCTTTTTAATCCTTGTATATTTGAATCTCTATAATTATGTGCTGAGTAATTGCATTCATTTTTAAGTATTGGTTATTTTTATTTACGGATGTGATTGAAAGTATTTTAATTGATAGATCTAGTTTTATAAGTTACTTTCAGTTCTTACAAGAATAATTATTTTAGTTCGTCTTCAATTGGAATAATGTTATTTTTTAGAGTAGTTTTTAGTCATGTCTTACTAACATATTGACACTCAAATTTTAGCATAGCCTTTCATTTACCCACCAAATTATTCTTCTTGAAAGATCTTATGACATTGATATAATTAAGTATTTACGGGCATTGTACATAGTGCGTAAAAACTGTTCACATGACAGGCAGCTCACCATAGACTAGAAAAAAAATAGTCATCTGAAAAAGGTTCTAACATTCCAAGAGACAGTGTACTTAATTTTTATCAGTATTTCAATAACGAGAAGGGATTCACAAAATGGCCATATCTCATGCTAACATTAAAATTTATTGATATTCGTCGCTTTAATTAACGAATGTATAATTTTAAAATGTAAATTATGGTTGTAATATATTTGCATAGTTTAATAACAGCTGATGTTTTATTTTCATGACCAACTAGTGTAATACAATTTAGGTTTTATGAAACTGCCACATGTTTGTAAGGTTTTTAATTTATTATAATAGGAAATGTCGATATACTTTGATTATGAAGTCGGTCCCAAGGGGCGAATGTTTAGAAGGGCAGTGGAGGGTGATAAGTATGATATCGACTTGATTTGGAAGCGAGAGCACACAGAACTACTGTTCAATGACGTAGATATTGGGTCGTTGATGTAAGTTTTATTCCTTATTTTGATTTCGCATTCGGGTGATAGCACGCTCCTGCCACACGCAGGACAAAGATTTCGTTTACCGCTGCAGAATAGGTGTCACTGACTCTGGCAGAGCCACCATCAGGGATTTTCATTTTGAAAACACAAAAAAATTGTCGCTAATTAGTCGAAATTTGTCGCCAAATATCAGAATTTGTCGGTCACTGGTTCAAAAGATATAAGGGTTTATAGGTGGCCGATCTGGAGAGAGTCTCCCCAGCAGGGCCACATTTATATCTCAAAAACTAGGGCACCTAGCAAATATCTCTTTTCTCCCATAATTTGTCGCCAATTAGTCGGAATCAGTCGCCAAATATCAGAGTTTGTCGGTCACTGGTTCAAAAGATACAAGAGTTTATAGGTGGCCGATCTGGAGAGAGTCTCCCCAGCAGGGCCACATTTATATCTCAAAAACTAGGACACCTAGCGAAGATGTGTTTTCTCCCATATTTTGTCGCCAATTAGTCGCAATTTGTCGCAAAGTTACAGATTTAGTCGGTGTGTAATTAAAAAGATATTAAAGAATTCAATTTCCCCATACAGTGGTACAAGCGAGTACAAAATACTTTATGTAGTTTCTAGACAGTATCTATGACGTCTTATGGAGGAATGTTTGTTTCGAATTAAATAAATGTAAACTTATTCTATAATTTCAACCCACCATAGGAAAGCTGTATTCATTACCTATAAACAAATCTACAATACATATAATTATGTAATTATTTATCTAACACGAATTCAGGCCGAACCATTTAGTATATTAGGTATAACTAAAATTCAATAGATTTGTACCTATGTAGTAAAATAAACATAAAAAAAACCTATGTAGTAAAATTTGATTACAATTGACAATACTTTTTCAACGTTTAAGTATTTTAAACATTTTACTAAAGGTACGACATTTATTTATTATTCTAAAGTTAATTAGAGCTTAACATTGTAAAGTGGTAAAACAGTTGCATGCGACTGTACATCTTTCACCAAATAGACCAAGAGCAAGGTTTAATGTTTTCAAAGAAGTTTAAGCCACTCTAACCTAGTAATTTAAAACATAAAAACATGAATTAAATTGAGAATTTATCTCTCTCGGACATTTCTAAAGACTTTAGACCGATAAAACTAGAAGTATATTACACATATTAATAGAAATATTTTTATCTTGGTATTTTTCGTGAACTCTTCGACCTAGCTCTTGGACTATACCTTACTAATTGAACTCATTATATCTCCTAAACTAAGATCCGATTAAATCTGTGACTTGGCGACAAATTGCGACTAATTGGCGACAAAATATGGGAGAAAACACATCTTCGCTAGGTGTCCTAGTTTTTGAGATATAAATGTGGCCCTGCTGGGGAGACTCTCTCCAGATCGGCCACCTATAAACCCTTGTATCTTTTGAACCAGTGACCGACAAACTCTGATATTTGGCGACTGATTCCGACTAATTGGCGACAAATTATGGGAGAAAAGAGATATTTGCTAGGTGCCCTAGTTTTTGAGATATAAATGTGGCCCTGCTGGGGAGACTCTCTCCAGATCGGCCACCTATAAACCCTTATATCTTTTGAACCAGTGACCGACAAATTCTGATATTTGGCGACAAATTTCGACTAATTAGCGACAATTTTTTTGTGTTTTCAAAATGAAAATCCCTGATGGTGGCTCTGCCAGAGTCAGTGACACGCAGAATAGTACGTGTCGCAAGTGACTAAACACGTGACGCGGGTAGCACACATGGTCTAAGTCTATGACCATGCGTGCGACCCGCGTCACATTATAAACAACATTGAAGATCCCCACGCGGGCTAAAACACGCGTGACAAGAAAAGGGCCTTAGAACAAGAGTACCCTAGGCATAGTGCAGAGGTCTAACATTATGCATTTCAGGTCAATTATTGTTTTGACCCACACAGTAAGAACTCTGGTCTTAATTACGATTATGATGCTTTATGAAATTAGTTGATTATGTATTTAGATGAGATAAAAACACCATGTGTAGTAAAATTTGTAATGCATCAAGGAAACTAGTGTAGCAGATCAACATAAGGAAAAAGGAAACCAACGCGCAAAAGTGAGGGAGATGACCAAGAAACTGTATATACAATATATACGAAGATGTTTATACAACTGTAGATGTATATACAAAGCCTAACTTTTTCGAAACTTTAAACATGTATATTAATATTTCTGCAGGAGCCTTAATTCAGAACTTTTCTTCAGAAATGGTCATTATAGGTTTGTTCGTATAATCGTAATATCTTGAAACAGTGTAGTCATTTGCTATTCAATGTTTCAGTGAGCTATCTGCCCTATCAATATGCTTGATAAACGAGAATAAAGAAATTATGGGATTCATGGCGCTCTCAGACCATCCCAATGTACATGGCCTGGATCCCAGTGACTGGGAAACATGGATCAGGAATTTATATCAGTTAGTACATGTTTGGATCTATAGTAGAAGCTTATATATCAAATAATAATATTGTATGGTATTATGGTGTGTACAATGTGATTAAAATAAGAATAGGAACGTCAATGACCTCCGTCTGTCAAATGTCTCTTGAAAAGTAAGGTTTGCAAAGTTGCACATCATGGTTTAATAAAAACAACACTAAATGTGTTGTTCTTATTTGAAATAAAAACGTTCAATGGTTGTAAATTAGCTAAATATAATATATAATAAGTAAGTAGTTTAGTCTGATTAATATTATTTATGATTTTTGTACACTGACCGCCCTAAATCTAACTTCTTTCGTTCAATCCATCCTAAGGTTGTCTGTAAGAGATTGCCCTGTGCGATGAGACCGCCCATTGTACACTTGTTTTTATAAACGTTTTTTCCTGTACCTACTTGTTATGAGGTGTAAAATAAAGTGTATAATAAATAAATAATTATTTACAGTCATTATTATAACCACACCATAACACTTTTTTCAATCAAAGTTTATGAAAAAAGAATTAAAAAATAATAATCTTGCTTTGCTCACACTACCTAATTGGTTTGAATTGACAGCTCACAATATGGCGCGAAGTCGATCCCATTCTTATTTTAATCGCATTGTACGGTCTACCGCTAGACAGTAGTAGCAGTTGCGACTACGAAAATCGTTCTTACTGCTGCCGAATAAAGACGAATTCCACGTGGCGTCTATGATAACGATAAGAACTTCTTTACCTGTCATGAATGATATTGACTTGCATGCAGTCAAAAGCGGTTACATTGACTACCTTTATATCTATACTAATATTATAAAGCAGAAGAGTTTGTTTGTTTGGTTGAACCCGCTAATCTCAGGAACTACTGGTCTGATTTGAAAAATTCTTTCAGTGTTAGATAGCCATTATCGAGGAAGGCTAGGCTATAATATATCATCACGCTAAGACAAATAGAAGCGGAGCATTAATGGAAAATGTGAAGCAGACTAAGTTGCGCGGGTCAGCTAGTTCTCCATAACGAGAAAAGCTATCAAAGCGATAATTTATTTTCGACTTCATTGTTGTTTTTCCGACGTTAATGTTGTTCTTCTCTTGTAACTTAATTCCATGTTGAGCTTAGTTTTGGTCCGATCCTCGAGCAATTTTAGCAGCAAGGCCATGACCATTGAGCCAAAGCCATTTTCGGATTAAAATAATAGTATGTAGTAGTCATAGTATTTTAAACCGACATTTGTATGTACGTAACTACGTACTAATATCGGTTTTAAATAACAGTATAATTTTCTATGTTTCAGGAGATATTATCTATCTCGCAACACGCTGTTCATCCACTTCATGTGCTGCATCGACGCGGTGACAGACTTCTTTGTCGAAGAGGCTTTGTTATCTGTGTTCCTGACTGACTGCTACTTACAGCAAATTGTGTTGGTAGTACCTCTATTTTGCCCAGATGGTGAGATTCCTCTAGAAAAGATGATAAATGTGTTAAGACAGCTACAAACCTAAACTAAGATAAAAATGCCCTATTGCAAGGCCGCGGTAGACCCCGAATGAGATGGTGGTGCGACTTATCGTGATATCTGCCTTAGGCATCGGCACGAAGTGACAGAACCGGCAACAAGAAGAGTGGAGGGAGTCGGGGCCTTGCCTATAAGTGGGACGGCTCAGGCTATATTATATAATTATACTTTATAGTTAGTGATAAAAAAGTATTTTAATACAAGACGTTAAAGAAATAAATACTTGTTACAGAATCAATAACAAGATTCCAAACGTTTAAAAAACGCAATATTTACAAATACTCTCCAAAGTGTAAGGATGGCGGCGTGGGAAACTATTTATACACTGCTCTGAGACCAGACTTCTGTCCAAGATTGAAAATGCGACGAGCAGTGTAAGTGGCCACATATTTGTTTAAGATTGTAAAAGATTTTCAAGGCGACTTTCAAATCAAAATGCAATTTTACACACAGCTAATAAAAAAAAAACCACTTACCAAATTTTTTAGGGTTGCCTTACTCAACCAACAACAAGGGTAACCAACGGACTCCTGTTACTAAACCTCCACTGTCCGTCCGTCCGTCTGTCTGTCAGCGGGCTTTATCTCAAAAACCGTAATAGGGTCGACACTTGAAATTTTCACAGATTTTGTATTTTTGTATTGATTGTCGCTATAACAACATATACCTAATAAAAATTAAACTTTATGATACGGAAACCTTCGTGTGCGAGTGCAACTTCGCCAGGCGAACGCGCTTGGGCAGATTTTTTCAATCTTTTCCATCCATCTTATTGTTACTGGGGCAATTGTTGCGCCACTAAACTAGGGCAGCCCTGTATTTCAGGACTCATTCAAAAAGTGCTGTTTCTAAACATAATTGGATAAATAACTTGATTTTCATGTTTGCTATCTGATAGTGATAACAGTAGTAATATAACACCCCTTCAGTTAATAATATTTATTTAATTTTGTCTATTTAGAGAAGAAGATAATGACGACATTGTAGAAATCCTGCACAAGAAATGTCCTCGACTGAAGGAGCTGTATGGTGAATATTATATCAGTGAAATAATTGGAAGGCACCCCGAGAGTAACCGACAAATAATCGTTGCCGATGTAAGTACCTGGCTAGTCCATTATTCTTCTTATCATTTATTTATTTATTTAATCATTAAATAATTATAACACCTTTACAGTTAAATCCAAGGCGGTGTTATAACTAATATATAAAATAAACTTACATTACATAGGTACATTAATTAAATTCAGTCACCATTATTTATATGAACTAGACCTTTTTCCATTAGGATTTGCGCTGCTCTTATAAATCTCGGCAGGTTTTGGCCAAATATATCTTCCGATATCGTAATACTATTAATCAAACGTATGGCTCGTGACAAAGGGGTAAACTTGAGCAAGTTTGTTCTAGCCAATGGTACATCTAACAGAGCGGGGCGGCGGCGCGCGCCCACGCACCCATCCGGCGCGCACAGCCGCAGCGCCTCCAGCACCTCTGGGTGGTGCAGCAAACCTAGCAGTACGCTAGCCACATACTTGACTAGCGTGACGTCTCTTCTTATATCCAGCCTGGTGTACCCGACCATGCCCAGGACGAACAGACTCGGGTACATGAGGGGATAAAAAGGGTAAACCCCATATTGTTTCAAATACAGAAACCTCGCAAACTTGTTCTGTATTTTCTCCAACATGAGGCAGTACTTTCCCTCATGAGGATTCCAAATAATTGCACTGGTTTCCAGGTGGCTCCGTACCAGTGCATTATACAAAACCTTCACAGCAGCCATATCGCTAAAATCCTTACATTGCCTCAAGATAAAACTCCGGCACCATCTGCACGCCCAGGTCCCGCACCTGTGTGACGCGAGGCATTACCTCCGTGTCCATCTCGTACTGATGATGTAATGGAGTACGCGCACGGCTGTAACTCATCACACAGCACTTATTCGCATTAAAATGGAGTTTATTTGATTTACTCCATTGGACTACATTGTTAATGTCTGATTGGAGCCGATTACAATCAGCCTCATCTTTAACAGCTAAAAATAACTTTAAGTCATCAGCAAACAACAGACACTTCGCCTCTTTGACCACAGTCGGCAGATCGTTCACCACCAATATAAATTCCAATGGTCCGATATTACTTCCTTGACTCACGCCTGAGAACGTGTAGTAGGGCCTGGAGTCATGCCCTGCATACTCGACGTACTGTCGGCGCTCGCCAAGGTAACTCGCAAAAAACTCAATCAAGTGCGGTGTGAATCCCACAGCAGCGAGCTTGCATAAAAGTACATCATTATCCACAGTATCAAATGCTTTCCGGAAGTCAAAATATGCCACATCCACCTGCCCCCCAGCGTCAATAGAGGGCTATCATGTTGACAGTGAGGTCTAACGACCCTACATCCTCCACTGTCAGAGGGCAACGCAGCCTTGAATCACCTTTACAGAGTATGCATCCCGAGGGAATCGAACGCACGACCACTGGCTGTGAGCCAGTGGTCGTGCGGCAAGCACTTAAACAACTCAACCACGGAGGCAGTCTATTAATAAAAACTTTTTAACCAGCCATTGTGCCATAACTTTTGATTGGTGAATATCAGTATGGCATGCAAGCTATTTACATACTTTTGTGCAAAGTTTCAAGCATATGCAAATTTGAATGGGGTAAAAAACTGCTCATTTCTCACACTAGATGTCGCTACTGTTGAGTGTTCCTTGTCAACTGTCATTATACGTAAAGTTGTTGTAAACAAGTGTAATATTTTTGTTATATTTTCTGAATATGACAGTTTGTGTTGCTATTGATTGCAAAAATACAGGGATACATTTATTTCCTAAAGATGCCAAAAGAAGAAAACTGTCGGAAAACGCTGTTAGGAGAAAAAATTGGAAACCTACAAAATGGTCGAGGTTATGTTCATCCCATTTTAAACCTGAGGATTACTATTTTAGAAATTCTTACACTGGCAATGAATCTTTACACAAATTGTTAAAAAAACAGCTGTGCCTTCTATATTTTCATTCACAAATGTAAAACCAAACCACCCATCAGTCCAACAACGTTCAGAAAGACAGCAGAAGAGATGTATTAACAGAAAACTACATTTTGATAGCCAAGTTCCTGGCCCTAGTAGCATCGATAGCCAAACACAACATAACTACACTCCAAGTCGCGTACATTTTAGCAATTTAATTCATAAACAAACTAAGACAAACAAGTCGCATACAAACAATATGGCGGTTGGTTAGGAACACTCAACAGTGTCGCCACCTACATTATGTTTGTAGTTTTTAACCCCATTAGGCCGAGTGAATCCTGGTGATGACTCACAATGGGCCTCATCAGAAGGCTTTATTAAATCACTCAAAGGGCAATGGTGAGGGCAATGCTTGAAGTTTTCTTGCGTAATCGAGTCAGGAATGATGATATAGAACAGATGGTCAATGGGACCGAAAACATCTGGAGTGGCGACCGAGTGCCGGAAGACGCAACGTTGGAAGACCTCCCACAAGGTTGACCGATGTCTTTAGGGCCGTGGGTAGCCGATGGATGCGATATGCGCAAGGCCGGTTGCTGTGGCGACACTTGTGGGAGGCCTATGTCCAACAGTGGACGTCTTTCGGTTGATATGATGTAGTGATGTTGGTTATTTATTGACCATGGACGTGACCGACGTTATGGAGCATACAGTTGTAGATAGGCCTGTTTCTATGCTATTTTCGATGACGATACTAAATTCAATGATCAGTGTGTGTGTTGATGATAATGGTTAAAAAAAAAATATATATTTTACAGATCCAAGGCCGTGCAGTTGCTGTAATGTGTTTGAACACCGAGATCAACTATAAGAAATTACAAAGATTGTATGAGTTGCAACCCTACCACGGCCTGAAAACTGCCACAGCTCTTGAGAAAGAGCAAAATGCGCGGACTAATTCACTGCTAGCCGATTTTGGGTATGTAAATCTATATATAATATATGATTTATATATAATATTTCGGAACGCTTACCAGTTGAAACCCAAATCTTTTCAAAGTTAGAGTGAACAGGCTCCTTCTGGGTAAGCTCGCTCCATCGTAGACTTTGTCTCTGTCATCTCTGATCAAGATTAGAGTCAAGAGCATACCCATCACTAATAAAAAAGGCTTGTAGGTTCCTTGGGGAGTGTAGCCTTAGGGGAGAGTACTATGACAGGATTTCCCGAAATTTCTACGGTAACGGAAAAAAACTAGATACGCACGTACGAAGCCGCGGAAAAAGTCGCTTTTAAAGTTATAAAGAAAGTTTGTGAGACTAGAGGGGATATTGCACGGAATACCATACATATTGTTACGAGCTTGGGGTTCGTGACAATAAAAACAGCCGATTATTTAACCAAAAAAATGACACTTTAATTATCAACACTAATTAACACTTTAAACACACTAATTACAACACACAATCGCACTATTAAACACTTCACTTCACTTAACTCGCAGTTGAAGATCGCTTCCGATGTATCGCTTGTATCGCCAATTCAATACTGACCCAGTCGCGAGCGATGCGCACCTTATATAGTCCCACAGTAATTTCCTGAACCTTCGAGAATGGAAATATCTAGAAAGTTCGGGAACATACCGGTCCCGACTGACTAGGTGCCGAAACTTCGAGAATGTTCTAGCATCGAAAAGTCTAGAAAGATCGTGACCCAATTAGTTCCACTACTCGATACTAGATGGCGTTAGTAGTACGTTGTGTACCCGGCATTAATTCTGGCGCGTAACAATATTTTGATGAAATATAACAGTAATATAGTTTATTAGTGTGTTTCGAACTTCACTTTTAGCACATATTTTCACTACCTAAATGATTAAAACAGTTACTATTAAAAATGCTTTTTAGGGAGCCGATAATGCTAGGCCAATGGGGTCCTTTCGATTGTCCTACGGAAACTAAACACCGGTGCCCGGAAACAGTGAGTTCAACTAACCCTTTACTCCCAAACTGTTATACTTATTAGCAAAGTAGTGGATCAACTTCATTTTTTTATTATGTTTATTTAATTCTGCCGAAAATACTGCTGGACAGTCCTCCCTCCAACAACGCCAAAAAAAAAACAATCTTGTGTTTCCATATCCAGATTCCCGTGGCTTAGGGTGCGTTTCCACCAGAGATGTGCGAGGATGCGTAGCGAGGAATGCGTTGGTTAAGAACCAATAGAATCGATTCATTTACCGAGCTTCGCTTAGCGCAAGTGATTCTATTGGTTCTTAATAAACACATCACTCGCACATCTCTGGTGGACCGCAGCCTTAAACTAGGATTTTCCTATCTGTTCTGTGGATTTTCCCACTAATCCTACATCGTAATAGTGAAAGTGTGAGGATGGTTGTTACTCTTTTACGTAAATACTACTGAACGGATTCGAGTGAAAAGAGAATGGATAATAAGTTGTGGTATATTCCCTTTCGGACGGCTTCATTTCATTAGGTATACTTATTGACACCGATGGCAAGACACGTGCAGGGGAAAAACTATGATCAATTTTGTTTATATTTATTGTGTAATATTTTCTGGATGCTATTTTGTTTCTAACAGTGTTTTTCATTTTCTTGTTACATCACCATATCAAGACGTACGGCTTAAGGTGGAAGCTCCAGGGTAGCCCGCGAAATTCAAATATTTTTATGTTTTTTGCGATTTGCCGCTCAGTGTGAAGCTGTATGTTGAACAAAATACAGTTCGCGATCGTAAAGAGCATTTATCTAAAGGATTATAACCATTTGAATCATTAATATAACCCTCTAGGTTCATAGAACTCGATTGGATGTTTTTTCTTGAAAAAGTCATTCAATCGAGTTATATGAACTTAGAAGGTTATATTGATAATTAAAATGGGTATAATTCTTTAGATAGGTATGCGTTACGGCCGCGAATTGTATTTTGTTCTACATACAGCTTCATACTGACCGGCATATTGCAAAAAACATAAAAATAATTGAATTTCGCGGGCTACCCTGGCGCTTCCACCTTAAGGTGGCTCTAGTCGATATTTTTTCCATAGAAACTTCGGGAGGGTATTACTCCGCTGTTTGACAGAGTACATCAAAAGTTAAACATAATATCGTTTTGTCATATTATTAGTTTTGTCTGTATGGAAACAGAATGGTAAAATAAACCGCCATTAAAAAGTTATGAGCCACCAAAGTTTCGTTTTTCTTGCCAATTTTAACGCATCTTTGGGCGTAAATAAGTAATAAACACAATGTAAAATCTTTAAAACCAAGTCGGTACCGACAAAGCTCAACTATCGAAGAATTCAATAACTTTTATTTTTAATCGATATATGCAGTAGTTTTTTCATAAAACTCGATTTACGAAAGGCCTTCTCATATTTTTTTACGCGCGCGTTTTACTATGAATTATCGTGCCTCTCACTGAATAATGTTCCCCCCGGTGCGGTGCGGGGGGACAATGCTCACGCACACGTGCGTATTCAAGTTACGGCTGTGTCTGCTGCGGTGTGCTGTGGCCTGTGGCCTATGTCGTTCATACGTTACATACGTAGGTAGACTATACTTGCGCTCTAATTTATATTGACTCATTGGCTTGATTTTTGGATTTCAACAGTATATTTTATATCTGTTTGACTTCGCACTGTAGTTTGGACTCCGTATTTGCGTTTGAAATTGTTATTGTTGCTTTGAGTGGACGCTGCATAAGTACGTGACATTGTTTTGAATCATTGAAAAAGTTTAAAAAACCACATATTATAAACAATGGGTAGAAAAGTCATAATTTGGCGTCGTGACCGGGTCTTCGACACCGCGTCGCTGCCCGCGCCCGCTGCAGTGTAAAATCATCGCGGCGGGATGCTATCGCGCAATGAATTTTCAACTCTCGATGTTGAAACCAATGATATAATTATAAGTTGGAACGGTGTCTTTTTTTGACGCGTTGGGATTAACTCTGCTGAGTGCTGGGTTCTCAACGCTCGGCTGAACGGAATATTTTTACGTCCGTGCGTACGGTGGCTAAGCGTTCTTACAATCGAGCGACATGACGCCGCCGTGCCACCGCCGCCGCACGCGTCTACGACAGGGATAACTGCACGCGTCGTTGGTGGTCGTTGAAGCGCCCGTCGACAGCCAACGACAAAGGTTGCCGGCCGCCAGCGGCAACGTGTCGCTCGTTTAGTTGAGTACCTAGGTAGCAGGTAGCGAAATCCAAAGTTCAAGCCAGGGTCAATGTAATGTTTGTTACTGGGTTCATTCTATTTGCTTTCAAAATAGTTTCTTGCAATTGACAAACCTAATTTTGTGTTCGTAGGTACTTTTGCGGCGGACAAGACTTTTTTATGGATGGGAAACCAAATAACTGCTCCCGCTTTGGGCGAAGCAGAAGGGAGTGTCAGACTCTTCTTGACTAAAACCCATCCGTGTTCCTCCTACTGCCCTCTGCGTGCCGTACTTACCAGGGCCGCGGTAACTCTTTCGAACAAATTCTGCAACATCATAGTTTACATAGCTCTCTGCCTAATAGGTACCTACTGTTATAATAACGTAGGTAGGTACTTACCTACAAGCAAAGATGCCATAAAATAAACCGTTGGCGTCGTAGACACTAAAATTTTAACGTTAGGTAGGTAGGTAGGTATGTAGGAGCTAAGTAAACAATCTTTATGTGTCACTTGTCAGTTTGTCACAATATACTGTGCACTTGTCTGATAATTTAAAGCAATCTAATAATGAATGCAAATCTAAACACGTCTGTGTCAACCAATAGGGGTAACTAAAAATAGAAAACCGGCCAAGTGCGAGTCGGACTCACGCACCGAGGGTTCCGTACAAATATTATAATATAAGCAAAAGTTGTGGATTACGATTTATGACGTACCTATTAAAAAAACTCCTTAGGTACTAGATCTCGTTCGAACCAATTTTCGCTGGTAGTTTACATGGTAAGTAATGTACATCATATATTTTTTAGTGTTATCATTCTCTTATTTTAGAAGTTACACGACACACACACATTTTACCACTCTGGAAGTGTCTCTCGCACAAACTATTCAGTTTAGAAAAAAATTATATTAAAAACCTCGATATCATTTTAGAACCCCTATCCATACTATACCGGCCTACAGGTTTAGGTAGGTAGTAAGTTCACAGAATACGTCTACTTACCAAGTTTAGAGTTTTCGACAGCATAGTTCTTATAGTTTCGGAATAAAGTGGCTGTGACATACGGACGGACAGACAGACATGACGAATCTATAAGGGTTCCGTTTTTAGCCATTTGGCTACGGAACCCTAAAAATTAAGAAGACAGGTAGGTAGGTAAGTAAGTAATTTTGATAACAATTTATAGGATGGTACTTAGGTAGAACTAATTTCATTATTAGGTACTAGCGACCCGCCCCGGCTTCGCACGGGTGCAATGCTGATACAAAATACACTACAGAAAAACCGTGAGAAAAACTGTTACCTACCTACCTCACGTCTGAGCCGCGCGGGTACCTTACATAGATCTAAACTCCCCTCCCGCACGCGCACCCTCGCCTTGGTGACGTTCACTTCGCAACGGGCCGTGCAGCAGAAATCGTAATATTTTAATTTCGCCATAACTTCAAAACCAAACGTCCGATTTTAATCATTCAAAGACCAAATATTATCTACATAAACTGTACTTAGTGATGAAATACTTTATTTTGATAAGGATTAATAGCATGAGTAAAATAAACGTGTTTAAATGTAGTCCAAAAAAATATCTAGATTTTTAAATAAAAAAATGGTTGTTGTGCCTCACTCGACATAGAAAGGTATAGTGTGTCGCGGACTTTTTTGTAGATATTTATAAGATCTACAATTAATTAGAACAATTTATGGTTGTATCTTTTATAGTTTAGGCAGCGTACGCAAAATAAGTTACTTTTCTGGTTGATTTTTACACCTTGTGTCCGAAAAACCCAAATATCTTACGGAACCCTATTTTTTGCAAAATAAAATATAGCCTATGTTACTCGTGGATAATGTAACTTTCGAATGGTGAAAGAATTTTTAAAATCGGTCAAGTAGTTTTTGAGCCTATTCATTACAATCAAACAAACAAACAAAGTTTTCCTCTTTATAATAATAGTGTAGATGTATCTAGTACCTACGGACATAAACTGCGATGACTATTCAAGTAAGCATCAGATCTGTCGGTGGCGGCTGCATTACCACCAAGGAAAAACTAAACATAATAACAATAGAATAAGCAATCCATATTAGGTACCTATAGGGCCGTAGAGGTATAAAACGATAACACAGCGCCTACTATTTTTAGTAAGAGTTTTTAGGTAGGTAGTTGCTGATTTCTCGGCGAGCGTCGAGCGACTACGCGCAGCGGCGCGCGGTGGCGGTATGTGTGCATCGTGTAACTTCGATTTAGTTTGGAACGGTTCGGAATGATGTTTGTGTGCGTGCGAACTAGACGTGCATGAAGGCTAGCGTCTAACTGCTCATCACTGGTACTATCTCTGTCGGACATGATGCGAGGTGAGACAGCGTGCTTTTTGGCCATGCCTACCACTGAGTTCGAGCCCGCGACTAGTGCCACCTTAAGCGTTATTAACATGTGCCCCACGAAACTATGGGATTTGTGTCACGCGCCCCCATGTTGTAAAATGTAACTTGCAGGCAATTTTTTTATCTTTTTTTTAGGAACTTTTTTTCTTTGAACATGTCATGTCATATGACTCGTTGAGTCGTAACTGAGCAATACAGCAACAATATAATACAACTAGCTGACCCGCGCAACATCGTTTGCGTCACATTTTCCATTAATGCTCCGCTCCTATTTGTCTTAGTGTGATGATATATAGCCTATAACCTTCCTCAATAAATGGGCTATCTAACACTGAAAGAATTTTTCAAATCGGACCAGTAGTTCCTGAGATTACCCCCTACATACAAACTTACAAACTTACAAACAAATGTTACCTCTTTATAATATTAGTATAGGTATCTATTACCTAACAAAAAATAACAAGACCTCACTGACGCGTGAACATTTTAAATAGATTGAGAGCCACTGACGAAAGTGGGATTTGCTAATATTACTAAAAAAATCCCAACATCCATCATATTCAATTTAAATTCACCCACCAGACCCCCCCCCCTGTCCCTGTCTCTCATATACTCAGTACAATCCATTAGTAAGTGTTGAACATCATCAAGTACAAAATAATATTGTCCTTTATAGTGTTCCGGAAATCCGTAAAACACACAACCCTAATAGCATTCGTGTAGTCGAGGATCGTGTGTTGGTCTTTATGTTCGTCCAAATACGCAAACGAAGTCGCCAGCAGAATTAAATTAAATGAGACAAGATCGA
Source organism: Ceramica pisi (assembly GCA_963859965.1). Lineage (NCBI taxonomy): Eukaryota > Metazoa > Arthropoda > Insecta > Lepidoptera > Noctuidae > Ceramica > Ceramica pisi. Next base: position 15,067,727 of record OY982539.1, on the reverse strand, counting down.
ACGCCTTAGAGAGTCCATAGTTATATATCGTTATAAATAGCAAATCTTGTATGAATTCTCAAAGACACAATACCTGCTTGATTGAATCTTGATGCTTAATCTATACTTTAATATAATAAAGGTATATAATATTATAAATCTGAAGACTTTGTTTTTTGGTTTGTTAGTTCGCTCGAACGCGCTAATCTCTGGAAGTACTGGTTCGATTTGAAAAAATATTTCAGTGTTAGATATTCCATTTATCGAGGAAGGCTATAGGCTAATATCATCACACTTAGACAAATAGGAGCGGAGCACAAATGAAAAATGTGACGCAGACGACGTTGCACGGGTCAGCTAGTTCAATAACATTAATTCTCGCTTTCCAACCAGGGCCAACACAATAAACATCACCGTGCTTCAAAAAAATCGAGCCGAGTGAACTTCCGCCATGGCCAGGATATAGACGAGGAAGTTATAGTAAAGGTCCACTCAGACGAAATGAGTGACCAGGCACAGCGATCTCCTTCGTTCACCACTTCTATACACTCCGTGGTCAACATGCTAGAAGAAGATCCTTTTGACTATGACATTGTGAACATTGATACAATGTTGTTTAATGTTGCTGAGGAAAAGTCTCATGAAATTCTGTAAGTTTCCAGCATGTTTATAGTAATAAACTTTCGGAAAATCGCATCACCCGTCTTGCAAGACGTACCATCATATCAATCTACAACAGTCTCAAATTTCTTTAACAGATTATCAACTTAATCGCCATAGTTTTAGCATTCAAATTTGATTGGGAAAAATTTACAGTTTCGATGATGATGATGTGCTGGCGTCTACGTACCATTTTACTCAACTGCTGGGTTGTGGAGGTTAGATAAGCAGTCGCTTCATGTTAAATAGGTTCTGGCACCCAGCTGCCCCCGGTAATACTTACGCCCACGTAGTAAAGAAAAGGCTAGGCAGTGATTTTATTTTTGTTTTTGATTTGCATCATTTGAACCTATCCCAAATTAATAGATACTAGCTGAGCCGTGTCCTCTTCGCTGGGTGGTATTTTTCGGGTTAATATATAGCTTATGACACTCACCAATACCGTGGTTTGCTATTGGAAAATGAATTTTCAAAATCGGTTCAGTAGATCCAGAGATTACCCCCTTCAACCTCACAAACTTTACCTATTTTTAACCGACTTCCCAAAAAGGAGGTTTTCAATTCGGTTGTATTTTTTAAATTTTTATTTATGTTTGTTACCTCATAACTTCGTCATTTATGAACCGATTTCAATTTTTTTTTACCTGAAAGGATATTCTTGTTGATTAGTCCCATTTAAGTTTGATTGAAATCGGTTAGGAAGTTTGGCTTTTAAATCGAAATAGCTGGAATTCGTTTTCGTTGGATGATGGTTTTCTGCCATCTAAGTTAACGAAATTGCGTATTTTGCTTTCCTGCGATTTTGCAGTGGTGTTGACGTGTTGTTAAGTCTGAGATACCACTAAATAATGAAAAATAAAAAAGCTAAAAAAAAATATAACCGACTTCCAAATAAAAATAAAACTACAAAGTTAAAAATAACTAAACTAATCTAAATACGAGTAAACTAACAAAAACACCGACTTCCGAAATTAAAGTTTTTTTTTTACTTTGTAGTGTGTTTTTGGTTTTTATAGAAATATGAAAGAGGGATTTCAAACGAGCGATAGTACTAAAGACACGCGTATTCTAAAACACGCGTGTCTGTCTAATACTATCGCTCGTCGTAAGTAAACAAACGTATTTTTTTTTTGGTATAAATGACGTAACGATTTTTGTTCCAGGCCACACATACCTTTAAATGTAAAATCATCATTTTTACTGAACCGGCCACAGCAGAAGCATTTAAGTTCCTATTCTTCGGCGTTTTTTACTAAAAGTAAGCTGTTATTTGAAATTCCTTGAAGATATTTGCCTTGTTTCGATGGAGATTCGCTTTTCACACGACTGAGAACCTTATTTTAAGTGAATTTTCATAATCGTCTATCCGTACAGGCAAATCCCTAATTGTATTTAAATAATAGTTTAAGCCTATTAAATGTTAGAGAATAAGTAATTAGACTAAATTAAATCAAATAGCGTTCCTGTTATTTTTTTTTGTTGGTGTACCAAGTATACACCAAGAAATTCATAAAAATCGATCAAGCTGTTTCGGAGGAGTTCGATAACAAACACCCTGACACGGGATTTTTATATATTAGATTAGATTGAACTGTAGCCGTAAATAAAGACATTCTTTGAAACTGTAGAGCCTGAGCACCATAAGAATGCTTTAAATCCAAAATTAAAATAACGTTTTGAATACCCCTAGTTCTTATAAATTAATTGAAATTACAGACACACAGAAAAAGTTTAATGTAGATGACAAAGATGCTGAGGTGTATCATGGAGCACAAAACGCTTTTATGATTGAATTGTTTGCGTTTCGCGATGACATAGATGACAGGTGACTGTTTGATTGATATTATACAAATGAATGAGACAAATTGCTAGCTGATTGGTTACGGCGCAACATACAAGAGGCAAATTCCACTGCCACTGCTGGGTTTTGCTACTTCTAAGACCACTGAGTGTGCAAGTCAACTCCCGCCATTTTATAACTGTGTAATTCTCACTTTACACTAACAAGGCGGGCCAAACCCGGTCTTGTTTCTCCATACTAAACTTTATAATTGTACAGTAGGGAATTTCTCTTGGTATACTTGCTTACTGTACCTATACAGGGATAGCCATCGGTTGATGGCACATACATTGAAAACACGGTGCGTGTTTTTTGTTATGTACCTAAGTTTATTTATTTATTTCGGAACACCAACAATTTTATACACTAACAAACAAATGACACAGAAGCAACAAATTAGAATAAAATGTAAAAATCCCTTACCGGTGAACTCTGCATGCATACAAAACGTTGTCGTAACATAAAAAAAGTGTCTAAATCTTAATATCAAAGCTGCTCAGAAAACTCAACAAATCAATTTGAGCTGAGTAATCAAAACTAAATTAATCCATATTACAGACATGCCTTCGACCTATTGGATGCAGCGTTTGAACTAACAAAGGATTACGATTATTGTATCATTCGTGTGCCTGCAGCTGACAAGACTTTTCCTCTGTTACAGCACTTTACTGTAAGTTACTTATCTGTTCCTTACTTAAATCTTAATTAAACTTATATAGTTTCTCTTTTAACGCTGCGTAGGAGCTCATATAGATTGGCCAATAAATTTAGTTTGTGATTTAGACACTTGAGAATTTTATCTCATAGATTTCGATTAGAATATGTAATTTTATAAACATTTTATGAACATTTACGACCCGCTTTAAAGCACAGGGTGTGCATAGGGTTAACACGTCTCAGTCTATAAGTTTGTGTTCCTTCTTATTTATTAAAACGAATTAATTGTTTTTTACAGTTTATTCCAACGAAACAGAAGGTTTGCTGCACCTATTCGCTGTATATTGCACATAGAAGCTCAGTTTTGGGGTAACACAATTTTTAATAGGAGTTATCACTACATACTATAAAACAAAATCCGCCGCGTCTGTCTCTCTTTCTGTTCGCGATAAACTAAAAAAATACCGGACCGATTTTCGTGCTGTTTTCACCAATAGATCTCGAGTAAGGTTTCAGTATAATATTTGACAAGCGGGCGACGCCGCGAGCATCAGCTAGCTACCTATTTATAAAAAAACGGTGGAGACCTAGTGGATCTCCATCGAAAGTCACTTTAAGAACAACCTAACTGAACGAAACGATAACTTAAGATCATTGAAATTCTCGCGGGAAAGTGTGAAAACCCACCTCCAAATAATGGGAGGAAGAAGAATTAGTTATATGATTGAGGTTTTATTGTCATGACGGGATGGCCTGCTGTTTGTCTGCGTCGAAATTATGTGTAGTTTATCAACATTGACATTCCACGTGCCATTTCAACCTTTTCAGCCAATGATATTATAAGTAAAAAGGTGTAGATAGGTTACCTATACAACATTCGATCTTCAAAAACGTGAAACCTACGTGACGTGTGTCCGTTGACGGCGCATAGTGACACTGAGGTCAAGTGTGGCTAGTTAGCCACATTTTAACGTGTCGCTTGCTGAGCGCTAATTACCTATCTACACCTTTTTACTTATAATATCATTGTTTTCAGCCATGTCAACCCTTTCTCATACGTCACCCTTGGTTATGTCTGAGAAAGGTTCAAACAATTAGAACGAACATACCTCTAACAATTTTATTTCTGCCCAGAAAATTACGAGTTCGCGCAGCAGAAACAATCGACATTCCTGAAATTGCACGTCTCATGATAAACTTGAACGGAAAAGAGACACTTACCACAATCGAGAGCACGATACATAAGAAAGAGAACCAGGCATATGTATTCACTAGCGGCATGCATATCGTCGGTTTAGGAGTACTTGAGTACGTACTTCTATAGTTTAAATAAAAAAAGCAGTTTTGTAGTTAGGTAAGTTTATTCTAACCGGTGACAATCTCGGACTATGAGCTTATGTCAGGTCTTTCTCCTCTCAAATCTCTCAAATACACGGTCTTGACGCAGAACGTCACTTTTACAATCTATCTTCGTGAAAAATTTTGTCGTTTTCGCAAATCGTAATGACGTTTTTAGAAAATGACGGTGTGCAAAAATGACGATTTGCGAAAGTGACAAAACCAAAAACACGTCATATGAGTAGGCACTACATGAGATCTGATCCCAGAGGGCAGAAACAAGAATTCACGACTCTTCTCAAACGTTGACTCTTCGCTACGAACAAACGCTCATCATCGTTTGTGATAGGAAGTCCCATAAAGTCCCTAAAAAGAGCTCCGGGTACGAGAGTACTATTTTAAAGCACCTTTCGAAGCATCCCGATTGTACACAACTTTTTCTCCTTTCTAGGAATCCAGAACAAATGAGTTTCCTCCGAGGAAGATTCAATTTAAGCTCATATCGGATCCACAAGTATCACGTACCGGGACATGGTTTGCACGCTGGTATTACAAGTCTCAAGGTGGCGCTAATGTACCCGGTGTTCGAGCCACATTTCAGGTTCTTTGCCAGAGAAATGTTGAGGCTCTCGGGACATAATACTATGTTGTGGCTGACCGCTTATAGGAATAAATGGGTAATTTTGTAATTTCTTTTTATTGATGCCACGGTACTTTAAATGAAGTTGATAGTCAAGATATCGAGGGTTCTGACAGACGAATACCTACGTAGTCTCGGCTCAATTGCTCAAAGTGACAAATCATTCAACACTTTTTTAACGTCAAATGAAGACAGTCCCCCAAAACGCCCGCCCGTCACCACTTCCTAGTGCTTTAGCTGAGGAAGAGAAGTGGCGAATAGTCCTCAGTTAAATTATAGAAGATTTATTAAGAATACATATTACCTACTGTACACCAAAATTGCAACAAGTTAAATGTTGTTAATATAGCGACAAAAGAATTATAGTTTGGGAGTTCAGGGTAGTTGACTAAATTTTTATGATCCATTGAGGAATTTCTTACTAGGCACAATTATTATCAACCTATGCTGACTTTTTACAGACAATACATAAAGCCAACTCGATAGTGGCTGCCATGGTGCCTCTGATACCGAGAACTGTTGAGATCGACGGCGACGCTGTACCTAAACTCAAAAGAATTAGTGTTATGACGGAGAATATGTAAGAACATATTTATTCCATGTTTAACTCGTGGTGAATGGTATTGTGACTTATCACTAATATTAAAATGCGAAAGTTTGTTTGTTTGTTACGCTTTCACTCCTACACCGGAGAATTTGATTTTGATTCCCTGGGTTTGGGTCCCTGGAGCGGTTATAGCCTATTTTTAACAAGCCTTCATAAAGTTAAAATTTTCTGGAACCAGATTTTTCTAGTTACTGATATTAGGTGCTTTTGCTCTCCCGCTGTAGATCAAAGGTTTACGTTTTTATCCTACTCTCCATTGTACTTTCTGATTTTTTCATTGCGGGTTCCAAGTTGAATCGTTTCTTCGGGACTCGTCGGGATTCATTGACTCGGCGTTTTTCTGGTGGTCGCCACTGTTGATTCTGGAGGAGTTGCAGTGGTTGGGAATGTGTGGCGGGCTTGTCCTAAAAAGATAAAAAGCTTAAGCCGGGGTCACTGAGGTGCTTGTGTTTCTGTTTTCTAGCATTCCCTTCAGTTGTTGGTTCATCGGCAAGAAACAGACAACTTTACCCAAACTGGACATCAACACTCGCATTGTGATCGTAGGCGCGTCCAGAACCGCTTTAGGCTTCCTGAATGCTTTACTATTTGGGTATGTTCTGTGGACTTTATAAACTTTACCATCGCAACTGTAGTTTTAAGGGTTGCGTACAAGAAGGACAAGCAATGGAACCCTAAATACTAAGCCTCCGCTGTCCGTCTGTCCGTCATCCATACATCCGTCTATCCGTTTATCCGTTTGTCCGTCCATCCGTCCTTCCGTCTGTCAGCAGATGATCAATTATATCGCGGGCCCCCGACTTATGGTAGTGGTGGATTGGATTTTTAGTCGGTAGAAGTGCTCAGAACACTCCCTTCTCCCCATACGGAGAGAATTTCAGTGTATTTATATTGCCACTATAATCTTACTACTATATAGAGTAATAGGATTTCAGATTAAAGATCCGTTAATGTGTAGTTTAGATAACGTCTAAAAGTCTGTAGTTGCCACAGCTGGTTACGGGCCTCATCATAACCTATGGTGAACTATGATGACCATTTCCTCCCAGCCCTATAGCTACTCTTCTTATTCAATATATCTAATGATTTACCTCATTTCAGGCAAACGTCGACCTACCTCACTTTCAACAACGTGACCTTAGTTTCGCCGGATGGTCTTCCCTACACTAGACAAAATAAGCCAGGAGCCGAGTCCATGTTCCTGAAATATTACAATAGCTCCGACAAGTATTTGAAAAGTGTTCCGTATACGTATTACCTGAATGTTGTCCAGGGGTCTATGATGGAGATCAATCTGTGAGGCTTGTTTAAATTATTAATTTGGATAACGTAATAATAAAAAAAAAATCTGCGGTTTCCTACATTTGTTCTGATAATTTGTTTTTTTTTTTAATCTTTTTGGGGTATATTTTTGCATCAATAACTTCTGTAATTAACCTTCGATATACCTGCAGTCTAGTCGTATAACGTGTTTCGGCAAAGGCACTATAACAATTATTAGGCTTTTTTTTCTAGGCCATACAAGTAAATAAGCCTTGTGCAGAGTTAACGCGCGCCGACTGGGCTGGAAAGTATACAGCAGTGCGAATCTGCTACCATGTCGAAGTGAACACTTAGGCGGAGTGAACGACAAGTGAGCTGTCATACCATACAAACAAGATGGCATGACAGCTCACTTGTCGTTCACTCCACCTAAGTGATCACGGTGAGATGTCGACAGAATCGATCGCTCACTTACTAACCGGACCACTCCGTCACAACACGCTGTGTGCGATCACTGTACGCCGTGGTCATTTGTTTCAAAATTCATATAAAATGATTGACACTCAACATAAAACCCTTACCTTGGCTGTGGTCCATGAATTAATAAACTGCCTCGTTGATCTCGTGGTCGAAAGCGCGACTGCCGAATGTGGGGTCCTGGGTTCGATTTCCAGATCGAGAAAAAAGTGTTACGGAATTTATCGGAAGTCGGTCTGAAGAATATTAATAAAATTATTTTGTTTTTTTTTTTTTCAGACAAGAAAAGTTCATAACCTTGACGAGTGGAAACAAGAAACATTACGACCTTCTCTTTTTGTTTTTCGGTAAACAATACCAGCATCCAGACCACATGGTTCAAATCATCCAGCGAGATAATTATATCAGGTAGGTATCTACTTACTTACCTAACTGAATCATGTATTGGAAGACTAACCCATTAAATACGCCAAGTGAAGTGCCAGCATAGGGGCGAAAACTACGCGAAATCAACCAACAATAAACAAACGAGAAACGGTCCCTATTGCTCGCCTGTTTAATAGGTTGGATGCTTTGGATATGGTCAAAATTAAAATCAATAAGCTAAAATGTTGGATACAATACCACTTGACAAGACTATATGTAGAGATACGGAACAGGCAGAGTATGTTTACCCAAAATTAAGTTAAATCCCGGGATGAACACATCACTATCGTAATTCCAGGATTCCAGAGTATGTATTTGTATTATCTGCTCTATGTTACTGACCCTTTTGAAGATTAGGAAAATTACTCTGCCTGTTCCGATCGCTGTTTATAATATCACCATTGCAAAATCCAACCACGGTTAAAGAATCTAAGAACTATCAAAAACTAAGCGTATACTTATGAACCAACGCGTCGTCGGCCCATGTGTATTTAAAACCTTAAAAAATTACGTGTTTTCACTGCAGGAGTAACACCTCAGCGCCTCAATACACACGTTTGGACGAGCCCAGGTTCAGCGACACAGAGATACAGATCGGAAATGACGAAACTCCAGAGAACGTGTTCATCGTCAACACTGTAGCTGAAGCCAATAAGGCTTTGGACTACATCAAACGTTATATGTATGATGAGAATTGTAAGTTTTAATTAATAAAATCACCATTGTCGAGGAGCTCGTGACTAAATAATACTAGCCGCAGGTACCGATCTTTAAGGTTAAGCAACGCTTGCCAAGGTTGGTCTCTGAATGGGTGACCATCTTAACATACCGAGTTTCCTCCGTGCCTCGGAAAGCACGTTAAGCCGTTAGTTGGTTCCAGCTGTAATTTTTAGATCGTTGACAGTCGTTACGGATTGACAGAAGCCAGTAAATCTGACACCAGTCTTGCCAAGAACTGCCGTATAACCCAGTTAATGGGTTGTGGAGGTCTAGTAGACAGCCGCTATTCAGCTGAACCTGGTTTGACTGGAAACCGACCCCAATATAAGGCGAGGCAGATAATCATTATCATCATCATCCAGTCCTCTGAGTTTGTTTCGGTATTTCTTCTCAGAGCAGTCAACTAAGAAACGCCGGCCTCATCTAAGTAGTATAAAATAACCAAAAAAGATTGACGTGTAAAAGTGTTATTTACAACCTACTTACAAAATAAATATCATTTATCAAGCTCGACTTCCTTCACCCACAGCCGACACTGTTGCCAGATGGGGGGGATTCCACCCAAATTTGGGGGTATTTTCAGACCACGGGGGGATTTTTGGGGGGACAAATCCTTTGGGGGGTTCTGCGGGGGGAAAAAAATTGGCTTGGAGGTAATTGGAGGATTTTTTGAAAAAGTTTTATAACTGAACGCGACCACCACTATACTAAACCACTCACTACTTAATTTGAACGCACCATAGAAACGTACACAAACATACACAGTTTGCATCGGCGGCGCACGACGATGAACGATGATAGCCGAGTTCCGTTCCGTTCAGTCGCGGTCGGTCGCTCGGTCAGTTATATAAACAGGTTTTTGCCGCCACCAACCGCCATTGAGTGTACAACGTTGATAAAAAGCAGTGAGTGCTCCTATGTGGTCTCTCAAGGCGCAGATGCCTTTTTGAAGATAATGGCACTATCAAAACAAAATTATGTAAGAAGGTATAGAAAGGAGTGGGAAAGTGACCCAATATCAAAAACCAACTGCAAAGATGCTCAAGAGATTTAACTCGGAGAAAATTTATGGAACTGCAGACGACGCAAGTGGAGATGCTGATCCAGTCATGGAAGCAATTGCTGATTTTTTTTTTTATATAAATAAATATTTTTCCAATTACTGGGGGTTTTTTCTCAAAACACTAACATTTTGGGGGGATTTCGGGTGAGATTTGGGGAGAATGCTAGATCATCATCTGGCAACACTGACAGCCGAGCATAGACCTCTATTTTTAACCGACTTCCCAAAAAGGAGGAGGTTATCAATTCGGTTGTATGTTTTTTTTTTATGTTTGTTACCTCATAACTCCGACATTTATGAACCGATTTGAAAAATTCTTGTTTTATCTGAAAGGATATACTTGCAGATTGGTCCCATTTAAATCATATCAAAATCGGTTACGAACTTTGGATTTTAAATCGAAATACTAATGAATTTGACTATCTAGATGATTCTTTGATAATCGAAATTGCGTATTTAGCTTTTCTGCGATTTTGCAGTGGTGTTGTTAGGTGTGGGGTACCACTAAAAAGTGAAAAACAAAAAACTTTTTACAAAAAAATACAACCGACTTCCAAAAAAAAACACTACAAAGTAAAAAATAACTTTAATTTCGGAAGTCGGTGTCAAAATACGAAGAAAGTAACAAAAACACCGACTTCCGAAATTAAAGTTATTTTTTACTTTGTAGTGTTTTTTTTTGGAAGTCGGTTGTATTTTTTTGTAAAAAGGTTTTTTCATTCCTGTACCAGTCTCATCCTGGTTCAATCGCGAATAATCGCGATGGTTACAATGCCGTCTGCCCATATCGCTACCGGACAACCCACACCACGAATATTGTAAAGACTGTAAAGGGTAATCTTTGGAAAGATCAGTCACTCACTGGTAGAACTGTCGGTGACATACTCGTAAGCGTTACTACCTAATACTTTATCGCTGACAAAAATACAGATTCTGCAGGAACAAGGTCGCGCGAAGAATCCCGTAATTTATAAAGAAAAAACTGCGAGAGTGCGAACCCGCGTATGTACGTTAAAATATAGATACAGGATACATTATAGAGCACTAAAACTTTAGCAAATATCGTGTGTCGCTGTCGGTACAGTTGCGCAGGCGTCATTCATTGCTCGGTGGGTGGTGTGCATCGCCACCACTCTGCCTGTAAACTGAAAACAATATGTCTGACTATGTCAAGGTCCATTGAAGTTCAAATAATCCAATGATAACGGTACTTCTAAGCACGCAACGACAGTTTGTTATTGCAAAGTACTTGTCTTAAGAACTTTCCTGTGCCTACAATATTTTAAATGTTTTCCATCTTTAAGCGTCGTGATACTACTTTTAATTTTAAAGGCTCAGACCCGCCTCTGCGCATGGAAAGGTAGGTCTGCGCCTGTGTTAAACTTCGCACGTGTGTTAAGCTTCGCTTTCAAGAAAATGTACGTGATTGTGTGCACGCTACCCATCAATTGACGTAATCGGTACACGCGTGGCTTTCTCGAATACGGCGCTCACGTAGTTCAACGCTGTTAACACCATGCACGCTGTGCATGCGCTACACACTATATAAACACGAATATTAACCTACGACTATGTTAAAACGGTAACGGAGCAGTTTTGAAATTCACCTTGTGGCACGGAGCCGTGTGTAGTGCAGTAGAAACGTAGTCCCACGTTGTTAAACAAATGATTCCACGCAGCTAACATTCGCCGCGTGCCCGTGCACAGCATGCGTCGCAGTGGATTTGTGCCTTTACTTATAATACCTCTAAATATAATTAATGCTCTATGATTTTGTTTTTAGTTAAAGTAATAGTGTACGGAGCAACAATACATGCCTACTTATGTGTAAACGCACTTATGGAGATCAGAGTCCGTCCCGAGCAAATTATATTTATTGAACCTTTTCCACCAGAAGACCCCACGAAGACTAGAGTACCTGTCTTTGATAATGTTAATGTAAGTGCAGGATTACTTATATCATATTGCTACCTACCTATATCTTGTTATATTATTATTATTATTATATATATTTTATTTCACATTGTCCTACATGGGGCCATGGTGCACGACTCGAATTGGTCGTTTCTTTTCTCCACCATCGATCATCGCTGCTGAAATTTTTTACCAAAAAATACGAGGTACTTTATATGTGGTTTATACGAGATACAAATGACAACAATGCAATGCAGGCATTCGTAAAACATTAGCCACCAAAGACGCTTTACATCTACGTTTACTGATAAAAAAAAAGTATATTATTATATGGAGCGAGTAGAAACTATAGGTGGCACCACAGAAGTGTCAATATCAAGTATTTATAACGTATAAGGAAAAAGTTCTTAATTAAGAAAACTAGATGGCAGTCCACTATGTGAATGTTTCCCTAAAGGGACCGTGTGGGAGCTGTAGATGGCAGCACCATTGCGTCAAATTCAAGTTTTGTAAGGAAAAAGTTCTGTTCACTAGATGGCACAGTCTTCGCCTTGCACGTTAGCTATGAGAGAACATTGTGGACCAGTCAACTAAATCCGTCGTCACGATTCGCTACGCACGTCATTACGATATTCGCTTATTGAAGCATCGCTTTTAAATAAAGCTTTATCATTAATGCTCGTTACGTAAACACTCCTTTTTATTTGTATTGTCTGTTGCAGGTAGACCATACAGTAATAAACATTTTGGATACGTTAAAAATCAAAGTATATAGATCGTTCTACTTCAAGTCTTGGTCTGTGAGTGTAGACAACACTATAACGCATGCAGATTTCTTGTCCTACGCCGACTACTTGAACCTAGAGTGTAATGCTTTGTTCTATTATGGAAAAACAGGCGTTAATATGAGAGCATTCATCGGTAAGTATGTTAAATTGTTAATGTGTACCACACTTTAACATAATAGTGGTTAGGGGGGTCGGACCACGTAGATGATGAACGAACTGTAGGCATAAAACAAACAAACACTCATTAGCACTGGAACGAAATAGCAGGAACGGATGGGCAAGGCCTTTGTTGATCAGTGGGCTGACAGTAACAATAAACATGATGAAACAAATAAACGCAGCAGATTCAACTTAATATGACGGGACAAGCTTGATACCTATCGAAAGGATACAGTTTTTTTAAGTTATTAGAAATATAAATACCTAGTCCATATCACTCTTGCAAAGTTTTGCCACACGCGCAACTTCGTCTGCATCACATTTTCCATTAATGGTCCGCTCCTATTTGTCTTAGCGTGATGATATAGCCTATAGCCTTCCTCGAAAAATCGGCTATCTAACACTGAAATAATTTTTCAAATCAGACCAGTAGTTCCTAAGATTAGCGCGTTCGAGCAAACAAACAAACAAACTCTTCAGCTTTATAATATTAGTATAGATTTATGTATATCCATTCTATCATCAAGCTATCCACAAAAGCGGGCTTGCATACGACGGCGGCGTGATAATAGACCACGAATGTCGAACTTTAGACCCATCAGTGTACGCCGCGGGCCCTTGCACGAGGTACCACAAGCGATACTATGGAGATGCGAGGAGCCATAAGTATTATGATCGTTATGAGCTTGGGCAGAAGGTTGGTTTTTGATCGTATTTTGGTTAAAGTAATATTTACCGTATACAAACAGATTATATCCTCTAGTATATCTTGTCAATTGCTACCAAATACGGTTGACAAGACATACTAGAGGATAAAATGTGCTCCACCGTCCCCAAGTGACATGAGATGGAGGTAGATAAGATGATGAGCCTTTTTAGTAAATAAAACACACGCAAAAATGCACTCTGCTGGTTTCTTTTCTTTAAATATATATAGATAGATATTATAATAGTTCCTTTACAGAGTGTTAAAAACACAGCAGACGTTTTGATTTGCTTGGCTATTTAATGGAGGTGAACTTTTTCGTTGTTTTTTTTATATTACATACCTATATCGATAGGGATGATTCTAGAGTAAAAAAAAATATGTTTCTATTTACTCCGTCACATAGATAACAAAAAATATTGGACACGTATTTCTTGCTTCAACAAATCAATAAAAGTGACGAAGATAAAACGCATCAAAGATCAGGAGTGGTGGCTTGTGACGTCGCTATTCTGTATCGTCTTAATTTTTTGTTACGTGAAAACAGAAAAAAACGTGTCCAATATTCTTTGTAAGTACTAAGTATAGTCATCTAAAAGTAACAAGTTCATCTGCCTAGCCTTTTCCCAACTATATTGGGGTCGGCTTTCAGTCAAACCGGATTCAGCTGAATACCAGCATTCTACGTGGAGCGGCTGCCTACCAGACATCCACAACCCATTAACTGGGGCAACACGGTACTCCTTGGCAAGACTGGTGTCAGATTTTCTGGCTTCTGACTTTCCGTAACGACTGCCAAAGATCTCCAAATGACAGCCGGGACCAACAGCTTAACGTGCATTCCGAGGCACGGAGGAAACTCGGCATATTAAGATGGTCACCCATCCACAGACCAACCTCGGCAAGCGTTGCTTAACCTTGAAGATCGACCTGTGTGGCTGTTATTATTTATCTTCGAGCTCCTCCACTCCTACTCCGCTCCTCCACACTAAAAGTAACAAGTTATAATAATATTAACAGTTTTAATTAAGGAAATTTACTTTACAGCTGGGTGCTCATATAAGGAAACAATTAGACCCAGTGTTCGCTGAAGCGGTACCAGCCTTCAGATATAAATGGGCCCAAGATTGTTTGAAAGTTGACAAAAATCCCTTCAAGTCAACAACCTCGTGAGTAGACACTGGATTTATTTATAAAGGGATGTTTAAGAAATTCTATATCACTTAACGGGTTTTTCCATTTAGGAATCCCAGATTTCCCCCGAGTCGAGATTTGTCCCGGATAACGGCTGTAGGGTGGCCTGTTGCGGAATTTGTTCGTAAGGGTCACCGCGGCCTTGCAATACAAAGTGCATTAGGAGGAACGCGGATGGACATTAGTTAGTAAGAGTCTGACACTCCCTTCTGCTCCGCCCAAAGCGCAAGCAGTCTAGGGTCAAGCAAAGCTGTCAGGTGTCATGTCTGCCTCAATAATGCTTCTTGACGATATAAATAGTAAGAAAGCAGTACAGTTTTTTTCCTACATTAAAATATTGTTGCATCTGAATCATAAATTCCAGAGTAAACAAAGCCAGCACCCTACATAACAGCGATTACGCGCGCCCGGAAATGGCATTGATAGAGCTAACAAAATCTAAAGTCGTATATTGCGTGCTGCCCGGAGGCCTAAAGTACTTGGAAGTGCGCTCCCCCGGGCTGAAGACTCCTCATAATTATGTGCAATCGTTGGGATATAATGTTAGTTATAATAGGCATAATCATTACCCTATTAACTAGATTCTTAATTGTTTTTACCTGGTAGGAGGTCCAGGTTTACAGAATTTGTTTTACAGAAATTCTGTAAACCTGGACCGGTTTACATCCGGTCCATATTGTTACCTGATCTCGAACCCTTGTACATACAAGAAGTACATATTATTTTAGCTTGATCTGTCCCACGAGAGGTGAAAGGCCTCCTTTTCATTCCTAGGATGACGACGTACGCTCACTTCTTTATTTTATTCTTGTTGAAGATCTGGTAATGCTTACAGTCCTTTGATAGTCAGTGGTTCGAGAACCCTAAAGATCAGGCTCAATCAGCGACAGTCAGTTCCCCTGGTATACCCTGGATGAAGATTGGGTATGGGTTAGTGCGTAAAAATTTTGACTGGCTGAAAATGGACATTCCATCGATACAGCTACTTGAAAATGGACATTCCATCGATACTGCTCAATTTTGCAGCAGGAGTTGAATTTAAAAATGACCTGTATACATTATAGTCCTATTTTTTTATTCTCAGGGACTTGTATTCGAGACATTTAAAGCCGGATACTTCAAGATCCACTTGAATAAAGAGTTTGTGGTCGATGGCCTCACTTGTCTCAGTCAGGGCAAGTTCTCTCTTGAAAACTTTAAGCATATCTACGGTAGACCGGCGACCGAACTTAATAATATGCACTTGAGATATATGGTAAGTAACATTTTAATATCGACTTTCTATCACTGATGTATGTATGTATAACGACATGATAATGCTATGATTTAACCACTGCTGGGATACACATATCCTCTCTGGACAAGGAAATGGGCTGTGATATATAAAAACCAACATACTGACCCATTAAGACGGTTTTTTATAAACATTTCAAATCCAAAACCACTCAAAAACATAAAATTTTACAAGTACCTAGCTAAAGATTACATAGAATTATTTATCAGTCAAATATAGCTATTACAAATTCATTGTCAGATTACAATAGGACGCAGCGAAACACTCATAAAAAAGTAATCGAGTGTGAAATATTATGTTTTTTCACCCTCATAGTCATAACTTCTGATATTTTCCATGACTTGCATGATGTGTATACAATGCTTATAGTCCAAGATCCTAGAACTCTCAGACGTTACTTATTTTCTCGGTAAAAATTAAACTAGCTAGCTTCAAAGGTTTAATGGTACCTGCGCATACCTGCCACGGCCGTACCTAGGGGGGGGGCATTGTGGGGCAATGCCCTACCTTGAAATTACAATGCCCTACCTTAAAAATACCAAAAACTAAGATAAATTATTATAGTTCAATTGTTTGTTTAGAGTTTGAGATAAAAAAATTGTAGCGATCGGTATCTTACCTTTCCCAATGTACCACATTCTACTGACCTAGAGGTCAGTGAGTGATATACATGGTGATTGATTTAGGAGCCCGTGCTTCGTGTTTTTTTTAACTCCGGCCTACCAGTAAACAATGCTGCTCTACCTCAAATTCGACTCTAGCTACAGCCCTGAAACCTGCTAGCTTAGACCGGACGTTCATTTACATAAACGTACCAATACTAGGTACCTACTCTGTCATATTATTTTACTCTTTTTACTCTGTCCTACACATTTTGTTTCTGATAAAATAAGTTATGTCTGGGGGCTCTGGGATCTTGCTCTATTATTCTATCATTAGTTTCTCGAATTATAATTTTAATATTTCTCACCAGGCAAACAAATTGGATGACTTCTTTGTGTTCTTCCGATCGCCCTGGGCGTTCTTTTTGTACCACGACCACACTGACGATCTGTTTGCTATGATCAAGCAATTGTTTCCTAAGGTATATGTTTGGAACTTGAAACAAATTCTAACTAATATTATTAATGCGAAATTAATCTGTCTGTCTGTCTCTTCTTCATCCCTAAACCACTGATCCGATTTGGATTAAATTTGTTACAAAGATTGTTAGAGACCCGAGAAAGGACATAGGATAGTTTATATCCCGGAAATCCTACGGAAACGGGAAGTATGAGGGTAAATACTTAGGTTATATATATTTCGGGAGTATGTTCCCAAGGGATTACGCGGGCGAAGCCGCTGGCACATGCTAGTAAACTATACCTATAACTATTTCATTATAGAACTTTTGAATAGTTTGCATGATCTCCTTGCAACGTGATTGAAGAACTCTTATCTACTTATAGATATTTGTGGAAGTACCTAACCCATATCTATCTATTTGTTTGTAACGTTTTCACACCTAAAGTACTATTATGACGAATTTTGGTAGGTACATTTATATTTTATCCTGGGAGTTTTGTTTTATCTTGGGTTAATGACAAACTGAGAGACGCTATTAGATGAAAAAAGCAACTCCGCCCCTAAGACGACCCACTGACCTTACTAGTGTAAAGCAGTTAGGGTAGCCACGATTACCTACCTATATAAATGTATCGACAATGTTACAGGGACAAAGCAAGGGACTAACACTCAAAGAAGCGCTAAGTGAAGTTGGAATGAAGCTCTCATCTGGTTGTCCGGTGATTATTATTATTTCATCTTTAACTTATTAATTGATTTATTTTTTATAGAATTTGAGTCTGTCTATAGTGAAAACTTTGTTGTTATAGTTTTGCCTCTGTGCTGTGCCGAATAAAATTTTTCTACTTATTCTATGTCTATTGTAGAAACTACCTACATATTATACATATTTTAGTAGATGTCCATAATATTTCCTTAAAAAAAAAAAAAAAAAACATATCATAATATTTCATTGAGTTTACGAGTAGGTAGTTAGGAGTCCCTATTTATTTGCCAGTTCTACTGTGACTAGTACAACATTGCTATAATTATTTAAACTTTATGCACAATAATGGTACATGGGCGGACTTAATACATCAAAGCATTCTCTACCATTCACTGTGTCTTGTATTTGCTAAAGTATTTTTCTGTAGGAGCGTAGACGGGCATAGACAATATTGTTGAAACCATAAATCTTATGCCCAGACAAAAAGCGTGGCCTGTTTTTGCAAGATGTGCCCGACCTTTTTCCCATGTGGTGGGTCATGTGGGTGGCAGAAAAAAGAATGGTCACCATGTGTTACGATTTGTAGGGTGCGCTAGTGGAACGGTTATCTCGATGACGGGCGCAAGTATTATTACAGTTTAATGCATGCCATCTCATCCAAAAACGAATAACGCTGTGATGAGTAATAAGAAGTCCCTATTTATCTCGATCGATCTCAAAGATTGACTGGACGACTCTTCCGCAAGTTTCTTTTGAAAACTTAGTCATTCCGTTTAGTTAGCCCGGGGTTTTTATTGACATGAACTTTTCTTGGACTGCCCAGCTACAGGAAGTTAGCCGCAAGCTATTCGCATCTGCTGCATCTTTGAGGAGACTGCGTAATTTTCTGCCGACTTGATAAGATTGCGCTTGCACAATCCTTGATAATGCTGATGTCAGCTATCTTGACCTCACCGAAGTACAACTTTTTTTCTTTTTTTTTCTTTTATTAATTATAGAGGGTTTAATCACAAACTGATTATGCCACCCTCATCGGTATACACAAAAAAAAAACTTACGATCTAAATCCTATTTTAGCTAATTTATATAAGGTTCTTGCATCCTTTGACAAAGGTGACGCAAGAATGCTGTTGCATTTACCAACATCCATTGAAATGGGTAAAATTAAAAGTCTTTCGGTCTCGTTTCGGACACACTCCATCAGAATATGGTAGATGTCTTCTACCGTACTACACTCCGGGCAATTTGGAGAAGTGACTTTACCCATGAGAAACGCAAAACTATTCAATGGTATGTGTCCCGATCGAAGCCGAAGAGCCATAACAATTTCTGATCGACTCATGTTGGCCTGGTCGAACCATGGGCCTCGAGAAAGTGTTGGTTGGATCGTCCGATACCAGATCCCCTTGGTCAGTGATCTCTGGTCGAAGTGCTCTTGCCACATTTTATTACACTCTTCTCTTACTGCATACAAAAAGTCACTATGCACGGGAAGGTATGGACAAACCAACCCATCATCACATGTATCTTTTGCCAGACTATCAACTATTTAATTGTTCTCCAAGCCAACATGAGCCGGTATCCATTGAAGTACAATTTTAATTTTCTTAGAAATAAGCTTATTTATCGATTTAATCACACTATACGCAATCGGAGTGCCCCGATTTGTGGTACACCGAATTAAATGTTGAAGAGCGCTTTTTGAATCACAAAGAATAACATAATTGCCGCTATCAAACGAGTCAATGTACGATAGTGCTTATTCTATTGCAACTAGTTCAGTGTACATTATATTGCATTTTATGTTTACTTTTAATTGTACGGCTATATTGGTTTGTGGGTCGAAAAACGCTGCTCCAGAACCTATTTTATCTTTGGATCCATCTGTATATATTTTATAGAATTTCGAGTAGGTATTATTTAAAATCATAGTGCACAACTCAATCAGTTTAGTGTTTTGGTAGCACTTTTTAGCCGCGACCAAACCATCTACTTGAGTGAATACCATATGAGATAGATCTATCCTATGAACCCAGGTATCTAATGAGTACATTTCCAGCTTTGGGCTTGTGTAGACAGGTAATAAATCTAGAGACTCGTGCATTCTAATTAACAATGGTACTTTTCTTCTCCAGTGTGATCGTTGACAAAGTACTTGTAATTCTTTTAGCACAGTAATGATATTATTATCCGCGTATGATTTTACTTTGAGCCAATATTTACCCGCTAGATAATATCTACGAAGCTTCAAAGGTGACAGGTTTAATTCGTTTTCCATAACGTGAATGGCTGTAGTTCTAATAAAGCCACGTATAATCCTCATGCAAACATTCTGGACCCTGTCTAATTTACTTAGGTGAGTTTCACAACTGCTGTCATATAAGAAACAGGCATAGTCGATTCTACTTCGAATTGTTGAGATATATAATCGTCTCAGATGCTTGGGATGTATTCCCCATCCAGACCCAGACAGAATTTTAAACACATTCAATAGTTTTAACACCTTTTCTCGGGTCTCATTAATATGCTTAGCCCACCTAAGTGATCGGTCAAGCCAAACCCCCAAATATTTTACATTGTGTACCACTGGCAACGATACCTCATTAATTTTCAAATTAATAACCTTTCTTGTTGCACCATTCTTAAAAATACAAACGTTGGTTTTCGTGGAAGATATTTCAAGACCTAAATTTAAGAACAAATCTGTCATTTTATTTAATGCGGGCTGTAAACGCTGTTGGGCCGCAGAAACATCCCTGCAAGTGGTATACAACACAAAATCGTCCGCGTATTGCGACAGAAACACGTCCCCACCAATGCTATTACAAATGTTGATGGTTGCTATATTAAAAAGTAACGGTGACAGTGGGTCGCCTTGTGCCAATCCCCGACCGGACGTACGATTTATTTTGTGATTATCTATCCTAATTTCAAGATTTCTCAGCTTGAGGAAGTTCCAGATGTAACTACAAATCCTAGATCCCACACCAATTTGCTGCATGATTTTTAGTAAGCTACTGACATCTACGTAGTTATACGCATTGCTTATGTCTATGAAAACAGCCGCTGTAATAAGTTTTTTGGAGAAGCCAATTTGAATATGAGATACTAAAACGGTTAAGTTATCAACAGTTGAACGACATTTTCTAAAGCCTGTGGTGTTGTTTGATAAAAGCATACGTTTCTCAATAAACCACTCTAATCTATTCATTAAAATGTTATGAAAAACCTTACAAATGCATGAGATCATTGAAATAGGACGAAGACGTGATAAACTTTGGGAGTCTCGTCCCGGTTTACGGATTGGCACAATTACAATATCGCGCCACTGCTTAGGAACAAAACCAGAAATTAGTATCCTGTTATATAACTGAATTAATACATCTTTACAATTTTGTGGTAACCTCTTAATCATGGAGTATGAAATATTATCACCTCCTGGTGCTGTATCTTTTGATCGGACACATTTTTGGAATTCTATGGGTGTAATCATAACATCAAGTTCCGGGTTATTTGTGTCGAAAATCATGTCACTCGGGGGTACAAAGTCTGGTGTTAAACTTAATAGTAGATCAGTAGCTTTTTGTTTGTCTACATGATGGTTTGAATATTTGTATCCCTTCAGCCATCTCATTTTTTGCCATACGGTGGATTGAGATGTAGAACAATCCAATGAAGAACAAAAGTCAGCCCACCCTTTACTTTTGGCTATGCGAATTAATTTTTGGGAGTCACGAATTTTGCTTTGTAGTATTTCATAATGTAGGGGGGTTGGATTACGTCTAAATGTAGACAAAGCTAGTCGACGTTCAGCCACACATTTAGATAGCTCAGGCTTCCAATAAGGTTTAGGTAAAAATTACTATCGGGGTTCGGGTTTATCTTAACTAAAGGAATACAAACACCGGAAGCCAAGTCGATATAATCAATGAACTTGTCATAGTCGGTCTGCATGTCTCCAGAAAATGTAAAATCTAAAAAGAGGTTGTTGAGTAGCTCAG
The DNA here is from genome assembly GCA_963859965.1 of Ceramica pisi. Lineage (NCBI taxonomy): Eukaryota > Metazoa > Arthropoda > Insecta > Lepidoptera > Noctuidae > Ceramica > Ceramica pisi. The sequence goes on along the minus strand of OY982539.1, from coordinate 15,046,230 downwards.
TGTATGAGGTCCAATCAGCATTTTTGAAATTTTTACGAAATATTGAAGGAGGAATTGCCTGGATATTTGAAATTATTTTAATAACCCTATGATCACTGCCTAGTGTCTCATTCATGACTGACCAGTCTAAATGTAAAGCGATATCAGATGATACCTACCACAGAAATGTCGGGTGAAGACTTTTCTAAGTTAACCATTTTTAACCGAGTCGGGCTGCCATTGTTTAAAGAAATAAACTGATTGTCCACAACCGCTTCAAAAATTTGAATACCTCTACTATCTATTTTATTTGACCAATTAGAATGGTGCCCATTAAAGTCTCCTAGAATTAACGTATTTTTTGTAAACTTAGAAAACAAAGTATCCCAGTCGTTTTGAGAAGTTCTAACCGAAGGGGGGCAGTAAATAGACACAACTTTTTGTACCAATCCACAGTTAAATAGTTTTATACAAACTAATTCTATACCTTGGTTACTGAGTTGGACTTCGTACAGTTGAGATTTTATAGACTTGTGGGTAAGGATCGCAACCCCTCCGTAGCCATCAAACCTGTCCTTACGGTAGATTGTGTAATTGCTCAGCCTCATATTATCTTCTGTGTCCAGCCATGTCTCACTCAACGCAGCAATGTGTATATGTTCTTGATTCAGCAATTGTTCCAACAGAATCAGTTTAGGTTTCACGCTTTGAGCATTCCATTGTATCATGTTAAGTTTAATGTTAGTTCTGTTGTGGTCCATTAAAGAAATCAAGTAATTTCTTCATGATTTTCCAATCCGATACGTTATCAACGACCACTAAGATCAGCCATTCTACACAACATTTAATTGCCATTTGGATTTTTTCAGCTACCGTACATCTCTTCAAAAATACAATATTTTTAAGTCTAGTTAAAAGTTCATCAAAATGCACCTCTCTTTTTCTGGACTCCCCGGGAATGTTTTTCGATTCCTTTGCTTCTTCCGTTTCTGGTGGTAACCAGTTTGCCCAGTCATCGTCTATAGCAACCTTTGCCTTTTCGTGTCTTCTAGAACTTTGTTGATCTTTATGAGTGCGTGGATTATGAATAACGGCTTCCGTTTTTACCACCTCGGCATATAAAGGTGAGCTTGATCGTTCTATGAGGTTAGCTTGATGTTCAGGGAGTACACCAATAGGTGTAAGGTTAATATGACGTTCAGGGAATACGCCAGCTGTGGGAGTGACACTAATATGTTCCCTCTCGTCCTTGCGTGGGGATGGTGCAACGTATAACTGTAAAGCTTTCCTATACGTACAATTAAATTCTGCCATAAGATATTTGAGGTTCTTTTCTTTTAAAAAAGCAGGACATGTTTTAGATAATGCCATGTGTGGTCCGTCGCAATTTAAACATCTAAAGTAATGTGTGTCACAGTTTGGATGATTACTACCACATTTTGGGCATAATGTCTTTTTAGATGGGCACACTCTTGCTGTATGCCCGAACTTCCAACAACGAGAGCATTGTGAGACAGGGAATACAAACGGTTCCACCTTAATACTTAAACCGTCAGCATAAACGTACGCTGGTAACATATCGCCTTTGAAGCACAACCGAACTGCCCACATATCTTCCGGCGAGTCATTACTATTACGCCTCTGTAGCCGCTTCAATGAAACCAACTCAAAGGTCTCAGGACAAGTTATGCAACTCATGAGCTTGTCGTCAGTTAGGTCGAGATCGACGTCTTTGATCACACCGTATGAGAAGCTTTTAAAATCAGGTCTGCTAAATCTCCAATCCATATCTATAAGGTCTTTACAAGTTTGTAGTTTACTGGCACTCAACTCGTTTTTACAATCAATACGTGTGTACCCTGTGATTATTTATATATTTTACTTTAGTTATATCTTTAATCCCTTTTTCTTTAAATAATCGTGCAAGTGCAAATTGTCTTGGTAACTTCTCTTTCGATGAAATATAAATCTCAATACTGTTTTCTTTGGCCTTTTTATTTTTATTTTGCACTAATCTCCAACCCACCTCGTCCTCTTCTCTGCCTCGTTTTTCCGGTCTAACAGAATGGTCATTTGTTGCCACTTTCATATTAAATTGCTCCCTCACGTCTTGATCCGTTATAGAATTGTTGCTGCTAGTCAAAACAACGCTCCTCGATTCAACATTCTCACTAAAAGGATCGTTATCCTCCATTGTAAACAAATATTTTATTGCTCATTTCGCTCACGATGTCCGCTTCAAGGTCAAACCCGACACTCGAGAACAAATAACTCGTTAACTAATGAGATACAGATAACGTTTACTGCACGCGTCTGTTCGAAACGAATACCGCTGCGAAACTGAAGTACCTACAACTTGATAAACTTGAGCGACTTCAAAATTTCTGTACCTATACCTACCTAAGGTTCATATATATTTAGTTTGCGCAAGTATGACCATGTTTCTGAATTCCGTGTTAAACTCAAGTGGTTGCCAATTCGCCTTCGCCGGAATGCCCATATTCTTTCACTCTTATTTTTTTTTTTATAGAAATAATCTATACCTATAGGTACCTACGCTAATTAGGTATTACAGCGGAATTATGAACCACTCTGGCATCTGTCAGTCTATCACAGCTTTAAAAAAAAAACTTATATTGCAGGCATTCACAAAGAACACAAAAATGGGTATACAAGCAAACTTCGAGAAGTCCCCACACATTGAGGCTGTGACAGACTTCGTGATCGACTGGCTTTCGCAAAACGATGAGCTGCTGCCTATGTACCTACAGGCAGGCCAGACTGCTCCCTATGAATACGATCTTGATAGTAACCCCCTGATCATGAAGAAAGCGAAGAGGGACGTAACTCAAATGCTTGTGTAAAGTTACTTTGGAGTTTAGAAATAAAATTATTTTCGAAATGTAGCTACGGGTTTTTTTAAGAGATGAAAAAAATATCTGATAGATGGGTAATAAGTTTACCTGTGGTCTTTAAATTGCATAACAAATTAAAGTATTCAATATTTTCGTCCAAGTTTCTGAAATATTACCTAAGTAGGTATAGATACCTACTTGCCCCAGTTTTCTGAATTATAAAAGTACTAGGTAGGTATTAGCCTTAAAATCTGCCCATCTGTGGCAGTAAAGTAGGGTTTTACACGTTCTTCACTTCATATAGGTTTTAAATCAGAAGATACAATGAGGGCTATCGCGTTTGAATTCTAGAGGTGCTAGTACCTATAGCGTGTGAGGTCTTTGATATTTCCAGTGGTGCTAGTTTGGTAGGTTTTGGACAGGAGTTTATTTACTTATTTGTTTTTTTTTTTGTGTAAATTTTACTAAAACAGATTAAGTTACGGTTCTCCCGACTACAGCATTGAACTTTTTATTTGTCGGAAATATTTACTTGTCCTTTTTTCCATTATGATGAGTCCACGTAACACTGCGACGATATCTATGTTGTATAAATCGCATGTTCACGGCTTCATAAATTATTTTCCTTCTAACTTTGTTCACATGCGCGTAATACTTAACTACTTTTAATGATACGATTAAGGATCTCACTCGACAGTAGGGCCATCCGAGTACAAAAACGGTATTCCTCATTTCACTAGTCCAGTAATCTGACAAAAAAGTTTCAATTACTTTGAAAATTTTTGTACCTACCTACACGTTAAATTTAAAAAAATAACAATGACACTTAGAATAATAACGCATAGAAGCCGCATCTAGAACAAAACCCGAGCAAAATCGTGTGTCCACTTCATTTGCTTTGTGTGCGTGAGCCGAATGTGTCTACGTTCCTCTAACGCACACAGATATAGCTTTCAGTGATACCATTACTAAGCCGTTACCCACAAAATATGGGAAGACGCATTACTATTTTGCTATCAAGGCAAGTATTTTATGTTGTTGGGAACTGGAAAAGGTAAACATGATTTTTCATGTAATATGACATATTTTTTCGGAAGGTATAATTCAATTTATTTCAAAATAAAAGGAAATAAATCGCATAAAGAATGAGATATTGTTCAATGCGCTTAGAATGCTTGATGGGTTATAATTATAAACAATGTTAAAACATCGGGTTTGATATGAATTAACAGTAAGTATTGTATTTTATTATGAAAGCAATGTGGGTACTTTTTCCTCACAAATAGCAACACTGTGTTATGACAAGTTAGGTTATTAGAATTTTGTTTTATTTATCGATTTACGTAAAAATAGTGCATAGAATGTGAGTACTTATTTGTGAAATGTTATTTTATCACATTTTTTTGTTTTCCTGATGTGCTATAACATCCTTTCACGCAACAAACTGTCATTTTCAATTATTTACTCGCGAGCTGTGTTCGACGGAACGTGACATTGAGTACTGACGGCCTGATGGCTAAGTTTGACGGATTAGGCTAAGTTTTAGTTGCCTCACTTTTTGCACTCGTACTAGGTTTCTATGCGTTATTATTCTAAGCAATGACACTTCCTTCCATTCATTTGGCAATCATTTTATTGTCAACCGATTAATTAATTTTACCCGAGTTTTATATTTAAATATTTCTGTTAAATATTTTATTGTGATAATTTTCTCATCATGACGCAACCAAAGGGTTGTAGCAAGCCTTTGGTGTTGAACGAGCTCTTGATCCAAAATGTGAACACTTGGGGTAACGTGCAGTACAACATACCACTAAGGCTGTCCAGCAATGAGACTAGGACAGGCACCAGTATCGGCCTGCGGCATATACCTGCTATACCGCATGCTTTGGATTGTGTAAGTTAATGTCTTGAGTTTTTGTAAACCCAAATGGGCTTTTAGAAAGTATACCGCAAGATCTGAGCAAAAATATGCGCGGAAACACTCCACAGACAACACATGCCGCATGATCTATTCCCATCTAATACCAAGAGCTAATACCATTTGGTGTTAGTTTATTTCCGAATTTATTTTCTATTCCCATTGTCGAGTTAGATCTGCCGCATCATGTCATGCTATATTGAATTACATCGTTCATAAAATTGAGTTCATTATTGATAAATAAGCACCAAAGCGCGTCTGTGCTAGCCTTAATGTAGAATGTTTCAAGAATCGGAGGTTTTTTTGAACTCCTAGGCAGCGGTATGTTTAGGCAGAGGTCTGATATACCTACCCAGATTTGGTCTAAAAATATTAATTTTTACTAAATTGTGACTTTTTAGAAAATAGACGAGCCACTGCCAACGCGTGTCACAGGTCGCGATATGGTGGTTGAGAAAGAGTCGTACAAAACCACCACGGGCGAATACTGTGTCAAGCCTAATCCTAACAAAGCTATGGAGCGATCAGATTGTGCCATCAACTGCCGGCGAGTAAGCTTCATGACTGGAGTCGAAAAACGAGTAAGTTTAGTATGTTTTAGCAGAAGAAGATTTGCAGTTAAAAGCTTGAGCTGTACCTAATGTAATGAAATCACTGAGCATGGTAGTGCATCGATTGCCTAAACCTTATGTGTGAACGCTGTGACTCTTTCGAACAAATTCCGCAACCTTGGCAGGCACTGACCCTGGCGGGTCTCGTCTACTATGCTGACATCTCTTTGAGGCGTGGTGTGGAACACAACTCGCCGTCGACCCGGGCCTGGTTCTGATCGGACGGCGAGCCACTCAATGCTCGCCATCAGCAGGCCCACGGAGCGTGGGGTCCTGGGTTCGATTCCCAGATCGGGCAAAAAGTGTAATTGGGTTTTATCCCATTAGGAATAGATTTCTCAATAGCAGCCCGGAGTTTGGCACTTCCAGGTGTGACGCCCTGTGCCTCGGCAAACATGCTAAATCGTTTGTCCTGCTGCACCTTATCTCTCTCTGGTCGTGTCGGATTGCCGACACATTGGATGAGAGTGAGGGAACATAGAGTGCACTGCATCTGTGTTTGCGCACACACTTTTTTACTATTTCCTGGCAGATTAGAGCCTGGAGATTTCTAGTGAGATGAATTACCGTGACCGTAATTCGATCGCGAGTATACTATTAAAAGGAATCATTTCATAAAACTTAGACCGTACTCTCCGGAAATCTTCCCTCAGCGGTCTTTAAGTTTTACTAAATATTCAAATCAATTCATTGTTCACTAGTAGGTATAATATAATCTATGCAGTTAAAATAATCACCACCAATCTGAATTTACAGTTACAAGGAGCCTGTATCACACAACCGCAAATGATATCAGAAATGAGAGATAACTTCAGGGGTATAAAAAAGTCGCCCTTGGCACCACCAGATGTTGAAGTCAAAGCTCCCGACCCGGAATATATTTTTGATGTAAGTTCTATTCAGCATTTACATCTTTACCCACCCACTTTCATATTATTATGAAGTTATTACCTAGTACATATATTATTACCTAATACCTAGTATCTTGTGCATAGCACTATCGTTATTCAACCGAAAGTCGGAAAAATCTTGTCTTTAATTTGAGCTTCCTCCCGTAATAAACAAACTATCAATTTATCTATAATTTTTTCCCATGAATCGCCACAATTTCAAATTCACATATCCAGTGTGACCTGTGTAATAATGTCGCTGCTGTCAACCATTCGCTTTCAGTAGTAACGTGGTGGACTACGGCCTACTCTGTCTCACAGAGAGAAAGCCTATCTGGGAACATAATAAGCTGAATATCAGTATTATATATAAACTAGCCGTGCCCGCGACTTCGTTCGCGTGGATGTCGGAAAATTATGTGATGTGTAGCATATATACAAAATCTATACGTTCAGTAACGTAGGTATCCTAATCTCTCTCAGAATTAAAAAAATAGGCAGAGGGTACCGAATGCCGATCAACCTGAGCCCAGGTAATCTCCTGGTACAAACCTACCTTGAATCAAAATCAACTAAATCGACTATCGAACGAATGGTGGTAGTCTTCAAACTACGAAACAAAGAAACTCATGATTCAGCATAGTCCAAAAAGAAACACATTTTCTCCGATTTTTACTGACAATATTGCTGATTGTAGAACACTGATTAATTTTATTTATTTTAATATTTTATAATATTTAAAAAGTTTTACCCAGTTAATGGGTTGTGGAGGTCTGGTAGGCAGCCGCTCCACGTAAAATACCGGTATTCAGCTGAATCGGGTTTGTCTGGAAGCCGACCCAAGATGCTAGGCAGATGATAATGATAGAATGGATTTATTGTGAAGAATAATCGATCTTTTAATCGATTTTTTATATTTAGTAGGTACTGATTGAATGAAGCGGTTGTAGCTAAATAATAATAATAAAAGTCGCATGTTATAATGGTCACCCATCCACAGACCGACCTCGGCAAACCTTGAAGATCGACGCGTTCGGCTGTTATAGTTTAGCCAATTTGAAGCTTAATACCAAAAATACACAACGTATGTTAGTAAAACAGTTTACCTATGGATGCAGTTTACAACTCTCCTCCAAGTAAACTCGATATCCAATGGAAAAACCGTCGATTTTTTTCGTATTATCGGTTTTCGATTTATCATTAATAAGCAGTCATTCATTTTCGTAGCTAAACAAAATACAACTTTAAGATAACAAACAAAAAACTTGGGGCTGAGGTCATGCTACTGCGGTTATCAGTACAACGCCATCGACAACGTAGGTAATTGAACTGTCAAATGTACTCATAAGTTCGAACTTAGAAGCTCACACGTTACGATAAATAATGATAAGATTATTTAGGAACATGTTCACTTTTCTTCTACATATAATTTTTAATTAAAAAGTAACTCAAAAACACATTGATTTGAGTGTTCACACATTTGTCACAGCAACTTTACTCAAAAGATAGCATTGCAAGTATCTGGAGTCTCAATGAAAACAACCTAGGTATTTTAGCACTCGATGAAGTTTCTTCCTAAACTTTAAAATTTGGTATCTTTTGATTTTGTGAGTCGATTTTGATGAAATGAACGCTAAATGTTACTCCGGTTATCACTTAATATTTTTAAGCACGTACATTTCGAATCCAATCCGTGGTTTATGCTTGATGCTCTCACAAACTAACAGACAAACAGACAAAAATTTCAAAAATTGCATTTTTGTGTGCTATGTCTTTTTTCTGACATTTCTATGTATTTTTTATGAGAAAATATTCAATTTACAGACACGACAAGTCTACGATTTTATTAATAATAGAATAGATAGATAGAAGAAGATAGACTAACTGACCGGACACAAAAAAATAAGGATCCTACGACTTATTCTCAGACCTACCAAACATACGAAGGAGTTCGATAACAAACACTGTGACACCAGATTTTTACAAATTAGACATAGTGCTATTCCCAGGATTTAGTGACCGTTATCCTAACATGGATATGACTTCTGAATATCGGGACCAGTAAGTAATAATATAATTATGGCAAACAGCATCGCATGGGACCAGCTTATACTGGAAATGAGTAGTTTGATTTACGTCGTGCGTTCTGATAATATCTTAAACAAAACTTCATTTAATACATCAACATTCAAAAATATTCCTGGGAATTCTGGGACATGTCCACAATTAACATTTTCATTCAGGTTCATTGACTCAAAATAGTACTACTTACCAGCAGTACTGATTATGCTATGTTGTGCATTTTTATAGGTTGTAGCAGCCGGGAGGAATGAGTCACCAGTCGTACTTGACAATTCTCCCGGAGGACTTAGGAAGCACTTGGACCCTTACGTGTCGACTTATAGAACTTATCACAGACCCTTCACTCCTGATGATCAGTACGGCATTGGAGCCAAGGATCATATCACTTTCTACTCTGAATCCAAAGCTCCAAGAGTAAGTTCAATCCTAATTATTAATATTATAATTTAAAAAAAAACAATGGGCTACATGGCTACAGTCGAAAACCATGAAACCATGTCGAGCTTCGAAGGATGAGGTCTTGGGTGCGATTATCAGTTGAGCTAAGTGTAATTAGGGTTTAAGTAGAAGCACAGAGTCCAAGTTTGGACTGTAATGGCAACAGGCTCGCACTGTTTTATATAAAACTAGCTGACCCGCGCAACTTCGTTTGCGTCACATTTTCCATTAATGCTCCGCTCTTATTTGTCTTAGCGTGATGATATACAGGGAAATTGAAAAAATACCCGAAACCTCTTAGGCAGTGAAAGTACACATGATTATAAGCAACTTTTGTTTTGGTAAAACTCCGAAATCTCGAAAAAAATATCAGCTGTTTCATACATTTTCATTGGCTAAATACTGCATTTTGTATGAAACAGCTGATATTTTTTTCGAGATTTCGGAGTTTTACCAAAACAAAAGTTGCTTATAATCATGTGTACTTTCACTGCCTAAGAGGTTTCTGGTGTTTTACAAATAACCCTGTATAGCCTATAACCTTCCTCGATAGATGGGCTATCCAACACTGAAAGAATTTTTCAAATCGCACCAGCAGTTCCTGAGATTACCCCCTACATACAAACTTACAAACATACAAACTTACAAACAAATGTTACCTCTTTATAATATTAGTATAGACAAGCTTTTGTCCGTGATTTCGTTCGCGCATATATCTCGTTTTTACCCCTATACACTGCCCAAGGAACTTACATTTCTACGACCAGTAGTTTCAGTTGTGCGTTGTCTGTCAGTCACTCAATTTATCACGAGTAACAGAAGAATTTAATACATTAGGATTGATGTCTTCTTAACTATTTGGAGAATGCAGGGGTTTCTCTTTGGAGAATGCAGATGTTTCTCTCGTATTCGTAGTTATCTAGTATACGATATTGTTTGTTCGTAGGTCAAAGGTTTTGGACCGAGGCACAAGGAAATATGGATGCCTTTGATGGGTACAGTTCGGAGAGGTGTATTCGATAGGATCCATGTCAAGAAAGAGTTTAAGGAGGTAGCTGCAAGCCATAATCCTGTCAACAATTTGAAGGGGTAAGCCGTCAACTTGTCTTTTTACTCGATTACAGCAAAGCCAAAAGGAAGGGTTATGATTTTAGCTGTCTATGTATGTATGTACGAATGTTGCACTCTAGCGCCTAAACCACAACCGATTTTGATGAATGAATGTGTCCACCATAGATTGAAGTAAGGCACCCCATTTCGAAGTAAGTACTTGCATCAAATGAGCATTTGCTGAAGAGTTGGTCTTCAAAGCTCTAATAGCAGTAGTACAGGCAGGCATCTTACCCAGCGTCATCGCTGGCTAGATAGATAACTACACTTTATGTACCTCTCAACTTCCGCGAACATCTTTGGTAGAAACACGCCGTTAATATGGCAGCTATCTCCACTAGCCTGTTTGATTTTGACTCGTTAGTTATCTTTCTAGGATCAAAACAAATTGAAACAGAGTCAAACGAAACGTGGAAGCAGAGCATATTGACCCTTATCTCCACAACGAAATGCACAAATTTCTATCCAGATAAAACATACTTCACTACCTACATATTGTAAAAAAGTCTTCCGCTGAGTCTATCTGTCTGTTCGCTATAAACTCGAAAACTACTGCACTGATTTTCATGATATTTTCCCCAATGGATAGTGGTTCTCGAGGAAGGTTTTTAGTAGATACATAATTTGTGAAGCGGGCGCGGCTTTGACTTAAACTATCAGCTTTAACCATTATCTTTACCATTAAAAAATCCTCATCCAAGTTACGCGATCAACCAACTAAGATAAAACTTTTCATGCACAGAACGTTCATCACGGAAATGAAGCAGAAGTACCAAGTTCCCTATGCGACTTCGTCTCTAGCATCCTGGAGCCACGGCGAGTCCTTTGACCTGGCTCCATTCCCTCCGAATCCTTTCCAGACGAACATAGCACCGTTCATGTACTGCAGTGACTACTGTCACATCGCCCAAGGGACTCCACCTTACACGGTCATAGACCAAATCAGCCACAAGATGCCTGCGCACAAAGGCTGCATAGAAAAATATGTAGTATCTAGAGACTATGTACTCTAATAAAACTATTAACTAATAAATATGAGTTTCCATTTCTTTAGTCGGTAAAGCAGTTTTGAAACTGAGTTGTACAGTCTGTGACATTATCTAACCCACTTGACTATTAGCGAACTATTTGTACTATAGAACAGTTATAACTAAGTATATAAATTTATTGAAGTTGATACGTAAACTGGCCACTCGAAAATGATTTGCTACTCTTGTGACATTGATGTTTATATGGTTACTCACGGACAGAAATTTTAACGGATTTTTCATTCACGTCTTGTATTCATGGAAGAATATGGGAAAGCGATCAAATAAAAACAGAAGCAAGAGCTAGTATGTAGTTCTATAGTACAAATAGGGACAATATTTTCTCAATTTGTTCTATTACGTCATGTTCCATAGAACAAATGGGACCTACCCTATTAAACTGGAGCCGCGCTGTTGACCGCCCCCGCGGCTGACCGCTAGTGCGTGCCTACGTGAGCTTGTGTTAAACATCTCAGAAATCTTTGGACCAATCAATAAAACAAAGTACTGAATGATTTGAATTTCCATTAATATAATTTTTACCGCATTTTAGATTATTTTTATTTAACAATAAGAATTTTTTTTTGAAAAACTGTCTTCATTATCATGCGGTTTACTCTTCTTGGACTTCACATCCATCGCGGCGGTACAATCCTTATCGCGGCTGAGGGTGGGAGTTGTGAGATAAAGTAAATATTTAGGAGCCTGAAATGTGAAATTAATTACCTATATAATAAATAAGGGTTCAAACATCCATAAGCTTTTCAAACAGGCAAACGGGCTGTATGGACATGAAGCCAGCTGCATAATTTTAGTTAACTAGATACAATGAAATTGAAAACCGATCAAACGGCCAAAAATTGGTTGTTGTCGGTCTAAAGTAGGCATGCAGTTGGCATGAAGTTGGCATGCAGTCGACCTGTAATTGGCATGCACTTGTAACTGTGAAAATTGGTAAGGTTGTACGTACGCCCAGCAACGAAAGTCTATGAACATTGTAGTTTTAAACGTATTTTTAATGTAAGTTCTTTTTTGCTAACGAAAAAATTTACTTTTCGAAATTCACGTAGGTACGCGAAATCAATGGCAGATGCTAGTCCTACTTCATAATAGTGAAGACTATTACCTTACTCATCCTTTCGGCGAGTCGCGTCCAAAGCTGCATTATGACACTCGGTAATTTGCTTCGAAATATACTGTATATATGTGATGTCTCATTGATTCGTTTGTGTCACTTTAGCATTCTCGGCCCTTTTCTGCAAGTAAAATATTATAGACAGTTGGTAAAAAAAGGCTGCATTTCGCTTGCGCTGAGCGAGGCTAGGTAAATGAAGCGATTCTATTCGTTCTTAAGAGTGTGTATTCCGTCCACTAGCGCCGCCAATCGTTTTTTATTAATTGTGGTAAATTTAAGACACGTAGATAAAAAACCCGCTCTGTAGTGCACTGAAGAAATGTATCTATTATTTTTTGACAGCTATTTTTAATACATAACTCATGGCTAAATAGCCAAAACGGCAATCATTGCTAAAAGTGGCCACTTTTAGCAATAATATCGACTTTGGCAACTATTTATGTTCTAAAGTACAAAACATAACTCTCAAAACATAACAAAAACATTTCTTCAGTGCACTACAGAGCGGTTTTTTATCTACGTGTCTTAAATTTACCACAAATAATAAAAAACGATTGGCGGCGCTAGTGGACGGAATACACGCTCTTAACAAACACATCCCTTGCTACGAATTTTTTGCACATCTCTAGTGGAAACGCAGCCCAATGCAGAGTACGCTGCTGGTATCTGTGACGCAACCGGAGTTGTGTCACTGATATAAATCGTAATGTCATAAAAATAAAGTATACAATCAATTGCGTCAGGTGGCCTTAATGGTTCCACCGCCGATCTAACCGGTTAAAGCGTCAGACAACATCTGTCTGGCAGGCAACATTACTGAAATGGACCTTTTTTTTTGGTGCACTATGTTTTTTAATGATTGTCACTTTTTAGGGTTCCAGGTAGGGTAAGAAATGGAACTCTTACAGAATCACTCGGGTGTCTGTCTTTCTGTCCGTCTGTAACAGCCACTTTCTCCGGATCCGACCGATTCTGTTCAAAGGGAATGGCCATTTTCGGCTAAAGCGTGGACAAGATGCCCGGTAAAAATTATTTTTACGAAACAATGTCATTAATTCTAGAAGAAATATTTTTGCTCATTACGTATCCGCCAGGTAGACGTAAAAAAAGTGGAAATAAAAAGTAGTTAAACTGTATCCACCCGTCAAAATGCATTAGGCATTTGATTGACGCAGTGTAACCAGTACGGAAATAAAACGTCAACTTCAGTTTAAAATCGATTAGAAAATCAGTAATAATGGTTATCGAATATCGTGTTTGTCAGCAAAATGAGTAGGTACTTACCGACCAATATTGTATGAGAAGATTACCTATACTTATTTATCGTATTTTACAATAAAATAATCGTAAACCTAATCTGTTTTTTAACATGTACCTATTATTCTAAATTAGAATAACGTTTTTATATCGATTATTGTCAGATTATTATTTTTTTCCTAGCTACTCCGAGTACCTACTCCGACTGTATTGCTATAGAGATGATTGGTCCGGTTGTTTTATATCGATATTTCGATCCGAGTATCGGTACAAAATCACACAATGGACAATGGACTTTTGTGACTTGTTTGTCCGTATATGTATTAATAAATAAACACATAAATAAATTTTGAGTATGGGGGTCTTTTTATGGGGTCAAATTTAAAATTAAAGAAAAATCCAAATAAAAGGTTTTCAAACTGTATTGTGTGATATCTATATCAAAAATGAGATATAGTATTGTGAGGGTTACGATTTTTTTTATTTAATAACTAGCTGATGCCCGCGGCTTCGTCTGCTTGACAAATCTATACTAATATTATAAAGCAGAAGAGTTTGTTTGTTTGGTTGAAAGCGCTAATCTCAGGAACTACTGGCTCGAATTGTAAAATAATTTTTGCGTTGGATAGTCCATTTATCGAGAAAGGCTATAGGCTATAATTATAACATCACGCTATGACCAATAGGAGCGGAGCAGCAATAAGAAATGTTGCAAGCGGGGAAAAAAGCTTCCGTTGCGTGCGCTAAGTATAAAACGGTTTAAGTTACGCAAAAATTAAGTAAGTATTATGAAATTATTTAGTTCTAAAATGGTGCATTATTTGCGAGGAATATTTTATTAACATGGTATTAATCCTTATCCAAATAAATACGTTAATCTGTTAATTATCATAGTATTTAATTTTGAACAAAATTGCCGGTGACAATATTTAATTTCAATGAATATCTTGAGAGATATCATCGTTTTAAAATACTCCGCAACAAAATAATGTACCTACTCAGTGCGCGGGCGGAGCGTGAGGTGGAGGGCGCCTGACGCAAGCCGATTCTTGTGTTTGTTATTATCAGGAGAAGGTTTTAATGTAAAAAAGTTGCCAGTTGACGAGAGCGAAGCCGCGGGGGACAACTAGTTTTATACTAAAACCTTCCTCGAGAACCACTCTATCCAATGAAGAAAACAGCATGAAAATCGGTGCAGTAGTTTTTGAGTTTATCGCGAACAGACAGACGGACGCGGCGGAGGACTTTATTTTATAATAATAATATGTAGCACTGATTTTAAAATAAATGGTTTTTAAAGTTATACACATACAAATTTACCATACCTACCCCTTTACACCCGAAGAAAATAATTTACTCAGACTTCTTTAAAATTCACATGACTTTTTCATGGGTGCCTAAGTATCATGCTAAAATAATTTTAAAAATCCTGAAGTCTCTGGTTTCCTGAAAACTTACCCTCACGAGCTTAGGTGGTAGCTCGAGATGTGAGTTTAGTCTAGTTTGGAGATATGGTTTGATATTAAATGAAAATAAATAAATTAAACAGTCTTTATAATCATTAGTCATTTATTAACGATATTAATAATGAGTTATTAAACATTTGGTATAATGTCTTTGACAAAACAATCAACAGTCTTGCTCTTTTACCCCTTGCTCTTGACGTTTCCCTGCCTGATCTGCCTCTAGTGGATCCCCTGCTTCTGGATATTGTTGGGATAGGTGGTGGTGCCTCATCCACTTCAGAGGATTCATCCCTAAAACCAGATCCACTCTCTTCTAGGTGATCTAAGACTCTTGCAACAATATTTTCATCATCATCATCAGCAAATTCCTCAATTTTCGAGTCATTCCAATATGCTAACTTAGTTGTCCTAAAGGAAATTTCCTAAAAATAAAGAAAAATCCCTAATTAAACGATTATACGTAGAGAAAAATCATGTTTAGGAAAAAAAATATGAAACTATTTAGTACCTACGTATCACCGAACCCGCACGATCGTGCGTGCGTCCTTGATTTTGAGTCACAGTATACACATAAGTAAACATGCTAGGTTCAAATTACATACATACAGGTATAAAACAATGTAAGTAAATGACACAAAAAAATACATTTTTTTGTGTCATTTACTTACATTGTTTATAAATTGCATTTATTTAATGAATAACCAAATACTTACACAGGCGAGTTTGCGCGCCAAAAAACGCAGCCATCCTTCACAGTGGTAACGGGCGATTGACAGATTCAAACTCGTTCGCAAGAGGCCGGTGCGTGTTTTTTACAAGAATAAGATAGTCTCACGATCGATCGAGGCCGGTTGCCTCTCGAAAAGTCGATTTGTGTACGCGCCAGAATTTTTGAAAATCAAGTCTCACTATCGTATCAAATCGGGTGTAAAGGGCATACCTACAGCCAGACCGGAACAACTATCTGTAGGCCACAAAAATATTTGTTCCGTGGGGGAATTGAACCCCGCGAGGCCGCTACACGCAGAGCGGCAGTCAATCGCTCAACCACTGAGTCAACCGACTCCTGAGTTCTTTGCCTAAAGGTTAAAGAAAAACCTATAAGAAAGTGTGAAACTAACGTGTTACAAAAATGAGATTCGTTCGGAACCCTTTGCATGCGAGTCCGACTCGCACTTAGCCAGTTTTTTTTGGTTTAAAAAGAAACCTTACCTCTGGTCTAAACACAAAGCAAGTTGCGCACCCAGGTCGAAAACATTCGCATGTAATTGGACGCTTCTGAAATATAAAAAAATAACAAATATGTGTGATCTTTACGAAGTCAATTTTTTTTACTAACACTTTATAAACTCGCCGTTAGATTTATCGAAGTTTCTATTGGTACCTAGGTTACTCGTGTTGCCAAATGTTGGTGAAAACACACATAGGTATCGCAAAGTCTTGCTTGGCCGAAGAGAACAGAACAATTTATGATGGTAATTAAAACTCTCGGAGAGAAAAATGTAAGTTTTCCCAGAAACAAATATAAAGACTGGATGGATGATGAAACTTTGTAACCATTTATTGATTTAAAAGAGTGTCCGTCGAGATCCTTGCACGTTCTTCTCCATAGAGATCTACGCTTTGGAACGTGCAAATAGCTTCACTTTTTTACTGACCAATTTTGAAAAATTTGACAAAAGTGCTAGTAAAGGGTTCAATTGAAATAAATGCATTGAATTGTAATGCTAATGTATCGGCAACGTCATGTTACGAGGAATAGACAAACCCCTACACTCACCTTTTTCTTCTTCTTTACTTTGCCAAGAATTTGAGGATCAAAGTCTTCTAAAGATTTTTTTGATCCAGTAGCATCCTGAAATGTCGATTCATATAGGTACCTGCACTGATATTATAAAGGGGTCATGCATAATAATATTAAATGGACATCGTTTATACCATCAACTATTCAGGGGGTCTTAAAAGGCCACTTTAGCAGACTTATATTAGAGTCTCTTTTTGGGGGCAGAGTCACCAGCGTCCGTAGGAGAATACCCTTCAGCGAATCCCTACACGTGGTCCCCGGGTGGTGCTAAACAGGAGACACTAATCGCCTCCGGGTTCGATTCCCAGCGGGGGCAAATATTTTGCTCGGTTTAGTTGGTGGTAGGACTCGTTGTAAGTCCGCCTGGCAAGCTACCACCTACATATCTAAGTCTGTCGCCATAACAACTATGTTAACAGCATTGTTGTGTTCCGGCAGTTAAGAGGTATGATAGCCAGTTCCTCTGTGTAAGAAGGATTCCGGGTGAAACTCGCTTCCATCTTCGGCCTAATCATCACTTTCTATCAGTTGAGATTTGGGCCAAGAGTTCCCCGTTTTGTATAAAAAAAGTCATAATAACTTAGTAAAAAAGAAAACAGCAGCTGTATAAAAAGTGTTAGTATTTATTTATCTATCATGTATTTATTCATTTAAGTCGTACACCTAAGACTACCTACAGTACTGTATTTCCTTTCTCTTTAAAATCCATCCAAAGGTTGTCTTGAAAAGATCGCTCTTAGCGATAAGGCCGCCCATTGTGTCACCCTATGTAATGTTTACTTACTATTTTTTTTACTACTTTACAATTTTTTCTGTTACTTATATGGTGTACATAATAAAGAGTATTCTATTCTATTACTACAATTATTGGTCAAATACCTAATATCAATCAATCCCATGTGAGGAAGCTGTTTGTGATTAACTAAGCAGGGGGGCTAAAATGCCACTTTAGGAGAATATATTAGAATCATAAAATTAAACACACAACAATCTGTCAAATTCATTTTCATCTTTATCGCTCACGCAATAAGTTCCAAGATTGATTGGGAAAATTTGATAGTGACTAGTAGCGTGATGTGCTTTCTGATTCTGCTAAAGTGCCTTTTTAGACCCCCAGCCACTACTTGCAGTATAATAAGGTCATCGACCGTTTCTGTAGTGCTGAGGAGGTGGAGGATACCGTCGCATCTATACTAATATATAGCTGATGAGTTTCTTTGTTTGGTTGATCAAGCTCATATCAGGGACTACTGGTTCGAATTGACACAATTATTTTAGTCTGGGATAGCTCCTTTATCGAAGAAAGGTGAACTGCTTATTACTGCTTAATATTAGTAGGTTTACTCACACATGAACACTTGCAGCAGCTATGGCTGCGTCGGGATGAAGTCGGGAAAACCATTATGATTCCATTATTTCTTTGGTGGTGGTGTTGGTGTCCCCTTGGGTGTTTGTACTGTTTGCGGGCCATGGCCATATCTCATTTCTATAAGTTTTGCCATCTCTGGAATATGCTGTGGATATAATAATAAAATATTTAGTAATTTAGCATGTCAGGTAGAAGCTGTATTTAAATTTGTAAGTTGAGATTATTTATGTCCATCGGCAACAAATTGAGTCTAGTCTTTAACGTTGTGTTTTGTGTTTTCAGTGGTCAGGGTAGATCGATCTTTGCCTACCTGTCCGGGATTCAGAAAAACAATTATTTTACATGTAACTTTAGGTACTTACCGCAGGGCATACTTCATTTTCGCATACAGTTTGCTTTTGCTCATCCACACATTTCTGAAAGAAGACATCAATTTAAAAGTGTTGTTAAGCTAAGACTAAGACTTAAAAAACCTAAGCTAAAACGATTTTCGATATTTGATTCTTTTAGAAATCGTTTTAGCCTAGCAGGTCTTAGGTTTATCTGAGACGGTGCCTGGTTAGTGTAGTTGCTCATCTTCAGACGAATCAAAGACTGTGCTCTTGTGAAGCACCACCACAAATACCGAGATTTCTCCTTGCCTCGGCAAGTAGGTATTTTAAGCTCTTGGGTCCGGCTGTCATTCGCAGATATTTGGCAGTCGTTAGGGACGAGTCAGAAAGCAAGAAATCTGACAGCAGTACCTCCGAGAAATATAGTGTTAGCTAGTTACTGGTTTGTGGAGGACAGAAAGCCAGTCTCTTCGGTTAGGTAGGAGGCCGACCCCAACACATTCGGGGAAAGGCTCGGCAGATTGAACGACTTACCCGTGAGCAAATGTATTGCGGAGGTACAGGTACTCGCGTAGGTTTCCTAGCTGGCAGACATGGTGGGTTATGAAAGCATCGCGTTGGTACAGTACAAGGGGCTGATGGGCGAGCCGGCCAGTAGCATGGCATTAGGTAAGGGAACCAAGATGAGGGCGGGATGCATGGAGGATTGTGGTGACAGGTTCTAGCTGCTATTGGCTGGGGGACGAAGAAAAATCGTTAATAAAAATAAATATGTCTGCCTTTTTAGGGTTCCGTAGTCCTGATAACCGAGGTTATAGTTTCGTCATGTCCGTGTCTGTCTCCGAGGTTTTGCTAAGATATCCTTAGTACTATAAAGCTGTAATTTTGGAGGGGTGTGTACTTATATCAATTACGTCGACGTGTGAAGTGGTGAAATAAAATTTTGGAAAAAAATATATTTTTAAGGTTAGCTCCGCTACATGTGAAGTGGGGATAAATTTTTTTTTCGTCGTCTACCCCCACACAATGGGGTAAACGACGAAAAAAATTAGAGTAGAAAATTGAATACCTAGGCATAAAATGACTTAGGGTATGCTATTACTAGATTTCGATTTAATGCTCCATTTACGAAAAATATACTGTAAATTGCAAATTTTTGTTCCAGTAGTCCCCCCCCTCCTCTTAAAGTTAAACTAGGTACTAGCTTGAAAAATCTGGGAAAATTCATGAAACATAGTAAGTACATTCAATTAACTTTAAAGAAAAAATATAGCGGTTAAGATAACTTTATTAGTTTAGCAGTAATAGTCGTTGAACTTGGGTTTTGGTTATTTTTTGCATTCTTACAATAAATTTTAATCTTTAAAATGAAGTAGTTGCTTGTTTTTAGAGGGTATATAACAGAATCGTTTTATATTGTGATAACGGGCTACCTACTACGGAACCCTGCACTGCGCGTGGTCCAAGACGTACTTGGCCGGCTTTTTCTTCTACCTTTCGAGCGGTGAAAGCAGGCCCGGACTGGCCATAGGGCAATTCGGGCCAATGCTCGAGGGGCCGGATGCCCAGTGGGCCGGTGCGGCCGATTAGCGGTCGACTTTCTTTTGCTATTTAAAAAAAAAACATCGCAATACATCGATAAGAATAACGTCCTCTACCGTTAAGTTGAAGCTGGATACGAGACCAGGTTTAGGGGCCCACTTTCAGATGTCCAAAAGCACACTTTTTAACGTGGTCTTCAAAGTCGTTCATTTTGGTTTGATTGGGCTCAAAATTACTTAAATAGGCACATCTGAGAAATTTTGGGCTTAAGTAGGTACCTCTAAATCTGTTGACTTTGAAGACCATGATTTGGACAATTTTTAAAAGGATGTTCATTGCGTATAAAATATATTCGCGGACGAAGCGGAAGATGGAAGAACGAATTTTGGCAAAAGTCACATTGTTTCATAAAAGTACCCGAAACGGATCACAAGTTTCCGACGTAATGACGACGTTGTTTTCCATCTTCGCCAGTTTTATTAAACACTTGACGGAAACCCCTGATTATAAAAAAAAAATTATTAATACTTCCTTGAATAACTCATTAAATGAGGATGTTTTGAAAAAAATTGTTAGCTCAGTGACATAGTATTTTTTTTTTATATCGCCACTTTTTATGGCGTTGATCGATGATGAAACAAGAATTGGTTTAGTTACAACATTGTAATAATAGGTTATTTTACTGGAAAAATCTAATTAATTCGCCAAATAGGTTTCCAGAAATGATTGGACCTGTTTTTCAAAATCCATTCGGATGAAAAACAGGGTTATAACACTGTTGCGCAGAAGAAATGTAATTTGCCCTAATCAAACTTCAAAAAATTGTCCAACTCAGAGTTTTCAAAGTCTTCATATTTGGGCCTACCATGTCTTCGTCCGATTTGCCTATTTAGGTAATTTTGCGTAAGCTACATCCGATCAAATCTAAATGTAAGGATCTGAAGATCAAAGTGCCTTTTTTGATAATCCGAAAGTGGGCTCTCAACACGGGACTCGTATTTTTTTTATTTTCGGTATTCTCTAAGCAAACACCTATCAAGCTATCATCTGTTCGCCCTAAGCATGTGTAGGGTTACTCGAAAACTTTAAGTCGAAGTAGTTTTCATTTGAAAGGATATTGCTATGCGTCCATATATCGTTCGCCAAACCAACAGAGACTTGAATTTAATTTCTGCGTTCGACATAATGCATAATATCTTATCTCAGTCGAATGAGATAAGATTAAAATCACGGACACTTCTGAAAATTTACAAAAATCCAAAATACATTCGGGTTTTGAGATCACAATTAGGCCAATAGAAAGTGCCAGACCTTACATATTTTTTCACTTACAAAATATGTGGCATAGAGTAGTGTTAGAATATTATTATATTATACACCAACGTAGGTAACTTAGGCCGACGGCCGATTTCCAGGTATCAGTTTCTGATTTTATGTGTGTTTTATAGTAGGTACGAGTGAGATTCATCACAAGACTAATTTGGGCAAAGTTCATTTACTAAGTGAAAATATCGAATTCTACTCTGGCCTTCGGCCCAAGCTAGCAGGTATGCCTATGTTAAAAGTACATAGGTACTGTCACTATTCTATCCCACACATTTTGTGCCAAAATGTCATGCATCAATTCATCGACTATCAGTGTCCAGACCACGCGCTTCCGGCACCGAGTAGTTTTCCTCACTCTTGAGAAAGGCTTAACCTACCGGGCCTTTAAAATGCCCAGGCCGATTTCCGGTCCCAGTCCAGCCCTGGGTGAAAGGATAGTGAACATGGGACGCTATCACGGTTTGAAAATAAGAAACTTTTTCCTATAGGTAATAAGACAATTACTTGATAGTGATTGTTTTCTTACTGTACTATTATAAAACAAAGTCCTCCGCAGCGTCTGTCTGTTCGCGATAAATTCAAAAACTACTGCACTGATTTTCATGCTGTTTTCACCAATATATAGAGTGGTTACCGAAGGAGGTTTCAGTACAT
This sequence comes from Ceramica pisi, assembly GCA_963859965.1. NCBI lineage: Eukaryota > Metazoa > Arthropoda > Insecta > Lepidoptera > Noctuidae > Ceramica > Ceramica pisi. Next base: position 15,024,431 of record OY982539.1, on the reverse strand, counting down.
AATTTTTCAAGCGGGCTAAACCGCGGGGATTAGATAGCGTGATATAAAGAAGACATACTTTTTTCAGTACGCAACTGGAACGCGGTGTTAATTCGACCCTTGGTTCTTCGAATACTGGTTTGCGATTTAGTTTAATCTGAAATTGAAATTGAATTTTTAAAACCAGTATTAGGTATGTATACTTAAGTACTTTGAAATAAAACTTTCATAATCAAACTAATCATTCAAACCTTGAGGCCATAACATTTAGTGCAATCCGGTACGCACTTGTGAGGGGCACAGCATAAACTGCACTGCGGATAATCACAAAAAAACAAGTACAATTATTATTAATAACAAATAAAAATAAGTACAATAAATTATTAGTAACAAATAAAAAAGCCTTTTTAAAGTTTATTGCTGACCTTGCACGGAGCACTTAGCCTGCAACATGTAGAACTCTGGGAAAATAAATTGAAAAGGTAAAGGTTTAAATGAGCTCGATTTAAAATTAACATTGATCAAAAACAATCTATGATTAAAATTTGGTACTTACTATACGAGAGCAAGGTGGATCATCCTGGAAATTAAAAAAAAACTATTTTTCTTTTGTCCCACAAGGTTAAGCATAAAATAATGAATAGGAATGGGTTAGTTACCAAGAAGAAAGTTGGTGATGGATCGCAGGTTGCCGCACATGACGTGCAAGATAGTCTATAACAACCGCGGCAACGTCCTCCACACTTAAATAAAGAAACGTTATTGAAAACGAATGTAAATTTTACACTTCTATAATATTACGAAGATTGATCAACGAGTAACATCATACCTTTAATGATGCTGGTAAATCTGTGTTACTCTAAAACAGAAAAAAAAATGTTTAAACTCAAATTGTTTTTAAACTGAATTTTGCAGTCATAATTAAATGTGACCAACCTTATTTCTGCAGCAACTCTTGCTACAACATATTTGAACGATAGCTGTTTGATGGAATACAGCCTTTTCGTCGTCCTTTCGTTTAACTTTGGATGGTCTGGCTCCAACTATGGCAATATTTGACAAACCGAACAAGTTGTGTTCTCTGTCCAACCGCAGTATCGTCGACAAGTATTTGTCTTCGAAATTATTTCTTTCTTGAAGCTCAGATTCGGAAGCCTGACTACAGTTTGAACATGATGAAGTAGCTGACATACACGGTGAACTGGAAATAGTGTTATTCTTGGTAAAGTGTTGGATTGTACCTAAATGTATCTATGTATATACTGAACAGCTTCGTTCACAATGTTTTTTTCCACTGAAATTCCTTTATTTAGTTTTCATCGTTCCGTATGTTATAAGATCTTCTTTTCTTACTTTTTATTTTTACACCTGTTAATGCGTTCACTTTTCTGGAACGACATCATGTCAAGTCTAAATTTAGGAAGTGCGCGTCTTAGAATTACTTAATTCTTCAGATACATACCTAGAATCATGGCCATTCTCTTGGTCCTCAGTTAACCACTTCATTTTGGTTAGTTTTAAAACATTCGGGTTGTCACAGGGAAGGAAGTTATTTTCATCGGTCTCAGATACGTCGCTATCTTCACCCGAAGTAGTTGTTGGCTAGTATAAAGTCACTTTCAATGTATAAATGTTAATAATCAAAACAAATATTGCCAATAAACAATAGAAAAACTTGCTAACATATTGGGATGGTTCGGTTGCAGTTTGTTCTCCAGCTTTTTCCTCTAGTTCGGCTCTCTTATACGATTCAGCAAGTTCGTGAAGTGCTTTAGTTCTTTCTACTTGTATGGAATCGTCTTCGGTAATATTCTGAGACAGCATAAGATGATATTTAAATTAACTGGCAAACATTGTATCATTATTTTAGAACTCTTGAGTTGGTTATAAAATACGTAAAAGACTCACATTATCATTAAGGATAGATGTAGCGTCGAAAACATTGTTTAAAGATGCCTTTTCGTTGGGCCCGACAGTAGGACTTAGGGTCCCGCTAGGTTTGATGCCATTGACAAGACACACGTAGTTGAAATATACATTTTGATCAGAGGCGCTACTTGCCAATTTCATGATATCAGATGGAATAAAGCTGGAGGGATGATGATGGCAGTCGTGTGTGTCTGTCATTTTGATTTGAGCTTTTATGCGTAAATTCGGTGCTGTTTTGCAATCATCTGAAAAAATATAAACTAGTGTGATGCTTTTAAAGACTTCAAAAAATTAAAATTTTACTATACGAACATTGTGTTTGGTCCAAATCTTTGGTCCAAATCTTTGGTCCAAAAGTTCTTGTGAAATTATTGAAAAATTTGCATTAGCTATGCCATTTTATCTGGATTCACTGTGACATTGATTCAAACTTGACAATCGTTCTTTTACTTTATTCTTTTTGGCGTTCTCAAATCACCTCAAAAAGTATAAATACTCTATTAGGCTGGCCGCATACACACGTTTTACGTATTCGATTTCCTAATGCGGAATTTCGATTTGGAATTCCGTGAGACTAGCGCAAACGTTCGTTTTTCTTCATTCGGAATGTATACACGTCAGTATAGATAGTGATAGCGTGGTGAACGCACGACGATGGAGGACGACGATTTATTAGCAATTGCATTTCTGTTGACATTAAAGAAGAAAAAGAAACGTCGGTATTGGGTACATCCATTGAATACTCGGAGAATCTACGAGAGTCCGTTTTATCTGAAGAGAGCTAAGTTACGAGCACACCCAGATAAATTCTTTGATTTCTACAGGATGTCAATAAATTCTTTTGATGAACTTCAAAATGGCATACGTGATAAATTAATAAAGCAAAATACCTGCATGAGATTATCTTTGGATACAGAAGAAAAACTAACCATAACCTTGAGGTAAGTTCTCTTTTTACTTCTATATTTATAAAAATAACAAATCAACTAAGTATCTTGGTTAAACTTTAGGTATTTGCCATTATTATCTTCCTGTTATTGTCCTTAAGATTGTAGAACTAAAAAAGTTGCAGCTTCGGTATCCTCGGCATGTTGAAGATTAGGTGATGTGTAGTGATGACGTGGTGGTTGAAGCGGTGGCAGATGTCTAATAGAGTTAATAACCACTCTGGAATTGTTTGGGGCAGATTGATAATTAGTGGTTTTATTTTGCGAAGAAGATGAACTAAAGGTTGGCAATGGAGATTGCGTTTTATATAACATATTAGGTGAAGTTTCTGGTACAGGAATATATGAAAAAGAGGGGGAATAATCGCGGCTTGATGCCGGCGTTACTGAACGGTGACTGAAGTTATCATAACTCAGTGAAGAAGATGGAGATGAATTGTACTCAGTATTGTTTTTTTTTACCAACTACAACATTCCCAATTTAAAATCAATTTTTTGATTTTCATTCATATGTTTCATATGTGTTCTAAAGCTCAATAAAAACTTCATGTCGTCGTCTTCTACTTCTTGTGGTTTCTGATTGGCTTTCTGTTGATTTTGATGTAGGATACTGAGTATTTGGGAGGGGATATCTTTTTTGTTTCGTTTTAAACTACGTGCAGGAGGAGTTGATACAGGCGATGGAGGTTGTAATATATTTGTATGGTCATCTATTTGTTCCACGCTGTGTTCTTGCGTTTCGGATTCTTGTGAAAAATCATCGGATTGATAGTTTCCTTCGGTATTTCTTTTATCGAATACCGGTATAAGAAAATACAACAGGTCTGCATAAAAATATTTTTTAACCTTTTTAGCGGCACTGCCTGTAGGAGCGCTTTTATTTTTTTGAAAGTTTCTTCGAAAGTAGTCTCTTATGTGTGTCCATTTTTTCTTTGCCTCAGCACCTGAAATGTAATTAATATTATTTTATATCTTTTTTTCAGATTCCTGGCAACAACTGGTAAAAAAATTTTGAAGAGTTACACTTTGAATATTTGATGGGGAGCAGGACCGTATCAGCCGTAGTTAAGGAAACCTGTAAAGCAATATGGGAAGTTTTTCAACCTTTGGAAATGAAGCCACCATCATCAAAAGAACGTTGGCTAGAAATTGCCGAAAATTATTATAGAAGAACCAATTTCCCTAATTGCGTAGGTTCATAGGATGGGAAACATATTCGTTTGATTTCTCCTCTGCATAGTGGATCTGCCTTTTATAACTATAAACATTTCTACTCTGTTGTACTATTAGCAGTGGTAGATTTGGACTACCATTTTATAGCTGTAGATGTCGGTGCTTATGGCAGAGACAGCGATAGTAATATTTTTAACAACTGGAATTTTGGAAAAAAGTTAATTCAAAATCGCCTTAATATGCCTGAAGCAAGACCTCTGCCGAATACCAATGACACACCTCTACCTTTTGTGTTTCTTGGCGATGAAGCGTTTCCACTGAATAACAATTTTATGAAACCATATCCGAGAAGTAATCTCAATACCCAACGCAGAATCTTTAACTACCGCCTCAGCAGATCACGACGTGTAGTGGAATGTGCCTTCGGTATTCTCTCGAATAAATGGAGAATTTTTCACACTAGCATGACGATTCCACCAGAATTTGCAGTATTAGTAACAAAGGCTGCGTGTGTGTTACATAATTTTGTACGCAGACGAGACGGCTATCGATTTGAAGATACTCTGACACATTTCTTCGAAGATATACCTTTCCGTAGTCCACAACACAGATCCACAAACCGAGGTCGAAACATAAGAGACAATTTTGCTGAGTACTTTATGACACCGGCAGGGGAAATATCGTACCAATATAACGAGAGAATTAATAATTTACAAGAATAAATGTGGGCACTATTGTATTAAAAAGTATATAGAAAATATCTTACCTTTGTTTTCTTTGTCCACTTTAGTGCACGTGTCCCAATCCTTTATAACCTCTTTAAATACATTCTCCCAGGCCAAATCTTTGACATCTCTGTTGTGATAGTCGTTGTCATGAATATTCCACAGGCAGGGGTATTTTTCAACAGCCAATATTAATGTTTCTGCCTCACACATTATCGTGTTGCGATTCTATGCGTAACAAATACAAAGAATACGTCCGATGCGCGCGCCGCGGGCGCGATACTGAACAGAAAGTTCCGAACGTGTGCGCCGGCACAAACAAAATGTATGCAAGCGCTGCGTTCCGCATGACGTCATTAGGTTTTTTCCCGTACGTTTCTCCGAACGCGCCGGCTTGCATTCAAAACGTACGTTCGGAATTTATTCCGTACGGAAAAAAAACGAACATGTGCGTCAGTTAATATATTTTCTACTGATTCCATGTCCGAATGCGGGAAACGAATTCGGAAATCGAATACGTAAAACGTGTGTATGCGGCCAGCCTTAGTGGAGGCTATTTCAACTCGGAAAGGGATCGTCACCATTTCAACTCGAGCAGTATTCTTTGTATAAAACTCCCGACTGTAACGCGTAATCGTAGCGTAATCGCCTGGCCTTAGGACAAACGTGGCGTCGTCGTCTAGCCGTAAGCGAAGCGACGCGACGCCGAGCCGTAGCCGAGCCGATGCAATGTACAGACGCCTGCACAAAAAGCTATAATAATCTGTCAAATTTCTTAAATAGATTTTTTACTTTATCCCTACAGCAATAGGTTCGGTTAGGTTGATTGGGTTCATTTGACAGTTTCGGGTAGCTTGATATACTGGCGACTGTACCAGAGCTGCTGATCCACTTTGGTTGGGTGCGTACAAAAGGTTTGCGGTTACGGTTACGATCCCTTTCCGCAAGTTGATATGTGAGTAATGAATCAGAATCAGAAATATTTGCGTGCTGTGTCCTTTGATCGATTTTTGTATTAATTCTAAATTGCTCCAACTAATAACATCGCACCATCACAAAATCATGGTAATTATACGGTAAACAGCCTCGTCTCATAAATCAAAGGCCAGCAAACAATGGTGCCGTCATTCCAAAATCCGCGTCGGTTAATTGTATGAAATTGTTGCATTATCTGATTAGGAAGTTTTTTTTACGTGTTTTAAACAATGTTGATGCCATGGTGGGAACGAGCGGGCTACGACCTGCGGATGTTGGCGAATAGAACTGGGCGAATGGGACTGGGCAACTAGATATTAGCATTGCGTTGCATGTTGGTGGTCTCGTTATGAACTTTTGGAATTTTGTTAAGAGAAAGTGGTTTTGTGGAAAATTTTGTGTGTGGATGGAGAAAAGGTGCGGTAGAATACTGTTTGAGCACATTTAAATTGGTGAATACTGTCGTAATATGGAGTGATTACTGAGATCATGATTAGATATTTGAGAAGTAGGTATAGAAGAACAAGATAGATAACGACCTCAAACAAATTCGGATCGGGGCAAGGGAATGATGGTGATGAAATACTATTTGTTTTAAGATCCTATGTCCCCTAGCTGGGGCAGATGGCGTCCAGAGTAGCCCTCTATCGCGAGCGGTCTAGAGCATCACGCTTTACCTCGCTCTACGTCAATCCGATGCTCGTCGCTTCTGCCAAGACAGCGCGACGCCAGGGCAACCTTTCCATTTTCCTTGAGGATTCCAGTCCATAGCTTGTTTAGTAATGTGATCGGAATCCCTCGAAAGCGTATGACCAATCCATCCATGTACATACTTACACCTCTTGATCTGGCGGTCGATCGGGCTCTCCTGGCATTTCTCCAATGCATTCCGGATGATCTCGGGCCAGTAAGTTCCGAGGAGGCGACGAAGACATCGGTTGACGATGCCCTGGATTTCACGGAAGATTTCCATTGTTACCTGCCACGTTACGCAAATACGCACCCATAAAGCAGCACGGTTTTACCATATACCCCGTGATTTTTTCATGAAATACAAGCCACAGGAATATTATTATTTCTCAAAACACTTCCTTTCTTACATACCTAAAGCTCTAGCTAGCAACAGGTGATAAAAAGTGGAATACGGAAACAGATCCAGTTATAATCGGGTCTTCTATTTCTGGGAAAGAAGACATTGTTCAGAGTCCAGTATCCGTGGCCCAGATGTGAACGACACCAGAGCCCGCAAAAAAATAATACAATAAGAGTATAAAAACTGATTTTGCAAAGATTACACGGACACGCTTCGTTCGCGCCTCGGCTTGCGAACCGTATTCTATGTCCGAACCTTTGGAGATTTTGATCGCTGAATGTTTTAATAGATCGTATATATACTGTTAGGTAGTAAAATTCTTAAATTATGAGCAGTAATTTATCACCATCACTACTTTCAATAGTAGATAATTTAATTAGATAACAATGTACCTATATACTGATGAGTGCTCATAATTTTTGTCCTACAAATAAAAAAAGCAATGAAAAGTAAAAATGACATACCTACCTGCGCACGAATGTGTCTAAACCGTGGGAAAATGGCAGAAGTATTGGGGTCGTGAAAATTATAAGCACCAAAGGGCAACAAAAAAAAAAAAAAAATTGCCAACTAGAAAACTAGTCCACATTTGAGTTGATTAAATACCCAAAATCTATACAGTGTATCTAGTTACTTTGTATTGTGCGTGAACTAATGTCCATATAATAATGAATACCTAGGTGTAAATGCCTGCACCAATCTGAAGCAAACGTTTGTAGCGGTGAATCATTTTATTGTCAGTGGTCGGCAACAGTTTTCAAATTGTTTCTAGAAACGTGATCTATAGAGTGCCAATTCTACTAATTTTCAAATTCGCATCTCAATCGCAATCTGTCAAAAATTTATGAAAATTAAGGCTTTTTTAACAGTTTGTGATTAACATGCGAATGCAAAAGTTGTTTACAAAGTAGTAGAATTGGCCCTGTGATCACAGATTCACAGTTCATTTCTGATACTTACCTACTGGTAATCATTATCAGCAGTAAAGTAATTTTAGCTACGCATTATAGGATCCATAATTCTTTCTACTAACAATGTTGCATCTAAAAGGAATGATGTTAGAGGTCTTTTTCAAATTATTAAGTAGTTTTATTATTGCGATAGCTGCTTGTTATTTAAAAGTGAGTCTTCGATAATTATTCGCTTCTTTCATTGTGTCTTCCAGCAGACATCTATGAATAAATGAGTACCTATTTGTTTTTTACGCAAAAATCTGTGAAATCGTAATCAAAAATAACCGCGGTAACAATAGATAGCCACTACCAAAGATTCACAACCCCGGACCCATGCCGGTCGAAATGGAGGCTCTGTACCGTATCATTTTCGTAGTGGCCCATTCAGCGATGCCGACATACCATCAACATTTTTCTGACGGCGATAAATATATTTTATAGGAAAATTGTGTGGAACGTTTAGTGAAAATCGTGATCAATTTATTGATTTTTGTTGATAATTTAATTGTAAATTTTAATAAAATTACTATGGCCAACAAGGTGTGTGTTTATGTGCTGTTTTTCTGTATTCTCCAATGGACTGATGCACAATTTGGAAGTAAGTATATTTTAATTATTCCATTATGGATTTTTTGGAACTTCTGTCTATGGATTTTTTGGAACTTCTGTCTTCTATCTTCGGTATATGGTCGTCTTGAATTTCCAGTGTTTTAGTTACATAGGTACATGCGATCTTAATTCTAATGTTAACTTTGTGGGGTTCATGTTCTGTGTTTGAACCCTTCATTTGTATGCTAATTTTAATTGCACTGTGCTCGCGTTGATAACAAAGAGCATCATTGTTTATAACGTTACTCTAGTTTAATGGCACATAGGTAGGTTCGAAATTGTCAAAAAAACTAATAGTGTGACTGAATAAAAGGTCATCGTCATAATATACGTAGGGGAGGTGGGCCCAAAACGGGTACGCTAAGGGATATGTACAATAAAAAAGTCCTAGAAAAGAAAATTAAAACTTCTAATTTTACTTTTTAAATATGTAATTAATAAAGATTCTAAAATAAGAACAAACATAAACATTTTCTTCATAATTCGATAAAAAAACAAAAAACAAAAAAAACCTTCAAACTACTCGTTTTGCCCCCATGGGGTGCCTAATACGGGTACGGCGTTTGGGCATAACGGGTATAGGGTACTTATCGAGATCAATGGACACTAAAAGGAAATTTTGTTAATTAACTAATTCTATATTAAGACTTAAGTCTTCATTTTCATTGCAGTCTTCATTATTAAACTTATTGTACTTTCTGTGTTCATCATTCATCATAAATCAACTTTAACGTCTCAGTTATTAACTATAAAATTAAAGTGATTCCTGACAGCCGTCACAGTAATAGGAACCTCTACCAGAATAATTTGTGCACGTCTCGTGGGCCCACATTTGACAATAGTCACATTTGTTTGATCCAGTCCTCTATAAGCAGGTACCCGATTTACCCCTACCCGTTTTGCCCAAGAGCACGTTTTAGTTTTTACACTTCGTAACCGTAAAATTTAAACAAAGGTAGCAACAGTTTTCGAAGATAAAATAGCACAATACTAGCACGATCATAACGTAAAACTTTTGAGGACATATCATACACCATTTTTAAGTAAACACAACTATTCCAAACCAATATTTTTTAGTGGAAATAGCAAAAAAACATTTTTGTATCTTAACTTGAAAGCGCTTGTATCACTGTAGCGAGCCGACTGCATGTGATTGGTTGATGCTCGAGACACCGCACTGCACTCACACATTTGCAATTTTACTTACGGCGCGCAAATTTAAAAGCCTACCCGCTTTAGGCGGGGTACCTGTTTTAGGCCCACTTCCCCTACCTGTCTAGTAGATACTCGTGGAATTTAATAATGAGCTACTTAGCTGAATGATATCCCCGGTCAAATTTACTTTTTTCACTATTATGGAGTCTCTCGTTTGACCACAGTCTCATCAGATTTTTTAAATCTACTTTTTGATTTTTTTTTAATACTTTCCTGTTCTTAGCATTTTCCACACATACCTATTGAAGCAATCAAAGGTAATGCTACCATGATTTTCGTATCATAAGTACTTATACATCGAATGATTTAAAAGAGTGTCCGTGAAGTTTCCTGCACGTTCTTCTTCATAGAAGTCTACGCTTTGGAACGTGCAAATAGCTTCATGTTTTTGACTGACCAACCTTGAAAAATTAAAAGCCTGTAAATGGTTTATTTGAAATAAATGCTGTGAATCTTTAATCTTGAATCTTGATGAAAAACAATGAAGTCGCCGACGATGGAGTAGGTAGGTACCGACGCTTGTCTAAAAGTAACCTATTCATTTTTTTCTTAATAGCCCCCATGTTGTACTTAGGTACAGCAAACACAGACGCCAACAGGGAATTTCATTTAACTAACAATAACTAATTAACTAGAGACAATCCACATACATCTCATCTGCCTAGCCTTTTCCCAACTACATTGGGTTCGGCTTCCAGTCAATTCGGATTCAGCTGAATACTAGTTTTTTACGAGTAGCGGTTGCCTACCAGACCACCACAACCCATTAACTGAGTAACACGATACTTCTTGGCAAGACTGGAGTCAGATTTATGGCTTCTGACAATCCGTAACCACTGCCAAAGATCTATAAATGACAGCCGGGACCAACGGCTTAACGTGCTCTCCGAGGCACGGAGGACACTCGGTATGTTTAAATGGTCACCCATCCACGGACCAACCTTGGCAAGCGTTGCTTAACTGTAAAGATCGACCCGTGCGGCAGTTATTATTTAGCCACGAGCTCTTCTCCTCATCATTCAGAGACAATCCACAGACGCCACTGCTAATGGATATCCAATCGTGGTAAAGTAAAATAGATATGAAAAGTATCTATGATTGAACTCTATCCACGCCAGTTTTTGCGTTTCACATCTTCGAGCTCACCCAACTTAAGTAGGAAGGTAACCGAAAACATAACATCATCATATCCTTCAACCATCATCGTTATTTTTCATCAATTAAAATACAGTAAGTACCTATGATTTCATACATGTGACTCTAATTAATTAGGTTCCTAATAGCTACCTCCTTTGTAGCCATATTATGTTTCACAACCTATTCGTCGTTATTTGGCCTTCTAGGAATATCAAAGAAGATAAACTTTGTTAGTTTGCTCTTATCATCCACAATCAAGGGTGCAGGACTATTTTCAGGATTTTTATATTCATCACCCCTCTCCGAATAGTTTTCTTATGGCCCTTCATAATGAGATAGATCGGAAAAATCATCGGCAATTCTTGTCGAATCGAAGCTCCAAAGTCTTGCGCATCGACGCCGAGATGCTAGAGCTTTTCGGTTTTCTATCAGTTTAATTTGGGGAGTCTGCAACGGAATGGCATTGATTAATTCCGCCAAGCCTGTTCCATCATGAGACCAGAGCAGAAAACGTACGGCGATGCGCCACCAGTACCTACCTACATACCATCCACACGCACGAAACGTTTTGGGAACACATTTATTGTGAGTAGGTTTAGCTATGGAGTTGAATTCTCTGCCAGAGAACCTAGGAGTCGATAACTCAAGAGTGAATAAGGTCCTTCTAGGCAAGCGTGCTCCATTTTCAATCACGTTATCGCTTACCAACAGGTGAGATTCTGGTCAAACGTGTGCCCTTTAATAGTTAGAAAAAGATAGCACTAACTCTGTCGATTTCTGCAGAAAATCCGGACAGCTGAAAAGAGGAAGAAAAAGAAATTCCCCACACACATGTGCACATTCATACTTACTTAAAACTTTCTTCAAGACATGTTCCTCAATCATTTGATCTGCATCACATAAGATGACGATAACCGATTTCTACAGAACCGTTCTGGCACCATGGTCTATTTCAGAAATTCTACCAACGACCTCATTCAGTCATTGGTTTCGTTCTATCCATTCGTAATATAAGTATTCCATTTCGTAATATCCATTCACCGCGGCCCTGGAACGCAACGGGCATTCGGAGGAACACAGATGAGTTTAAGTCAGTAAGGGAGTGTCATCCCTTCTGCGCCGCCCAGACCGGAGGAGTCATTTGATGAATTCTCTTAAAAAACAAAATTTCCGATAGCTTAAAAAAAGTATCTACTTACATAATTATCATCATTTAAGTAAAGGATATACCTATTTTCTACACACGGTCTTAAGTATTACGCAATATGTTTGTTTCCACATCCCTACCACCATGTCATGTAATTTGAACAAATGATGCACCCAATAATTGCAGGCGACTGGTAACACAAAGGCTAGCCTCGATCAGGGCACACAGTTAAATGATAACATCATTTGTATCAAGGACGTTTTGACGGTGAATTACCAGCGCATTATGATGCTGCTGGTTTTTATGTCGATTTAGTGGAAATATGGGAAGGTAACTAAAGGTAAAAGGAAGGAAGGCAAAGGTAACTACAGGGTTACTTTACTTAGCACACAGAGGGGCCCGAAAGGGCGGACGCCTGCCTGAGTCGCGGGACTATTCGAAAGAGATACCGTGGCTCCGGAACACAAAGGGCACATGAAGGGACATGGATGGGTTTTAGTCAGTAGAAGTCTGACACTCCCTCCCGCTCCGCCCAGAGCGGGGGAAGTCATTGGATGATTTCCCATCCCAAAAAAAAAAACAAGGATTACTTATAATTCGACGTATATCCGCCAGGTGCTGATAGGGGGGCTGAAATGCAACAAATTCAACCCCACATAATATTATGTATGGGCGAAATTCAATAGTTTGCGAGATATTTGAATTTTAAGGATTTTCGATATGTTATGCCCAAAATTTGACATTTAATTCCAAATATGAAGAAAAATATTTATGAAAAGGATACCATTAGAAAGTGATATTCTGGCTGGCACTTCAATTACCTAAGCCCTGGACATAATTAAAAGTACTTAATTCAAGAAAATTATTAAAATGGTGAGTGATTTAACAATAAAACTTTCCAATTTCAGTATAGGTTCAACATTTTTTCAAGATTACCTACTTACTCTTGAAAAAATGTTGTTTCATTCAAAAAGGAATTCTAATGAAGGAAGGTACCTACTCAATCGTACAAATATCTAAAACAACTTGCTTATTTTGTAAGGTTTCCAAAAAGGTATAAAAGTTACTAAAGTTAAAGATACCAAGGTACCCAATTCGTGACATGGAATGAGTTTGAATGGGGAGAGAAACTCATTATTTTTTAGTTTAGTAGAATCTTTGCTAAAACATCCGATTTTACCAACGAAATTCTTCGTGATGGGGCAGAGACCTAACCTAACCTAACCCGGGATTTCGGGATTATCAAAAGTCAATCTCGAGATCCCGGGATAGTCCCGGGATTGTATAGGTAATGGAAACCAGGTAACAAAAAGACAAAAAAACCTATCAAATTCAATTTTTTATTTAACATTTAGTTTTAGGAGGACATACCTACCTACATTTTTTTTTCTACACATTGTCATTTTTATAATCTATTTGATTGTGTATTTTTGAAATGGATGTTTACTTTTTAAAGTAATCTAAATGTATATATAATTATGTATTAAGTACTTATTTTATTTTAATTCATTATTTTGACATGAATACTCACTCTGTAAAGTATTATTATTATTTTTTATTTTAATTATGTTCAAACAATTAAAAAAAAAAAAAATACGTCTACTCAAATCTGTATGGTACTTTCCTCAAAATACCACTTCAGACATTAACCTACATGATTCTCATATGATTTGAGTGTTTCTTCTCAGAGCAGTCAGCTAAGAAACACCGGCCTCATCTATCTATCTATCTTCTTCTATATCTTCTATACCTACTTATAATAAATCTGTAGAGAGGTCAATTCTGTACATTAAATATATTTCCAAAATAACTATCAGGGGGTGTTTAGGGATCGATACTGATGCCAAAAATGCAATCAGTAAAATTTTTGTCTGTCTGTCTGTCTGTCTGTATAACCGTTATAGAAACAAAAACTACTCGACGGATTTTAACGAAACTTGGTACAACTATTCTTCATACTCCTGAGCTGGTTATAGTATACTTTTCATCACGCTACAATCAATAGGAGCCGAGCAGTGATGGGAAATGTTGGGAAAACGGGAGAAGTTACTCCATTTTTTAAGCTTCCGTCGCGTGTGCAACCTTAATGCTTAAAGCTACACAGAAATAATGTATGACGGAAATGTTCTCCTTCAAATTATAAAAAAAAATATCCCACGACAGCATATGTAGCTTTTATGATTGACTCACAATAACACGTGTAACTCCCGATAGCTTAGCAGTTCGAAGCTTTCTGATTATATCTGTCTACTCTTACGTTTATAACACTCTCAGTCATCCCATTCTTTTTTATGGAATAGTTAATAATGTTCATTAAAAAAGTTAGCATTATTAACTATTCCATAAAAAAGAATCATAGAAATCGGTATAGAAACACCAAAGTTATACATGAAATACGCTAATAATAAGCCATCGCGCGTGAATACTGATTCATGCTGGTCGATGAACAAGAAGTCACTAATTACCCGATAGAATTTTTAAATTCTTTAAATATGCCCGGACTTCCTTCTCACGAATTTTTTTTAAAAATTGGCATTCCGATTATTCTGCTCCGAAATTAAAGACTACCACAACTTTGCAATGGAACTCGGCTAAAAGTAACCCAGTTGCAACAAAATATAATCGAGACTCAAATTTTAACAGGTTGCGGTGCAGGTGAAATCGTCTTTATTCCCAGAATTCCCATAATACCAAATAATTTTCCATTCCAATTTAAAAGAACGCAATTCCAAGTATCGGTGTCTTATGCAATGACAATTAATAAGGCTCAAGGGCAGACTTTTCGTATTGCTGGATGGAGTAGATCTCGGTGTCAGTTGTTTCTCGCATGGTCGTGGTACGTCGCTCTTTCCCGGGTTAGCAGTTTTAGAAATCTTTATGTTCACGTGCCGGATGGGTCAACTTCCAACATAGTTTACCCGGAAGCTTTGCGCTGAAGTATTTTCGTTCTATAGGTACTTAAGCCTCATGTGAACGTGGTCTAAACAATATTACCAATACATTAACTTAATAACACACAAGGAGTTACACGCTGACGGAGTCGCGGGCACAGCTAAGTATTAAACAATAATATTGTGCGGTTCCGTATTGCGATATTTTTCAACAGTATTGTAGATTGACATATTATATTTCTCTACTACTAAAATACGAAAGTTAATTAATCTGCCTGTTACATCAAAACCACTGAACCGTGAGGAAGGACATAGGCTACTTTTTTTTACGAAAAACGACAGAAACGCGGACGAAGTCGCGGGCAAAAGCTAGTCTAGTTTATAATGACAATTAAAGATTTACTTGTAAAAATGTAATTTACAACCTACTTACAAAATAAATATCCTTTATCATTAAGTTTTAAATCTTCAAAAAGGCGGCTAAAACAAAATTATACTTTCTTTTCTATATCTATCTATCTTCTATCTATCTATCTATCTTCTATACTTATAATAAATCTGTAGAGAGGTCAATTTTGTACATGAAATATATTTCCAAAATAACTATCAGGGGGTGATTAGGGATTGATACTGATGCCAAAAATGCAATCCGTACAATTTTTGTCTGTCTGTCTGTCGGTCTGTCTGTCTGTCTGTCTGTATAACCGTTATAGAAACAAAAACTACTCGACGGATTTTAATGAAACTAGGTACAATTATTATTCATACTCCTGAGCAGGTTATAGTATACTTTTCATCACGCTACAATCAATAGGAGCAGAGCAGTGAAGGGAAATGTTGGGAAAACGGGAGAAGTTACTCCATTTTTTAAGCTTCCGTCGCGTGTGCAACCTTAATGGTGAAAGCTACACAGAAATCATGTATGACGGAATTGTTCTCCTTAAAATTATATAAAAAATATCCAACGACAGCATATGTCAGTCTTTTATGATTGACGAACAATAACACGTGTAACTCCCGATAGCTTAGCAGTTCGAAGCTTTCTGATTGTATTTGTCTACTCTTACGTTTATAAAACTCTCAGTCGTCCCTAATTAACATTAATAAAAGTTAACATTATTAACTATTCCATAAAAAAAGAATCATAGAAATCGGTATAGAAACACCAAAGTTATACATGAAATACGCTAATAACAAGCCATCGCGCGTGAATACTGAATCATGCTATAAGGACTAGCTTGGCGCCTAGAGGCTAGCGAGTAGCTTCGGAAAAAGGCTTACGACAGTTTGCAATATCCTTTAATAATTATAATGTCGAGGGGAAGATGGTTATAATTTCGCTTTACACCAAACGAGTAATATTATAAATGTGAAAGTTTGGTTGTCTATTACTCAATCACGCCAGAACGGCTTAACGGATCTTAATGAAATTTAGAACAAAGATAGATTATAGGCTGGAATAGCACATAAGCTACTTTTCATCCCGGGAATATGTTCCCTAGGGATCACGCGGGCGAAGCCGCTGGCAGAAGCTTGTTACAAAATAAACGTTTCACGCACATTTTTATTGACTTATTTAAAAACTGTATCAATCCCGAAAATCCCGGGATTCATTGAAATCGATCCCGAAAATTTCGGGACTAAAATGTGACCGGTATCCCGGTCACATTTCCGGTCGAATCCTCTAGGTGGAGAGTACCTACACGGCGTCTGCTATCTTACTATTAACCAATCTCTCAACGGGTTAATTCGTTATCGATAATTATTTTTAATTCTTGTTTCTGTTTGTTATATTTTATTAAAATAAATAAGCATTAGCAATTTCTGATTTATATTTTTAATTTACTTGAACTTAATTGAAGTAGATATAGATACCAGCTACAATATCATTTTCTAATATTAGGTACCCATTCCAAATGTAGTTTTTCTTTTTATTTGGGATTAAATGTCAAATTTTGGGTTAAAATCGGAAAAACCCTAAAACTCTATTACAGGTATCTCGAAAACGATTGAATTTCGGTCACACATAATCATATATGGGAGTTTAATTTATTTGTTGCATTTTAGCCCCTTATTAGCAGGTGCTAATAAGGGGCTAAAATGCAACAAATAAATTGGAATAAATTAGGTGGTTAATATACTTCGAATTACAAGTAACCCTGTATAAGGCTTAGATAACTACGTACCTACTCCCTTACAACATTTCTTTTTGTTGCTTAGGAACAGGCAGGTAGGTACTGCATCGACATAAAAAGTAATACCTACATAAGTTTATGATAACTAGACATATTGTACCTACTTAGTATGAGGTTTAAGAAATGAATTAAGTTATTTCATTACTCAAGTTTCTGGTAATCTTTTCAGGTATAGGTCTAAGCGTTGGAATGGGAGGAATCAAGGAAGACGACGTTCTTTTAAGCATAAGGGTAAGTTTATAAGCGTGTATTCCGTCCACTAACGCCGCCAATCGTTTTTTATTAATTGTGGTAAATTTAAGACACGCAGATAAAAAAACGCTCTGTAGTGTTCTGAAGAAATGTATCTATTATTTTTTGAGAGCTATTTTTAATACATAACTCATGGCCAAAACGGTAATTATTGCTAAAAGTGGCCACTTTTAGCAAAAATATCGACTTTGGCAACTATTTATGTTCTAAAGTACAAAACATAACACTCAAAAAATAATGAATACATTTCTTCAGAACACTACAGAGTGGTTTTTTATCTACGTGTCTAAAATTTACCACATTAATAAAAAACGATTGGCGGCGCTAGTGGACGGAATACGCCCTCTTAAAACAACCACGTAGCACTTTAACTTCTCAAATGCACCCTTATGGCTATTCAAACTATTTCAAACATTTACCGATAGCTGATCTTCAGTTTGTAAAGTCCTATATTGCGATTTAGTTGCTATATTATAGGTACTTAGTGGCTATATCCAGCTCTATTACAGTTGGTATTTTCCTACCTATGCGCCTTGTCAGGAGGAATATTATTTTCGTGCTAATTGGCGTATGAGCTAAAGAAGATGATTCCATACATTTAAGTCGGTACAATCGCCAGCACATAATGCTATCAGAAACTGTCAAATTTTCCTAATCAACCTTGAACCTAATGCTAAAAGCGACAAAGTTGAAAATCTGTTAAAGAAATTTGACAGATTGTTGCAGCCTTACAGCTCAATATTCTGCCGGTCGATTCTGTCGACATCTCACCGTGATCACTTAGGTGGAGTGAACGACAAGTGAGCGGTCATTTCATCTTGTTTGTATGGTTTGACAGCTCATTTCGTGATCACATCGACATGTTTACAGAATCGCACTGCTACCGTCTGTACCTACATAATTATGAGGACGTTTGACTAGCACGTCAGCAAGCTTAAATTATGAGGACGTTTGACTAGCACGTCAGCAAGCTTAAATTATGAGGACGTTTGACTAGCACGTCAGCAAGCTTAAATTATGAGGACGTTTGACTAGCACGTCAGCAAGCTTAAATTATGAGGACGTTTGACTAGCACGTCAGCAAGCTTAAATTATGAGGACGTTTGACTAGCACGTCAGCAAGCTTAAATTATGAGGACGTTTGACTAGCACGTCAGCAAGCTTAAATTATGAGGACGTTTGACTAGCACGTCAGCAAGCTTAAATTATGAGGACGTTTGACTAGCACGTCAGCAAGCTTAAATTATGAGGACGTTTGACTAGCACGTCAGCAAGCTTAAATTATGAGGACGTTTGACTAGCACGTCAGCAAGCTTAAATTATGAGGACGTTTGACTAGCACGTCAGCAAGCTTAAATTATGAGGACGTTTGACTAGCACGTCAGCAAGCTTAAATTATGAGGACGTTTGACTAGCACGTCAGCAAGCTTAAATTATGAGGACGTTTGACTAGCACGTCAGCAAGCTTAAATTATGAGGACGTTTGACTAGCACGTCAGCAAGCTTAAATTATGAGGACGTTTGACTAGCACGTCAGCAAGCTTAAATTATGAGGACGTTTGACTAGCACGTCAGCAAGCTTAAATTCACCTACCATGTTCATTAGATACTTGTTGTATTAGTCGAGAGCTGAGAATATAACCTACTTCCCATATGATGAGCACATTATCTATTCTACTTTGGGTCATAAACTCGGCTCTGAAATCACAATACCTACAGAAATTGTGATGCTTATTTTTATTACAGAGTCCATGTCCACAAAATACAACATGCGTTCCTGTCAGCTCGTGTCCAATTCTAGAAGACCTTATGGACTTCTCATGTTTCTCATCTGATAAGTGAGTAATTAGCTAATTATACTTTCCTAAAACATGCCTGTGTATTCCTTAATGATATCAGGAGGCAATGGTGTAGTAGGTACACAGCTTTTAACGGGCATGGTTCTGACTCTGACAGCTGCTGAAAAAATCCATATGAAAAAAATTCGGGTCGACTTGATACCGACCACTTCTTTTTTTTTGACAATTAATACCTCGTGTCTAAGCCCAGATACGACCTGGGGATCAAGCCCAACACCCAACCCAATTTAGTTTAATGCAGTTTGGGCAGCCACTAGATTTGACTAGATAAAGGAAGAAAGAGAAAATAACGGCGGACACTCACTGTCCGCCGTAATTTTTTCTTTACGTTTTCCAATAAAGCCACTTCCGTGAGAATATTATCAAAAAATACTTTCCTGAAAATTGCATCAAAATAACAAAACACCAGCTAAGTGTCTTGTATGGGAGCCCCCTTTAAATATTTATTTTATTATTTACTAGCTGACCCGTGCAACGTCGTCTGCGTAACATTTTTCATTACTGCTCCGCTCCTGTTAGTCTTAGCATGATGATATATAACCTATAGCCTTCCTCGATAAATGGGCTATCCAACACTGAAAGAATTTTTCAAATCGGATCAGTAGTTCCTGAGATTAGCGCGTTCAACCAAACAAACAAACAAACAAACTCTTCTGCTTTATAATATTAGTATAGATAATATATATATATAGTATAGATCGGAATTGAAATACATATTCTGTGAAAATATGAACTGACTACGTATTACGGTTCTTGAGATACAGCCCACTGACAGACAGACGAACGAAGGGACGGACAACGTAGGTTTAGTAATAGGGTTCCATTGGTAACACTTTGGGTAAGGATCCCTCAAAATCAAACATAAGAAACCACATTTGTTTTCAGTCCTCTTTTATTAAATTTTGTATTTCCTGTCGTAGATATTTCCACCGCCTCAACCAGTTGATATGCGGTAACGCAGGCGATGAGGACTACGTCTGCTGTCCCTCCTGCGATTGCGGGAAGGTTTTCCAGGATGGACAAGACAAGTGCGGTCAGAGCATGGTACGAGGCGTCGAGTACAACGGACTGGGAAGCCAACCTTGGACTGCAAGAGTTGGATTTACGCGTAAGTTATAGATTCAAGCTATTCGAAGAGCGTTGGACTCTTCGTTTCAGACGTTTATGAAATTAATTTGAAATGTCTCTTGGAGGAAGCCAACAGACGTTCATCAACATCATCAGCCTAAAACAGTCCACTGCTGGACATAGGCCTCTCCAAGTGCACGCCATTCGGCTCGATCACCGACAACTGTCATCCAGCTGCTACCAGCCCTGCGAAGGTCGTCGCTCCACCTAGCCTGAGGGCGTCCTAACAGTAGACGTGATTTGGCTCAAATAGTGAATGATGATGACTGTTTGCAACTAAATATTATTGTGAAAGTCATTTTTTTGGGTGCGTTCATAAACATACAAAGTCGCATACACAAACAGCCAGGGCCGGAACAAGCGAACAACTCTCTGTAGGCCATACAAACATTTGTTCCGTGCGGGAATCGAAATCGCGACACGCAGCGCAGCAGCCAATCGCTCAATCATTGCGCCAACCGTGTCGTCAGTGGTAATAATAATGTTAGTGATGAAATCCTGTTTTGCCCGGTAGTGGCATGATGCGGGCATGGACGCCCTCGAGCTATTGTGGGAAAATATAGCGTCGAGTTAAAAAAAAACGGTACGTTACGGAAGCTGCCACATGTAGTAGGTAAGTATTAATTTCCGAAAACAAGAACAGTTTTTATATTTACAAAAATCCAATACTGAGATGCGGTATTATGGGAATAAGACATTTTGTAAGCGGTTATCGTTAATTATGAAATGTTAACAATAACGGTATCTGGCTGAGTTATTTTCTCATGGTGCTCCTACCTACAGAAGAAGACACACAGGAGCCAAAAGTGCATTGTCATATTTAAAGGTTGTGTTCTGTAGCTGCTACACTGTAAATAAATAATATCAAAATAAAAAAATATACCTACACCACCAACACCAATTACTGCATCAGTGGCGTAGGTGACACCCAGTGCGGATAAAGTGTTGTCACCCCACAAATGGGGGCTCCATTTGTGCCGCAGGTTTTTTTTTTCAGAAATGGTTTTAAATCACTATTTGTTAGACAGTTATGAAAAAATTTTGCAAATGGCTATAGTAATGACATCTATTTTACGAGCTATAGACAGGAAGCCGTCATCAGCTAAGTGAAAAAATAATGACTACCTAAGTAACCTCTGCCTAGACTTCGTGCTATTGCTGTTGCTGGAGTAACTGCCTACGGCAACTCATTCTTGGAAATTTGGAATTAAATAAAAATATACCTGCCTTACTTCCTTAAACTTAATAAAAGAATTCTCAGTGAGTCATGTTGGGATCATAATATGTATTATTTAGGTATAAGTACAACAATCTGTCAAATTGCATTTTCATCTTTAGCACTAAAGTATTAGATTCAAGGTTGATTGGGAAAATTTGAGTCGTGGGTAGCTTGATGTTCTGGTTGATTCTGCTAAAGGTAAAGTGGCCTTTTTAGACCCGCTGATCAATCATCCGATCACTAACGTTAGACCAACGTTAACACCACCACCATTCAGGATTTATCGCAATATATCTCACAAGCACCCTAAAAGCCTGATTAAATTCAATTAAAAGCAAGACCAGGTAACTAGGTACCTAAATGAAATATTTGAGGCTCAGTCGTAAACCCTGTTGTTTTATTTGATTTCAGATAAAGAGTCGGGCAATGTGCGATTTGCTTGCAGCGGCTCTATCATAGGAAAGCGTGTTATCTTGACAGCCGCTCACTGCGCCCTCGCCAAACCAGAAGGATATAAACTGTAAGTACTTACCGACATATCATTTAGATCTGTTTATTTATTAACTAGCTGACCTGCGCAACTTCGTCTGCGTCACATTATTCATTTTTGCTCTGCTCCTATTGGTCGGTAAATGGGCTATCCAACACTAAAAGATTTTTTCAATTCAAACCTGTAAAAAATTGCTCCTGAGAATAGCGCGTTTAACCAAACAGACTCTTCAGCTTTATAATATAAGTATAGATTAATTCTATGCCAGTTTATTTATCTTCTTCTATTTTTTATTAATTATAATATGCGAAAGTTTGGATGACTGGACTGGTTTTGTAACTCACTCTAATACGGCTGAAAGGATCTGGATGAAATTCAGCACAGCGAGAGTAGATTATAGTCTGAAATACCACATTAAGGCGAATTGTTTTCGTGAGTAGGTATGTAGTACCTATCTTGAGATATTTTCAAGATTCAAAGCATTTATTTCAAATAAACCGTCTGTCAAAAACATGAAGATATTTGCAAATTTTAAAGCGTAAGTAAGTAGATCTCGAAAAATAAAGTGCAAGAAACTCCACGGCCACTCTTTTATATTAAGTTATGTATTACAAAAATACAGGTTAGGTTGTCCTTGTTGCTTCTGAACGCAATATAAAGTAAAAAGAAAGTACGTCAAACAATTTAAATATCTATTTATTTATTTATTTAAACTTTTCGCACAAAAAAGGTACAAAGGCGGACTTAATGCCGTATCTTTAAAGATAAGCTAGATAATTTGTGAAACGCGGGCGAAGCCGCTGATTGGTAGGACTTGATGAAATAATTCACATTAAAGCCTCTCTGTAAACTATATTTGAAGTTAGATTAGGAATGTATGCATATAAATTATGTGAATTGCTAATGCGGGAAAGAGCCACGTACCTACAGCTGACCGAAAAGCAACTCACAGTCAGATCTAGGCCTGCTACGGAAAGAGTTTTTATTGAATTCGGGGTATAATAATCGGTGTACATACATAAAAAAAAATATACCGTCCGAATTGAGAACCTCCTCCTTTTTGAAGTCGGTTAAAAACGATATATCCTGTGCCGCAACCAGTCAAAATCTCAGCTTCAATGACGTTTTGCTGCAAACCCTTGGAATCTGGTACCGTTACATAATTTAGGTGGATATAAATTTCTTAAAAGAATTTCTTAAAGAAGGAAGACGGACAACTGATGATGAGTAATGAAGAGGGTTCCGTTAGCAACCTGGCCCGGATACGGATCCCTAAAATCGACTTGGTCCGCAAGAATCAAAATCGGTCGTACGTAAAGACTTAGTAATAGGGTTCCGTTAGCCACCTTGGAACGTAACTCTAAAAATCGAGTTGGTCCCCGGGCGAATCTAATCTAAATCGGTCGTGAAGGCTTAATGATAGGGTTCCGTTAGCCACCTTGGTACGGAACCCTACAATTCGCCTTGGCTCGCAAGTCGACCGTCCGATAATCCGATTCTTCGCATCGCACGAATCAAAATTGATCGCCGAGACTCAAATAGCCTTTGGTACGGTACCCTATTATTAACCAGTTCGATTTGCGAAATAAATCGCAAATCGAACCGTTCATTACCTATCGTTGCTTCGCTCTAAACGGATTCATTCGCGGAGGCTTACTAAGTAGGGTCCCGTCTGCACCTTTAGTACGGATACGGAACCCTACAGGCCTAATCCGCAAGTTAGACCGTCCAAGGCTTCGCATTTTCGCAACAACAACGGACCACAATAAATAATCGTTTTGGAAATTTCCGAATTTCGTCCCTGACAGACACTGTTACAATATTTTCAATACCGAACCTAGACCACTACCTAAGTCCTATGATGTTCAAAAATCGTGTGAGGGTCGTTCCCCAGTGGAAAATCTTAACACCGCGATTCAGAAAAACGCGTCACATGAGCAACGCCCTCTATCGACCATGTCGTAAAGTAAACTGACAAAATATTTGGCTGCGGAAGACGTTAAATAAGATGTAACGATAAATAACGTAAGGTATTAAAATGTTCACTATTATTTTGTCGCGTAGGTATTAAAAATTCCATTAATAACTCATCAATGTTATTTTCATGCTTTCGTGCATTTTATTTTACTCAATAGATGGCGCTGTGATTGATCTGAATAATAATATATAGTAGGCAGTTTCCAACTAAACTAAAAAAACAATATCTTTTGATTTTGTGGATCGATTTTGATCAAACACACCTACCTTATATCAAAATCAACAAAAACAAAAACGACTATCGAACGAATTATTCATTTGTTTTTTATAACGCTTTGTTAATGTTAATTAGCTTATTATGAGGTAACTGGGACATGTTTGTGTACAATCAAAGAAGACTAAAATGGTTAATGTGCAATTTGCTGTAGGTAGAAGCGACCCTATTCTGATAAAACATGCTCATTACATTTTTGGGCCGCGCATTGTTAATCATTTAACAATTTATAACAACGAAATTGAACTGTCAAAGCCCACACGTTACGATAAGTGATAAGATAATAACATGTTCAGTTTACTTTTGCTACATATTAAATTTTATTTAATTAAAAGATAACTCAAAAACATTGCTTTGATTCTTCACAACTTGTTCACACACTAAAACTTTTCTCAACAGATGGCACTGCAAGTATCTCTGAAGTCACAATGAAAACAACAAACAACCTCTTTTAGCGCTCGATTTGTAACTACAACTTTCTCAATAGATAGCATTGCAAGTATCTGGAGTCTCAATGAAAACAACCTATTTTAGCGCTTGATGAAATTTCTTCGTAAACTTTAAAATTCGATATCTTTTGATTTTGTGGGTCGATTT
This sequence comes from Ceramica pisi, assembly GCA_963859965.1. Taxonomy (NCBI): domain Eukaryota; kingdom Metazoa; phylum Arthropoda; class Insecta; order Lepidoptera; family Noctuidae; genus Ceramica; species Ceramica pisi. The sequence goes on along the minus strand of OY982539.1, from coordinate 14,999,667 downwards.
TGATGAAATAAACACTAAATGTTACTCAGATTATCACTTAATATTTTGAAGTACCTACATTTTGAATCTAATCCGTAGTTTATGCGTGATGCTCCTCCAAACGCACAGACAAACAGACGCACAGACAAACAGAAAAGAATTCCAAAAACTGCTTTTTTGTGTTCTATATCATTTTTGTTACATTTCTATATATTTTTTATACGAAAATATTACAGACACGGCAACTCTACGATTTTATTATATGTATAGTTAGATTGGTATTTTAACAAAAGCAAACAGTCTCAACCTACAAGTTGATTCCAACAAGCAAAACCTGTTTTTTATATTTCTGTGGTATTTCACCATCACATCATCGTAGGTAGGTATTCGAACAACTCCTAGTCTTGTGTGTAGCTCCCCTTCATAACCTCGCACCTCATTTCTGAAAGAAAGGCTGCCTTAGGTAATTTGTTAGTACTAAGCTGAAAAGACGCAAAGGCACTCCAGTGTGCGATATAGTCCAGTGCCGATCCAAGTTTGCCAGCCGTCAATATACGGCAACTAGCTCTCGACTTTATAATAAAATTCATAAAATTATGCCCATTTACCCCTTGACGAAACATGAAGTTAAAATCAAACTTACAGAGTGGTTGCAGAAGTTAACGTATGAGGAAACTGAGAATCTTATTACCATTGTGTCTTAATATTACCTACATAAATTGTTTTTAAATTAAGGCATGGCTAGTTTAATTTATAATTGTGTACCAATAAGTACTTGCACGTCGATTTATACTCGTTGTATGACTTTACAACTGGAGGAACTTGGCTCCTAAAACACAGGCTTTTGGCCTAGTTTAGGAGGTATCAGTTCGCCCTTCTATGTGTCACTGTTGTACAACACTGCTATAATCTTTGTGTACTATTTGGATGTCTTCTTTCTATGTACAATTAAACATATTTATTATTTTATTATTTGTTAGTGGGTGGGAGTCTGAAAAACCTGGAAGCCACAAAAGTGTTTTATGCAAAGCCTTGAAATTAAAGAACGAAAAGTAGTTTATTCTGAATGAAATCTTTTAGCTCACTTTGTTCTTTCTTCTAGTTCTACCGTGGTTGTAGGCGAATGGGACATCGGCCGGAGTCCCGACTGCAACGATTACTTCTGTGCGCCCCCGACCCAGGCCATCAAAGTAGAGAACGTCATCGTCCACCCAGGATACGAGCAGAAGATATTCAGACACGATATAGCGATTGTTATGTTGAAGGAGGAAATTAAGTATTCAGGTAGGTACAAAATCTTTTATTATTGACTAGCTGACCCGCGCAACTTCGTCTGCGTCACATTGTCCGTTATTGCTCCGCTCCTATTTGTCTTAGCGTGATGTTATATAGGCTATAACCTTCTTCGATAAATGGGCTATCTAACACTGAAAGAATTTTTCAAAACGGACCAGGAGTTCTTGAGATTAGCGCGTTCAACCAAACAAACAAACAAACTCTTCTGCTTTATAATATATTATAGAAGTATAGATAGGCTCGCGGACGCGTTCGCCCACACGATGTGGTCGAAGACGTAATAGCACAGTATAAACTGTGGTAATAGGTCCTGTACCTACGCTTGACTAGAAATCGTAGGTACCCTTACTCACCACTGGTGAAGTAGCGGTAAATGAACTTGGTAGCTCCACTTATGGCTATGGTCATTACGTCACTCGAGTCCAAAAAGATAACATCTTTATATTTATCTAAATTTAACAAATTAGAGTAGGAAGCTTTTTGTGCACGCAAGAAACATAATTTTCAAGAAAAATATGCTCTCGACGTCGTGACACTCGACACCTATCGTTGCAGTCTACTAGGTAAATCAGAGGCTTAGTTCTCTATAATATTACAGAATATTAAAAAGAACCAAGCCTGAGCTCCAGTTGACAGTATAAAATGAGAAGTTCGCATTCGCAGGCCTGACATGCGCTAACATTGACTTTGCCATTACCCTTGAACTTAGTTGACTGACAGGCTGATAGCCGCAACTTCCTGCTGTCACTCATCCTCCCATATCATCACACCTTTTTCCATTTTTCCAGTGACAGCTGCTCCGATCTGCCTGAATGATAAGCCGGAAATAGTACTGAATGAACGAGCCTCACTCGTCGGGTGGGGCAAACTGTCCGGTCAGAATAACGTGGTGAGTGAAAGATTACCATCAATTTTAATGATAGGATGTCACGTCAACCTAATTGTTTTGCCCTTGTCTGTATTTTGCGACCATGATTTGTATGGAATTCTGATGTTATGGGGAAATTATGTGTGCCACAATCAAGTTGGATAAGTGGTTCATGAAATAATGGAGCCATCACTTGTGATGTTTTGATTGTTGTTTTTTATAAAAACGTTCTTAGATTTGGCCTTTCTAGTACATGTATAGTATCATGTTATTCTGGTTGCTATGGTTTTACTACCATAGCAACCGGAATAATTTTGACAAAACCATTTATAAAACTCTTTTTTATAAAAAAAATATATAAGTAACGCACAAACGACTTCCAAAATTAAAGCTATGTTATACTTTGTTGTAGTGCTTTGTTTGGAAGTTTTTTTTTATTTTACACATTTTCGTGTTAGGTATACAGGCTACTCACCTACACATCAAAAAGTTTGCGATCACTAAGAAAATTCGAAAACTTTTTTTTTTACGGTAGATTATAATTATGATTTCTACTTCTTTTTAGATTCTTTATTTTAAAACTAGCTGACCCACGCAACTTCGTCTTCGTCACATTTTCCATTATTGCTCCGCTCCCTGTTTGTCTTAGCGTGATGATACTATATAGCCTATAACCTTCCTCGATAAATGGGCTATCTAACACTGAAAGAATTGTTCAAATCGGACCAGTTATAGTTCCTGAGATTAGCGCGTGCAACCAAACAAACAAACAAACTCTTCTACTTTATAATATTAGTATAGATCAGTATACATAGATGAAAAATGAATAAATCGGTTCCCTATCCATTTGCATAAAACCAAAACCCTAACCCTGCCTAAAATAACTTAGCATAATTTTGTTTGGCATAATTATATTTTCGCATAATGTAATTACGCATAACAGCTTACGCATATCTAATTTCTCTAACCATAATAATGATTAAGCATAATATTCTAAAGCATAAATTTATTAAGCATAAAGTTCTAAAACATAACTTTAAGCTGTAGGAAGCATGAAGCAAGCAAGCATACAGCATGCAAGCAAGCATACAGCATGTAAGCAAGCATGCAAGCAACCCAACCAAACTATTTCTGGGTGGTTTATAAAAAATAACCACGATACGGATGGCGGGGTCGTTTGAGCGAGCGAAGCGAGCGAATAGACCAAGCCAAACCTTAAAATATTCTATGCATGGTTGATGGTGAGCTTGGTCGACGGAGCCCAGCATTGCGGGGCTCCTACTTCTGTGTGGTTTATAAAAAAATAACTGGGCGTTAAAAAAAAATGGCGGGGTCTATTTGCTCGCTTCGCTCGCTCACGCGACCCTGCCATCCCCTTCTAACCTAACCTATCCGAGTCGGAGTGCCCTAAAGTCCCGATTGCATCCAGTTTCTCCTGATATAACAACCGTTACATACCCAATGTCGATGGCAAATGATGTTATGGCATGTGCTAATAGTCATTAGGCCTACTAACGTTATGCGAATCAAATTTATGCCAAAACAAATTACTCTTTAAGATGATTATGCCAACATAAAATGTATGTCTAAAAAAAATCGGTTGTCTGTAAAGTCGGTTTACTGACGATAGTTGAACGTGACAACGTCATAAGAAAATACTGATGGAATGGTTGCATTTTCCAAAAGAAAATTTTAATTTTATTTGTTTGATAGATTTTTGTATGGGTATAGAGAAGGAGGTCTGGAAATTACAATGGAATTAATCAATATTTTTTTACAATGTAATAGTTTTTACAAGTATGAATGTGCGTTGAGCAATAATTGTTTTACAACTTTTAAACATGTGTGATATTTAACTTCTTACAATTTGTGTTATTCTGTTGAGAATAGGACGATGATAGGAAAAGTAGGAAATGCAAGGGAGTTTTTCGAGTGTAATGTGTCTTGAATAAGTCAAAACGACAGCGATTATTGGCTGCGCGAATGGCGTTGCTAAAGTAGACGCTACAGCATCTTGAACCTCCATGGGTTCACTCATCGAAGGTAGTGGCTCATTTCGTGACATCCTCGGGTTCGTCAGGTTGTTTTTCCATGGTGCGATTGTAAGCGGTTCTGCAAAATGAATCGTCGTTCGAAACAATTTAGAATTTTTTTTCTTAAAATTCTTCGTTCAGAAAATCATTTAAAATTTACAAAATACTTGAATAAAATTTATTGTTTAAATTTCTACTCGACTGTTAAAATTTAATTTTTGATTTTATTATTAATAATAATACATTTTGTATTGACATTATTTCTTTCAACAAGTAAACTGAATAAAAGTTGTTGTTTAATTAGTAACTTAATTATTTTTGCAAATTTAATTGTAATTTGTTGTAAAAAAGTAATAATTTTTGAATAATTTTTTGGGGGCCGAGTCACCCGCGTCCGTAGGAGAATACCCTTCAGCGAATCCCTACACGTGGTCCCCGGGTGGTGCTAAACAGGTGACACTAACCGCCTCCGTGGTCTAGTGGTTATACCACCTGATTCAGACCCAGAGGTCCCGGGTTCGATTCCCAGCGGGGGAAATTTTTTTTTGCTCGGATTGGTTGGTGGTAGGACTTCTTCTAAGTCCGCCTGGCAAGCTACCACCATCATGTCTAAGTCTGTCGCCATAACAACAATGTTAACAGCATTGTTGTGTTCCGGCAGTTAGAGGTATGATAGCCAGTTCCTCTGTGTAAGAGGATTCCGGGTGAAACTCGCTTCCATCTTCGGCCTAATCATCACTTTCCATCAGGTGAGATTTGGGCCAAGAGTTTCCCCGTTTTGTATAAAAAAAAAAAAAAAATGTTATAAGAATAAACTGATTAAATTATTGTTCATAAATCTTAAATTTAAAGGAGAATGCCCATTTTGTTAGGAGTTTTGGGCCCCTAAAAAACTTTGCATGTCACGATGGTTTTAACTTGGTTTCGTAGACCTAGAATTACCTTTTCATATCCTGAAATCGAATTTCAGTTTTTCACACTAGTCCCAGATGTTACTGAAACTATTTTTAGCCTCCGATAACCGTGATTTTTGGATATGTTTCTTTATATGACGCATTATAACTAAGAAAAATAATGAAAAAAGCCAGGAAAAGGTGGCCTTTTAAAAGGCCCGTCGTAATATGGGGGTCGTATACATGTATGGCGGTCTAGTAATGAAACAAAATATTGTAGAATCAATATTTAATCAATTTAAATAGAGAAAAAACAGAAAATTACGGTTGTATTAAAACAATAGAAATACACACACACATGCAAATGCCCTCGTTACTGAGTTTGACTGTGATGTACCATAAAACAGTTTTGGGGTGTAAATGAATTTTACACTTTTGACAAATAAAAGAACTTTTTGATTTGCAAGCTTTGCATCTTAGTTGAGGCGCACTATATTGAACTAAGTGATCAACCCCATCATATCGAGATGATTCTCAATGAGACCTAGGTGTAGGTGTGTGACGATTTTACCATTTATAAGTTTGGTTTCGCGGTACGATCGTCTGAACAAATCCAGATATAGTTGATGCGCCTGGAGTAGAAGAAACAGACGTAGAAGGCACAGGAACTTCGCTATCTTCACCGATCGTGTCAATTGTGCGTCTTCTCTTACGCAAGCTCGACAAAGGTTGCACGTCATCTTCACTCTGAGAGAACGTTACCTCAGCAGGAGCTCTTAGCTGAGAGCCTGCAAGAAAATAATATAAATATTGTTATAATACAAAGCACAACCAAACACCACAAGCAAAGTAAATTAAATAAATTCATAATTACTTTACCTACCTGAAAGATTTTTGTAATGTTACAAACTCTTCATCTCCTGAGTCTTCGTCAGTAACATCCGCGTTGGCATTCTCAGGTGGGAAAAGGGTTATTTGGTTCGGCAACAAAGTGTCTTCGTCATCTCGCTTTAACTCATCAACAATTTCGATGAGATTGAGCGCTTTTACTAATCTCGTGCTAAAACAGAAATAATCATATTATCGAGCCTGATATGGAAGAACATCGTAAGCGACAAAATGTAGGTATTTCACTTTTTCACTGTAACGTACTGCTAAAGGAATTTAGGTTCTAATGCAAAGACCCTTAGATTCATAATTGCATGCATTTCAAAATAATAATTAAAAATAGCTGTTATCGCAAACGACAAAAGTAAAACTTTCATATAAACGAACAATCAGAATTATCGTATCCGACTTATCGTAAGTAACGTTTGTCACTTACGATAAAACATTGTTAGATCTGTTCAAAACCTGTGATGCGTTTAGTTATAATCGCAGTTACGCTAATTGTTAATTATCAATTTCTTTTATTTTGTAGTTTGTTTGCTTATATTTTTGAATAAGGTAATGTTTAAGTATTTGTATAATTTTATACCATATTAATATTTAAGCATTCAATCTCACATTTGCAATTTATTTGACAACTAAACGCAAACTTGTAGATCGGTTAAGTTTAAACTTGATTGAAATTATGATTCACAGTGCCACGATGCGAACTTTTCTTTAGTTTAATAACTAAACAGTAATAATTTCAGTGTTATAACATTAATATTTAGTGCATTACGTACATGTAAGTACAAACAATATTATTATGATAATTTATTTGTGTTGTATTAAAGGGATGGTAATAATTTGGTGTTGCACACACCAAATTATAGTGAGTGTTATATTTGAGGGTTTATGTTTCATTAACTGAATTATGTAGGTACCTTCTTATTGCTGTAGAATGGAATAAAAATAAATCTGTTAGTTGCATTATTCAACGGCTCTATTTGAATCCTAATCTAATATGGTTTTTGCAGCTTGCAAAGTCTTTCATTTGGTTATTACTTTTCCATCGTTGATTTTGCGCATTAGCATGATATTATAATAATTTTCTTTTCAGCATTACGAATGTGATGATTGTGGTGTGCTGACATTTGTAATGCTGAAAAGAATTGAATTTGTAAAAAATCAACCGGTCTTAGTTCCGTACCCAAATTCAGATTGAACTTATTGTATTCAAGTCCAGAAATTAATTTTAGTGGGACTGACTCAGATGGATCTTGGGTAATGCCGATGGGAAAAAAATGTAAAACGCCTTTTAAAATCTCCTGTACACACAGATACAGCATCTACATCTACAGCTTCTTCTACTGCTTTACGCACAATTTTTGATACTTACAGCAATTCTACTGAACTATCCAACGATGAAATTGATGACGACGATGAAATATTATGTAGAAAAGGATTAAGAAAGAAGCGTCTTTTACCCAAGCGTTTGCAAGCTAAAGTAGAAAGGTGGTCTGGTAAAGGAAAAAAAGTTCATGCAAGTCCATGTGCAGGAAAGAAGTGTGGTAATAATTGCGAAACGAACTTTACTGAGGAAGACAGGAGGAGTATTCGAACTTTACTGGGGTTTAGGACAGAAACAAACGTTCGTTGACGAAGAGCAGAAAGTGGTAGAAGGCGATCAGTCTCATATCGTTATTATTTTCCTTTGGGAGATGGTGGCAGAAAGGAAGTGTGTCTGCAGTTTCTATTAAAAACGCTAGATATATCACAGATGACTTTAAAAATACTATAAAGACTATAACTGCTTTGAACTAGCTAACAATATGCACAGGAATCTCTCATCTTACCTTATGATGGCAATACAGCAGACTTACTACCGGAAGAAAGTGATGAAGAGTGATTTAAAAATTATATTAATTTAAATATAAATGATAATTAATTATGCATGACGTGATGGCATTTTATTTTGAATAGGTGATTTTAATACCTGATAAAGGATATAATAAAGTAAAATATAATCGTTCAACACAAATAAGTAGACTAATTTACAGATACTAATACAGAAAAACAAGAGCGTAAGCGACAAGATTTTTGAAAAACAATATGAAATCATGAACTTCTCTTTTATCGTAAGCGACAATAGTACTAATTATTCAACTATTTTTGCTATTATTTAATTGATTATAATTAAAGCCTAACGTGTTTTGCAATATTTACAAAAATTGGAGTTCTATAAGTAAACTAAGTATAAAAAATAATCAAAAAAATACGTCTCCTGTAAATTTTACTTTTTGACGCTTACGATGTTCTTCCTTATCAGGCTCGTATAATAAACCCCTATATTACGACGGGACTTTTAAAAGGCCCTCAATTTCAAACGTAAAAAAAGAACATTTATTTTGCGTTTCGAACCAAACAAATTAAGTTATATTTTGATGAAATATCTAACATATAAACATCAAAGCGAAATCCATCAAATTCAGCATATAAATAACATAAACGCTTACCTTTGTGAAGCCATTGTAAAAAAAAAACTCCAAGATCTTAAAAAACACTCAATATACATGAAAATGTATGTCCAATTGGGAACGTAACTCCATCAAATAAAAGGTACTAAGTAAGTTAATAATATGAATATGTATGTCAAGTAATTGAAAAATAGGTAATGAAAAATGCAGGTAGATTTCGTTACCTATTTTTTTGGGCCTTTTAAAAGTCCCGTCGCAGTATCTGGGGAGAAATCTTATATTTTCGGATGCTGAAATTGAGTTTACTTATAAAAACTAGTTTTTTTTTTGTTTTAAACATATTTGAAAACACTACATAACTTCTTCTCTTTTATGTAGGTTAAGTACAAAGGGCGCTTACAAATATCCCTTGCCGTGCCGTGCCGGCAGTCAGCGTTAAGTAGGCTGTACCCTCACAACTAGTAGATTAGTGTTGTTAAAAACAAATACTAACCTACGACTAAAGCCTTAGATTAGAGGAGCTCATAGCTAAGTTACAAACGAAGGAAGACTCGACAGCTTCAAATTGTAACGAACAGAAGTACAACAACAGCAAATACGGAGGAATAATTCAACTCGACACAAAACGAACGGCACGAAACAATTTGATTGATGCATTGATTTGACAGATAGGTCTATCTTAGCTTCTTATCTTACCAAATCGATTTTTAATAAATTATATTATTTACATACTTTAAAGATAATTATAAACGCTATTTAGGTATGAATGGGAGCTACTAAGCTGAGTACTAACCACAATAATGTCCGAGGTACTAACTTTTGTTTTTTTAAGAAAATAATCAGGTATGAATGTAGCGGAATATTTCTGACGGTAGGAAATAACATGAAATACATGGTGATTATTTATTTTATTTATTTATTTATTTAACAATTTATGTACACACACACACACAAGTAGATACTTTAAATATAACATACAATACATAAATATTACAAAAATATATATGTAGGATCAGGAGAGCCGAGGGGTATATCGTCAGGGTTTGTAGTTCCCATTTTATTGGGATAAACAAGACTGTATAACTAGATACAAAGCTTTATTACAGTAGGCAGTAATTAAAGCACAATACAAAAGGTACACAATATGAATGGTAAACAGAAAAAAGATTAAGCAGGTAAAAAGGTATTAAAACAGTAAGGCGAACAGACTTTTTAGGGTCACAGTTCGTATAGGTAGTGGCCAAGCCACCCAAACACAAAGTGTATCAAATACAGCTGTGTACAAATGTGCAATATACAGCAGCGTTGTACGAAGTAAACCGACAGTTTTGTCGGGAGCAGGGGAGCTCTGTATCGAGTCGAATCCGAAGACCGACTGACGAGCTTACCGAGTGTAGGCTGTTTTATAGGACGATGTCCCCACTTTGCAATCCCTCCACGACAACTCTGTCCGCTGACGCACGGAAGTACGTCACGCGTTTACTAAATACAAAATGTGCTAAATCTAATAAGATTTACATTAGAAAATAATCAAATTATACAAGAATAATTGTCGTAAGTAGACAATAATGAAATTACAAAGTAAATCATTTTAAAATTAAAGCAACATGCCATCATATTCATCAACTGTCATAAACAAAACTAACGTTCACACTTATCGAAATAAGTTGCCAAAAATCAACTAGTAGTAGGTACTTAATAAATTAAGTTACGATTTATGAGACAATAATTGATAGTAAAAACACTCCGATTAGTAATACGAAAATCAATTTCTAATAAGATTTGGCAACTACCTACCCACTATTGTGATTGACAACCAACTCCGACATATATATATATATATATTTGACGCATATCTTCCTAATCTTTCATAGATATAATTGTATTTTTTCTTTTTGTGTGGTACTTTTGATATGCGTCATATTGTCCGCAAATAAACTCTTTTTCTTTCTTCTTTTCTTTCTTTTCTATATATATGACGCTAATATATACTAAATAATATTTTAAGATAAATACAAATAAATAAATACATACTTGCAACTATAACAATAATAATATCCGAGAGTTCCTGCGAAGTCGGACAGGGAGCCACTTGAGAACCTTGCGAAATTCAGAAACGTGATCATATTTTTTGAGGTTGAACACAAAACGAATACAAATATTTTGCAAACGCTCAAGTTTATTATTATTATGTGGAAAGACAAACTATAATCTATCTTTGTTCTAAATTTCATTAAGATCCGTTAAGCCGTTCTGGCGTGATTGAGTAACAAACAACCAAACTTTCACATTTATAATATTACTCGTTTGGTGTAAAGCGAAATTATAACCATCTTTCCTTCGACATTATAATTATTAAAGGATATTGCAAACTGTCGTAAGCCGTTTTCCGAAGCTACTCGCTAGCCTCTAGGCGCCAAGCTAGCCGCCTGCCTGTGCGTTCGCGACCTTATAAAAAAATAATCCTTATTGCATGATTCAGTATTCACTCGCGATGGCTTATTATAGCGTATTTCATGTATAACTTTGGTGTTTCTATACCGATTTCTATGATTTTTATGGAATAGTTAATAATGTTAACTTTTATTAATGTTAATTAGGGACGACTGAGAGTTTTATAAACGTAAGAGTAGACAAATACAATCAGAAAGCTTCGAACTGCTAAGCTATCGGGAGTTAACACGTGTTATTGTTCGTCAATCATAAAAGATAGACATATGCTTTCGTTGGATATTTTTTATATAATTTTAAGGAGAACATTTCCGTCATACATGATTTCTATGTAGCTTTCACCATTAAGGTTGCACACGCGACGGAAGCTTAAAAAATGGAGTAACTTCTCCCGTTTTCCCAACATTTCCCTTCACTGCTCTGCTCCTATTGATTGTAGCGTGATGAAAAGTATAGGTACTATAACCTGCTCAGGAGTATGAATAATAATTGTACCAAGTTTCATTAAAATCCGTCGAGTAGTTTTTGTTTCTATAACGGTTATACAGACAGACAGACAGACAGACCGACAGACAGACAGACAAAAATTGCACTGATTGCATTTTTGGGATCAGTATCGATCCCTAATCACCCCCTGATAGTTATTTTGGAAATATATTTCATGTACAGAATTGACCTCTCTACAGATTTATTATAAGTATAGATAGAAGATTATATATATGTAGTATAGATATGTCTGTACAATATCTCAAATTATAAGTCCTTCGTGTTTTTTTTTAGTTGGTTTTAGTGCTTTTATATTCTTTATTTCGGGAGAAAAGCTATTGTAGTCTACCTCCGGTCATGTTATTCGGCGGATTAGTAAAATATCGATAATTCCAATCAATTACAATTATTTAATTGAGATAGTCTGTCCTCTGGCAAACATTCAGGTTAAGTTTTAATGGCGGAACTGATATAAATTCAATGAAATAAATATTAATTACTAGCTCACCCGCGCAACTTTGTCTGCGTCACATTTTCCATTATTGCTCCGCTCCTATTTGTCTTAGCGTGATGATATATAGCCTAAAGCCTTCCTCGATAAATGGGCTATCTAACACTGAAAGAATTTTTCAAATCGGACCAGTAGTTCCTGAGATTAGCGCGTTCAACCAAACAAACAAACAAACTCTTCTGCTTTATAATATTAGTGTAGATGTTTCCAGTACGTTTCGTAAAAGAAATGTTGATAAAATTAGCTAGAACATGTAAAAATACGACTTAATTTTTAAGAAGTAAATAGTCTTGACACGGTACCAAAACTAAGGAGCCCATTGGTTGGCTTTCTCCTTTAAAATTTGGAAACATCATTAAATTTTTTGTTACTCTAGCTTCTAAAAAGCCCGCCTCAATGTGTTTGATATAGGAGAAAATTGTTCCCTTTGATGGCTGACTGGTCCAACCTGTCACTTCTGACACGTTGTTGTGATATGTGGAAGATTTAACATTTATGTTTTAATTTTTTGAAATCATAGCTACGCTCGATAATTATTTCGATCGATTGTGCCTCTTTGTCGCTCGTTCCGCGCTCTCGCTTGCACTTCAAGCCTTAAATGGAACGCTTCAGAGTGCGGTAACGCCGCATGAGTCATGATGAGTGAGGTAACGCCGCATGAGTCATGTTTTTTGGTGCGTGCAGCCGGCTCCATCGAATTATAAGACGTTGTCACGTCAAAAATTATGCCGAAATTGTATTATTATGCCAAAACAAATTGTGCCAACATCGTTATGCCGAAGTATATTAGGACAAAGAACATTATGCGAAAAGAAGGGATCCCGAATAAATCAACTTGACTCAAATTGCAAGATACAATTTAGGTTGGCTTGGCTTGGCCTCCCTTGCCCGATGCCTCTCTGTTACCTTCCTATTTCGTTCCCTACAATATTTTTTATTTGTATCTTTGTCTACAGTTGAAAATACTATCCGCCGTAGAGTTCAATCCTTCAGAAACGATATTAAACCGTAAGTGACATACAAATAAAGTTTAAATTAGTTGCACTACGCTGAAACCTTAAGAGGAAACGCGGGCGGAGAGACTTTGTATGAAAATAGTCATAATTCGAGGTTTGGCTCTCGCCTGTTTTCTTCTTCAATATTGGACAGATTTAAAAGATATTTCATGAACTGAATAAGAAGAATATATTTTGTGCCGCTATGGTTTTCTTTTTTGATGATAAATTAAACGTAAAAGCACTAGGACCCTCAAAAAATGCTCAAAATTGTCCAATAAACTGCTGTCAAAAGAGTCTTACAGAACAAGTTTGGCAACTATTAATGAATAAAGAAAAACATAGGAGCACAGTTTATATCCTTCTTATTCAGCTTGTGTAATATCTATTGAATCGATTTAATATTGGAGGAGGAAACAGGCGAGTGCCAAACCTCGAAATATAACTTTTTACATACGAAGTCTACAAGCCCACATTTCCTCTTAAGGATCCAGCCGGGCTTGGGGTTTTAACCGACTTCTTCAAAAAGGAGGAGGTTCCATTTTCGGCTGTATGTATATTTTGTATGTACACCGATTTCTCCGTCAATTATGGACCGATTTTCGAATTCCTTTTTTAACGTTCATCTGTCAACTAGTGTCAACCAAATGAACCAACTCAATTCAACTCATCTGTCATCAACTGTCAAAACATCAAAATAAAGACACCATGACAGCTGTTTGCTTATCGTCTGCATGAAATTGTTAGCTATTTCCATGTTTATGTAAAGATTAATTGAAAATATGGTATTATTAAGTAAAGGTCCGAAAAGGGGTGTTGTAAACTGTTTACCCAGAATTCAATTTATGTTTTAGTTAAAAAGTAAAAAATACAATCAACACTTTATCTACAGATAAAATCAATAAGCGTTTCACTTTTATGCAGGCAGGACGCGAGGTGCCTGACCCCCGAAGCTAAAAACAACACATGGTTAACATAATATATTATTATAGCACTAGCTGACCCGCGCAACTTCGTCTGCGTCGCATTTTCCATTACTGCTCCGCTCCTATTTGTCTTTGCGTGATGATTTAGCCTATAACCTTTCCCAATAAATGGGCTATCTAACACTGAAAGAATTTTTCAAATCGGACCAGTAGTTCCTGAGATTAGCGCGTACAACCAAACAAACAAACAAACAAACAAACTCTTCTGATTTATATAATATTAGTATAGATTGCATAATATAGAAAATTTACGTTCAGTTACGTATCCTGATCTCTCTCTCGAATTAAGAATATAATTATGAAGAGGGTAAATAATGCACTGTATCATCTCTATTATTAACTTTTGTGTATCCCCAGGGCCTGGTTGTAAATTATACTCACGAAGACTATTAGATACAAAGTTTTATTCATGGACACATTAATACAGAATTAACAAAATACAAATTCGAACACAACTTATCTATCTGCCAGCTAGTCGACAATCCCCCGCGCCAGTCCCGCGCTTTTTTTTTTGAACAACACCACAATGCATACATTTTTTTTTTTTTTTTGAAAATGGCGCCAAAATTACAGAATGTAATAAATATAACTAACAGACGGCCATTCTGCCGTGGGGATGACCCCATCCCCAACTCAGCTCGGCCATTCACTGTTAGGTATGACCTCATACCTTGCTTTGTTTCATACAATAAATTGAAATACATAATATGTTGAAAAGTTCAGCAGTTCTCATTTTAGTGTAACACAAATCTAAGTACAAATAATGATTGATATTTTTAAGACTTCAACAGAACAGGTAGTAGTAACTCCAATATCTATATTCTTAGTAAAAATTATAATTATCGTTCACAGTTTTTAATTAATAAGTGTAAGTAAATTAGTCCAAACACTAGAGCCACACTAGGGGCACAAATAATAAGCTAAGTACCACGCTGGGGGTAGATTTGATTAACTGCAGCCACACTTGGGGATTCTCATTCATTTCAGTGGACAATCATCATTAGTGTTCACACTTGGGAACTTCATTAGGTACCACACTTGGGGTCCATTGTTATCTATTTATATTGGCCACACTAGGGGCTAACAGCTAGACTTGAGGATTCTCATTGATCTCGGGTAATCATTATAGTGTTCACACTTGGGAACTTCATTAGGTACCACACTTGGGGTCCATTGTTATCTATTTATATTGGCCACACTAGGGGCTAACAGCCACACTTGGGGATTCTTATTGATCTCGGGTAATCATCATAGTGTTCACACTTGGGAACATTAGCACCACACTTGGGGTCATTTTTCATAGTTTTCTCACTGCTATCTATGCTGTAATGGTCATAATAGGGAAAATAGTGGTAAGTGTATAAGATGTAAGTCAATAAATAAAGATATTTACTCAGATAATAAAAAGAAAATAGATACATTAAATTACTCTGAAAGAGAATCGTCAGTTGTGGAGCTTATTTCGTCAGTAACAGAAGGTGCCCCCATCGTTATCCATGGTTTTAAATGGTCTGCCGGGAAAATATTGCGGTAGGCACGATCAGCGTGTCCGCGAATGCTAGATACTTCGTACCTGTCATTATCTAGGACGCGTGTTATCTGAAAGGGTCCCCGAAACTTTGGGACTAATTTCTTACTTTTGCCTTTTTCTGTTTTATGATTGGGAATCATAACAAGATCATCCTGCTGAAATACTTTAGTGGCTGCTTTGTTTTTGTCATAATTATTTTTCATTTTTAGTTGATTATCTTCTATATTCTCTTGAACAGTCTTTCTTAATCCTTCTCTTTCTGTACTTGTCATTTGCTCTGTATCTTCCAAAGCGCCTTTAATAATTCCTTCTGAACGGCCTATCGTTCTTTGTCCGAAAACTATCTCAGCAGGACACTTTCCTATGCCTTTATTAACCGTGTTATTTAGGCTCCATTGCAGCCTTCCCAAATTAAGGTCCCAATCTTTTTCATCAAGACCATGATTCATTGCCGCCAGTGAATTCAAGATGGTTCTATTATACCGCTCGATCTGCCCATTAGCACGTGGTGTCGCCACTGCGTTATACACGTGTTTGGTGCCAATCGAGCCAGTAAAGGCCTTGAATTCACTGGAAGTGAAAGAGGAACCTTGATCAGATATAATCACTTTAGGATGACCGAATACCGAGAAGATTTCTTCTAAAACTTTAATAGTTGTTTTAGTTTTAGTATTTCGTACGCCTTTAACAAAAATAAACTTGCTGAACGCATCTATAATTCCAAGAATGTAACAGTTCCCTCTTTTGCTTTTGACAAATGGGCCAAGATGGTCCATGTGGATGGTGTGGAAAATAGCGCTAATCTTTGGAATGGGATGTAATTCACCACTTTTCTTGCCCGAAATTTCCTTATTATAGGCACAACTAATGCATGCTTTCACGTATTTCTTGACGAAGCGGTTCATTTTTGGGAACCAGTAATCAGATGCGATTCTCTCAAGTGTTTTCTCAAGAGAAAAGTGACCCGCTTCATCATGATTCATTTGGCATATTTTCCAACGTGCTGAATTAGGCACTACCCATCTCATTTTGTTGCCCACCTTTCTATAAATCTTGTCATCTCGGATTGCATAATTTTGAAATATGTCTTTTATGTCATTTTCGTTTTTCTGTAGGATCTGCTTTACCGCCTTTAAATGTGGGTCTGTCATTTGAACAGTATGGAGCCAGTCATTGGTCGTGATGTTAAGAACTTCTAATTCTTCTTGCTCCGGGGGAAATACAGGATTGCGGCTAAGCGCATCTACATGCTGCATACTTTGGCCGGGTCTGTATTCAATAGAAAAGTTATACTCCTGAAGTATAAGCCACCACCTAGCAACTTTCGGTAGCAAATCTCGTTTTGATAACGTTGACCGTAAAGCATTACAATCAGTGATGACTTTAAATTCTATACCTATTAGGTATACCCTAAATTTCTTCAAAGACAGTACTACAGCCATTGTCTCTAATTCAAACGAGTGCCAAAATTCTTCTTCTCGTGTAGTTTGGCGGCTGAAATAAGCCACCGGCCGAAATGGCGTGTTATCATCGGGTCGTTGTAGTAATATTCCGCCTATACCCACCTTACTGGCGTCACAGTGAACTTCTGTAACATACTCGGCATTGTACAAAGCTAGAACAGGTCTCGTAACCAGTTGTGATTTAATGTTTTGAAATGCCGTTTCTTGTTCTTCGCTCCATAACCAAACAGCATCAGTTTTGGTTAGTTTCGTCAGAGGCCTGGCTATAGACGCGAAGTTGGGAACGAAACGTCTGAAGAAACTGGCTAGTCCAATGAACTGTCGAACCTGATGAACATTACTCGGGCGGGGAAATTCCGACACCGCCAGTATTTTTTTACTTCCAGGTTTAAGTCCGTCTTCAGATATTTCAAAGCCTAAATAATCAATTTTAGACTGGAAGAAGCAACATTTTTTTAAGTTTAAGGTAAGGTTTGCTTTTCGTAAGAGCTCTAATATTGCCTCAAGTTTGTCAAACATTTCTTCAGGCGTGCTAGCCGTTGCCAATAAGTCGTCCAGGTATGGTATAGCCAATTCGAATCGTTTTGCACCGAGAGCTTTGTTTATCATACTTTGGAAGACTGCGGGGGCATTTACAAGGCCAAAAGGCATGCGTGTGTACTCGTAGTGGCCATCAGGGGTTACGAACCCCGTAATGTGCCTTGAGTTTTGAGCCACAGGAATCTGATGATAGCCCGATGCGAGATCCAAACTCGTGAATAATGATTCGCCACTTAGCCGATCTAACTGATCGTCGATAACAGGCATTGGATAACTGTCTTTGATGGTCTTTTTATTCAATGCTCTGTAATCTACACAAAGGCGATATTCGTTATTCTTCTTACGTACGAGAACTATTGGACTCGCATAGGGTGACTGGGATTCCTGTATAATGCCATTAGCCAATAGATCTCCAATTATCTCTCTCACCTTAGTACGTTCGCTGAATGGTAGCCTATACGGTTTATAGTAGACAGGAGTCGTATCATTTAATCTGATAGTCATCTCAGTTACGTGAGTCACTCCCAGTTCACCGGAGTCGAGAGCGAAACAATCTCTAAAATCATTTAATAACTGAAGCAATCTACTTTTGTCTTTTTCGGTGATAGCTGGTCCTAAATTTAACATCTCCATCGTTATTGGAGGTTTAGACTCGGTCAATGTTGGTGATTTTATTGTCTCTCTTACACTGATATTGTTAACTTCAAGCAAGTCAGAGTTCGGTAAAAATACATCTTTCTCAGGTAATTGTACTACACGTGATATTAGCTTATTTTCTTTGAGACTGATATGTTCATTGGACATATTTATTATAAGAATTTTACCTTTGCCAGCTTCGAACTGATAAACTCCTTGCAAAATTGAATATTCACTTCCAGGTCTCATACATATATTTCCGGGTACAAAAAGTGGCCCAGTATGCTCGTTAACTGTGTGTACTTCTAAATTATTTAAACCTTCTTGCAATATTGTGTCGTGGGTGACATTTAAGTTGATTTTTTCTAGCTCGGAGTCATCGCAATACAATGTTAAACTGGAACTAGTTTTATAAACAACTACAGTAGGTAATTCAGTTAATGACTGCCCGATTAAAACATCAGTTTCTAATAAATGATCGTCCACAATATACGCTACAATATCAGCTTCAACTGCGTCAACCACGACGTTAATATTAGTTTTACCTATCGGTACTATACTTCCGAAAGCAAATCCTTTAATTAAGGGGAGACCTGACTGTACTATAGTGAGATGAGCCTCATCTGCCACTATTTTGCGAACAAGGGTGCATTCACTACCAAAATCAATATATGCGGATAGCTTAACTCCATTTAAAGTAACAGATTTAAAATACTTGCCATTAGTTTGACTGTCCGATGAGATTTTTAAGACATTTTGAACTGGCTCAGTGTTAGTTTTTTTTTTTTTTTTTTTTTTTATTTATTTAACAAAATTGTATTACAGAGGTTACTTTTAAATCTAAACTCGCCAAACTTTTACGTTTGATGGCGAGAGGCGCTCGTTTACATCAGTAAACCACCTTATGCCCATACTATGTAACACTTGCATAAATCGCTATGGTTTAATCTTATATAATTTCTAGTTCTGTTCGCAATTCTGTATATAGTTTTTTAATCTAGACTTAAGTGATCCTTTACAAATTTTACTTGTCATATTACTCGCTTTAGTTTTACTGCGATGCTGTTCACGGAAATTTTGAATTACTTCGCATTTTTGGGTATCGTGTCCGAGACGAGAACATTTCGTGCACCGTTTAGTTGGTTTTGTACAAGTACGTGATGTATGTCCGTTCTCTAAGCAATTGTAGCATTGAACATTTTTATTACGTTCTTGAAACTTATTTATTGATTTTTGAGCGTTGGGTGTTATATCACGGTTTGTCATTACATTCTCGTTTCGGCTTAAGTTGAATTTACGAGGGATTAGGTT
Organism: Ceramica pisi; assembly: GCA_963859965.1. Classification (NCBI taxonomy): domain Eukaryota; kingdom Metazoa; phylum Arthropoda; class Insecta; order Lepidoptera; family Noctuidae; genus Ceramica; species Ceramica pisi. The sequence goes on along the minus strand of OY982539.1, from coordinate 14,980,344 downwards.
GCCTTTTCTTGAAATACGGCGTAGATATCTAAGTAGGTGCGATGGCTTACTAAAACTTGAACCCTGAGCGTTTAAACGAATGTTATTGTCAAAAATCCCATTGACAATACAGTCAACCGCATTACGCCCTCTTATACTACACATCTTTACTAATCTCACTTTATCATGGTAATAATCCTCTAGGGTTTCCTCTCTTCTGCTCCTTCTGTCTAACATTTCATTTAAGCGGTCAGCATAGTTCCGGTCATCAGGGAAGGTTCTAATTATTTTCTTTTGCCATTCACGCCATGTCAAGTTTAGTGTACTAAGACCCTGGTACCATTTCTTTGCATGACCTGCTAATTTTGGAATGGCGTAGAAAGTAATCTGCTTTTCACTCCATTTATAAATTTTAGCGGTTTCATTAACCTTGCGAATCCAATTTATAGCCGATTGTTCATTAGCATCTGGGTTAAATTCGGGAATCACATTTTGCGCCCCTTCAAAGTGGTGATCGGTCTTACGAAACACACGTGATAGTTCTCTTATAACGTCAATGTCACGGCGAGGTGTTGAATGTGATCTCCTCTTACGTTTCGAGTACTTTCTTAGCCGTTGTTTTGGGCGCGATGATCTTTCGGATGCAGTCGATGAAAGCGAATTATCAGATGATGACGTGTTAGATTGGGAACGATGTCGTCGTTTCCTACTTTTTGCGTGTCGATTTTTACTATAGTATAAATCATCAGAGCTTTCAGACGTACTGGTAGCAGAGCGGCGAGGGCGTTGGTAAGAGGAACGTGGTCTACGTGCATGTCTGCCACTATTCATGCTACTGGACGAACATCGCCTTCGAGATCTGCTACGGTCAGTTTGTCGTTTATGACGGCGGCGTTTATCATGCAAACTTGTCATGGACCGGCGTCTCCGCATGGGCTGGTCATACAAAATATTGCTGCGACACTCTCTTGTTCGCCCGCGATCACGTGAGAGACGCCGGGGTGGTGGCGTATAACCTGACGCTTCCGTGGAAGACATGTTTAAGATATACCTCGGAAATCTGGTCTAAGTGGAGACTTATGTATGCGTCCACAAAATAGCAAAACAAGAAAACAGGTGTAAGTATATAAAACAAAAATAAGTCAGTGAATGTGTGTGTGTATGAAGGAAAAAGGAAGGGAGTAAAGGGGTAGGTGAAGGAGAGAGGAAGAGAAAAAAAAAAACATTATTACTATGCAATGAATACGTAGGTACGTGTAACTGAAAGTTATCATTATCGGGTTATTTCCGACTAGAGTTGCCAACTAAACTGTTTTTCACTAAATTATACTTTTTACCGTCGAACAAAAATAAAAGTATATTAAATACTGTTTTCAGCATCCAAATTTGTTTTTATTTAGTTCGAGGGCGCTCACTGGTCAGTGCAGCGCAGCCACAAACAAATCACACTAAGTTTCTGAAAGAGTCTGTCAGTGTCAAATATTCAAGACTGTCACTCACTGACAGACGTGCGAGTATGTGCGTTCTCAGAACATAAACTTTTTTTCGCGTGTAAATTGAAAACATTATTATTAAAAATCTATACCTAGCCATTTTTCTGTTTCTGCATGCAGAAGAGAAGAATTAAAAAGATTTGTAGCGCTTGCTGAAGGAGAGTTTCATGAAATAAAACGACACATCGGAACTCGTTGGCTATCTCTTCTATTCCACCAGCAAATATTAAACAAATATATAAATTTGACTAATATGGACAGTTGGACACTAATTTGTAACTACTTTGTTAGTTTGGATGTTGACTGTTCAATGTTGGATAATTATGTAGAAAATGATGTAGTTTAATGTTACCTTCTCTAAGCTAGTAATATATTTTTTTTTTCAATAAAACAATTTAAAAAAATTGAAGGAAATAATGTAAGTAAATATTTTAAATGTTTCTAACATTAATTCAAAGAAAAAAGTATTCTGGCCATGAAACAAAAAAAAAAAAGTAATAAATACTATTACATAATCTTCCCAAGAAGTTTTTAATATAATATAGGTACTATTAATAACATCATACTTTTTATTGATAAGGCTAATTTGTATTTAAAGAAAATGGTTCAATTTAAATCAGACTAACCGGCTTTCTTTATTAGCTGTTTGTCATTGAAATCTTCGGTCACATTTGTTCATTTTGAGAAAATTATAGATAGGTAATCTAAATTTGTATAGATTCATTGTTGGTATGCTTGGCGTGAATAAACTATTTTTCTTTCTTTTTTTTCTTTTGTATGGATGATTTATATCCAAAATTAACAAATTAGGTAAGCTTTGCGCTTTGTGACCATTTTATCGACTTACAACTTTTGTTCGAAGATACCAACACAACAACATAATATAGTTTGCATGTACAGTACACCCTCAAATGCATTATAAAACTACTATTTACCACACCCGCCATAAACGTGTTTGTAAAATAATAAGTGGGCTAATCATTTCAGTGAGATGAAACGACCTGGCACCAACTAAATCAGACACCTATTATGTTTAGTTCTAGAGGTGATTACAGGTTTGCACTTGTTTATAACAGGGCAGGTACCTACTTGCTGTAGTGATTAAACATTATATTAAAGAGGTTACATACCAGATAATCAGCAGATTTTCTCCAAGGGTTTTACCACTTCTGAAGTATTAACTTTTGTGTATCCCCAGGGCCTGGTTGTAAATTATACTCACGAAGACTATTAGATACAAAGTTTTATTCATGGACACATTAATACAGAATTAACAAAATACAAATTCGAACACAACTTATCTATCTGCCAGCTAGTCGACAATCCCCCGCGCCAGTCCCGCGCTTTTTTTTTTGAACAACACCACAATGCATACATTTTTTTTTTTTTTTTGAAAATGGCGCCAAAATTACAGAATGTAATAAATATAACTAACACTATCGGTTGAAATGCCGACCAGTCCAGGTACCTAATCTCCTGGTACAAACTAATCTTGAATCAAAATCAACAAAACCGACTATCGAACGAATGGTGGTGAATAAAGTGGATTCTTAATTTCGTCCAGCACAGTCCAAAAAGAAACACATTTTCTCCGATTTTTACTGACAATATTGCTGATTGTAGACCACTGAATAAAATCATTGAATAATCATAATAATAATATTAAATTTCCCAGCTGACAGTCCTAAGCTTATTTTTAAGTAGGAAGGAATGGTTTCGTTCATTATTAAATTTAATACCGTGCTACTTACCTACCACCTGGTCTGACTGAGTAGCGGTATTTAATTTACAAAATTCATAAATTCTACGTAGTTTTTCAATACAATCTTCAATACTTCATTAACTGCGTTAGTTTTCGGAAATGCGATCATGCTCCTTATTGTAACAGCCTACGGAACAATTTCGTATGCAAGTATTTATTTGTAAACGCGATTGTGTTCCTTATTAATAATAGGTCAGGGTTCAATTTTCTATGCAAGTTTTTTTTATTCCAACAGGGCTTTTGGATGAAACAGAAGTAGAAAGTAGAATTGAATGAATGAATCGTCGTAAGAAGGTATTTGAAAACGCGATTGTGCTCCTTATTCCTAGAAAGTTAGCACGTAGGATAGATATAGATTTAGATAGGGATATCAGTTTGGATTTAGATAGTACAGCTAATAGCTTAGGAAATTCCTCAATTTTGGACAGTTTCGAACCTGTCATAATGTCTGACCCCGATGTAATTTTTAAGACTCTACGTTTAGTTCCGGATTTTGATGGTAATCCACACGTCTTACCAAGATTCATACATCTTTGTGACCAGATTGCTTCAGAGTACCTGGGAGCCAACCCTGAAAATGCTCTGGCTAAACTATGTTTAATTAACGGTATTTTAAAGAAAATAACCGGACCAGCTGCGAGAATAATAAATTCAAATGGAATATCTGAGGATTGGGATAGTATTAAAACGTGCCTTATAAATATTTTTTCTCATCAAAGGGATGAGACCGCTCTTTACAATGACCTTATGTTAGCAACTCAAGGAAACAGTTCACCTCAAGAGTTTTATGATCGTTGCCTTAACTTATTTAGCACCATCATGACGTATATATGTCACCTTACACGAAAATATTAAAACAACCGTAGAAGCTAAACGCACCCTGTATCGGAAATTAACCATGCAGGCGTTTGTTCGTGGGTTATCAGAACCGTTGGGCTCACGTGTACGATGTATGCGTCCTGATAGTGTCGAAAAAGCGCTTGAGTTTGTGCAGGAGGAATTGAACGTTCTTTATCTGCAAAATAGACATGAACCAATACATGATAAAAAACCGAATAAATCTTTAAATAAAACTTTGCCGATGACTCCATCGACCCATATTGCCAACCCTATGTCTAAAACGTTCAATTTTAATGCACGAGCTGGGCCTGGTGCAAACTTTCAGCCGCTGCAGACATGGAGACCGAATTTTCCAGCTAATCAACCTATCCCCTTTGGGAACGTTTCCGGAATGCCTTTGCATTCGCAACAAATGCATCGCGCGCCGATATCGAATACGCAACAGATGTTCCGCGCAGCTCCGCCGAATTATAACCGTTTCAACAATAATTTCCAAATGCAACCGCGAACTGTTCCTCAAAATTCTGGCCCTAAGCCAATGAGTGGCGTTAGCCATTACGTTACTAAGGAAAAACCATCGTTTGGTCAACCACCAAGTCATGACTGGCGTAGGAGCGGTAACCCGCCGCCATCTAATTATTTTAAAACTAGGGAAATGAACATGAACGTATGCGTAGATGATAATGGCCAGTACTATTTTTATCCGGAATATTTAAAATTCAAAATACAAGCATTTGTTTCAATTAAACCATTTACAGGCACTTTTGAATTGTCAAGGTCGGTCGGTCCAAAAAGTTGAAGCTATTTGCACGTTCCAAAGCGTAGATCTCTATGGAGAAGAACGTGCAAGAAACTCCACGGACACTCTTTTAAAAATAATAATTTTTTACAAAGATTTACGAGTATTTACATCGGGCTGAAATTATACATACATGTGAGAACGATGTAAAAGACGAGCAGGATAAAAGCTTCCGGAATAAAAGAGGAACAATTCAAAGAAATAATTAAAATCAACCATGGCAGCTGAGAAATGACCAGTCCCGACTGACGGCGCCCGTTCACGAACGCATGCGCCAGCACCATTCGGCTCAACCATTTTGAAGGGAGCCAAACGATCAAACGCATACGCCACCATCAGCTAGACTTTTGAGTGAGCATGACACTCCCAACCGCCAGGGTACATTCAAGTCAAAAATATACCTAAAACTGACACCTAAAGTTTAAGTTAAAGGTACACAGTACTCACACATATGTAATTGAACCCGATTAAGTATATAATTATCCTATAATTGTTATCCAGAAAATCCACAATATTTTAATTTGATACCAGCATTTTGCTCTAGCGCAGATTTAAATTACGATCACATCGCCGTAGATAATCCGCCCACTAATACAACTAACGAACCTGAACCGTCCACGACCAAGCCCGCCCGCTAGCGAGCAGGATTTTCAGAAGCGGGAGTAGTCAGACAGGTCAAAATAGAGTTAAAATTACAGACACAAAGACAACTTCAATTCATTCAGATATTACAACCACCATTAAGATTACTGATCGATACGGGCGCTAATCAATCTTTCATTAGCCCAGAAGATGTACAAAATTTTTTCGGTAATTTCCCTTTAAATTTTGTCCCCTTCGAGGTCACAAATGTACATGCTACAACGCGAAATAACTACTCTATAAACATTCCCACTTTTAGCGAATTTCAGGAGCATGATGACATTAAATTATTCATTTACAAATTTCATGTTTTCTTTGACGGACTTATAGGTTTAGATTTATTGGAAAAATGGGAAGCCAATATCGATCTCAAGGATAAATTGTTAATAACTCGAAATTCTACTAATCCAATAAACATGTACAATTCGCGTAATGTAAATTTGTACGAAGATGTCATACCAGCCAACTCATCAAAAACAGTCAGGGTACCGATTAATTTACATGATGGCGATGCGTTGATTCCTGAGCAGATTATAGCCAATTGTATCATTAGGGATTGTATAACTACAGTAGCAAATAACCGCGGATTTTTGGAAGTCACCAACCCCACCTAACACGACTTAATATTTTCAATGGACCGTGCCGTACAAGCGGAAACCTATAATATTCATTGCACGCGTACCGAACAACAGTCAGGTTCGTGTGCTGAATATCATAATATTCAGCACACGAACCTTGAACTAATGTTTGCGTTTGCGGTCGGACCACCTCAATGATGAAGAACGTATTAACTTAGAAACTTTATGCGGAAAATATGCAGATGTATTTTTTACATAGACGGAGAAGCCTTAAAATTTACGAATAAAATAAAACATCGCATTCGGACAACCGATGATGTTCCGATGCACACCAAAAGCTATCGATATCCGTATATACATAGGGATGAAATCAGGGAACAAATAGGTAAAATGCTAGATCAGGGCATTATAAGACCATCAGAGTCTGCCTGGAGCTCGCCTATCTGGGTCGTGCCAAAGAAGGCCGACGCTTCAGGCAAAGCTAAGTGGCGTTTGGTAATCGATTTTAGGAAACTAAATGAAAAACCCTACGATGACAAATACCCTATCCCAAACATTAATGACGTTTTAGATAAACTTGGAAACTGTCAATATTTCACAACCCTTGACCTTGCGAGCGGATTTTACCAGGTGGAAATGGACCCCGTTGACATTCCCAAGACAGCATTCAATGTGGAAAATGGTCATTATGAATTTTTACGAATGCCTATGGGATTGAAAAATTCTCCATCAACATTCAAGCGTGTCATGGACAATGTCCTTAAAGACCTCCAGAACACGGTATGCCTGGTATATCTTGATGATATCGTGGTTTTTAGCACATCATTACAGGAACACATGATCAACCTTGAAAAGGTATTCAAAAAAAATACGGGAATCGAACTTTAAAATACAGCTCGATAAGTCAGAATTCCTTTAATTAGAAACATCATTTTTAGGTCATGTTATAACAAGAGAAGGTATCAAGCCAAATCCAGATAAAATTATCGCTATCCAAAAGTACCCCATTCCAAATACCCCTGAAGAAATAAAACAATTCCTTGGGCTAGTTGGATACTATAGAAAGTTCATTTCTGACTTTGCTCGCGTAACAAAACCATTAACAGAATGTTTGAAGAAAGGAAGAAAAATAATAATCAACTCCGAAATCGCAAGTTTCGAAAAATGTAAAGCCTTAATGTAATAACTAATGATCCTATTCTGCAATACCCCGATTTCCACAAAGAATTTATATTAACTACAGATGCCTCTAACGCTGCGTTAGGTGCTGTTCTATCACAGGGAACGATTGGCTCTGATAAACCCGTTTGCTTCGCGTCTCGCACTCTCAATGAGAGTGAACTAAATTACAGTACAATCGAAAAGGAACTCCTTGCAATAGTTTGGGCTACAAAGTACTTCAGACCGTACTTTTTTGGGAGGAAATTTAAGATCGTTACGGACCATAAGCCACTTCAATGGGTTAAGAGTCTGAAAGAGCCCAACTCTAGATTAACCAGATGGAAACTTAAACTATCCGAATACGATTTTACTGTAATATACAAAAAAGGTTCCAGCAATACAAACGCGGACGCCCTCTCCCGTATCCAAATACATAACGAAGAAACCTGTTCATTGGCGGTTAATACTTCCGAACGTCCAGCTTCAATAAATAACTCGTCTACATTATCAGCCCATACTAGCCAAGAAAACCCCATTCTCGAAATTCCAATTGTCGATCAACCGTTAAACAAGTTTCATAGGCAAATTTGCATAACAGTAGTAGGCGATATAAAAAAACGCCTTACAGCATCCAAACCTTTTGATACACATACAAGAACGGCCGTCCAGGTATCCAAATCTAGTTTAGAATCAGATATTATTAACGTTATCAAAGAATATGTTAACCCTAAGGTAAAGACTGCGTTGCTTATAAACCCCCCTCTGGCAATGTACAACATCATTCAAGATAAATTTAAAAGCTCAGCAATGAACCTTGTTCTAGCCAAAAGAGAGGTCGAAAACGTAAAGGAATATTTAAGGCAGCAAGAGATTATTAAACATTACCATGATGGAAAAACAAACCATCGGGGAATAAACGAATGTTATCTAGCCCTCTCTGAACGCTACTATTGGCCAACCGAAGTATGATCGTCATCCCATAAAACAATGTTTTAACATAGTACCCCCGGCCACCAAACCATTTAAGACCGTTCACATGGATCTTTTAACCATTCATGAAAAGTACTCAACGATCTCTAAATACGCACAGGCCTACTATATACGAGATGGTACAGCTGTTAGTGTGCTACAAGCATTACTGAAATTCTGCACACACCACGGGTTACCTTTAACCATCGTTTCGGATAATGGTACAGAGTTTAACAACCAGTTATTCAATGAATTGCTGAAACTTGCACAAAATAATTCATCATAAAACCATATGACGATGGGATTGTAGAACGTTTCCACTCATCCTTATTTGAAGTATTCTTGCTGCCCGTGCTTGAGAACTATGTTTAGTAAGTTGAGACATGGCTCTCTTTAGGCATTTTCAAATGTTTAAGAAAATGTTAATAGCGTGTAATATTCTAGCTCTGAAAAGAACTGTTGTGTAGCCCTGAAAAGAACTGTTGGTTAACCCTGAAAAGAACTGTTGGTTAGCCCTGGAAAGAACTGTTGCTTAGCCCTGAAAAGAACTGTTGTTTGGCTCTGAGAAGAACTTTTGCGTAGGTGTAGTTTTAAGAACGAAATCTAAAGAAAATCGCACGAAAATTATTAGACTTCGCGCACGACCGCTGCGTAGGGAGGGAGCCGACGTACTTATACTTATCTATGGAGCCGACCTCGCGGCTGAGCCGCGCGGGTACCTTACTCATAGATCTAAACTCCCCTCCCGCACGCGCACCCCCGCCTTGGTGACGTCCAGTTCGCAACGGGTCGTGCAGCAGAAATCGTAATATTTTAATTTCGCCATAACTTCAAAACCAAACGTCCGATTTTAATCATTCAAAGACCAAATATTATCTACATAAACTTTACTTAGTGATCAAATACTTTATTTTGATAAAGATTAATAGCATGAGTAAAATAAACGCGTTTAAATGTAGTCCAAAAAAAAAATCAAGATTTTTAAATTAAAAAAATGGTTGTTGTGCCTCACTCGACATAGATAGGTATAGTGTGTCGCAGAATTTTTTGTAGATATTTATAAGATCTACAATTAATTAGAACAATGTATGGTTCTATCTTTTATAGTTTAGGCAGCGTACACAAAATAAGTTACTTGTCTGGTTGATTTTTACACCTTGTGTCCGAAAAACCCAAATATCTTACGGAACCCTATTTTTTTCCAAAATAAAATATAGCCTATGTTACTCGTGGATAATGTAGCTTTCGAATGGTGAAAGAATTTTTAAAATCCGTCCAGTAGTTTTTGAGCCTATTCATTACAATCAAACAAACAAACAAACAAACAAACAAAGTTTTGTGTAGATACTATAATAATATTTTAAAGAGGTAAAATTTGTTTGTAAGTTTGTATGTTTGTAAGTTTGTATGTATGGGGTAATCTCAGGAACTACTGGTCCGATTTGAAAAATTCTTTCAGTGTTAGATAGCCCATTTATCGAGGAAGGTTATAGGCTATATATCATCACGCTAAAGTGTAGTGGAAGGACAACCAATGAGAATTACGAAACTAAGCTACAATACCGAAGCCCATCCAGATACCAGTACAGTTCAGCCTCAACTCGATTGATCTTACAAAACTATACACAACGCTCAATATAAGATAATGTCACAGCCTCTTCTGCGAGAGCAACCGTTACCAGCGGAATACTTATACCATACTTACAACGATCCCGTTCTACATAGTGTTATCCTGTACAATTGCTCTTAGTACATTCATCATTATGAGACGCTGCAAAAAACCAAAACCTGTCGAGAAACAATCTGTAGAAGACAAGATTTATGCCGAGCCTGGAGCATCCGGAGTATCGAAGACACATTCACCAATATTTTCTCAGTTTAAACTTCAAAAATAATTGCTGATCTGACGGTGGAGGTGTTATAGTATGTGCCAACCCCTATACTGCAAGATTGCATCAACCTAGATACAGCGCATGGAAACAGCCTTACACGTGTAGCCGCAAAACGCTGACGCCGCGTGTGACGCTCGTCATACGATGCCCCTGTTTACCGAATCCAAGTGTTTTTTCTAGAAATAAGTAATTGTGTGAACCTTCGACATTCACTCTGTATCTAATATCGATCAGACTAGGTTATCTATTTAGTTATAATTAAAATTGTAATTTTCATTTAATTAAAGTTAGTTAAAAATCATTTTGGTTTTGTTTTGGGTCCTCCGACAGCGACGTACCTACATATTTAGATGGTTTAAGGGCGCTTTCACATTTTTTCTTGAATTTTAGCGTTTTATTCGAATTTTGATGTGTGATTTTGCTTTAGATATAGCCTTAAAAAAAACTAAAAATATGCCTAGGACAGTTTTGTCAAAGCGCTCTTACAAAATCGAATAGCTCAGGTTGACTAAAGTTGAATACCGCGCGTCACAAGATTATATTGATTTTCGATAATTATTTTAAAATATTTACTTTACTTTCAATTAGACCAATTTTTTTTTCAAGCAATATCAATGCCACCTTAATTAATAAATATTTTTTATTTGAATTTTGATTATAATTTCATAGATAAAAATTATAGTTTCGTACGGAAAATTGACAATAACTCTCAGTTTTACAGAATTATTTTTGGTGTATTACTGTATGAATCGTAATAAATTGATTTGAGCATTCCAAAGTAGAAGATACAGTTGTACCGTGGACATTTTTATAAATGATTAAATTATAATATCTTCGGTGTACCAAGGTATCAAAAGATACCCTAAAGCAACGTTTTGTGAAACATCCTTTGCGGAGTCAAGGATTTTACTGATGTACGTGAACAAATTGAAATATTTATTTAGAACACTCCCCAGATAAATGATCAAACTATCTTATGCATATTTTTGTTTTTTTTTTATGGCTATATCTAAAGCAAAATCACACATCAAAAATCGAATAAAACGCTAAAATTCAAGAAAAAATGAAAGCCCTCTTAAGTATGTGAAGTTTGCACAAAATCGGTCGAGCGGTTGTTCATTTATTGACGGGAGCGAAGCCGCGGGGGACAGTTAGTAGTCTATAAAAATGAATCCCTATTTCCCTTGGTCCCGGTATTACGCGCAAACGGCTGGGCCGATTTCACTTATTCTTTTTTTGTTGTGTTTGTTATTCTCAGGGGAAGGTCCATAAGAAAGAAAAAAAAAACTTGAGAGGTGTCAAGGGACACCCGAATGGAACGAAGTTCCTTTTATTCATTATGTACAAAAAACCTGTATACAGTCAACAAAAACACATTAGTATCTAATATCCTATGAATTTTTGACTTTGACTTAGACTTAGACTTCGACCTTGACATTGACATTGACCTTAACCTTAACCTTGACCTTGACCTTGACTTCGACTTCGACTTTGACTTCGACTTTGACTAACGAATTTTAATACTGGCATGCTTTCTCTAAGAGAGAGAGAGAGAGACAGAGAAACATGCGCACGCCGCACGGCTTACAATAGCTTACTATAGCAAAAAGTGTCGTGGCAACTTTTCGTGAGAATTTTTTCCGTCTAGTCCCCTTTCACAACACGCGATAAGGAACTTCGTTCCAAAACTTCGTTCCAAAAATTGTAGTAGCGAAGCCGCACGGGACAGCTAGTAAAGTATAAAATCAATTGCGTCAGGTGCCAATGTTTCCACTGCCGTCTCTAACCGGTTAAAATATGATTGTATATCTTGGTACGAGTATTACTTTTGCACAGCTGTTATAAAATCCGAAACAAAAGAAGATTAAACTTAAATCTTTGTCCTCAACCTCAGGTAAGCCGTCAACAGCAATTAGAAGTTCCTCTGGTACCGCTGGAGAACTGTGAGCGTATCTTCGGTGAATCAGTACCAGTGAATGAAGGCCAGCTATGTGCTGGTGGGGAGGAAGGGAAGGACGCGTGTTCAGGATTTGGAGGAGCCCCGCTGCTTCTGTTTAGGGATGGACGTCATGTGCAGGTGAGGATTATTTTTAATTTACTTCATTTGTTGATAGATAACACTGGTCAGCAAGATTTTGGAAGGAAGGTGCTTAAGAACTTATTTTGAAATACTAATCAAATTTATTTTGTTTTGATTGGAGGTCTGGCCCCTTATTCACAACCATTCGATTCGATTCCGTACCGAATCGAACGTCTAAGTTATCGAAGATGTGCGGTCGGCAAAAGGATTCCTCATATCCTTTAAGGCTCTATGAAGAGACAACGTCTGCTGCCTCTGTTGTTCTGCGGCACGTCGACGGTCTCTGGCTCGCACAATCACATACTCCATCTACCAAAATACCAAATTATGTTAACTAAAATTAAGAACGAATACCACATTTCCTTCCGTAAACACTGAATTTGAACTGTCAAAATGATTCGGTTACGAATCTGTGAATAGCGCTTTGACAGTTCTTCAGTGCCCCTAGCTCGGAAATGAGATTGTAGAATTCGGTTCCCTACCGACACGGAATCGAATCGAATGGTTGTGAATAAGGCTGCTGGTATAGTTTTTAAACAACTTCTTCAAAAAGGAGGAGGTAAGTACTATGTTTGACTGTATGTATGTTCTTTTTTTTGTGTTACATCTAAGGTTAACATCATTTTCCCTTTACCATATAATTCAGTTTTTTTTTTTGTTTTTAGTAATAGCAATGGCAAAAATGTGTTGAAATCTTTCTGACAGGTTTAGTAACATTTGCGGTGAAATTATTTTGAAAACTCAAAAATAAAATCTGCATTACAAAAAGAATTACTTTATTCTAGCATTTTAATTGTAAAAAGTTAGTTGAGTTGAGTATCCCCCAATGTCTCATCTGCTAAACAAGGTTTAGGTTGGCCAGTGAATCTGGGTCCTGTAAAAGCGATTGTGGCACAAATTTACAAATGGGGAAACATGAAGGCCTAGCACAAATGTTTAGGTTGATGTATTTTTATATCAAAATACACATGAATATACCTATAACTGTATCGTTACATATGTTAAGTGAATTATGAACATAACATCTACAATGCAACCCCATAGTATTTTGGTTTAACTTTAGGCATGCAACATACACAATTTTGTTTAATACAAAGTAAATATGAAAAACGAGTAGGTATTATAGATTTAGTACCTAATTTTATGTTACGTTACTATGACGTCAAAAAATTCTGCTAGGCATAATTCTGCATTCAGGAGAATGCATCCTCGCTTAAGCGGTTATTACCTACATTACACGATCTATCGGGCCCGTTTTCTAGGTACTCTATAATAATGGGCACCCTCGTTATTACACTACACTAGAAATCGCGCCCTAACTGCAGTGATGGCGTAAAGTGGGGGCGGTGGAGGCTGGTCCGCCCCGGGTGCCTAGCACCAAGGTGACAACGACAACTCACTCGTACATTCAAAAAAAAGAAAGTGGCTTTTTTGACGCGCCGATAATTTGTTTCCAACTTAAGACATCAATTAACAACTACTACTACTATTTTTTTTCAAGTATAATTTCTAATTCCCTAAAATAATAAATTCATATTGCGCTACCACGCGAGACAGGGAAGTCAATTTTGATAATTTGATCGAATATTTTAGTACCTAAAATAATCAATCGAAAATCTCTGAATACAAACCCGCCCAGGGTGCTAATCTACCCTATGCCGCCACTGCGGCAGTGCCCTGTCTCCCTGTCTCTTACTTACACTAGGTGATAGACAGAGCAGGGTGATCGGAGCCACCCGATCGCCCGATGGCAGGGTCCTTACTCCCTGTTTCTTATTACACTACACTCGCCCTAGATATCGGGCCCGATAGATCTCGTAATGTAATATCCGCTTTAACGACAATCCGCGATCGCGTATTATGATAAGTACTTAGGTACGACCAATAGGTATACCTATTCTCTATGGGTACGCCCATTATAATGTCCTAGCTGACCCGCGCAACTTCGTTTGCGTCACATTTTCTATTAATGCTCTGCTCCTATTTGTCTTAGCGTGATGATATATAGCCTATAACCTTCCTCGATAAATGGGCTATCTAACACTGAAAGAATTTTTCAAATCGGACCAGTACCTAGTTCCTGAAATTACCCCCTACATACAAACTTACAAACATACAAACAAATGTTACCTCTTTATAATATTAGTATAGATAATCTATGGTACGCCCTAAGCATGAAAATCATAGCTTGCTTTGGAAACCGGACTCAATATTTTTGGTTTCAAATTAAATAATCAGAAGAATCATAGACGTGAGGAATGCGGATTTTAATACCTAAATCGTCGTAAATTTACGTCCCGTACTCACGAGAACCTTATATTCTTAATATGCTCATGTCTAAGTCCGTAACATTTTCATTTTGACCCAGTTACAGTATCAATATTACCTGTTAACAATTCAGTAATGTCTCTTCCAGGTGGGCATCGTATCTTTCGGCTCGGAGAACTGTGGCAGTGAGGGAGTGCCCAGCGTATACACGAACATAGCGCATTACTACCGGTGGATCGTCGACAACTCGCCATCTTAACCTTTATCTAACAATACTCCAATCAAAGAAAGTTACAGTCGCCTAGTCACGAAAGTACGGTGTTGTGTCAATGTCTTATTCAATTCAATGTCTTATTTAATAATCTTTTAAAATAAAAAAAATTATAAATAGGAAAAAAATATAGTCTGAACCAGTACTTTGGTTGTAAACACACAGATGACAAAAATTTTTGAGAAACAGTGAAATGACGATCAGTTTTAATTTGTTATTCTTTCCTTACTTATTATTTGGATAAAGCCATGTAAAATAATTTTAAATAAAGGAGAAATATTTAAATGGAAATTTTAAAATCCAGTTAGTATGTAAGTTACCTACCTACTTCCCTACTCATTGTAATTTTTGGGACTCCACACTGATGGATGGATGGATTCCCCTAATTTTATAGAACCCTAAATAAAATTGATGGCCAAAGCGGTACGTCAGCAATGAAAATCTTTAGGCTTATAGATAAATTAGGTCCCAAGCGATAAATCGTAGGAAACCAACGAAAACTGGGTACTATTGTATGAAATTTATTGTTTTTTCAAAGTAATACGTAGCGCATTGCCATGGAATTGTAAAGTTCTTGGAAAGGGGTGGGATGTTTGTAAGAATTGAGCATAAGGTTCCTGTGAAATCTTCCAATGCCGAGTCTTGTACGTGTTGGTTGAAAACCTGAAGATAAACATTATACTTAATAAACTTACAAAACATACCTAAATAAGGTGGGTGTGGGTACGTCCAAATTATCAGTTCACAATACACAGCTACACCTTTTATATAATATATTAAACAGGACCTTACTAATAAATTAGAAGCGAGTATAGGTATAGTGCCTTGAGGAACTCCAAACAGGGTAGGTATGTTTCTTTCGATTACAATTTTAATTTTCAACTGCATGCTAAATACGCGCTTGGTCGTGGAGTTGCGGAAACCAGCCCGATTGACATAGGTCATACATACATACTAAATTTACGATTTCTACCTGGATTACAAAAAGGGCCTATAATGCTACCTTGAGGAACTCCCAAGAGCAAGAAGTTAGTCTGTTTGTTTATCAAGTTTCATGAAAGTTTTCTTCTTGAGTTTATCGATTAATTCCCGGTTTTTGAGGTTTTACAGGTCGTTTATCTGTCCGCCGGTTATTTGTCATAACGTAATTCGTTGGTTAGTAGTTGGACAAATAAACGGCCGATAACCCGTACAGTATTTACGACCGGATTCTGAGGCCAGAATCTGGGGATAAATTACTTTTCGAATAAGTATGTCAAACATGTCATCACAATGAATAGTCATTTTGTCTTACCCCGCCAATAGTTATGGTTGGGATGAACTTAGGTCTCACATGTTTAGTGAGATATTCTTCTTCCAGCTGCAGAACTAGACCTTCAGACTTGACGCATTCGTCCATGTCGTCGACTCGAATGCCCGCCCTTATGACACACTTAGGCTGAGTTGCACCAGCGAATTCATTAGCTTTGTTAAAGTTAAAGGGAAGAGTCAAGTCAAGAGATTATATTCAACGCGTTTGATAGTTGACGGATAATTTAACACAAACAATAACACTAACCAGCGGAAAGTGAGCGGTTACAGTTACGGTTAAAGTTATGACGTCATTTAACTATTTGTCAAATGGTGCAACTAATTTTTGGCCTAATCGATACTTTAACTGAAGTTTCGATGTTTGTTATTGTTAAAGTAAGATGGTGCAACCCAGCCTTAATGTACAAATTATTTGCTTATTTTTTACTAGCTTTTCACTTTAGGAATTTGGTTTTCGTATCCGGTATTAGGATTTAAAGATAAACAGTAAATTAACTTACTGTCTCCCCACAATATACTATCACTATTATAAATATTCATTGTCTAAACTATTATTAAAATGTGCTGTTATATTATGTATTGTGGTGAGAAAATAAATCTTATCTTATCTTATCTTATCTTATCTTAACTATTGCTAGGTAGGTACATTTCCGTAAGTATAGTCATGATGGACGTTTCATTCTCTTCATTTGTACGAGTTACGTAGGTAAGTATGAGCCTTTACATAAAAACATCACGAAAATGATATTAAACTCACAAATAATTAGTAATATCATAATCATAACATAGGTAGGTAGGTACCTACTGTACTTATGTATTTCATAGTTCCGATGTGAAAATACCTATTTATTTTCGTACCACTTGCTCAAAAAAGTGACATTCTACGCCACAAAAAGCGAACTACCTATATATTTTTTCTCTTTTTGGACTCAACCATGGTAGTCCTATGTGGTTTTTACCACTTTGTTTTGATCTTATGATGAGAGATCTTTGCAACCCTGCGGCCCGCCGGCTCAGGTTATTGACCTATCGAATGTCGGCTCAATGAAATGAACCGTCGGCTCAATGAAATGAACTGTCGGCTCAACATGTTGAGCCGTCGCGTCGGTCAACTTCGAAAGGCCGTCGGATAAGAGCCTGCGCGCACTAGCGATTTAAGTTGGCCGATAGTTTGATCGGTCAGAGGATCAGTATAGAGTTATATGGCAGTGTGCGCACTTGAAGATTGAAAACTCTATACTGCGCGCAGGCTCTAAAAGATTCGTTTTCGTTGGATCCCGATTTTGAATCCCACTTGAATATTTTTGGCGTTGGATCCCACAAAACATTTTTATGTATTTCCGTTAAAAAAATTGCTTGGAAATTACGTTTTACTGTCGTTGAATCCCAAAATATGCTTAAAAAATTCTGAATTAGGGTACTTTCAACAACAACATTGTTTAAAACAAAATGAGGGTCCATTTATATTAAATTAAATTAAATTAAATTATCTTTATTTCAGACGTAAGTCCATATTTTACAAAACACATTGTTAGTAAAGTTGTTAGTAACACACACAAAAATACAAATAAAACTAGTAGGTGTTAGTAATTTGTTAGTATCTAATATCGAAAACATGTACGTACAAAAAAAAAAAATATCTACTTATTTCCTATTTCTGTGCAGGTGTACACTTGCCCAGTACACAGTAAAAGGACTGTCCATTTTGCACGCTAACGTTCTGAGGACAGTGTTGGTGCTACCACGGACCCTGCTCATCATCGACGCAGTTCTTTTCCTAATTATGGAGAAGAAATCATCGATGGAAGCATCCGCAAACATTTCGGAAGCACTGCAGTACCTGGGTTTCCTCAACAGTGCCCTCAGAGCGTCATTGTACTGAACACGCAGGGCGTTGTAAGCCCGCCGCGTAAAGTCGATCCACAGACTGCACGTGTAAAAAGACTGACAGAAGGCTCTGAAAAGTAACAGTTTTACATCTGTGGTACATCGTGCGAATCTGCGGGCCAACATATTGCAGCGGACTGCCAACGCCCTCCTTTCCCTTTCTAGGTCTTCATCGTCCCGTAGCCGCTCCGTCAGCATGTGACCCAAATATTTTACTTTAGGCACCCTCACTAGTGCCGACCCACCGATCTTAATTGGTGGCACGTTCGAGGGAGTCTTGTTCCCTGCTTTATAAACCATCAGAACACTCTTACTAGCATTATATTTGAGTCCATGCGACAGGGCATATGTTTCACAAATGCCCAATAGTCTCCTGAGGGCACTCACTGACGGGCTCAGCAGAACCATGTCATCCGCGTAACTAATATTATTAATCATTCTTCCGTCTATTGAACATCCGACCATAGCTCCGCTGAGCCCGCCAATCAGCTGGTTAACAAATAGGTTAAACAAACTCGGGGATGTCAACCCGCCTTGCCTCACACCGCACTTGAGATTGTATTCCTCACTATGCGAGTTGACCCATCTGACAGCATTCTTTTGATTACTGTACCAATACTTGAGAAGCGATACAAGCTCCCTTGGCACAGTGGTCTCCTCAAGTAGTTTATGCCACAGAATATCATAGGACACCAGGTCGAAGGCCCTCGACAGGTCAAGAAAACACGCATATACAGGTGTTTGCCTGTCGGTATAGTACCTTACAGTTTGTTTCAGACACATGATTGCCATTTCCGTTGACAGATTGGGTCTGAAGCCAAACTGCAAATCATGTATCCGAAGGTGTTCATTCAGCTGTGCGTTCATGAGACAGTCAAGGACCTTCGCCATGGTCGTGGCCAATGATATCGGGCGATAATTGTGCTTGTCAGATGGATCCCCAGTCTTGTTCTTTATTATTGGAACTACCACAGTTTTCATCATATCATCCGGAATGAATGAATGACCTATACAAAAATTAAACAATAGACTTAAAACTCTGGGCAAATGTACACCTGCACAACGCAGATGTTCTATACTAATACCGTCGTGACCTGGTGACTTTCCACGCTTCATTTTCTTTAAGACATTCCTCACGTCTTCTGGCATAATTTGAGTATATTTCTCACCAGGTCTGACGTCTGGTTTACTCAAGTTACCAAGGTCACAGGGCATTGGTTCAACCGTAAAATGCTCCTTAAAAATATTCGCAATATTACGATCCCCTATTGTACTGTCAACGCTCACAGGAACACTCGGCTTAGGGTTCAAGTGCCTTGTATTTTTCCAAAAACTGCCAAAATCTTTAGCCTTATGTTTTGCTGCCAGTATGTCCATTTTTATTTGCTCGACATTATCCTGGCACCATTTAAATTTTTTCTTAAATTCTTTTCGTGTTTCACACATTTCTAAATACTGTGGCCCCGTGCGCGGCTTCCCTGCTAAAACCCAGTTACTGAAACTAAGCCGAGCCTTCCTATGAGATTCACCTACGTGCTGGTTCCACCCCACAATACCCTTCTTTTTACTGATTTTTCTGATAACTCGAGTTTTCTCCGAGGCATCACACAATATAGACTTAATTTTAGTGTACAATGTATTAATTATGTGCCTATGATCTACATTGTCACATACATAGTCACAGCAGTCCCGAAATTCCACTGGAAAGTCTATATTACGCAATGCCTCGTTACACATCTCCCTATAATTACAAATTTGTTCCTCGTTTCTCAGCCCCCATAACACTCTGTTATCTATCTCTCTGTTTACAGCATTTCTAATAGGTAGACTCTTAAGATCACACGTTATTTCCAATGGAAAGTGATCAGACCATGACACTTCATACAATACCTTAATATTTTCAATTGTTTGAAATGCCATTGACGTAACAAGGCAATGATCTAACCACCTTACAGTTCCATGAGCCTCACTTAAGTACGTATAAGTGTTCAGACAACTTGGTAACAAATCTACATCGGCGCATGACCAACTTTGTTCCTTACAGAAATTTAGCATTTCATTAAAAAACAACTCCCGCGGATGTGCATTAAAGTCACCCATAATAAATACTGTATCTAAATTATAATCATCAATTACCGCATTTATTTCCGAGAGACACGCAGTAAACTCCGCTAGATTGTCCTGACAATCCGTAGGCATGTACACTGAGAACACTAACATTGATTGACACTGACTCACGCATTTTATTGCCGTAATGCGCACACTATTGCACTTAATAATCTCGACGACACTAAACGCACTCTTTCTCCATAGAAGGGCCACCCCACCATACGGCCTCCCACGCAACACTCCTTCCGCTGTGTCTACCGCAGAGACGCCCACCGCCGCAAAATCACAATGAATGTCGTTGAGATAGGACAGATCGTGAGGTAGCAGCCACGTCTCCTGCAGTGCAACTATATCCGCAGTGTCACACAGTTTTTTCACACAATCTACTGATCTCTTAATAGACTTACAATTAAAACTCAGTAGTTTAAGTAATCTATTTTTCACAACCATCTTGAATTTTTACTGCCCGCTCCTTTCCAGCGACTAAGTACTCTTGTCTTGCCTTAAATATTATATATCTCCTAAAAAATATTCCATTTGGCCAAAAATCGTCTTTTACAAATAAGTCTAACCTACTTCTAGGAATATAGATCTTATAGGAGTCATACTCCTTAGAGTGTTTCATGGGAACTTTTTCTGGTGCCACCGCAATGCTAGTTTTCGCCAATATATAATCTTCAATATCTTTTTCCGTAGTGTCCTTTGAAACATTATATATAAACAATGGAATTTTTACGTCAGCAGCTCTAAACTTAGACGATGAATCTACCGGTGCACATCCCTGTTTCCCTCTAAATCTCGTCGACCGCCTCTTTTTTACTTCAATCCATTCCCCTTCATCGCCCTCTTTATCCATTATTTGCCCGTCATCTCTCATTTCATTTGAGGCACGATCCTGCATATTTACATTGCGCGCGCAGCTAACTGTAGTACGTTGTCCGCACCCCACCACTTGCTCGGGCCGCTTGTCTCGAGACGGCGCCGGACTGGACGGCAACACAGCTGATTTGTCACCGTTCGAAACCGCAGTTGACATACCGGTGGCCTCCACGCGCGCACCTGCTGAGTCCGATGACGCGCGTTGCATGAGCGAGATAGATGTGCCGCTCAACCTGCTCGCGTAAGAGGGACACAGTACAGTTGTCGACTCGCTGGACAAGTCATTAACTTGCACCTGAGCTGTTGGTGACTCCAGCTCGGTCACTGACCTCTGTGTACAGTGCATAAAGCCCATCGGTCCGCTATTACAAGAAAAACTATCCTGCATGCAATAACCGCCCCTCTTTAAATTAACATTAGGCTCAATATGGCTTGTCTTTTTCTTATCTGACTTCAAACTGTCAATTTCGAACTGGAGAAGTTTTAATTCATCTACCGTCGCATATTGAACATTAGTAACACACTTTTGCTGTATATCACGCAGTTCTTTCTGGATCAAAACAATATCCTTCAGCAATCTAGTCACATCAATATGGTCGAAAGTTACCGGCGGTAGCTTCTGAAGATCTCGAGCAACAAAAACGGGAATTTCTTCTGGATCAGTTTCCTTCAGAAGGGTTATAACATCGTACAAGTTCTTGTTTGTTTTTCGATCACCCTTTCGCAACACACTACGCTGCGCCACCGATTCAAAAAGCAATGATTTTGCTTCTTTAATATCTTCCTCCGAAAAGGCAGATGCACATACAGCGACGAGACTTTCTTCGTCCATTACATCCATTTTATTTTGAATGAATGAAAGCACTTCATTAACAACTATATTACAGTTATTACATTTTAACACTTTGGAGGTCATTTTCAAAACACAGGTCAATGCCCTCCGTGCGCACGAATACAAACACCCGAACGCGATCGCGATCAGCTGATGACTGATCTGTATTGACCTATATTGACTGACCATCTACAATATTGTTGTCATCTTTTTCATTGCATCTATCTATTAACGCGCGTAAGTATTGCATAAAATTATTATGTAGTTTGCAGTGACTGTAGTTATTTTGTGTAAAACTGAATTATAAAGTACTATGAGTGATCAACTCCCATCTCCTTAATCCATAGAATTGAATTTTATAGACAGAAAAGGTGGTACATTTCTTTTACATGACGCTCATCAATATAGGTACAAAGAAACGAGATATTAAAAATGGAAGTTCTGGAGATGCATTAACTACCGTAAAGACAAATGTAAAGGAATACACACACTTTAGGTTCGTACAATATTTAGATTATTGATCAAGATCGCGTCAATTCAAAAAAATATCTTACGACTAGTGGTCCGCCCTGGCTTCGCACGGCTAATCTTGATGATTAGAAATAGCATGCTGACAGGATAACTTTTTCACAAATATAAGTGAATTGGTACCTGAAATACTAAGCAGATAAACCGTTTGGTTTTGTGCAATTAAAGTATGAATTTATTCATGTTTCTTCTGTCTTTCATTCATTCAATAATTTTATTAATAGTCGATGGGCCACTCAAAAATAATATAGGTGGGGTCCAGGACGTGTGCATTCGCGCAGCGGAATGTTGTTGAATTTAAAGATTTAATTATGCAGATATTTAGTGTATGACGTCGTATAATTGTGTATGGTATAAAAAAATTTGTGCACGCAGCCATTGTGGAGAAATTCACCAAAAACTGATTTCGCTGGGCGAACGTTGTCCTGGCGGAACTTTTTTTAATCCATAGACTTTAGAAGAAAAGAGATGTGTCCAAAAATTAGTGTGTATTTGTGTGTAATTGTGTATGTATGAATAAAATTTGTGCATGCATAAACTTCGGAGAAATTCAAGTTTCCGCTACGCGAACGTTTGGCCATTACCTAGTTTTCATATAAAGCGCTTACATAGAGAGCTGTAGATTTTTACATACGTTGTTTTGAATTTGTTTATATTTGTTTAAAAAACAGATTTAGAAAAAATCGTAGGGCTTAAAAGATAAAAATATAAACGTAAAATACGCTTATTAGGTCTTAGTTCTTAAAGTATGCACTTTGGGGTCTAGATTTTCACGTTTATACAAACCTTGTAAGTGTCTGCAACATGTTGCCAAGTATCAATGATGTTCCGTTAGTAATTAAAGAGTTATAGGACAATTTACCATGAATAGATCACTGTTTACAAAGCAGTCAAATATCACGACGTTCTAAAGGAATTGCATGGTAAAATGTATGCCAATAATTAGTGTATTCATTCAACTATTCACATGCAAAATTTCATGTCATTAAATTCAGTAATTAAAGAAAAACAATTATAATACTGACGAAGCATCGAAAACCTACATAACCCGACCAAACTCGGATGGCTACAAAAAAAGCGGCCGTGCCATATATCTTAGAAACGTTCTTAACCTTGCAATATAGTTTTTATTAATATGGTACAGTTACGTACACAAGCGTTAGGAAAAAATAAAACAATTGCATTTCTTGAATGAAAATTATTTTTTTAAAAATAACGTCACTATCTACGATAAAAATAAATCTTCAATTAACAAGTACTTCTCTATTTAAATATTCGAGTACAAAAATATTTTTAATTACATATAATACTTAATTATGTAAGTAGGTAATTATGATAACGATAACAAACGCTTGCAACGACAGCAATAGACTTAATCAGTCTTACTACAAAAAAGTTAAACATCTGTTGAGCACGTGTTTGAAAAAAATGTTACCACCAAACTGCGTTTTATGATTGTTTAGAGATAGACGCTTTCGACACGGTTTTAACCCTTAATTTGGCAAGAGGAAAAATTTAAAAAACTTTTGTTTCTTTTCACATTTTCGGCTTCACTAGGAGTTGTTAGGACATGAAAAAATAATTTAAAAAATCTGGTATTACCTCATTTCCTGAAAATGCATGTCCAATATACTGGACCTTGCCAGGTTTGCCATAAAGTTGTCGATAATTTTGATGTACTGTATAATACACATTGCCGAATTATTACTTTCTAGGACTTATTTCTATTTTGTGCAAGTGATAAAATAAAATATAATAAAACGCAAAAACAATGACATGTTTTGTATTGTATTACAAAATCTTTATTTTTTATGAATATAATGAGGAACATTTTACTTATTCTAAGTGAGATCAACAATATAATCAGTGTTAATGAAAAGATACGTAACAATTATTGTCCTGAATTTCAGATAAAATTAAACAACTGTACCTAATATAATCAATCAACATACTTAGAAACTTTCACTTACTATGATAATCATAAAAACAATTTCTTTTACATACTAAACACAGCCTTTGGTTGCACTTTACACAATAAACATCAGTCTTATTTTTGATACATAAGTTGCAGCGAAAGCAGGAAGTCATACAATTCCCGACATGCCTGCTCGGACAAAGTTTTTGAAACCCCATTTATTGGGTTTCATGGGATCGTACTGTCTCCTGTTACCCGCCTTTTTGCCTTTATACGGTATGGTCATCTCGTCAATACTATATCTCATTTCCTCTTCGGTGGCCAAGCAGTTTTTCCTCACCTTCTCTACAAGAGGTCTTACTTTGAAGTAGCGATCTGAATCTGGACAAGAGTTATCAGCAAAATGGATGTACCTGCGTATGGTTTCAAATTTTTTCAGTGACATGATTTCAGCAATAGCTGGGTAGCGCTATTCTTTTGACCAATAATCTACATGATGGCAAATTTACAACACCCATTAGTTACAAAATGGCAAATCTTTCATTTCGTCCTCAGAGATATTGAAGGATCGGCCGGTAACTTGAACTGCATAAAGGTTGGTATTATGTACTATAAGTATCTTGTAAAATATCCAAAGAAAAGTATTTCCAAAAATAATCTATAGGCGTGAAATCGGCATGTAAGTTATTTTTAAATTCACAATTAGTTATTTCGGCATTGTGCAGGAATGTGCCTTTTTTCCATTTGTAGTTTGTGTGTTTACGTTTCTTGAGCCTGAGATTATGAACACGAGAGTGGGTGTTGACATAGCGCCTTCTCTTAGACCTGGTAATCACGGCATTGGGTCTATCGGTGATATATCTTGAACAGACGGTATAGACTGAATGGACGACAAAGTTGGAATATTATCAAAATTTACCTGACTGGTCAACACTTGGTTGATAATTGGTGTAAGAGGCACTGCTAGTTCTTGATCTTCTGGCTCACTATTGGGTATCTCATCACCAGAACTATAATTCCTATCTTCATCGTCTTCGGAAATATTCTGGTTTTCTAATGACGACAGTATAGATGGTGCTTCAGAGGACAACTCGTCACTGTCTTGGCGACATATTGTGTTACCTCTTCATCCGAACTTGTTTGATTTTCTACGTCTGATGAAGCGTTAATTGGCGGCACTAGAGCAAATAACTTTGATACACGTGATGTTTGTTTGAAGACCTGCAAATAAGTTACTTTTCTAACTAACTGGCAGTGTCCAATATACTACACATCCCAAAATCGCACTAAAACAGCACCTAATTGGCAATGGGAAATATACTGGACATGCTAATTTCATAGAAAATTACGATAAATCCATAACAGCTATTATAATTTCAGTTTGTGTACACATATATATAGGTTTTATAAAATATATTGAGAAAAGATGAGTAATCATTGCAAAGTAAAATAACAAATAAATCGGGACTTACCGAGAGCGGTCGCGGCACGTGCTACCTTCCAAACATTTCGGCGGCGACTAACCAGCAATGCGCACGCGCACCTTACGCGTAATTTTATATACATTATATTACTTTGCAAATAAACTAATGGAATTGAAATGAATAAAATATAGTTTAAAAAAATGATTGTATATTTTTTTTAAGTTGATGTTCAGTATATTGCACGTTATCAAATTAAGGGTTAAATTTAAACACCCGAACACCCTCGTTTTGCAAGTGTCTAACCTCGAAATTTTGTGACAGAACCACTGTTATAGATGCTGTTAACTCATCTAGAATGGATTTTTTAGATTCTGTAAACTTTATTGACGAATTGGATGTCGAATACATGGAAACTTTTTGAAAGCATTTTTAATGAAAGCATATTGAAGGAAAAGTTTGAACGTGGGGAATTTCATGGACGATTACTAGGAGACAGTGGTTATGCATGTACACCATATCTTTTTACACCTGTGCTTAATCCGAGCAATGATAGAGAGGAGGCTTATAATAGAGCCCATAAAAGGACCAGAAATACTATAGAAAGGTGTTTCGGCTAATGGAAACGATTCAGGTGCCTATTGAGAGGAATGTTCATGAAACTAAGCACTGCCAAAACGACTATTGTAGCTTTAGCAGTACTACACAATATTGCAATAGACATGAACGAGCATGTAGATATTGTACAATACATTCGCCAACCGTCGAGATCACAGACTCAGAGAGCTACAGTTAGGGGTGCCATAATCTCGACAGCCGGTGGAACTCCACCTGGTGACCTCCGGCCACCGTAGGCGCGGGCCTGTGGACGGCGTGCTCGTGTGGGTATGGGTGGCTCGCCGTCCGTCCGTCTAGTGACGACAGGCCGTGTCGACGGCGCGTTAGTGTTCCACGCGCGCCTCAAAGAGAGTCAGCACACAGAGGGGCCCGAAAGGGCCGACGCCTGCCGGAGTCGCGGGATTATTCGCAAGAGACACCGTGGCTCCGGAACACAAAGGGCAATGAAGGAACATGGATGGGTTTTAGTCAGTAGAAGTCTGACACTCCCTCCCGCTACACCCAGAGCGGGAGGAGTCATTGGATGATTTCCCATCCCTAAAAAAAAAAAAAAAAAGGTTGCCATAATAAGACAACGTTTCATTAATCAACATTTTAATTAGTAAAATCATCATAGTTCTAATATAAACTTGTACTTATAATATAAATTGATGCAAGGTCATCTTCACGTGATCATGCCAACCATCATCTGCCTATTCTTTTCTCAACTATATTGGGGTCGGCTTCCAGTTACACCGGATTAAGGTGAATACCAGTATTTTACGTAGAGTGGCTGACTACTAGACCTCCACAACCCATTAACTATGTAACACGATAGTTCTACATAGTTTCAAGTCATCATCATCACCATTTCAGACAAAAGGCGTTCACTATTGGGCACATCTAATCCTCCAGAAACCTTTTTATTGTGCTATATCCCTGGGTTTCCCAGTAAGTTCTTTGAGTCTGTAACAAAAGTTAACTTGTCACAGATTAATTAGGCCACAAGTTAAAAATTACACAAAATATGAATAGCTAAGTACCATGAATTAATAGTAGTTCAAGGCTTAACTATAATAATAACAAAGGCTTGTTATATACTGTTTAGGACAGTCTAAACATACAGAATTATTATTTTTTATGTTAGCAAAAATAGTAATAATTTTAGTGAATAAGCTTGCAACACTGTTTTGGTGCCACTTTCCATTGTGGTGTGGCAACACTTTTTGCTCTCGTCTAATCTGATTGCTATGTGTAACGGTGTGCCTTTTGACTGCATTTTTATATTTTTAATAAACTCCATAAGTTTTCATGTTCCCACGCATTTTATTTCGTACATGCGTTCGGTGGTCCTTCGAGTAGTGTTTAAAGTCAGTGCCGAGCAGCTTCGCAAAATTTTGTGGAGAAATTGTGTTCGTCGAGTCCGGCTTGCCATACAAGTCGACCGGGGTTTGTACGAGGCCCGCAACTTCGTTCTATGCAAAGCTAGAACGAAAATCAACGAAGCATCATCAAGATACAGCATCATATCATCGAGTAATCGTAAAGCCTGCAATACATGTTGGCCAAGCTTAGACCAACGCGAGCCTAGACAAATGGACACAAGGCAAGCGCTACCGTCTAGACGTTCGGCAAGTTTGAAGGAAGCCAATGCAAATGGCCAATGTAGACGAGTTTTGAGGAGACGCCCACATGTTTGGCGCTGTCAGTTTTAATTGTGCATTGAAACAATATGGACGACGATCATAAGCGACATTTTGTACGTATGACTACGATGGACGTCAACCGCATACTAGCGTGTGGACAAACATGTGAACACCATTGGCCGAGCGCGCGCGAGCGCCTTTGATTTGTGCAGAAAAACCGACACCGCTCCGAAGTGAGGCAAGTGATCGCGAGCGACTGCAAGTTGTGACAAGCTACGTCAAATGAGGTTTATACACATTGGCGCTTGTCATACTCAACAAACCTAGGCAAGTGACACCGAGCGATAGCAAGACAAGGCAAATATACCGTCTACATGTTTGTATTGGCCTTCACTCGACAACGCTCGGCCAACGTGTATTGCAGGCTTTAGAATTACGATTTTCTGCGCGTCGAGTTTGGCTTCTATCAAGTTACCCACATTTTCATTTTGTGAACTTGTGAAGTGTGAAGTTCGTGGGAGACGTGACGTCAGTAACGTCGGTGTTGGCAGCGTTGAAGAGTGAAGTGTGCGCGGTCCATATATCCGCCCGGCGGCCATTGCGTCGGAGTCGTTCACTCAGCTGTCATTCACTGAGCTGTCAGTGTCACTGTCATGTGTCATCGGTTTGTTTTATAAACAAACATCATCCCACAAAAACTGAACAATAGCCATTAAAGTTACCTGTGCTATTGAGCACCGACCATTATTTAACTTCCACCTTGACATTGGCAAAATCATCGAATGTTTGTCGATGGAGCCATAACCTTAAAAATTGAATTGAACAAACATCATCGTACCGGCTTCTTTCTTGTCAACAAAGTTCGTATTTACAAAGTGCGGCTTAGATATAAAAGTGCGCGGAGTGTTCGTAAGTCGTAGAATAAATAAGGTGTTACGTCCTATATACGTTCCACCATGGCGGAGTCCATGGAAACTTTGCGTAAACATCGACTTCTTCGTGGCTAATGCAAGGCTACAATCACGCGCATTGAGACGTTTGTGAACGACCCCATCAGTTTTGCTTCTGCTACCGTGGAAATCCTGGAGGCTCGCAAGGAGAAGCTCATCACAGCGCTCAAGAGCTATGAAGCAGTGCAATTGGACATACTAAGTATTGACGAAAAAGACTGCGAACAGGTTGGTCCAATAGAAGAACAATATTATTCTGTGCTAGCTAAAATAAATGCCTCTTTAAAACAGATAGGTAAAAAATCGGTCTCAGAATGTCATAATGTTTCCACATGTAAATTGCCAACCATTGATATCACACCCTTTGACGGAAAGAACTTCACTAAATTCAAGCCATTCTTTGATTTATTTATCGCTGTTATCGATAATAACAGATCATTATCTGATGTGCAGAAGCTATTTTACTTAAGAAAATATGTAACAGATGATGCTTTGGCAGTCATTGTCAATTTGCCGTTAGTCAATCAGTCCTACAAGGAAGCACTAGGCTTGTTGGAGAAGCGTTTTGATAACAAAACGCGGTTAATAGGAAATCATATTAGCAGTCTATTAGATTTACCCACAATGCAAAAAGGCACTGCAGCCTCAATAAGGTCTTATGTGTCAGATGTACAGCAACAGCTGCATGCATTAAAGAATCTGGGACAGCCCATCGATACATGGGACATGTTGCTAATTTCCATTCTAACAAGAAAATTAGATCAAATAACTAATAGGGCTTATCAATTAGATAAGGATCTAGAAAAATTGCCTTCCATGGCACATTTTTTAAGCTTTCTTGAAAAGCGCGCTATAGCGTTAGAGGATAGCTTACCCCCTAATAGTACTTGCTATGAAAGTACAAGTAGATTCCATAAATCTAACCCATTAAAGGTAACCAATGTTGCCTCACAAATAAAAGAATTGTGTAAACACTGTAACAAAAGTGACCATGCTCTTTTCAGCTGTCCGGAGTTCAAAACGGCAGCACTAGAGGTCCGCCAGTTGTTTGTGCGGGACCATGACTTATGCACCACATGTCTAAGGACACACAAGGGGAAATGTAAGTTTAATTTCAAATGTAAAATATGTAAATTAGGGCACAACACTTTGTTGCACGAAGAAAAAGCTGCTCCTGTTGAGCCTGCAGTGACCTTGTTGTCTAACCCTGTTTCCAACAGCATTTTGCTTCCTACTGTAAAGGTTAATTTATTAAATCAATGTGGTGAAAAAGTTTCTATCCGAGCATTGCTTGACACAGGCAGCCAGGCATCTTTTGTTACAACCAGCCTTGTAAACAAACTTGGGTTGATTGCTATGAATCAAACCCATAATATTATAGGTATAGGTAATAAACAAACACAAATCAATAAACTTGTGAATATAAGTGTGCTTCCATGCCACAATAATGTAAAATTAAATTTAAAATGTCACATTGTTGACACAATAACAACTAGGTTACCCCAACAATTTATAAATGTATCCGGGTGGAATTTACCAAAAAATGTGAAACTTTCAGACGAAGAGTTCAATATCCCAGCTGAGATTTCTTTGTTACTGGGTGCGGATGTTTATTTCAATGTTCTGCTAGATGGTTGCATCAAAATTCAAAATGGACCGGTATTACAAAACACCCTATTTGGGTATGTAGTTGGTGGTAATGTTACAGAAAAAGTGAGTAATGTAACTTGTAATATTGTATCAAATTTTGCTATAAATGATCACAAAAAATTAGAAAATGTAATGGAGAATTTTTGGCTCTCTGAAAGGGTACCCGAGCCTATGAAGCCGAGTTGTGATGAGTTTGCAAAGGCTGAAAAAAGTTTTCAGAGTTCTATGAGCCTGAAAGATAATCGATTCTATGTTGATATGCCTCTCATCACACCTCTGGAAGAATTGCGGCTTGGTGATTCGTTTTCAGTTGCCTACCAAAGATTCCTGATGTTAGAAAAAAGGTTTAAATCAAATCCTCTATTACTAGAGCAGTATAAATTGTTCATAGATCAGTATGTAGAGCTAGGACATGCTAAGATGATGGAGGTTGCTAATTACGATATTGATAGAGATCCTGTTTATTTTCTAGCACACCATGCTGTTATTAACGAGGCAAGTAAGACAACCCGACTTCGCGTTGTATTTGACGGGAGTATGAAGTCCCGCAGCCAGGTGTCCCTCTACGACGTCATGCTGAATGGCCCCGTGGTACAGAGTGAGCTTTTTGATATTCTTATCTTGTTCAGGACCTTCATTTACACAATAATTTGTGACGTTCAGAAGGCCTTTCGTAATGTGATGATAAACCGCCACCACACTTGCCTTCAAAATATTTTATGGCGAGATGATCCTAGGAAGCCTATCAGCTGCTTACAGCTTCAGACTGTCACTTACGGACTGAAGGCCTCTACATTCTTGACCACTCGATGCCTACTTGAATTAGCTCAACGCTACAAGGATAAATACCCACTTGCTGCTGAAGCAATGATCAAGAGTACCTACGTCGACGATATACTGGGTGGGTCAGATAATATAGAGCAGCTGCATGAGCTAAAATCCCAATTGGTAGAACTCTTGAAATTAGGTAGTTTTTCTCTACACAAATGGTGCTCAAATGCCCTTGATGTCCTAGATGGTATTCCAGATGAGCTAAAACAATTTGAACATGTAGACATGAGTGGGGATAATTTAGTAAAGACTCTAGGTTTAATGTATGATATAAATTCAGATAACTTCATTTTTTCAAGCCCCAATTTTGATGAGGAACAAAATTTAAATACAAAAAGAAAAATTCTGAGCTTTATAGGGAAAATGTTTGACCCCCTCGGCTTAGTAGGCCCAATAATAGTGGTAGCCAAAATATTCATGCAGGAGCTATGGTCTTTGCAAATAGGATGGGACTCCATAGTACCCAAGGATCAGTTAATATACTGGAGCAATTTCCTAAACAATTTAAAGTTAATGGGCAAAATAAAAATAAATAGATGTGTCAACAGTAAAGATGTTTCTTCTGTAGAGTTGGTAGGGTATTCTGATGCATCAATAAAAGCCTTTGGCTGCTGTATCTATCTAAGAATTTTTAAAAATGATGGTTCAGTGCAGACAGATCTACTCTGCTCCAAGTCCCGTGTTGTTCCTTTGAATAGAAGTAGGACGATTCCCCAGCTTGAACTCAATGGTGCTCTCCTTTTAGCCCAGCTGGCGCATAGGGTTGGTAGAGTCCTGGTGGGTAGGTATTCACATCTACATACATTCTTGTACAGCGACTCCCAGATAGTGCTTGCTTGGATTAAGTCAGGCAATGTAAAGTCAAATGTTTATGCCAACAATAGAGTCAAGCAAATAGTAAATCTGACCGATCAGGCTCAGTGGGGATTTGTTAGGACCTGTGAAAACCCTGCAGACTTATTGTCGAGGGGAGTCTTGCCGCACAAGTTACAGCAAAGTGAGCTATGGTGGCACGGGCCAACCTACCTATCAGACAGGAAACATACACATACTGATTTTGAAAATTGTAAATCGTCTGATTTGTCCACAGACACTGAACAGATTGATGAGCTAAACGTACCGTGCAACTGGACACAGGTAGAGCCATCGTTTTCAACAAAGCTATTTGATAAATATTCTAGCGTTTATAAATTACAGAAAGTGATAGGATTTATTTACAGGTTCTATAACAACTGTTCGAAAAATAAAAATAAAATAACGGACGGTAACCTATCGCCTCAGGAGCTTCGCGACTCTATGTCAGTCATCGTGCGTTGTACGCAGATGCAACATTTTGCTAGGGAGGTAGAGTCACTGTCTGCTGGAAAAAATATAAAAACAGGAATAGGTAGCCTCTATCCCTTCCTTGATAAAAAAGGTATTATTAGAGTAGGAGGTAGGCTCCATAATGCCAAGATGTCTTTCGATAAAAAGCATCCACCTATCCTTCCGAAAAACTCTCACGTAACTAATCTCTTAATAGAAAGAGAACACTTGCGACTCTTACACGCAGGCCCTAGGTTAGTTTTGAGCTCTCTATCCCAAAGGTACTCTATAGTCAGCGGCATTCGAGAGGTCAAGAAAGTGGTGCGTAAATGCGTCAAGTGTTTTCGTTTAAAAGCTGAGGCTGCTAAGCAGTTGATGGGTTCCCTCCCGCAAGAAAGAATCACAGCGTCTAGGCCATTTCAGCATGTCGGCGTTGATTTCTGTGGACCCTTCGATATGAAGGTTGCTAGGGTTAGAAATCCTATTGTTAAGAAATGTTACATCGCGCTTTTCGTTTGCTTTGCTATAAAAGCTATACATTTAGAGCTGGTATCGGACTTAACAACTGAAGCCTTCTTAGCATGTCTCAAGCGTTTTATTTCAAGACGTGGCATGCCCACAAATATATATTGTGACAACGCTAAAACCTTTAAAGGAGCGTCAAATGAAATGAAAAGGTTGTATGACTTACAGTCCTCCAAAAACCACAGGGATTCTGTTAATGGTTTTTGCTCTCAACATTATATAAAATTTAGGTTTATACCCAGTTATTCACCTGAGTTTGGAGGATTGTGGGAAGCAGGTGTTAAAAGTGTAAAACATCATCTAAAGAGAGTAGTAGGGAACCAATGTTTAACCTATGAAGAGCTCAATACAGTCATTGTACAAATCGAAGGAATTTTGAACTCTAGGCCTCTACTTTCTGCAAATTCAAATGATTGTAATTTTTTAACTCCTACACACTTTCTGATTGGAACAGCTCTGGCTAGCTATCCTGAAGTTGATTTAACAGATGTTTCGGTTAATCGTTTAAAATTTTGGAATCTTTGTACCAAACTTAAACAAGATTTTTGGAAATTATGGTCAAATGATTATTTAACACAACTTCAAAGCCGTCCCAAGTGGAAATATCCTCAACCAAACCTTAAAGAAGGTGATTTGGTAATTGTAAAAGATATGAACACCACTCCATTAAATTATAATATGGCTCGAATTGTAAAAACATATCCAGGTAGAGACAATGTAGTAAGAGCGGCCGATATCAAAATGAATAACAAAGTGTATAGAAGGTCAGTAAAACGGCTATGTCAATTACCTGTAGAGTAGGCTACTGCCGGCCCCAATTATGTTTAGGACAGTCTAAACATACAGAATTATTATTTTTATGTTAGCAAAAATAGTAATAATTTTAGTGAATAAGCTTGCAACACTGTTTTGGTGCCACTTTCCATTGTGGTGTGGCAACACTTTTTGCTCTCGTCTAATCTGATTGCTATGTGTAACGGTGTGCCTTTTGACTGCATTTTTATATTTTTAATAAACTCCATAAGTT